>OU342745.1:122041210-122761563 GCA_910589775.1 Avena eriantha
AATAGTCATGAAATGACTCCAGTTCTTGTTAGTAAAAGAGCACACATGCAATGACACTGGTGGATCCATGTGTGGTCTATGAAGGTAACACACATGCAATGACTAAGGCTGTGGTTAATGAGAAGAACACACATGCAATTACACTAGTGGATCCATAGGTGGATTGTGATAAGAACACACATGCAATGACTCTGGTTGTTGTGAGTAAAAAGAACACACATGCTATGACACTGGTGGATCCATGTGTAGTCTCTGAAGAGAACACATATTTCAATGACACTGGTGGATCCATATGTGGTATCTGAAAAGAATAGTCATGAAATGATTCCAGTTGTTTTTAGTAAAAAAGAACACATATGCAATGACACTGGTGGATCCATGTGTTGTCTCTGAACAGAACACACATGCAATGACTCTAGCTGTGGTTAGTGAGGAGAACACACATGCAATGTCACTGGTGGATCCATAGGTGGATTGTGAAAAGAACACACATACAATGACTCTGGTGGTTGTTAGTAAAAATACCACACATGCAATAACACTGGTGGATCCATGTGTGGTCCCTGAAGAGAACACACATTTCAATAACATTGGTGGATCCATATGTGGTATGTCAAAAGAAGAGTGATGAAATGACTCCAGTTGTGGTTAGTAAAAAGGACACACATGCAATGACACTGGTGGATCAATGTGTGGTCTCAGAAGAGAACACACATTTCAATGACACTGGTGGATCCATATGTGGTATGTGAAAAGAATAGTCATGAAATGACTCCATTAGTTGTTAGTAAAAAGAGCACACATGCAATTACACTAGTGGATCCATGTGTGGTCTCTAAAGAGAACACACATTTCAATGACACTAGTGGATCCATAAGTGGTATGTGAAAAGAATAGTCATAAAATGACTCCAGTTGTTGTTAGTAAAAAGAGCACACATACAATGTCAGTGGTGGATCCATGTGTGGTCTCTGAAGAGAACACACATGCAATGATCTAGCTGTGGTTAATGAGAAGAACACACATGCAATGACACTGGTGGATCCACAGGTGGATTGTGAAAACAACACACATGCAATGACTTTAGTTGTTGTTACTAAAAAGAACACGCATGCAATGACCCTGGTGGATCCGTGTGTTGTCATGAAAGAGAACACACATTTCAATGACACTGGTGGATCCATGTGTGGTATCTGAAGAAAACACACATTTCAATGACACTGGTGGATCCATATGTTGTATGTGAAAAGAACAGTCATGAAATGACTCTAGTTGTGGTTAGTAAAAAGAACACACATGCAGTGACACTGGTGGATCCATGTGTGGTTTCTGAAAAGAGAAGACACATTTCAATGACACTGGTGGATCCATATGTGGTATGTGAAAAGAATAGTCATGAAATGACTCTAGTCGTTGTTAGTAAAAAGAGCACACATGCAATGACACTGGTGGATCCATGTGTGGTCTCTGAACATAACACACATGCAATGACTCTAGTTGTGGTTAATGAGAAGAATACACATGCAACGACACTGGTGGATCCATGTGTGGTCTCTGAACATAACACACATGCAATGACTCTAGCTGTGGTTAATGAGAAGAACACACATGCAATGACATTGGTGGATCCATAGGTGGATTGTGAAAAGAACACACATGCAATGACTATTGTTGTTGTTAGTAAAAAGAACACACATGCAATGATACCGGTGGATCCATGTGTGGTCTCTGAAGAGAACACACATGCAATGACACTGGTGGATCCATGTGTGGTCTCTGAATAGAACACACATTTCAATGACACTGGTGGATCCATATGTGGTATGTGAAAAGAATAGTCATGAAATAACTCCTATAGTTGTTAGTAAAAGAGCACACATGCAATGACACTGGTGGATCCTTGTGTGGTCTCTGAAGATAACACACATGCAAAGACTAATGTTTTGCTTAATGAGAAGAACACACATGTAATGACACTAGTGGAACCATAGGTGGATTGTGAAAAGAACACACATGGAATGGCTCTGGTTGTTGTTAGTAAAAAGAATACACATGCAATGACACTGGTGGATACATGTCTGGTCTCTAAAGAGAATACACATTTCAATGGCACTGGTGGATCCATATGTGGTATAAAAAAAGAATAGTCATGAAATGACTCCAGTTGTTGTTAGTAAAAAGAACACACATGCAATGACACTGGTGGATACATGTGTGGTCTCTGAAGAGAACACACATGCAATGACTCTAGATGTGGTTAATGAGAAGAACACACATGCAGTGACACAGGTGGATCCATAGGTGGGTTGTGAAAACAACACACATGCGATGACTTTGGTTGTTGTTAGTAAAAAGAACACCCATGCAATGACACTAGTGGATCCGTGTGTGGTCTCAGACGAGAACACACATTTCAATGACCCTGGTGGATCCATATGTGGTATGTGAAAAGAATAGTCATGAAATGACTCCACTTGTTGTTAGTAAAAACAGCACACATGCAATTACACTGGTGGATCCACGTGTGGTTGCTAAAGAGAACACACATTTCAATGACACTGGTTGATCCATATGTGGTATGTGAAAAGAATAGTCATGAAATGACTCCAGTTCTTGTTAGTAAAAAGGGCACACATGCAATGACACTGGTGGATCCATGTGTGGTCTCTGAAGATAACACACATGCAATGACTAAGGCTGTGGTTAATGAGAAGAACACACATGCAATTACACTAGTGGATCCATAGGTGGATTGTGATAAGAACACACATGCAATGACTCTGGTTGTTCTTAGTAAAAAGAACACACATGCTATGACACTGGTGGATCCATGTGTAGTCTCTGAAGAGAACACATATTTCAATGACACTGGTGGATCCATATGTGGTATCTGAAAAGAATAATCATGAAATGATTCCAGTTGTTTTTAGTAAAAAGAACACATATGCAATGACACTGGTGGATCCATGTGTTGTCTCTGAACAGAACACACATGCAATGACTCTAGCCGTGGTTAGTGAGAAGAACACACATGCAATGTCACTGGTGGATCCATAGGTGGATTGTGAAAAGAACACACATACAATGACTCTGGTTGTTGTTAGTAAAAATACCACACATGCAATGACACTGGTGGATCCATGTGTGGTCCCTGAAGAGAACACACATTTCAATAACACTGGTGGATCCATATGTGGTATGTCAAAAGAATAGTGATGAAATGACTCTAGTTGTGGTTAGTAAAAAGAACACACATGCAATGACACTGGTGGATCAATGTGTGGTCTCAGAAGAGAACACACATTTCAATGACACTGGTGGATCCATATGTGGTATGTGAAAAGAATAGTCATGAAATGACTTCACTAGTTGTTAGTAAAAAGAGCACACATGCAATTACACTGGTGGATCCATGTGTGGTCTCTGAAGAGAACACACATTTCAATGACACTAGTGGATCCATATGTGGTATGTGAAAAGAATAGTCATGAAATGACTCCAGTTGTTGTTAGTAAAAAGAGCACACATGCAATGTCAGTGGTGGATCCATGTGTGGTCTCTGAAGATAACACACATGCAATGACTAAGGCTGTGGTTAATGAGAAGAACACACATGCAATGACACTGGTGGATCCATAGGTGGATTGTGAAATGAACACACATGCAATGTCTCGGGTTGTTGTTAGTAAAACGAACACACATACAATGACACTAGTGGATCCATTTGTAGTCTCTGAAGAGAACAAATGTTTCAATGACACTGGTGGATCCATATGTGGTATCTGAAAATAATAGTCATGAAATGACTCCAGTTGTTGTTAGTAAAAGGAACACACAAGCAATGACACTTGTGGATCCATGTGTGGTCTCTGAAGAGAATAGACATGCAATGACTCTAGCTGTGGTTAATGAGAAGAACACACATGCAATGACACTGGTGCATCCATTGGTGGATTGTGAAAAGAACACACATGCAATGACTCTGGTTGTTGTTAGTAAGAACACACATGCAATGACACAGGTGGATCCATGTGTGATCCCTGAAGAGAACACACATTTCAAATGATACTGGTGGATCCATATGTGGTATGTAAAAAGAATAGTCATGAAATGACTCTAGTTGTGGTTAGTAAAAAGAACACACATGCAATGACACTGGTCGATCCATTTGTGGTCTCTGAAGAGAACACACATTTCAATGATACTGGTGGATCCATATGTGGTATGTGAAAAGAATAGTAATGAAATGACTCTAGTTGTTGTTAGTAAAAAGAGCACACATGCAATGACACTAGTGGATCAATGTGTGGTCTATGAAGGTAACACACATGCAATGACTCTAGCTCTGGTTAATGAGAAGAACACACATGCAATGACACTGGTGGATCGATAGGTGGATTGTGAAAAGAACACACATGCAATGACTCTGGTTGTTGTTAGTAAAAAGAACACACATGCAATAACACTGGTGGATCCATATGTGGTATGTGACAAGCATGAATTGACTCAAGTTGTTGTTAGTAAAAAGAGCACACATGCAATGACACTGGTGGATCCATGTGTAGTCTCTTAAGATAACACACATGCAATGACTCTAGCTGTGGTTAATGAGAAGAACACATATGCAATGACACTGGTGTGGATCCATAGGTGGATTGTGAAAAGAATACACATGCAATGACTCTGGTTGTTGTTCGTAAAAAGAACACACATGCAACGACACTGGTGGATCCTTGTGTGGTCTCTGAAGAGAACACACATGCAATGACACTGGTGGATCCATGTGTGGTCTCTGAAGAGAACACACATTTCAATGACACTGGTTGATCCATATGTGGTATGTGAAAAGAATAGTCATGAAATGACTCCAGTTGTTGTTAGTAAAAAGAGCACAATGCAATGACACTGGTGGATCCATGTGTGGTCTCTGAAGATAACACACATGGAATGACTAAGGCTGTGGTTAATGAGAAGAAGACACACGCAATTAGAGTTGGAGATATACCCAAGCCCATTGGATTTGATTCAATTAGAGTTAGAGATCTCTCCTAGTAAAACTAACAAGACATAAACATTTGCACCTTGCAACATTTTTATAAAATCAACCATGATAGCTTTTGAGTTGATTCCAACTCTCAAAAATCACATTTCACCATACCTATCTGAATATGTAATAATACTAGGGATTACCTGCAGTGACTTTGGACTAGTACCAAAATAATGCTATATAGGCATTTCTAGTCACTTTAAATCATTAAATAATGAACTTAAACCAAAATAATTGTGATCCAACCTTTAAATCACATTCCCACAGGTTAGAATATGTGGTGATGACATGTGTCCACATGATTCCATATTTTAAGTGGTGATTATTAAATCTTAGTTAATTTTTCAATGAGTAGAAATTACTTTTCTAAAATAAAAAGAATGAAACTAGTTAATCAAACTTGTGATGCTTGTGATGATAATAGATCATCAAATGTGTGACTTATAGTGTTAATTAGACTAGTTAAGTATTTTTTGGTGATTGTGTACTCCGTATGTATTTATAGACAATAGTACCGGCCAAGCTTTCGAGGAGGAGGGGTTCTATCAAGAGGAGGAAGAAAACTTCAACCACTGCACTGCACAAGGGAAGCCACCATTAACAATGCAAGCTAACTCTTGCAAGCTAGATAATCTAAGCAAATGCATTAGGCATGATTTGGTTATACCACTTTGACTATTACTTACCCCAAGTATTTTTTTCCAAGCTTTACTTCCTTTACTTTACCAAAGTCCTTTAATTATTTTGAAGGTAGCATAAAGAGTATAAAACTTGACCTAGTTAGATAACTTCAGATGTCATTCTATGGCATGAGATTGATCCCATCATTTCCACCTTACTGAACACTCTTAACTTAGTAGATTAAAGCTAGATCAAAACTTGAGTCACTTTAGATGGGAAGACTTGGTGAAAATGAATTATGAAAACCTTAGAATGATGAGTCATTCTATTCAGATGTTTTGACATGTGTTGAGAAACACAAATGGTTTATGATGGTGAAAATGTTGAGGCATGAGCCTTAACCCTTTTACAAAACTGATGGTTGGATTCGGATGCGATACCATTCCAAATTTACTGTACAACCACAATACCTGAATTGGGTAAAGCTTAGCTAGAAATTTATATGCATTAGTATTAGTTCCCTCGCGGGAGAGGTCTGAGCTGAGGCTACCTCTCAATGTTGTCCACCTATGCAGTCCCCAAGATGACAGATGGTCATGGTTGGAAGGCCATGCTCATAGGAGAGGTGCTTATACTAGGGTGTGTAAAGGAAAGGTTATGTTTGATTATCTGCATACTAAGTATGATGATTCAGGGTTATCCCTAACAGATGTATCGAATCTTGTGGTGAAAGTGTACAACCTCTGCAGAGTGTCAAACTATTCGAATAGCCCCGTCTGCGGTTATGGACATTTGGAATGGCCATGTTGTTTCGTTGTCAGATGTTTTCAAAACATCTTATGAAATGAATGATGAATCTTGACTTGACCACAACAGGGTTGTATTTATGACACTAGCTTCCCAACTTAAGTGATTCTAGAACTTTATTTTATCTTTCTTTCCTTCTAAACTGAGCTTAGGTTTCAAACTTAACTTGATAGTTAAACTTAGAGTTAACACTTTAACTTAGAACTATACTACCTGTTAGTGGTAGTTTGTGAGTACTTAAAGAGTACTCATGGATTTTGTCCCTGGCTATTCTCATGGCCAGACTATGAAGGAGACTACCAAGATGATGGCAAGCAGGACGGCTATGATAACTAGGACTATCTGCCTTCGTCACCATTACCTGTGCCCCCTTGAAGATGGACCCCACAGCTACGCTTATCTTTTATTCCGCTGCTTGTTATATTAAGACTGGATCATGAGATCCTTATCTGTGTAAGACTTTATGTATGGTTTGTAATGGATGATGTACTATGATATCCAATCTGTTATGTCTCGCAAAAATGGTAATCCTGAGATTGCGAGGTATGGCATAACAGGCATCTGGGATTAAAAATCCGGGTGTTGACAGCTATCTCCTCTCTTCTTCCTGGTCTTCTTCTCGTTCCTCTTCTTGTCCATACTCGCCAGTGCAACACGTGCCCTCGTCCTGGCTGCTGCTTTGCGCTCGTCCGACGCTGTAGTTACCCCATGCTCCTCCTGCACGCCGGTATGAGCTTCAACGTTGCGGTGTCCTCGAGTGCCGATGTCAATGGATCCTGGCATGGTCGAACATGACGTGCTGCCTCAGTACGCGACTCACGAGCGTGAACGATGCAGTGAAGAGCCGAGGACACAGGACGGTCAGTGGACGGCTTGGACCTGCTATTGCCCCGGCGAGGGTGCATCGCGCTCGAGGTAGTTGCTCCGAATGGTCGATGGCGGGTACATAGAGTGAGGTGCCGATCTGATCAAGGATGATCAGCGGTTTCGTGCGTCGTGTCCATGCATGCATTTGTCGATTATCAAAAAAAAACTAATATCTCGCGTGCTGAACATAATTTGATCACAACAAAAGTGGCATAGTGTATTCTAGACTCGTAAATATCCTGTGTGTGCCTGTCAACATGGAGTTCGACAGAGTTCGATGTGCCGACGTGATCGTGCAGCAGTTGCGCGCATCATTGCCCCATCAACACGTGACACACGCACACGGGATGTGCACGCCGATGCCCATGATGACCACCCGACTCGCACTCTGTAACTACCTCGGTGAATTATGCTCTTAGTTGCATGCCTGGATGAGCGAGAGTGGTTAAAATAGTACGGTGGGGCCCAGGGGCCACTCACAGGTAGACCTTTCGGCCATCCTATCCACTTTCAGATCATCAGGACAAGTAAGACCGACGTAATCGGCAGGCGAAGGGATCAACTACATACACAAGTGAGTATGTATGCAAGCCACCATACAACTGTTCACAGAGCCATTCCATCTAAAAGAAATAGAAATATTGCAATGCCATACGGCAAGATCCAAATATCCTAGATATAGATAATAGTTTAGGATAGCTCCTCATACATCAAAAATCAGAGTATCAGGCGGAAGCGGAAAACCAGATCCGAGTACGAATAAGAAGCAAATTGGCATAAGATGCCACATAAATAAACACATCCCACCCACAGATCTCACGGATCCCCGTTTCCGGAATCTCTACACCGAGTGCTCGTTGCCAACATCATCCGTCTCCTCCACCTAGTATCCATCTTGCGAGTACACCTGTTCATCTGAATCAAACAATTTATCGTGCGAGACCCTAGGGTACTCAGCAAGTCTTTATGCCTCTAAAGGGGACATATACCTGGGGTGACGCAATTGCAGCAAAAGATAATAACTAACAAGCCTAGAGATACTCGCTAACCATCCGTCTAACCAAAGATAGACGGATGTCCGTTAATTAGAAACAACAGTTATAATAGTATAATTAACAGATCCATCCTCCCTCTCGCTTACCAACGAGAAGGCGGACGAACAACCCATCCGTTGGCAGTTTTGTTAACCATTCCATGAGTATTGCACTATTTACTAGTCAGGTACTTAGTCAAATTAAAACCGGTACTTTAGTTATACTTGTCTATGATCGAGAAACTGTGCTCCAAGTCGTCCATAAGCACGGACACGGTTTTCAGAAAGATTTACCCTGCAGGGGTGCACAAATAGCAACACACACTCGATCAACCTCGGAAAAACCAACTCAAAACCCAACGAGGCATTCACGACAAAGCAATCACACGATTCGGAAATATTTCAGGGGGCCACCCCACTAAGCTACCCGCAACGAAGCTGGCCAGCTCCGGAACGGACCCAGGGTTTGCGACAACGGCTATAAACGTCTGGGAACCCGAAAATATGACTGGGCTTGTCGATACCGCGAAAACGTGGCACATCCAAAACAGTACAGGTGCTCCACACACAATCTTAAATAAATCATTAAGCATGGCATAAGTACAGAATAGTAACAAAGCCCTAAACTAATTTGTGGCCCCAAGAAATAGAAATGAATCAGGCTCTGGCTCAGGGGGGTCCATAAGGCCTCCCGGATGTGCATAGTGCGAATATTCAAGGAACAAGAATCAAGTACTCGGGGTCCTACGTGACACAAGTGAGCATGAAAAACCAAATAGCAGATATTGCTCACCAGTGTCTCTTTCATTAGTTATCCCATTACTACTCAGGTTAAGTTGTTTAAGTACCTCGTTATCCATCAGACACTCTCATACCCTACACATGCTGTTCTACGACCCGCATGGCTCAAACAACTCCTGTGGTAACGGCTCATGGGATGGAGGAACAAGCTTCGGTGGGGTTTAAAAGTAAAGGCTATGCAGTACTTGGGATTAAATTTAATGTAATCGTGACTCAATAATGCAAGAATAAGATAGAGGCAATAGGTACTATATGTATACAAGCATGTGGTAGTGCTTGCCTGGTAGCTCAGTTGAAGCGAGAGATGGATCTGGGTAGAACTCCTGTAATTCCTGATAATTCTCCTGCTGGGCGTCTATTCGAAGAAGAACCAAACAAACAAGGGCCAACATAAATAAAGTGCACAAGCATATGAATTAAAATGCGACAAGCAAACAAGCATGCCATGATGAATGATGCACAAATTACATGGCATTAAAGTAGCATGGCAAGGGTGAGGTGTGGGTACAAGAATAATTCATTTTATTATTTATTTAGTCAAGTTTTATTGCCATAAGCAGTTCTGTTTTTTAATAAAGACATGATGCATGCCTCAATTCAGAACAAGGAATGCATAGATAGAACGGGCTCGTCGCGCGGATCGATTTAGACATATTATTTATCGAATCCGGAGTTGTAGAATTAAAATTATCAATTATTTAAAAAAGGCCTTTTTATTGCAATTTTTAATTAGCTCGAAAATTTAAAGTGTTCAAATAATATTTTGAATGGTATATTTGAATTCTTCACATTTTTCTGATTCGAAAACATATATAATTTGTATTATTTGGATTTATTAATCAAAAGTTATTAAAAACAGATTTGAATTCTTATTTAAACATTTCTGTAATTGTTTTAATAAAACAGATGAACATGCAGATTTTTATACCCAGAACCTAGCCCAAGTCGCTGACGGGTGGGGCCACTGCCGACTGGGCGAAAAACGCGCGTAGAATCTTTTCTCACCGCGAGCTTATCTAGCCTATGCGACTGACAGGTGGGGCTGGCGGCCTCGCGGGTCCACTGCGCGCGCGGCCAACCGGTGGGCGACACGTGGCAGAACCGGGGACTGCGGGTTGAGGTTTAAGAAGATCTGGGGGCCTTTTACAAATCCGCCACGGGGGGCTATCTGGTGGGCCTCGAAGGATTGCAGGTTGAGGCCAAAAAGTGTGTGTGTGTGTGGGGGGGGGGGGGTAAGTGCGAAGCGCGTACCTTCTACTGTTGTCCTTCTCTGCGGCTCTGACGAGACTGACGGAGCGCACGCGCGTCGCGGCGGGGACTCGATCTGGCGACCTCGCGCGTGCGCGCGGCTGCCGCTACCGCTGCGGTGGCTTGGGGTTTGGTGTTAGGAGGGTATAGGGGCGCTAGGTGAGGCGTGCTGTGGCACGGCGACGAGCCGAAGCAGCGGCCACCGGCGCACAGAGCGTGTTCGATGAAACGAACGGCGAGTCCAGATCGTGCCAGAGCGAGAGAGGGGATGTCAGAGAGGATCCAGGGCTCACCGCGGGGCTGCTGGTGGAGGCGGATCAGGCTAGGAAGCGGTGGATCGATGAGGACGCAGACGCCGGGCGAGCTAGGGTTTGTAGCGGAGCGGCGGTGGTTCTGGTGGCTACAGGGCGTCTCCTCCTCGCTGGCGTGTACGGGACGACGCAGGTAGCAGCACTGGTTCTTCCTCGATGACCTAACAGCACGCCACCGGCTTGTAACGAGTAGGGGAGGTGGATGCCGAGGGGTGGCCGGAGTTGGAGAACAGGGTGGCAGGGGGAGAAAGGAACGGCGCAGCGGCCAAGGGTGGATCTGGGCGCGGCAGAGGAGGCGTGGGGGTAGATAAGGATGGGAGAGAAATAGGGGGATGCCATGGGGGATCGATGGAGTGAAAAGGTGGCTCGGCCACCTTTTCTTCCCTCTCCCTCACGTGCTCGAGCTGGGGCTCGGCCTGGGTGTGGCTGCAGGTGGGGACGGCGAGGCTGAGAGGCTGGCTCGGGCTGATGGGTTAGGTAGGGTTGGGGGCAGCTCGCATGGGGTAGAGAGGGGATGGTTAGGGTGGTGGTGATTAGGTTTAGCTTAGGTTTTTTTGTTTACCCACATGATCAAGCAAGGGGTGATGGTAAGGAGAGGTAGGGTAGGGTTTGGTTAGGGTTTGAAAGAGGATAGGGTAGTTATGAGAGTTTAGGGTTTAAAGGGAGAGAGAGAGAGAGATGTGATAAGAGGTTTTACATGAACAAAAACAAGATCAACCAACAAGGAGAAAGGAGAAGAGGTAAGGGTGAAGTTAGGGTTTTTAACTAGATCATGCAAGGTTTGGGTTTAGGGTTTGGTGGTGGTCCACCAAGATCAAACAAAAGAAAGAGGATGGTGAGATGAGGGTTTGGAAGAGAAAGATGGAGCTCAACCAAAGAAAAAGAATCACTTGACATGATTCCCAAAGGTCCATGCTTCACTCCCAAAAAATTAAAACCAAAGGAGAAAGATGGTGGTGGTTTGCATGGCTCATGCATGGGCATTAAATGCCATGTTTTATTCTTGTGAAAACAATAATAATGTATCATGGCATTATACACATGCATCCCAAAATATGGAGTAAAGCCAAGCTAAAGGAAATAGAATTGGATCCATCCCAACCCACATGAGCTAGATTAAATGTCAAAAGAAAATAAAAGCTCATGGGTAATTAGGATGGTGGAATTATAAGGTGGTGACAAAGAAAGGTGATGGAGTTGAATAAAAGATATGCCCCCAACTCAACTTGGGCATCAAGCATTTATCAAGAACCAACTACAATACATCAAGAGCCAAATACAATTACTAATGCATATGAGAGAAGAACCAAATGAAAAGGGTTTTATATGATACTCAAATGCAAGGTAGCATGATGACATGAGCATGATATAATTATGATGCAACAATTATATGTAGGAAGTAGCCATTATATTACTAGACCAGGTAGCATTACATATGTTAGACAGATGGGATGCTACAACTCTCCCCCACTAACAGGAATCTCGCCCCGAGATTCTAGGAAGAAGAAGACACGAAGAGGGTAGGATACTTGGCACGGAGTTCATCCTCGCGTTCCCAAGTGGCTTCATCAACGGAATGGTGCGACCACTTCACCTTGCAGAACTTGATGGACTTGTTGCGAGTCCTTTCTGCGACTTCAAGGATTTTTGTGGGGTGTTCTTGATAAGACAGATCTTCTTGGAGATTGATGAGTTCTTGGTCCACGGTCCTGCCGGGGTCCTTGAAGCACTTCTTGAGTTGAGGGATATAGAAAACATCATGGACCTTGAGTTTTTCAGGGAGCTCATGAGCATAAGCAACTTCTCCTCTTCTTCCATGATTTTTGAAAGGACCGATGTATCTAGGAGCCAGCTTTCCTTTGATACCAAACCGGTGCGTGCCTCTCATGGGAGTGACACGAAGGTAAACGAGATCACCAGGGACATACTCCATGTCCGTGTGCTTTCTGTCATAATTTCTCTTCTGGCGACTTTGAGCAATCTTCAGGTTTTCAAGAATGATGTGAACCTTCTCCTCTGCTTGAGTTACAATGTTGGGGCCAAACAATGTTCTTTCTCCTGCGCCCGACCAACCAATCGGAGTTCTGCATTTACGACCATAGAGAACCTCAAATGGTGCCATCTTTAGACTATTCTGGAAGTTGTTGTTGTAAGAGAATTCAGCATAAGGAAGGCATTCTTCCGACTTCGTGCCGAAGGAGATATCGCAAGCACGGAGCATATCTTCTAGAATCAGATTGATCCTTTCAACTTGTCCTTGCGACTGAGGGTGGTAAGCTGTGCTGAAGTTCAATTTTGTTCCCAAAGCATTTTGGAAACTTCCCCAGAACTTGGAAGTGAAGATGCTTCCACGGTCAGAGCTGATCTCAAGAGGAACCCCATACAGAGAGACAATTTTGTTGATATAGAGCTCAGCGAACTGAATTGCAGAAATTGTTTCCTTGACAGGAAAGAACTGAGCCACTTTAGAAAGCCTGTCGATGACAACAAAGATTGCATTGTTTCCCTTCTGCGACCTTGGAAAACTAGTTATGAAGTCCATCTCTACTTTCTCCCATTTCCATTCCGGAGGCTTCAATGGCTGTAGAAGACCGGAAGGTTTCTGATGGACAGCTTTAACTCTACGGCAGACATCACACTCCGAGACATACTTGGCACAATATCGTTTCAACCCAGGCCACCAATATTGTGTTTTCAAGTCCATGTACATCTTAGTGCTTCCAGGGTGGATAGAAAGAATAGAATCATGCGCCTCCTTGAGAACTTGCTCTCTTAAACCCTGGTAGTTCGGAACAAACATCCGGTGTTCAAAGAAAAGAGCACCTTGGTCGTCGACGTGGAAGGACTCATACTTCGGAAGCTGGATGTTGGAGATGATCTTTTTAGTGAAAGGATCACCAAGTTGAATGGAGCGAACTTTTTCTTCCAAGAGTGGGGTTACCAGAAGGTTCAGAAGATACCCTTGATCCACAATTTCAAGGTTGAGCTTGCGGAATTCCACACACAAGAGAGGCTGTTGTTCTTCCACCATGAGGTTGTTGACATAAGCTTTTCGGCTGAGAGCATCGGCCATCACATTAGCTGTGCCCGGAGTGTAGTTGATGGTCAAATCGAAATCATTGATTGCTTCAATCCACCTCCTCTGACGAAGGTTGAGATCAGGCTGTGTGAAGATATACTTCAGACTCTTGTGATCAAAAAAGATCTCACAACGGTTGCCAAGCAAGTAATGCCTCCATACTTTCAAAGAAAAGACAACTGATGCGAGCTCGAGGTCATGTGTAGGATAGTTGATCTCATGCGTCTTCAACTGTCGAGAGGCATAAGCAACAACTTGTTTTTCTTGCATAAGGACCGCACCCAATCCTTGCAAGGAGGCATCACAGAATATCTGGAAAGGCTTTGATGTATCTGGAGGAATCAAGACTGGTGTGGAAGTGAGCTTCTCTTTGAGTGTTTCAAAGCTTGCTTGACATGCAGGAGTCCAAAGGTATTTCTTGCCTTTCTTGAGGAGATCGGTAAGAGGCTTCGCAATCTTTGAGAAGTTCTGAACGAAGCGACGGCACTAACTAGCCAACCCAAGGAAACTCCGGACTTCTTTGACATTTCTGGGTGGAAGCCAGTCAACAATTGTCTTAATAGTTTCTGGGTTGACGGCAATGCCCTTGGCAGAGATGACGTGACCAAGGTAGGTGACTTGAGGCAGCTAGAACTCACACTTGGAGAACTTTGCATATAGGCGGTTCTCATGAAGCTTGTTTAGGACACACCAAAGGTGTTCTTCATGTTCTTCCTTTGACTTAGAATATACTAGAATGTCAGCCAGATAGACCACAACGAACTTATCAAGATACTCCATGAAAACCGAGTTCATAAGCCTCGAGAAGGTGGAAGGTGCGTTGGTGACACCGAAAGACATGACCGTGTACTCATACAGGCCATAGCGGGTGGTGAAAGCTGTTTTGGGAATATCTTCCTTGAGAATCTTGATTTGATGATATCCACTTCTCAAATCAAGCTTAGAGAAAACCACAGCTCCAGCTAGCTGATCGAAGAGATCATTAATCCGCGGAAGGGGATATTTATTCTTGATGGTTTTAGCATTAAGAGCCCGATAGTCAACACAAAGTCTATCAGTCTTGGCTCGCTTCTTCACAAAGATGGTTGGGCTACCCCAAGAAGAAGTATTGTGCTGAATGAAACCGAACTTATCTTGTTCATCCAGCTGACGTTTGAGCTCAGCCAACTCAGCAGGACCCATTTTATAAGGTCGCTTGGAGATAGGAGCGGTTCCAGGTTCAAGCTCAATCACAAACTCGACCTCACGATCCGGAGGCATACCTGGAAACTCTTCAGGAAAGACATCTGGGAACTCACAGACCACCGGAACACTCTGAATAGCTTCCATAGCATCATCATTCAGAGCCACCAAAGAGAAAAGCTGAAATGCAGGAGTCAGACATGGAGAATAGACTATATGGCCTTCAGGAATTTTCAGAGAAACCGAGCGTTCAACACAATCAATCACAGCTGCATTTGCTGTTAACCAATCCATGTCCAAGATAACATCAATGTCAGAATTTCCTAGAATAATTAAAGAAGCTGGGAACGAAGAGCCACCAATCTCAATTTGATTGCCATGGCTGATTTTAGAAGCCCTCATGTTTGATCCAGGAGATTGCACCATGAGGCGAGTTGGTAAAGCATCAGAAGGTAACCCACTACTCTCCGCAAACTTGTATGACACGAAAGAATGTGAAGCACCAGAATCAAATAAAACTCATGCAAGAACTAAGTTAACAGGAAGCATACCCATCACAACTCTAGATGCATGCTCAGCTTGAGCGACGTTGACACAGTTGGCACGAGCAACTGTAGACCCGGGCTTGGTGTTGATGTTGAGAGCCCGAGGTGGAGGTGCACGAACCATAGAAGAACTTGCCGTGGATCTTGGAGGTGGTGGAGGAAGAGCTTTGTTGTTCATAGGACAATTACAGTGCTGATGCCCAGTGTTTTCACAAGTGTAGCAAGCACCAGGTGGACATGGAGCAACGTAGCCCGGGACTCCGCCAAGCGCTCCAGGGTAGTCGTGGTTGTAGCCCCTAGGAGCCGCAGTGAAGGAGTTTGGTGGCCTTGCCGCGTAGCTTGACGGTCTTGGTGGAGCCGGGAGCGACGGTGGGGTGTTAGGAACCCACACGCGGCGCTTAGAAGGAGCTGTCATAGCTGAAGAGCTTGCTGCATCGCGATTGTGTTTCTTTGACTCCTCAAACACTTGCCTACTTTCTTCTTCTTGCAGAGTTGTATGTTGGAGTTTCAGAAAAGGCCTCGGCCTTGCATGAGTGATTGCATATTTGATGGATGCATTGAGCCCTTGCCTAAACCTCTTTTGCTTCTTCTTGTCATCAGAGATCTCATCGCCACCATACCGAGAAAGGTTCATGAAGTTTCTGATGTAGGTATTGACATTGTCATTGCCCTGCTTGAGGTTGAGAAACACTTCCTTCATCCTTTCCATGACAATCTCTGACAGATATTGCTCTTTGAAAGCCGTAGTGAATTGCTCCCAAGTAGGCTAAAAACCAGAGTGGTCTGCCTTCAGGTAATTTTCCCACCACAGAGCTGCATCTCCCTTCAGAAGGTGAGTGGAACATTTTACCCATTCTTGCTCAGGAACATCCGCAGTCATCAGCAACCTTGACATTTCACGCAGCCAATCATCAGCATCAAGTGGCTGATCAGACACCTCAAATTGGCGTGGGTTGAACTTGAGAAAACTCTTGATGTCTCCTCGCTTGGGAGGTGGAGGTAGCGGAACAAACTCATTCCTCCTCACGCTTTCTTCGAAGCGCTGCTGGTTCTGCTGCATTGTTCCCAAGGCATTAGCAATACTTGCCAAAGCAGCCCCCAGTTCAGGTGGTATGTCCTCCTCAAAACGCCGTGGTGGTGCCATCATGTGATTGATATAAAACACAAGTCAGTACTATAATGGAGAATAATAATAATCCAAAATAGTACCAAAATGGGATTAACCAAGATTAAAGGATACAATTCACTAAGATGATATTAAAATATCAACAAAGTTCAACGCACATAGAAGATATTAAGCATAACGCACACGACTGAACAAGGAGTGTGGTACGCAAGCTAACAAAGAAAAAATTTCCGCAAATTTCGGCATTAAAATACCACTATATGCGCAAAACCACTTAACGAATCAAGATTAGTAACTCTACCAATTCAATATACAAAAGCGAATGATAAGAGTAGTGGTATGGCCGCGACTCCATCCTGCACTCAAATCATTACTCCGCACATGAATAAGTAAAACACATATCCCAACACCTTTTTTTAAGATGAACCTAAAGATTAGTAACTACAGAAACGAACACCCCAACAAGATAACGTCGGATAACAAAGAGTAAGACATATCACATTGGTATACAACGAATCGGATAGATCGCGTCGGTTTACAAAGGACTGTCGGTATGGAATGTACCAATAGTTGATAACCAAAAGGCAGATAGAGATAACATGTTGGATAGACAAGGAATTCACACACACACACACAGAACCTATGGTACTACGGAACCCAGAACACGTGAATCCTAGTTTGAATTTTTAGAAGAGGATTGAAAACGTTACACTTCCTTACCAGAAAAAGGATGGGTGGGTGGGTAAGAAGAAAAAATGAAAGCAGTCCTACTCTCACGTTTTGTTTTTCCCTAGTATACATAGCTACCAAAAATATTTGCTAGACTGACAACGACCATTTGGCTGAGACCCTAAGGGGTGGGATGGCTCTGATACCAATTGTAACTACCTCGGTGAATTACGCTCTTAGTTGCATGCCTAGATGAGCGAGAGTGGTTAAAATAGTACGGTGGGGCCCAGGGGCCACTCACAGGTAGACCTTTCGGCGGTCCTAACCACTTTCAGATCATCGGGACAAGAACGAGCGGCGTAATCGGCAGGCGAAGGGATGAACTACATATACAAGTGAGTATGTATGCAAGCCACCATACAACTGTTCACACAGCCATTCCATCTAAAAGAAATAGAAATATTGCAACGCCATACGCCAAGATCCAAATATCCTAGATAGAGATAATAGTTTAGGATAGCTCCTCATACATCAAACATCAGAGTATCAGGCGGAAGCGGAAAACCAGATCCGAGTATGGATAAGAAGCAAATTGGCATAAGATGCCACATAAATAAACACATCCCGCCCACAGATCTCACGGATCCCTGTTCCCAGAATCTCTACACCGAGTGCTCGTTGCCAACATCATCCGTCTCCTCCACCCAGTATCCATCTTGCGAGTACACCTGTTCATCTGAATCAAACAATTTATCTTGGAGACCCTAGCGTACTCAGCAAGTCTTTTATGCCTCTAAAGGGGACATATACCTGGGGTGACGCAATTGGAGCAAAAGATAATAACTAACAAGCCTAGAGATACTCGCTAACCATCCGTCCAACCAAAGATACACAGATGTCCGTTAATTAGAAACAACAGTTATAACAGTATAATTAACAGATCCATCCCCCCTCTCGCTTACCAACGAGAAGCGGACGGACAACCCATCCGTTGTCAGTTTTATTAACCATTCCATGAGTATTTCACTATTTACTAGTCAGGTACTTAGTCAAATTAAAAGTGGTACTTTAGTTATACTTTTCTATGATCGAGAAACTGTGCTCCAAGTCGTCCATAACCACAGGCATGGCTTTCAGAAAGATTTACCCTCCAGGGGTGCACAAATAGCAACACACACTCGATCAACCTCAGAAAAACCAACTCAAAACCCAACGAGGCATTCACGACAAAGCAATCATAGGATTCGGAAATATTTCAAGGGGCCACCCCACTAAGCTACCCGTAACGAAGCTGGCCGGCTCTAGAACGGACCCAGGGTTTACGACGACGGCTGTAAACGACTGGGAACCCGAAAATATGACTGGGCTTGTCGATACCGCGAAAATGTGGCGCGATCCAAAACAGTACAGGTGCTCCACAGACAATCTTAAATAAAACAGTAAGCATGGCATAAGTACAGAATAGTAACAAAGCCCCAAACTACTTTGTGGCCCCAAGAAATAGAAATTAATCAAGCTCTAGCTCAGGGGGGTCCATAAGGCCTCCCGGATGTGGATAGTGCGAATAGTCAAGGAACAGGAATCAAGTAATTGGGGTCCTACGGGACACAAGTGAGCACGAAAAACCAAATAGCAGATATTGCTCACCGGTGTCTCTTTCATTAGTTATCCCATTACTACTCAGGTTAAGTTGTTTAAGTACTTCGTTATCCATCAGACACTCACATACCCTACACATGATGTTCTACGACCCGCATGGCTCAAACAACTCCTGTGGTAATGGCTCATGGGATGGAGGAACAATCTTTGGTGGGGTTTAAAAGTAAAGGCTATGTAGTACTTGGGATTCAAATTAATGCAATCTCGACTCAATGATGCAAGAATAAGATAGAGGCAATAGGTACTATATGTATGCAAGCATGTGGTAGTGCTTGCCTGGCAGCTCAGTTGAAGCGAGAGATGGATCTGGGTAGAACTTCTGTGATTCCTTATAATTCTCCTGCTAGGCGTCTATTGGAAGAAGAACCAAACAAACAAGGGCCAACATAAATAAAGTGCACAAGCATATGAATTAAAATGCGACAAGCAAACAAGCATGCCACGATGTATGATGCACAAATTACATGGCATTAAAGTAGCATGGCAAGGGTGAGGTGTGGGTACAAGAATAATTCATTTTATTATTTATTTAGTCAAGTTTTATTGCCATAAGCAGTTCTGATTTTTAATGAAGACATGATGCATGCCTCAATTCAGAACAAGGAATGCATAGATATAACGGGCTCATCGCCCTGATCGATTTAGACATAATATTTATCGAATTCGGAGTTGTATAATTAAAGTTATCAATTATTTAAGAAAAGGCCTTTTTATTGCAATATTTAATTAGCTCGAAAATTTAAAGTGTTCAAATAATATTTTGAATGGCATATTTGAATTCCTCACATTTTTCTGATTGCAAAACATATATCATTTGTATTATTTGGATTTATTAATCAAAAGTTATTAAAAACAGATTTGAATTCTTATTTAAACATTTCTGTAATTGTTTTAATAAAACAGATGAACAGGCAGATTTTTATACCCAGAGAAACCTAGCCCAAGTCGCTGACGGGTGGGACCGCTGCTGACTGGGCGAAAACCACGCGCAGGAACTTTTCTCACCGCGAGCTTATCTAGCCTATGCGACTGACAGGTGGGGCTGGCGGCCTCGCGGCTCCACTGCGTGCGGCCAGCTGGTGGGCGACACGTGGCGGAACCAGGGACTGCAGGTTGAGGTTTACGAAGATCCGGGGGCCCTTTTACAAATCTGCCACCAGAGGCTGTCTGGTGGGCCTCAAAGGATTGCGGGTTGAGGCCAAAAAGTGTGGGGGAGGGGGGGTAAGTGCAAAGCGAGCAGCTGCTACTGTTGTTCTTCTCTACGGCTCTGACGAGACTGACAAAGCGCACGCTCGTCACGGCGGGGACTCGATCGGGCGACCTCGCGCGCGTGTGCAGCAGCGGCTACCGCTGCGGTGGCTTGGGGTTTGGTGTTAGGAGGGTATAGGGGCGCTAGGTGAGGCGTGCTATGGCGCGGCGACGAGCCGAAGCAGCGGCCACCAGCGCACAGAGCATGTTCGATGAAACGAACGGCGAGTCCAGGCCGTGTCGGAGAGAGAGGGGATGTCAGAGAGGATCCAGGGCTCACCGCGGGGCTACTGGTGGAGGCGGATCGGGCTGGGAAGCGATGGATCGATGAGGACGCAGACGCTGGGCGAGCTAGGGTTTGCGGCGGAGCGGCGGTGGTTCTGGTGGCTGCAGGGCGTATCCTCCCTGCTGGCGTGTACGGGACGACGCACGTAGAAGCACTGGTTCTTCCTCGACGACCTAACAGCACGCCGCCGGCTTGTAACGAGTAGGGGAGGTGGATGCCGAGGGGTGGCCGGAGTTGGAGAAGAGGGTGGCAGGGGGAGAAAGGAACGACGCAGTGGCTAGGGGTCGATCTGGGCGCGGCAGAGGAGGCGTGGGGGTAGATAAGGACGGGAGAGAAAGAGGGGGATGCCGTGGGGGATCGGTGGAGTGAAAAGGTGGCTCGGCCACCTTTTCTTCCCTCTCCCTCACGTGCTCGAGATGGGGCTCGGCCTGGCTGTGGCTGCAGGTGGGGACGGCGAGGCTGAGAGGCTGGCTCGGGCTGATGGGTTAGGTAGGGTTGGGGGCAGCTCGCATGGGGTAGAGTGGGGATGGTGATGGTGGTGGTGATTAGGTTTAGCTTAGGTTTTTTTGTTTACCCACATGATCAAGAAAGGGGTGATGGTAAGGAGAGGTAGGGTAGGGTTTGGTTAGGGTTTGAAAGAGGATAGGGTAGTTATGAGAATTTAGGGTTTAAAGGGAGAGAGAGAGACATGTGATAAGAGGTTTTACATGAACAAAAACAAGATCAAGCAACAAGGAGAAAGGAGAAGAGGTAAGGGTGAAGTTAGGGTTTTTAACTAGATCATGCAAGGTTTGGGTTTAGGGTTTGGTGGTGGTCCACCAAGATCAAACAAAAGAAAGAGGATGGTGAGATGAGGGTTTGGTAGAGAAATATGGAGCTCAACCAAAGAAAAAGAATCACTTGACATGATTCCCAAAGGTCCATGCTTCACTCCCAAAAACAATTAAAACCAAAGGAGAAAGATGGTGGTGGTTTGCGTGGCTCATGCATGGGCATTAAATGCCATGTTTTATTCTTGTGAAAACAATAATAATGTATCATGGCATTATACACATGCATCCCAAAATATGTAGTAAAGCCAAGCTAAAGGAAATAGAATTGGATCCATCCCAACCCACATGAGCTAGATTAAATGTCAAAAGAAAATAAAAGCTCATGGGTAATTAGGATGGTGGAATTATAAGGTGGTGACAAAGAAAGGTGATGGAGTTGAATAAAAGATATGCCCCCAACTCAACTTGGGAATCAAGCATTTATCAAGAACCAACTACAATACATCAAGAGCCAAATACAATTACTAATGCATATGAGAGAAGAACCAAATGAAAAGGGTTTTATATGATACTCAAATGCAAGGTGGCATGATGACATGACCATGATATAATTATGATGCAACAATTATATGTACGAAGTAGCCATTATATTACCAGACTAGGTAGCATTACATATGTTAGACAGATGGGATGCTACACACTCCCCTTATTATATACTAGATTTTGGGCGGCGCCGAAGACCATTGAAGTGTCCATCGCAATAAAGACAAGTCCCATCGATTCCCTACCCCTGCCTCCCTGGCTTCTTTGAGAAGTTAGACCGTACACGGTGGTCTTGTATAATAGTACTAGTACTACTGGACCACGGCCTGTACTCTTTGACTCTTCTCCCACACTAATCACTATCTTCTTCCTCCTCCCGCCGCCACCCTCACCCTGCAAGCCATGGCTCCCCTGAGGAGGGGGAGAGGCCGGTCGACGATCCTCACGGAGAAAAGGGAGAGAAATCGCCACGAGGCACTTCTTGCTTTACCAGCCACTCAATCCCACCCTCTCATCTAGGCCCAATCTCCCTCGACAATGGCGCCGAATGTTCTAGCAGGCGAGGGCTCCTCCCCGTACGATCTTCTTGTTCTACTTCTTCTCCACGTCCCTCTCCATCATGATCTTATTCAGCTTCTTCTTGTTTTTCTTCTTCTTCTTGCTCTTCCTCTTCTACGTATTACAGGCGGCCTTAGAGCCCGAATCCTCCACGACAGAGGCATTGCAGGACCTGTTCGGGCCCGTTCCACGTCTCAGCGAGGTAGCAAATCTCCACACTATTATTTCTCCGAGTTATGATGTGGATTTTTTAGATCCTGTCCATCTCGCATTGGTTTTTCTTCTTCTTTTGCGAGTTGTATTAGTTTTCATGAATATGACTAGATCCCTTGGTGTTTCCTTAATACCGCTGTTCATAGATTCACTATGGATTTTTTATGATTAGGATTAGTTTATCATGGTCATGAATAGATCTCTAGGTCCATTTTTTAACACTGCGGTCAATAGATTCAACGGGGATTTTTTGATCTGTATTAGTATTCACCTAGAACCTGGACTGTAATTATAGAATTCCTATTTCAATTAACATGAACGATGTAGCGATCGAAGGCCAAGTACCGTGCAAGGTGGTCGCGATCAGTTCCAAGATTGACAACCAACATGAGCTTGCATGCTCCCTCACCTAAGCTAATGAGAGACTACGCAAGCAATTATCTGTGCAAAAGAAGATCTTGCTAGATTTTGCACGTGACATCGTGAAGCTGCAGAAAGTGCTCGACCGTAACTTTAATAGGCAAGAATAGGCCATCAAGATAATCAACAAGCTCAGGGAGGAGAAGAAGAATCTCGTGGAAAAGTGCACTCTCCTGCAGGACGAAGTCACTGAGGCACTCAAAGGACGCGTCGTGGAAACCAAGGCTACCATCCGAGCCTACCATGACAGGAACCGTTGCCTGCATGCAGTGAAGGAGATGAAGGAGGACATGAGCAGAGGGATCACCGTACTTGAGGGTGTTCGAAAAGAGAACGAGGAGCTAAGGGCTTGTCTAGAGCCGTATCAGAGCAATGCCCAAGTCTGATTCCTGTTAGCGAGGACACGAATATCAGTTCATCCTCCACTCCTTTTATAATGTTTAGGGTTCATGGAGCAATGCCCAAGTCTGCTTCCCATTGTAGGGTGCAATAAGAATCCTAGGGAAACTCCTTATCTATCTGGGCATGTGTTGGTGTTCATGTTCATGAATGGACACCATGTGCTCTTTCCATTATGTATCTGGACATGGGTTTCTGCATTATGAGTTTGCAATCTTATTTGTCTACAGATATTGGAAAAAAACCACATCACACTAAACTGCAGATAAATCTTATTTGTCTTTGAAATTGAAATTATGACAGTCCCACTAGTCGATTCATAAAATGTTGATTAATCCTAGATTGCTTCGTCCTTGAAATTATGACAGTGCTACTAGTCGATTCAGTTAATTATGGAAACTAACCAGCTTGTCCTGGTGAACTTAACAAACCATACTATGTATTTTTGTTGCAGGGAAAGAGGCGAAAGATCGACCAGGAACTGGCGACCTAGCTAAATGACAAGATAGCAATCCAAAGGAAGAAGCAGAATTCCCAGAAACTGGCCTTTGACCACCTGTGCGCTGAACTCACGGTCCTTTCTGACAAGTGCCAGAAACTGAAGGAGTTAAACGCCGGCTGGGAAAAGCTACATAGTGAAGGTCGCACCTTGGCTAGGAAGCAGACGGAGATCATGAAAGGGATCTTGAAGGAAAATTGTATGGCTATGGACCAACTTCTCCAATCCGTGACAGAGCACTAGAACCTATGACTAAAGCACGAGAAAGTACTGAACTTCCTGGTTTATCCTCTGTAGTGGTGATTTTGTAAGCGTGAACTTAACTCCATGCACGATATGTGTGTTCGTCTAAAATTAGTTTGTTCGAGGGTTGAGTTTGGCTTAGTTAAGAAAGCGCAACTGCAAGTCTTACAATTAACTAAATTATTCATCTCGAATTTCCTTTATCCTCTACAGTCTGTCTTTGTTCACCCTCGCGCGCCTTCTTCAGTTCCTTCAACAGATCCACAATGCGGTACTCTAGCTTCTTCTTGTCTTCCCTGAGCTGATCCCTCTCCTTTTCTGCATTATGAATCAGCAACCTGTGACTATCCTGAAGCTTCTTTGCAGTTCCAACAACCAAGCTCCCATTGATTGCGTCAGTTAGCTCTGACTGCAAATTATCGATTTCTTGTTCCAGCTCCTTATTTCATATCGACAACATGTAATTTTTCTCAGCTGCATCACTTACATCAGTAAATCTCCTCGACCTTTCCAACTCATACATCTCCCATAACAGTGGAAATCATTTCTTAAGTGCATCTGGCCACTCAAGATCCACCCACTCTACTGCTTTACACACCAGGCCAACCTAAAAACACACACACTATAGTCTTATGAACATGCACGATACATTTTACTTCATGTCACAGTTTCAAGTAATGTAGACAAACCTGATTTGTATAGCCCAAAAACCTTCTCCCGGTGTTACTGCCTTCGAATGAATCATATCTCCTCAGTTTTAGACCATGGTCACATGGCACTTCTCCATCGAGATCTAGGCCCTCCCATTCGGAGTCGTAGATCGTCCGTGGTACCTATAGGTAAACGCAAAGCTGGAATCGAACACGATTGCATGCACATATGGAGCTCAGATCGAGAGATTTACCATTACCTAACCCTAGCCCGAGAAAACAGAGGAACTCACATCATGGAAGGAATACTCGATGTCCGAGAGAAGGCTGTCACTGCTCGACTGGTCGTCCTCGCCATTCAAGGACAACATGGCGAATGCGTCATCGCAGGAGACGGCGTCAGTGTCGGCGTCAGCGTCGGTGAGAGAGAGACAGAGCAGCCCTTCTACCGTTGCAACAATGACTAAATTGGCATGTTACAATAGTTTAATGGATACCATGCCCTTTCCCTGGATTATTGTCTCCTGCCTAATATGGATTCTCTTCATACATACTTATTTCAAATATTAAACCTGTACTCCCTCCATCCCAATTTCATTGCCTAACGAAAACATACCAGTATATTACATCATCTAAAGAAACAGAATCATCTAAACTACAAGTTACTTATGCATCTCTTCTTCAGTCATGGTTTCACAAAACATTACATTACAATCTCTCAACAAACATAATCACATCATGGTTTCACAAAACATCACATTACAATCTCTCAACAAACATAATCACAGAAACAAGTATATTACATCAACTCAAGAAACGAAATCATGTCGACTACAAGGTACTTACGCATCACTTGTCCTATCATGGTTTCGGAAAACATTACATTACAATCTCTCAACAAACAAAATAACAAAAAAAGTATAGTACATCATCTCAAGAAACATAATCATGTCGACTACAATGTATTTATGCATCACTTATCCAGTCATGGTGTCACAAAACATTACATTACAATGTCCCAACAAACATAATAATAGAAACAAGTACAGTACATCATCTTAAGAAACATAATCATGTCAACTACAATGTACTTATGTCTTATTACAACAACGATGGTTTCAGTGCGTGACATGTCCGAAAATCACAACAGCTCGCACAGCATTATATCGCAATCTCTCAACAAACATAATCACAGAAACACGCTCTAAATGCAACAACAGTCAATATTACAAATACAGGCAGGGGAACCCCGCGGTCCATATGACAAGCATAGGGTAGCAGCTCTAGTCAGATCTCATCAACGTCGACCACCTCATTCTGTTCAGCCACTACATGGGCATCTACATCCACTATAACCTGTTCAACAACATCAGAAATGGTACCAAGGAAGAACACCTTCCTGGTTCGCTTCTTTCGTCGCATAATCTGCATAAGATCTTCAGTATCCAAAACATCTATGAATTTATGCTTCTTGTGATACCACCACCGGATTTTTGCCATCTGCTTAGGGCTAATACTGATTTCCTTACCGATCATCTCTCTCATTTCATCAAGAGTTATGTTTTTGGAATCGACAGTGATCTCCACAGTACATGACGAAACTAGCTTATTAACTCCCTCATCAAGTTTTTCCATGTATGAATCTACCACTATGCGTATACTAAACTTATCTAGATCAGCATCTATTGGTCTATATTCTCTACGAGCGGAAGCTCTGGTAGCAAGATCTCCAACATCTACATACATAGCATCAATCATCGCTTCAATTTTCACCTCACGATCTGTAACATCCCAAAACTTCAATCCAAGTTTATCAAAGATCAAATCAACCAAAAATGGGGTTAACAAAAACTTTTCCAAATTTAATATGAAAGCATTCATATATGTGTGCATTTAAAATGATTGAATTGCCATGATTGAGTGATCCAATGCTGGTAAAATGTTTCTTAGGTGATTTAAACATCATCTACATCATTCCCAAACTTTGCCTAAAGAAAATCAATTCAAAAAGAATTAAAAAGGAGGAATGGTCATTTTGGCAAACTTAACTCTCATGCGTACTTTGGCTATTCCTAGTACTCAAAATTTAACAGAAACAATTCTTGATCTTTGCACCCCTTGCTAGTACACATAATGAGGTACCAAGGCCCACCTTTTGATATGCTAAAAACATTTTGTTAACTATTTTAAATGACAGTTTAAAATTGAATCTAATGCATATGCATAGATCACCCCCATTTCAAAAACCATCTCCTTGAGCTCCACTTTCCAAAACCTTGCAACCAGAGACTACCTATCACTAGTGGAGATCACTCAAAAATTTTGAAACCAAAATTCAGAACTTTTTCTCTTTCGGCCATTTCATCAGACAGCTTGTGTGCACAAATCTGGCTAAATTTAAAACACTGTTTTTAGCAGTGATCTTGGTCACCATTTGTGCCTAACCTTGTCCCCTTGTTTCCTCAGTACCAGCCCTACCCTTTGCTAGCCCAGCCACACCCTGTGCACACGACCAATTGGTCATGGCCATTAAGGCCGAGCACCATGAGCACCCCCACCAGCGACACTACGCCACAGCAGCCGACAACCCCTCTCTCCATGGCTAGCACATCGCCAGTGGTCCACCTCCACCGCCCAACCAGCCCCAGGCCAGAGACAGAGGGCAGAGTGGCCAGGAACCGCCGCGCCCGGAGCTGGTCGAGCATGCCGACGCCGCCCCCAGAGCACGCCCTGTCCCCGCTCGCCCAGACCGCCCCTTGGTACCAGCCCGCGCCCACCGCTCCGCCTCGACCTAGAGAACACCGCAGACACCCCCGCTAGCCGCCCAACGCCTCACAGCCACCGCTCGCTGTGGCCACCGCCGCCTCTGCCACGCAGAGCGCCACCTCGCCCAGACCGCATGCCACCGCCCCTATGGCTGCATTCAAAGCCTAGAGCACCGCCAGGGGACAACACGTCGATCGCCACCCTCAGCCATGCATCTACCCCGCCGTAGCCATGTCGCCACCTTCGACTGCCCATCCCGCTCGGTCTCACCATCGGGCCTATAAACGGAGCCCTCCCCAGCCTCTCCACTCCACACCATTCCACTCCCCTCACCTCTCTGAACCTCACCCACCTCTCGCTGGAGCAAGGCGAGCTCTGCCTCGCCGGAATTGGAGCCGGAGAAGCCGCGGCAGGAGGAGAAGGACGCCGTTGATTGTGACCACCCCAAGCTCCGCTGCGACCACGCCTCGCCTCACCGTCGTCTTCCACCTTGTTTTCCCGCCTCGCCGATCCCGTTGGAGCCCTGGTACGCCCCCAGTAGACCCCTGCTGAGCCTCTAGGGTTCGAACTCGCCGGCGACCTGTTCGTCGTCGACGACGACCCTCAGCCGTAGATCTCGCTTTGAACCCTACGGCCCACAGCGCGCGTACCGTTTCGCGTGTTAAGTGCCGCTGACAAGCGGGACCCCCTGTCAGCTGAGCCCCGCGCCTCGGAGCGCCACTGGGCCGGCCCATTTCTTTTCCCGCGCTAGCCCACCCATTCAAATCTGGATTTTTCTTTTTAGTTAAATCTAGTTTCTGTCCAGTATTTCAAATTTAATTCTGTGAGTTTTACAAATCCAAATTGCATGAAACAAATATTTCCTGAAAGGTATTAAGATGATCTATCTAAGCCCATTGGTTTAATTCATTTAGAGTTATAGATCTCTCCTAATAGAAATAAGAAGACAGAAGCTTTTGCAACTTGCAACATTTTTATAAAATCAACCAAGTTAGCTTTTGAGTTGATTCCAACTCTCAAAAATCACATTTCACCATATCTATCCAAATATGTAATAATATTAAGGTTTACATGCAGTGACTATGGACTAGTACCAAAACAATGCTATATAGGCATTTCTAGTCACTTTAAATCATTTACTAATGAAGTTGAACCAAAGTAATGTTGATCCAACCTTTAAATTTCATTCCCACATGTTAGAATATTCGGTGAGGACATGTGTCCACATGATCCCATATTTTGGTGGTGAATATTAAATTGTAGTTAATATTTCAATGAGTAGAAATTACTTTTCTAAAATAAAAAGGATGAAGCTATTGAAATTTAAACTTGTGATGTTGTGATGATAATAGATCATCAAATGTGTGTCTTAGAATACTATTTAGCCTAGTTAAGTATTTTTTGGTGATTGTGCACTCCCTATGTATTTATAGACGATAGTACCGACCAAGCTCTCGAGGAGGAGGAGTTCTACCAAGAAGAAGAAGAAGAAGAAAACATCAACCACTGCACCAACCAAGGCAAGCTACTATTAGCAAGCTAACACTATCCAAGATTAACCCTTGCAAATTAGTACTTGCAAGTGTAGTACTTATAAAACTAGAATCAAACTAGATGGTTTAGCAAAGATGCCCTAAGCAAGCTTTGATCACACTCCCTTTTGATTATTAATACCCCAAGTCTTAGTTACAAGTTTTACCCTTCTTAGGTTATACAAAGTCCTTTACTTGATTTGAAGGTAGCATAAAAAGTATAAAACTTGACCTATTGAGATCCCTTTAGATGTCATTCTATGGCATGAGATTGAACCCATCTGTTCCACCTTAGTGAACACTCTTAACTTAGTAGTTTAGAGTAGATCAAAAACTTGAGTCACTTTAGATGGGAACACTTGGTGAAAATGAATTGTGAAAACCTTGGAATGATGAGTCATTCTATTGAGATGTTTTGACATGTGTTGAGAAATACAAATGGTTGATGATGAGGAAAATGTTGAGGCATGAGCCTTAACCTTTTTATAAAACTGATGGTTGGATTCGGATGCGATACCATTCCAAATTTACCGTAGAACCACATTACCTGAATTGGGTAAGGCTTAGCTGGAAATTTATATGCATTAGTATTAGTTCCCTCATGGGAGAGGTTTGAGCTGAGGCTACCTCTCAATGTTGTCCACCTATGGAGTGCCCAAGATGACTGATGGTCATGGTTGGGAGGCCATGCTCATTGGAGAGGTGCTTATACTAGGGTGTGTAAAGGGAAGGTTATGTTTGATTATATGCATACTAAGCATGATGATTCAGGGTTATCCCTGACAGATGTAACAAATCTTGTGGTGAAAGTGTACCACCTCTACAGAGTGTCAAACTATTCGAATAGCCGCGTCCGCGGTGATGGACAGTTGGAATGGCCATAATGTTTCGTTGATGTTTTCTAAATACTTTGAAATGAATGATGAGGTGGTGTTTATGACAATAGTTTCCCAGCTTAAGTGATTCTAGAACTTTACGTTATCTTTCTTTGCTTCAGAACTCAGCTTAGGTTTCAAACTTATCTTTATAGTTAAACTTAGATCTAGTACTTTAACTTAGAATTCTACTACTTGTTAGTGGTAGTTTGCGAGTACTTAAAGATTACTCATGGCTTTTGTCCCTGTCTATTATCATGGCCAGACTATGAAGGAGATTATCAAGATGATGGTCAGCAGGATGGCTATGATAACTAGGACTATCTGCCTTCGTCAGCATTGCCTGTGCCCCTGAAGATGGAACCCACCACTACGCTATCTTTTATTTCCGCTGCTTGTTGTCTTATGACTGGATCATGAGATCCTTATTTGTGTAAGACATTATGTATGGTTTGTAATGGATGATGTACTGTGGTATCCAAAACGTTATGTATCGCAAAAATGGTAATCCTGGGATTGCGAGGTATGGCATAACGGCCATCTGGGATTAAAAATCTAGGTGTTGACACGATCAGCTGCACAACACTCCCAAACCATCTGAAGCTAATGGGAGTGCTCAATTTGTTGATAGGTATCATTCATGTTGCGCCACACCAATTTTGTCCCCTGTCTAGAACCCTAGGGAATTCTAGCGGCAAGCATATCTACCGGCTGCGAAACAGACACAACCTCTTTGCAATTCACAAGCAGATGCACATCTTGCTCGAACACAACCCTCTCGCAACCAAAATCAAGTTTTGAAGTGTACTGGAGAACATGAATTGTGAACTCATATAGGTCCCTTGTATCAAAGTTGTGCCTAATTTGATTAAAAAGGGGAACTTTTCAGTTCATTCGATTCTATTATGTCGTAACTAATCTACTTGCAAGATAACACATAGATAAGAAAAATTCACCTCTCGCTCTTCTCCCGGGTTTTTTTCTTCGAGATCTGGGTGCCGCATCCGCCCACCGGAGCCGAACAATCCGCCGCCAGCCTTGCTTTTATCTTCAACCCACTACTCGTAGGTACCTTGGGAGCAGAATCCTTGCTAGCGTCCTCGCTAACCGGGGCTGAAGACCTCGCCGCTTCTTCGTGCTAAGACCCAGACATGGGCCCCGACGGACCCGAATCAGTCGGCGACGTAGCTACAACCTTCTCCTTGCAAGACATGCTGGGCCGCCGCCGTCGGATTTATTGTTGGGGGAGGGAGAAAAAAGGTCCTCCGCCGCCGGTAGATTTAGGGTTGGGGAAGGGAAGAAATGGACCGCCACCGCCGCAGAAAGATTCAGTGTCAAGAGCTAGGAAAGTACAGTAATGGATTTTCCCGTAGGACACGTGGAGGGTGGCTAAGAAGAGTGACCGGCAAAGAAGGGGCACAATAGGAACTAGTGTAATGGAATATCCTGACTTAACGGGCGCGATTTGAAAATAGTAGGTTTGGGCATCATTCACTCGAAACACCCCTCTCAACAATTGGTGCCCCAACTTTTCGAATAGCGGTGATTAAAATCAACTTGGGTACTGCGTTGCCCGGGCGCCCGAACTTTCGGGCCGCAAAATGATATTCTCCTTTGTTGGACCCGGGGAATCGACATCGTTTTTACCATTGGCCACCATGGTTCTAGCATTGGCTGCTGCTGGCGAAGCTGTTCCGGCTCACTGGTTCTATGATCTTCTTCTATCTTGTTCGCCATGGACACCAGTACCTAGTGGGAACTGAGGGCTTGCTCGACACACTCCTCCTGCTTGAAATCCTTCTCGATCTCCATCATGGGAACATCGTATTCCTTTGAGTTAGCCTCCGAACCACCACCATCCATGATGATGTCAGTGTAAAGTTCCTCAAGCACTAATTTGGAGATAGCGTCGGTGTTTTAGATGGTGGAGTTTGAGCTGGATGTTCCTTGGCCGATGGGCTTGGTCTTTCTAGCTACGACGGTGATGTCGGCTTTGGCTTCCTCATCGGCGCCAGCGAAACTATTAACAATTGTGATCATATGATTGAGAGTAAGTAAGACGGTGATTTGTAGCCTCCTAAGCATATGCCGAAGAAGGTTGCCGGGTGTGAGCCCTTCGACGAAGTGGTACACTAGTTCATCAGTACAATCTCCCGCCAAGGTTTCCCTCACCCTTAACTATCTAGTGAGGTACTCATGTGGGGATTCCTCCGACCTTTGAACATAGTGAGCCAGATCAAAGATGGCGACAACATCGACAAAGTGCGACCTCTACTTCTCTAACACCTGGGGAAGCCAAGCGGATCTACGGGGTTCTTCCACCATTATATCCTACAGATGGGTGATTTGGGTGGGCCTTGATTTGTTCCGATCTAAGATGGTAAACTCCGAAGAGAGATGTGAGCCTGATCCTTCCATGAACATATCCTGCCCGTAGGCGGCTTGTGTTGGCCTTGACGCATGTACAGCTTCTTGGGAGCTTTATCTCGATCTGGTTTCACAAATGAAGAGATGGGTGTCCCCGATTGGAACAATGGTGCAGTGGGTGGGGTTCAAGTTTGCCGGTATCCAGAACTCATTTGGGGGGATGATTAGAATGTTGCCGAAGAAGATAACATGCCCAATGGCCATAGTGTCACTGATTCCCGTGAAGAGATTAGATCTCACCCGGTATAGAGGTCGAAGCGCCGCTTGCCCCATGGTGGGTGCCATCTGTCGTGGTATTGCTGACGAGTACGCCATGGAGGGGTCCTCACAGAGCATGTTTAGAGATGTGGGGGAAGGTAGTGAGTTGACGGATACGAGGTAACACAACTTACATATGTTCGAGTCCGACAACGGTGGCAGAACACTACTCCTGCTATAAATCACTATAATGGTAGTACGCCAAGTTATAGAGATCGGTTCACTTTGTGAGGTTGTGGTGTTCTATGAACTTGTGTCCTAAAGGATCCCACATGTCCGGCTTATAAAGGCACCAGAACCTAGGGTTATAGGGAAAGGACCTTGCCGGACAGGTTACAAAGTCCTACACTAATACTAACTAGTCTTCGTGTCTTGTACTCCAAGGCTCCGGGTTGGTCAGTAACTGCACCGTAGCTTTCCTTCTTCCGGCATGGGCCTCCCTTCTAGATCCTATAACTAGGCCGCACAACAAGTTATAGGCCTTGCTACCAATTGTGGGTCAATCAGGTTAGCCAGATAGATACATGCTATGGTGATACCCATTTAGCATATCCACAACAGGAACTTCATTCCTCCACAATGATGACCATTGGTACCTTGATGCACATAGTGACCCCCCATGTATATACACGAAGTTCTATTATCTTGTGAACCTTCTATATTACTTTGATACTCGCCATACTGCTCCTTGATACATTACATATCAAGAGGTGGAACACTAGGTTATCCTCGTTAAGCGGTATGTACTCTTTACTCATAGTACATGAGTGGGCCTAGAGTGTACCTCTCCATTGTCAGGACTAGAAATGTCCACAACTATACCATATGACACATTGACATACTATCCGGTAAGAGCGAATACCGACTTTATAATTACTCATTCTCAGAGTAACATTTCCAAAATCACGCCATGTCCATATTGTATCAAAGTTCATATATGTCTCGTGATCTAACGATCATATAGTAATGATAATACTTGTTAATCGAAAACTACTACTAACAACAATGACGATTTGTTTCATGATATATCATGTTGGGTCTATCCATCGTTGTCGTAATCTCAACAAGTCCGATCTCATATATCATCGGCAACTCTACAACACTTTGTACTTTGCCCATAGTAAGAAAACCGAGATATCAATGATATACAAACTAGTCTTAGTGGCAAGCCTTGGATGTCAAAGGTTGTTTATAATTCCACACATGCATTTGGTTTTTCTTCCAACTACTCATTATCCATAACTAATAAAACTGTAACACATGACAATAAACTTAATTATGAAACAAAAATATAATAATAATTCATTTATTATTGCCTCTAGAGCATATTCCATCAATGTTATCTTGGCTTCGAAGATGGCGGTGGACTATGTGATGCTCATGGCTTCTAGGTAATTTTGGATGATCTTTGTTCTTTGATGATGATGAACTATTTAGGATGGTTTGATATGCATTATGAATCATTGATTAGGAAGAATTATTTTTAATTTCAGAGTGTTGTACTTGAAATCTTGTTGAATGGTGTGTGTTTAAAGCATAAAAGTGATTTGCTAAGATGTGAAAGCTGAGTTGGAGCGTTTATATTCACAAGTGGTGTGCAATAGAGGAAAATGAAAATTGAGTTTTACGGAATCTATGGGAACCCGTAGATTCTAAACATCTACTCTTATTTGAGTATAAAATTTTAGGGGCTACACTAAAACAATTTAGATCTGACTTTTTATGGACTTAGTAAAGTAACAAAATTAACAACTTGCCACTAGCCCACTGGTGCAATTATTTTGCACTATGGTAATACACATACTACTCCCACACACCCCAATGGAGAGCTAGTTAAAGCTCTCGGTTAGTGATGGTGCCCGCTGCTATATAACCAGCTCGGCTGCAAAGGGAGCCGGAGAAAGAGAGAGGTCAATAATCATAGAAGGCATCAGAGAAGAATCATGAGTAGCCTTCAGACACCATCAGCAAGGCCGTATATCCTCCTGGATGCTAGAGAGGACACGGAGATAGGAGGGTGTCCGCCCCTCCTCGAAATAGACTTTCGCCCCACTATATTCATATAGAAACCATACAATACAATTTTTGAGTTCATTGCTGGTGTAGACAACACAAAATAAGCCCAAAATAAAACATAAGAGAAATTAATGCACAATAGCATCGGATCGATAAGTGACGATGAATCGCAATAGCTGTGCCCCGTTGAGAAATCCCACCACACTCCTATGCCTCCAAATTGTCGTGTACCAAAGAACACCTTCAGGAAGGAGTGTAATAATGAAAATGCTGTTGCCCGGACTTTTTCTAGGATTTCTCCTAGTACAGATAGGGGAGTGGGGAGAGGGTACACCCGGTGCCTTTCAAGAAGGAAAGTGGCACCTGCTGGTATCACCACATCAGATCCGGCCTATCCAGCAAGGATTTCTCCTGACCCCCAAAAAACAACAACCCCATCCAATCTTTGCACTCCACCAAACTTGCCACCCACCAACATGCGCCAAAACAGTCTTGAAGTGATCATCGATGCCTCCCCATGGAAAACACTATGAGGTTAGCCAAACCGCGAAGAACCTGTTATATGGGAGGGACAAACCTCCACTGCCATAGCAGTAGCAGACCGGGCAGAACAACATAACCATACTAGGACATCTAGGCCCGGACGGGCCCGAAGGAGGCCCATGAAGCTCCCGCCACCGCGGTGTAGCAAAAGCAGCGGCGTCATCACTACCCATGTCTTGAGATGTACCCTAGACCAACCATTGGTGACCTGAGCTCGAGCTAGCCTGGCCTAACCCATATCGGGCCCAAAGGGACTAGATCTAGGGTTTGGGGCCATCTTCCAAGCCCAGACCTACCACCTCCGCAACCAATCACCAGCCACCTTGCCCCGCCGCCATCAGTACCTTCACCGAAGCATCGCCTCCCGAAGCTTACCATCGCTAGATGGAACTCGCCCATGCCGATCTCCCCATGCCAAGTAGAGGAAGGGGTTATTTCCACCGGCACCACGTGGGAAATGCCTAGTACCGCCCTCTTGCAGTAGCGAAGGGGAGAGGACCAAGGGGAGGAGGCTATGAGGAGTACGTATGTAAGTGACATCCTCCTTTAATTATAGGTTGCCATCACCTTCTTATTGCCATTGCATGTTTGTTGCAGGATCGAGGAAGGGATGGTGAAGGTGTTCTAGACAAAGAGGCGATCCTCCTACTCCCCTTTGGTCTACACCTGCACTATCCCGGTATAGCACTTTGAGGCTCCAACAAATCTTGTTTCTTGGGCGAAGCCTGCGATCGGGGCAGTGAATTGGGGATATGGGGGAGCTGCTAGTCTTAGCACTAACTCGGGTAGATTGCCAACTACCAGACTCCCCCTTTTTAATATGCACATGCAACAGGGGGCTGGAACCATGAATTGATTAGGAAGACCCCAGATCAGGGCATTTAGTTAGCGTATATGTGAGGTCCTGAACGTTTCTTCGTGGACCTCCCCTTTTTTAGAGTTAGTTTTGCTTATATCTTTATCCAATTATTTGTTAATGTAACAAATTATTTGTTAACCTGATGGATCAAAACCAACATTCTTCCCCTTGATCGTCAGGTTTAACTTCATTCTCCCATTTATTAATAGGAATACTTTATCAAAGTGATATGTTGCAATATCCAATGAAATGTTTTTGAACACCAACACTTATGGTATACAAGCACATTTCGAAATGGATAACATGTTTCTTATTGGGAGTGGTTATTTATAGTGGTCCCTTTATTCCAAAATCATAATATTTCCAGTAATCACATGACAGCAACATGCTCATGAAAAATACTAGGTGGTAAACCTTTGGCAAGCGGATCCACAAACATATGAGTCATTCGCATTTGCTTAAATTTAATTGTCTGATCCTGGATCCTATGTTTCACAACATATATTTGATATCAATGTGCTTGGCAGCAACACTTGACTTGCTGTTACTCGTACATAAGACTATGGACTCATTATCGTAGTATAATAAAATTGGTATTGAAATGATGTCCACCACTTTAAGTCCAGGTATAAAATTCTTTAACCATACAACCTGCCTAGTGGCATCATAGCATGTTATAAATTCTACTTGCGTCGTAGATGAAGCAAATATTCTTTATTTGGAGTTTTTCCATGATATAGCTCCTTTGGCAAGTGTGAATATGTAAACTGGTGTGCATTTCTTACTATCCACAAAACCGACATTATCATCACCTGAATAACCAATGACTTCTAGTTTATCAGACCTTCTATATGTAAGCATGTAGTCTTCCGTTCCTTGCATATAACACACGACTTTCTTTGCGACCTTCCAGTGGTCTAGTCCTGGATTTGATTGGAATCTACCAAGTATCCCAGTTATAAGAGCCAATTCAGTGCAAGCACAAACTTGTGCATACATGATGCATCTGATAGATGAAGCATAAGGACCGACTTCATCTCACTAGTTTTAATTTGGTTCCTCGGACATTGAAATGTTCCAAATTTGTCGCCATTGACTATAGGAGTAGGTGGGGGTGAACACTTGTGCATATTGTATTTCTTTAGTACTTACTCAAACTGTGCCTTTTGTGATAGTCCCAACAAACATTTAGACCTATCCTGATGACTCTCTATCCCAACGACATACGAGGCTTCACCGAGATATTTCATATCAAAGTTAGAAGACAGATAATTATTGGTCTCATGTAGCATATCCTTATCGCTACAGGACAACAATATTTCATTCGTGTATAGGAATACTATTGTGAACCTACTATATTTAAACCTGATATAAATGAAGTTGTCCACAATGTTTTCTATAAAACCAAAAGTTCTAATGACTCTATCAAACTTTAGGTACCATTATCTTGAAGCTTGCTTCAAGCCATAAATAGAATTTTTTAATCAATATGCCAAGTGTTATTTTCCTTGTAGAACAAAACATTTTGGTTGAGTCATGTATACATATTCATTCACATCACCATTTAGGAATGCCATCTTAACATCCATTTGATGTAGCTCTAAGTCATAGTGAGTTGTTAATGCCTTAATTATTCTAAAAGAATCTTTACTTGACATAGGAGAGAAAGTCTTGTTGTAATAGATTCTCTCTCTTTGTGTTAATCATTTCGCAACAAGCCTTGCTTTGAACCTTTCAATGTTCCTGTTGGAATCATACTTATTTTTGTAGACCCACTTGCCTTCTACTCTTTTAGCTAGATTGGAAATTTCTACTAAGTCCCACATATTATTTGTGCACATAGATTTCAATTCATCTTCCATGGAAGCGAGCTATTTATATGCGTTCTCACTTTTCATAGTCCTTGTAGAAGGATGACACTACAAGAAAAGTTGGCTTTTACAACAGACGATTTTCGTAGTTGAAGGCCCGTTTTTCATAGCCAAAGATTCTTCCGCGATGGATGGCCTTCATGGTAAAAGCCCTGTCACAAATGAATTAACCATGGTTTTTTTTCGACCGTGTCAGACCGCACTCTTCAGCCACGAAAACTTGTTTTGTTGTAGATCTGTTCACCAGCCGTGCTAACTGCTGACTTCATGTGAACTGCCAGGTGGCAGCCGCCGTTAGTGGCCGGTTACCGCCGTTAACGGCCATAGATACCGTGGCAGAAGCCATGCCCATCCGAGGCCCGCTAAATACTAACTGGGTCGGCGCATAACAGGAGCCCAATAAGAAGATGGCCCGTTACTGTTTTGTCGTGCACTGCTTGAAATGCGCCAAAAATGCATCCAGCAGAGGCCCGCGAACTTTTAGGCCTTATTCTGTTTCGGCCTATAGAAGGCCCATGTTGGTCCAACACTGTGCGGCCCATTAGCAGCCTGCGCCAAGTCGCTCATGTAAACATAAGGCATGCGGTCAGCCCATCACTGTTATTGCATCCGATCGTCGACCACCTACTGACGGCCCTTCTCTGAGATGGTCCGTTACTATTTTGGCATGTTACTATTCTAGCCTTTTAATGTTCTATACTTTAGCTGTCTAGGCCCACAAAAGGCCCTTTACTTTTCTAGCCTGGTAAATTTGTCGGCATGTTACTACCCTCGTCCGGGAATTTCTCGGCCTGTACTAATCAGGATCGTCACTATTCTGGAATTTTACTATTGTGGCCCCCTATTGTTTTGGCCCACTACTATTTTTGCCTGTTACTATTTTGCAATTTGTGTAGTTTCTTGCCTGTTACTGTAATGGGTTGTTTCTATTCTGGCCTGCTACTGTTACGGTCTGCTTTAGTAACGGCATGTTTCTGTTATGGCCCATTAGGCCTGTTACATTTACGGCTTGTTACCACATGCGCATTGGCCTGTTACGTTTACGGCCTTTTACAGTTTCGTCAATTCTGAAGCCCATGCCAATATCATAAAACGTGTATAATAATCCAGCATTTTTTATTGTTCGTCATCGGCCGAATACAGGACAGTACTGTTCCCTAATCGACTGGCCTGGCGTAGTTACCATAACGACTACCGCAATGTGTGGACGGCATCAACTAAATGCCTACATGGCCTACGCGAGTTATCTAGATATTACATCAGCTGCAAACTTCTTAAAATTGTTACATATTATCAACTCAGGGGAAAGAAAAATCGGCATTTCAATTGACAATCAAGTTGATAGCAGTGTCCTCAATTTGCTTTCTCAATCGATCACCTGCATCTTCCATTGAGTGTGACAACTACATTGGAGGAGACATGATCTTGCAGTGCCCTCTTTGGTGGAGCTAGCAATAATTGCAGCCTGAAACTAAGTAATAACAAGTTAATACATCAAACAAGACAAACTACTCATTTGACAAATATGACAGGAGCTATGAACCGGAGTTTACCACTGGTCAAGGGTTCAATTATTGACGAACACGTCAAAAAAACAGGACAAGGAAGCACGCATTACACAAGTGTGACTACCGTGAATTGAGCAATCAAAAAATGTGTGTATGTCGCTTAGAATTTCAGCAGATATAAACTAGCCAGATCATTTTGAACAAATATGTATGGAAGCAGTTCTATACCCTAAAATGCAAGAGACATTGGGTTACTCGAAATTTGCGCTTGGCCACAAAATGGCATGCAGTTACTATCATAGCGAAGAATGAACCAGATAGAAATTATAACCGCATCATACAAGAACCTGTAGAGCAGGAATGCAAACCATGAATAAACAATATATTGTAGAGGATAGTTATGTCATGACTTAGGACGAACCAGACCTAGAACTAGATGCGAGATATAATGGCGTCGCTCGTGAACCTGTAGAACAGGACAAACAAGCATTAGACAAGTGTGCCTAGAATAAAATGAGCAATCAAACAAAGTGTTTCTTAGAATTTCAGCAAATATATGGAAGTAGTGGCATCTCCTGGAATGCATAGAGTCGTTGGGTGACTCAGAATTTTCGGTGAGCTACACAATGGCAAGTAGTTACTGTCATAGATAAAAATCAACCAGATAGAAATTATAATGGCATCATAAGAGAAATTTTAGAGCAGGAATACAAACCACAAGTGAACTACCTAGTATAGGACATTTATGCCGTTGCTCAGGACAAACTAGCACCAGATAAGGAAGTAATGGCATCCCTTCTGAACCTATAGAATAGGATATGCAAACCAAGATGTTCATTGTTCTTGAGCTCTATGCAAGAAAAAGGAAATAGTTAGTGATGCAGCTTTTGAAGAGTCAAATGGCATTATGGCAACAACAAAATTATAATCGAATTAGTACGAAGAGTTTAAATAGCTACTACAGGATAGTAAAACGATGCCAAGGAGGAAATAATAGCACGAACTGATCTCCGGACGAACCAGATAGATTCAATAACTATAGAGCAGGGAATCCATGCTAATATTTTTCACTGACTACAGATTTTATAAGACTTACACAGTAGCAGGCAATTACTATTGTATGGAGTAGCTAAGAAAATGTGCATGACAAAATAACAGACATGTGTATGACTTGAAATTTGTAGAGCAGTGAATGCAAACCAACATGGCTAATGACCTTGCATGTACTAGCACAAAGAACATGCGTGCCCAATGACTTGTATGTACTAGCATGATTACAAAAATGCAGTTCACTGCGACATGCTTGAACCTGCTATACTGCTGACAAAACAAAAACGGGTTGGAGATTAGGTTAACCTTGGTTGGAGTGGCGTCTAAGCATCATAGGTACCATGCGAGTGACATCCAGGTCACCGAGGGTGCTGCGGTTCCAGTGGTTGTTGGCGTCGGGGAAGAAGATCTTCAGCACTCGATGCCGGAGTGAACGCGGTGGAGGAGAGCATCACTGAGGAAGATCCGGTGTAGTGTACGGCGACGGCCGTGCAGCTGGTCTGGAGCAGTGGACATGGAACTCCTTGAACTAGATCACATCAGGTGGACACCAGTTAAGCGGATCCGGTACGGTTGGGTAGTATTCGGTGGTGAGGAAACAGAGCTTGGGCGCTTGATGACGCCATCGGCAACGAGGAAGAAGATCTTGGGTAGTCGATGATGCCATCAACATGGTGAACGACACCGCAGCTCCGGTGCAGTGGCAGAGAGACCCGGTGAACTAGATCCGGTGGGTGAGCATCGGTGAAGAGGCTCCGCAGCGGCGCACAAGACCAGAGATAAAGCCGGTGCGCACGGTGGCCATGGAGGCGACATAGGAGCTTGGGATTTTGGGGAGGGCTAGCGGGAAAAACTGTGTGAATCAGGACCATAGTAGGTGAATAGAAATATAATTACAATCATGCCCCCGAGGTACTGACTTTAGCATGCCCATCTATCGTTTGAACAATGGGTAGAACAGGAAATTGAAAGACAAAAGATTTTGAAACAGAGGGGCGCGAAATGCTTCAAGGTAGGTGTGTGATATTGCCGCTCGATTGAGATTTTAGTTTGGCCCACGTCTACCTAATAATAATAGAAAAATGGTACTATCTAGTGGGAGATTTTGGCTCAAAGGTTTTGAATCGGTGGGGCGGGAAATGCTTCCAGGTCGGTGGGTGATTTTGCCACTCGATTTAGATTTTGAATTTAGCTAGCGTCCATATAGTAATAGAAAAAGGTAGTAGACTGTAACCTATCTGTCCAGGAATTCAAAGCCAAAAGTCACATCAACCGATCATCCATATCCATACTAGTAAAAGGCATGTGACACAATTTCCATACCACTATATAGTGCTTGACACTTCTTTTCAAAACAAAAAATGACTATGTTGCTTCACAATTTCCATACCACTATATAGTGTATGAATAACTTCGAACATCGGTAGTTGGATATAGATTGGCAAAACCCGACATTATTGAACATTGGATCTCTTTCAGTACATTTGATTATGTCATGTCTAGCATATAGAAGATCCCATTATTGTTTGCCTCTACGACCATGAATATACTATGCAGAGAAAGTATAGAGAACATGGTTTTGAATGCCACAAGCCAAGTTTCCAGATATAGTGGACAATGCTTTATGTACGATTCCCATGTTTTATGAGTTTTCAAAGCTTCCAAGCTAACTCGGACCACTCAAATGACTTTATGTCTCTATTAACAAAATCATGTGATATTTTAACTAGAAGCTCTAGAAAGTGGTAGATTTCTATCGAAGTTCTACAAAAATATTTTGGTGGTACGCATCAGGTAGTTAATATATCAAAAACAATCGAGAGTTTTGACAAATTCAACTTTCTGCTAAGGATTTGTATCTTGACAATTTTGAACCTGTTTTGAAACAATCACATGTAATAAAGAAAAACAGAAAAATAAATATTTACGCATGTCATCCTATGACGTCACGTGTACAGCTTGCCAGGAAACTGATAACCATGGGATTTGACAACTTCTGGAAACCAGCCACGCCATATTTTCCCACCATGTATAAATATTATTAGGTTTCAACCCTAATGACCAAAAAAGGTCATGGCCTTATCGACATCATAGTTTGGTATATGGGTGCATCTTGGCGTAGTAGGAAATGTTGTCGGTGGAGTCTCAACATTGGGCCTATTTTTTTTAACGGGAAAGGGATGAGTTTGCCATTTTTCTCCGAACACACTCCATTATTGGAGCAAGCAAGACTAACGATTGAGTCTACATTTGTGTGCATACCTCGTTCTTACATCAATGCATGTGTGTCCACCATATATGCAACCCAAGAAGCCCAGGCCTCATCTAGATTGAGAAGGCCATGTTTCAAAAGAAAAGCAAAACAATCTATTACCATTGTTCAAAAAAAGTATCAGTGCAAGAGTATTAGTTCCACAAAATACTTTAATAATAGCAACATCAGCACATTTGAGGATTCGTTAGCTTTTGAAAGATTCAGCAGTACATGCCATATTCTGCACTCGATCTGAATAATTCCCAATACATAGGAATTATTACAAAATATATTAGCAGTTGCAGAACTCCATACAAAAAACTCGGTAGAAGTATAAAAATACTCTTAGTAGAACCTTAATCTAGCTAGGAACGATTACATGTCACATCATATACTCCAAACATGCATGAGAGAAAGAGAGAGGTCAGAATCACCACAAGATTTGTATGCCAACGATTCAGCCTGTCCAGGTCATGGCCAGGTAGCGCTTGCGTTCCCGCCTGGCATGCTTCTCTCATTTTACCGTCGTATGTGGATCCTCGTAATAGGGTTTCGCTCTGTTCCCCTTAGGAAGATAGATGTAAAATTCATGGACCTTTCTAGCCATTTCCACCACTGTGATTACGAAAGGAATCTGCCACTAAAATAAATAAAGTAATTAATATAAGCACAAAGGGACTAGAAAATTACATATACAATCATATTAGGATCATCAGGGGAATATTATGATGTGATATCTCATAATGAGTTGATGTCGTTGTCGATCCAACATTAGAACTCCACGAGGAACTCCGACCAACAATTGAGGAGCTTGACAATAAGTCCCCGCTACCGACAGGTAATGGTTGAGCGCCTCCAGCGCGGCTTCGGCCGGCGGCTGCCCAATCTTTGGCTCAGAATCAAACTCGAGCGAAAAGAACCCACGACAATCGACCAATGATGATATCCTCACCTCGTAGTCCTCCAATTCCCATGCTACGGACCTTACGCGGCTGACGGACAGGATAATCTCCGTGTTGTGCCTGTCAATCTGACCGATGAACAGCATGCCCGTCTTCCCGATGCCGTTGACATTTGTTCTCCGCGAGCACCCTGCAGGCACCGGCTTAGATGGGTCCCATTGTTTGACGCTGTAGAGGACTATGGGCACCTTGATCAAGTGGGTGGATTTGAGGTGCAGATACAACGTTAATTTGTTGCCGACCCAGTTGCATCCTTGCTCCGTGCAGATAAACGGGCTATGGATGCAAGAGATCATGTGGGCATAGACGTTGTTGAAGGAGACCACTTCCGGGAAGTTATAGTTCGGGCAGCTGTAACCTTCTCCACCGACGACTTGGTGGTGTAGCTCCTTGGAGCATGCGGCCAGCCGAATGACGCTTTTAGCATCGAGACGCTCAGCGATTTGGTTGACGATGTCATCACCGACCTTTTTAAAGCCGTTGCACCGCCGGATCTCCCTCGAACCTCTCCAAATTTTGTACAGACGATTCTCCATCGTGTCGAGGAGGATTGGGGGCAAGGGTGGATCTATATAGAACTGTTTGTTTTTTTGGAAGGGAGGGGTGGTGGTCTGGAAGGAGAGATGCACCGGGCAAGGTGGCGAGGAAAATGTGTGATCAGCGTGGTGGAAAGGATCCCAAATGCGGCCAGGCGGCATCGACGAGTGTGGATAAACTAAACAGAGATGGGGAAGATGCGATGGCTCTTTGAAAGAGGTTTTTTCTTTTCTTGTAATTAATTAACCATGTCACCTCCTAGTGCAGTATAGTCTCATCACGTCGGTTTGACTAGACACATTATTTATTTACAGGTCCTACTGTAGCACTGTTTGCATAAGTAGGAGTAATAGGTAGGAGTATTACTCTACCTCCGTCCCGAGGAATAATAAGGCGTCCTCGTTTTAGGTGTTTTTTCTTTTACCAAGATTTACTCTAAATATATAGTATAAAGAATGTTGGTAGAAAATTAGCATTATTGGAAAGTTTTACTCTACCTCAAACAGTACGAGTACTATTTTTACACAAATTAATTAAGTGTATTAGTTACTCTATTTATTCGGTCAACTTTTACACAATGTAATCAAGTATGTATCTTCTCGCACCCCGACGCACACCTACTAGTTGATCTCTCCCTTGTCTGGAGTGTGGTGCTCAGCACTTGTGCCATGGTTAGGGTCGCGAGCGGGATCCCACAAAAGTCCTGCCTCTAGTTCATTTTGAAGTTTCTATAGGAGTACTTCAAAATGAACTATAAGCGGAACTTCTACGGGATGCCACCTTCAACTCTAACATTGGTACGACGGCTATGTGTCTGTCTATCATGTGTTCATCAGCTACGGTGTGTTGGTGTGCATATGAAGGAACCACTTTGGGCGTTGGGTTGTGGCGGCGGCAAAAAAGTAGTCGCAGATCAAACTTTTCGGGTTTCTATTTTTTCACTTGCATCATCCCAAACATCGCATCGAAGGTTATTACAAGGATCAACACTCACAACACTAGAGAAGGGATATTGTACTTGGTATGTATATAAAAATATATACACATAGGCATCCTGAGATAAGGCAGCCCGAGAGGGCTGTAGCGGTGGTTATTACAAGCTACTGTAGAAGAGATTATGGGGTTAGAGAAGGCAGCCCGAAAGGGATGTAGCGAAGAGGTGTTGAAAGCGGTTCGATGTCAGAGCAAAGTTATGAAAAAAATATAGAAATAGAGCCGTTGTAGTACCATGGCACACGTGCGCAGCGCCACACTGTGGACGACGGAGATATCATCTAGAGGATGGGTGTGATGGAGCAAAGGAGAGAGTAGTATACAATTTATTTTCGTTGCATAGAGGAGGAGTAGCACACTGTAAGGCTGCAGGAGTGAGCACCATGCTGATTTTCTTTGTTAAGCAAGTACAAGTGGACCTCATAAAAAATGAAAATTGCATCCAAGTCCATGCATTTAGCACAAGGACCCTAAAACTTAGCAATGAAGTGTCTGTTTTGAGGTTTGCACATACTAGCGTTCATCGTTCTAAAGTAGAATCTTTCTAGATGCTAAGAATGAAAAAGAAGATCCAATGGTTAGCAATGTTTGGATTTGACTGTCTTGATCAAACATTTTGTTCGGTACAGCATGCAGTGGTATATATGGTATTGTGAGAGATAAGAGATAAGATAAACATAAGATAAGAAGTACTGCGAATGACCGATCTAACTTTAGGTCTCGTAGGAGCGAGGTGCTCGAGAGTTAACACAGTCAGTGGAAGTACATGTTAAATCAAGGACCTCCTAAAAAATAAACAATTACATCTAAGTTCATGCATTTAGCACAAGGTCCCTGAAACTGAGCAATGAAGTGTGTGTTTTGAGGTTTACGCATACTAGCGTTTTGTAGCACCCCGGTAAAACCACTACTAGAAAATCACCGTGTTTTTGTTTTGTGCATCATCATGACCGCATGCTCATATCATCATGCCATATTGTATTTGAGCATCGTCATCATCATGCATATTTTGTTCGTAATCTTAACCGCAAACTATTTTGCTAAAAACCTATTTTTGTTTTACTAAAATATCCCTACAGTTTTATTAAATCCGTTTCCCTTTTCTTGTTTTCAAACTAAAACAAAATAATATTTTTGGTCCATTATGTGACCGTAAATGGTTTTCTTATTTGACTAAAAATAAAATTAGGCTAAAGGTCCATCTAAAGTTTTAGCCCAAACCTAGTCTTATCTAGTCTACTTTGGACTATATAAACACCCCAACCACCTCCTTCCTCCAAACCTTAGCCTCCAAATCTAACCAGAATTCCCCATGTCTCTATCTCCAGATCCCCTCTTTTGTCCACCTGTCTTCTCCAAAATTTCTGCCCAAATTCTCGCTTGGCGTGGTGATCTTTTTCTCCCGGCCGGGCTGAAGCTAGGCCAAGCTCCAATCTCCACCAGATCAAACAGCATCAAGCATTGTAACTTTGGCCCTCCTACTCCAGATGCACGTTCAAAGCATCAACGCAGTAGCACAGCAGGAAGCTGCGGCCACGTGCACACGACTCACCGTCTTGCTTCTTTTCTTTGTTTTCTCCTTTGCACGTCAGCCGACAGGCCTCGTCTTGGTCGCGGAGCCGCGGCATGCAGCGAAGCACCGCCCGCTTCGGCCCTGCTTGCCTCTTCGCGCGCGCAAGAGCCGTCACGGCCCCGTCTTGTCTACTGTTACGTGTGGCTGCTGATCCACTCGACCAGGCCCTCCGCTGCCAGCTGCTCCACGTTGAATGATGGCAGATCCCCTGCCGCCGCAAGTCCAGCAGCCTAGGAGCCGCGCCGCCCCTTCGATCTGTTTTCGCAAGGACAATATCTTCCGCAATTCGATCGCAGCGTCTGGTCCTTGCATGTCTTTGTGCAGCCGCCATTTGATCTCGGTTGCCTCGACCAGATTTCCGCATGTTCCCGACCACAAGGTGTATGATAAAATGCATCTAAGAATTTAGATATTGTATCTACCTTTTTTTTCTTCATAGTGATTGATCCATCCAGAATACTGCTACTCCAAAGTCTTCCCGATGCTCATTACTTGTCTACTCCTTTTGATCCCAACGACGATGGATTGATCCCAAGACTCCGGCTTCCACTACTTCCATGGCGACGCCTACCTCCGCTACTTCAACTACAACCCGGAGACTATTTCCTTGTCTCTCTGAACCTAGCCGTGAGACCCTAATCCTACCCTATTTTTATAAATGACATAACTTGTTGCATATCAAATTGTACATGATCGCATACATATTATCATGTGGTTTGGGTTGAATAGGAATTCATCTAAATTAAATATGGAGGCTATATACGGGCTAATCTAGTCTTATATCGGCTCCATTTAAATTTGTGTAGCGAACCGATGCCATGATTTGCCTTGTTAAGCCAACATTTAAATTGCGGGGTACCTAAATAACTTGAACCATATAATTAATTGCCGGGACCCTGGTTCCGCTTAATATTGCCTAATTGCATCGCATCATTGCCATGTCATGCACCATACCTACATCATGCCCGATCTTCTGCCGTAGTATTAAATAGTGTATCCGGTGTTTCTTCTAGTGCTTTGCTTCTTCGCGGATTAGGCTGATGAGTTGATGCGAGTGTCGACATGATCTTCGGATGAACCTTCGGCAATGTTTCCCAGGCGAGCAATCTCCCCCTTTCTACCTATTTTGCATTTATAGTCTTTACTTCCTCCTGTTGATCTATTGCTATCTGTGTTGCGATGCTTTAGTTCCCATGCACCATTTATATTGCTTGCAGCCCTATATTGCCTTGGACACATCCTATTGACTGTTGTTTGATAGATAGTCGGCCTTGCGAGTCGTAGTTGCTTGCTCAGGTGCTGCTTCGTGTCGTTGTTGTTCCACCGTTGTTGGAAGGTTGGCACATGCTTAATGGTGGAGATGCTTAATGGTGGAGATGATCATGACTTTAAATACAACTATTAAATTTCTAAATATAACTAATGCAGAGGCATCGGTGGGCAATAGATGTTATTTGGTTCTTCCACGCTCACTTGTGTCCCGTAGGACCCCGAGTACTTGATACATGTTCCTTGACTATCGCACTATCCGCATGTGGGACCATGAATCCCTTTAGCCAGAGCTTGATTCATTTCTTATTTCTTGGGGCCACAAAGTAGTTTGGGGCTTCATTACTGTCATGTACTTATGCCATGCTTTACTGTTTTATTTAAGATTGTGCGTGGAGCACCTGTACTGTTTTGGATCGTGCCACGTTTTTGTGGTATCGACAAGCCCAGTCGCACTTTCGGGTTCCTAGTCGTTTACAACCGTCGTCACAAACCCTGGGTCCATTCCGAAGCCGGACAACTTCGTTGCGGGTAGCTTAGTGGGGTGGCCCCCTAAAATAATTTATGAATCCTGTGATTGCCTTGTTGTGAAAGCCTCGTTGGGTTTTGAGTTGCTTTTTCCGAGGTTGATCGTGTGTGTGTTCCTATTTGTGCACCCCTGCAGGGTAAATCTTTCTGAAAGCCGTGTCCGCGGTTATGGATGACTTGGAGCATAGTATCTCGATCATAGACAAGCATAACTAAAGTAGTGCTATAAATTTGACTTAATATGTGACTAGTAATCAGTTTCACTACAATGGAATGGATAATAAAAGTGCCAACAACTGGTGAAACTGGTGTGTATCGCGTCATGTTATACCTGCCTAGTAAGTCTCACAACTCCAATGGAATGAAATAAAAGTGCCAACAATTCCTGGGTTTGGGATGTCACATGCTAATTGTATCTGACTAGTAAGTACCGCAACTACAACTGCATGGTTAACTAAAACTACTCACTACTTATGCTATCAAGATGACTCATGCTATCTATATTTGACTAGTAAGTGCTGCAACTACAATAGAATGAATAAAACTGCCAACTATGTGAGTTCCTCGGTTTGACTTCCTCGTTTGGTCTCAAGGGGGGAATGCCAAGAGGGGTATGATTGGTGTTAGTATCAGGTTGGTCCCGAATAGGTCTCTCTTATCCCTCTCTAATAGCCCACAGTTGCATCGAGTATCTATGGGTTGTTTAGTGCATGATGCGCTGCCGCTTCAGTCCATCATACTTCTGTAGCCGAGAGCCGCTGAATTCTAGCCTCGCCGTGTATCCCTTTTTCCTTTGCCCTTTGTCGGCACCCCTTTTGTTTTAGCAGGTATGAGATCGATGTTGTTAGCAGGGTTACCCTTCCGGCTTGGCCTGGGCAGGGTTATGGATGCCATTGGTTATTCTTCAGGGCTCTTAGCCCCATTTGCATCTTATCCATACTCGGATGTTGTATTGTTTTCAAGGTGATTTGGATCTTTGTATTGTATATCAGTATTCTTGACTCATGGAGTCGTTGTTGTATATAAATGTTCTGTGGGTTCCATCGTGGACTAATGTGTAATGGTATTACTTCGTTCTCCACCCACACGCAAGTGCCTGGTGGGCATCCTTGAATTGTTTCTATGCGGGTTTGGCGAGAAGCGCTAAAACTTGCATAGGGCCGATTCGAGGGTGTTACACGTTCATCCTACAAAAGACTTTCAGTAGAATCTTTCTATATGCTAAGAATGGAAAATAAGACCCAATGGTTATTAGCAATGTTTAGATTTGCCAGTCTTGATCAAACGGCCAATGGTTTGTTCACTCTATAGTGATGGTATGATATTGTAAGAGATAAGAGAAGTTAAAGACAAGATAAGAAGTATTACGAATGGCCGATCTAATGGTAGGTCTCGTAGGAGCGAGGTGCTTGAGAGTTAACATGGTCGGTGGAAGTAAAGTTACATCAAGGACCTCATGAAAATGATAATTGTTGCATCCAAGTCCACGCATTTATTAGCACAAAGACCCTAAAACCGAGAGCAATGAAGTGTGTGTTTTGAGGTTTGCGCATATACTAGCGTTCATCGCACTAACAACTATAAGTAGAATCTCCCTAGATGCTAAGAATGGAAAAGAAGATCCAGCGGTTGGCAATGTTTGGATTTGCTACTCTTGATCCAACGGACAATGTTCAAAGTTAATTCGTACACTATAAAGTGGTTTATTTTATTGTAAGAGATCAGACACAATAAAGAGAAGATAAGAAGTACTGCGAATGGCTATCAAATGGTAGGTCTCGTAGTAGAGAGGTGCTTGAGAGTTAACATGGTCGGTGGAAGTACAAGTTACATTAAGGACCTCATAAAAATGAAAATTGCATCCAAGTCCACACATTTATTGGAACAAGCACTCTGAAAACTGAGCAATGGAGTTTGTGTTTTGAGGTTTGCGCATACTAGCGTTCATCGTGCTAAAGTACTCCCTCCGACCCAAATTATGTGACTTAGTTTTATCTAGATTCAGACGTATCTAACACTAAAACAAGTCTAGATACATTCGAATCTAGACAAATCTAAATCAACAAATTTGGGTTGGAGGGAGTAGAATCTTTCTAGATGCTAAGAATGGAAAAGAGGATCTAGCGTTTGGCAATGTTTGGATTTGCTAGACTTGATCCAATTGCCAATGTTCAAAGTTAATCCATACACTATGAAGTGATTTATTGTATTGTAAGAGATAAGACACGATAAAGAGAAGATAAGAAGTACTGGGAATGGCTATCAAATGGTAGGTCTCGTAGGAGAGAGGTGCTTGAAAGTTAACATGGTCGGTGGAAGTACAAGTTACATCAAGGTCCTCATAAAAATGAAAATTGCACCGAAGTCCATGCATTTTTTAGCATAGGGACCCTGCAAACTGAGTTATGGAGTTTGTGTTTTTAGGTTTGCGCATAGTAGCGTTCATCGTGCTAAAGTAGAATCTTTCTAGATGCTAAGAATGGAAATAATATCAAGATTTTGGCAATGTTTTGATTTGCTAGTCTTGATCCAACGGTCAATGTTCAAAGATAATCCGTACACTATGCAGTGGTTTATTGTATTGTAAGAGATAAGACACGATAAAAGAGAAGATAAGAAGTACTACGAATGGCCTACCAAATGGTAGGTATCGTAGGAGAGAGGTTCTTGATAGTTAACACGGTCAGTGGAAGTACAAGTTACATCAAGGACCTCATAAAAATGAAAATTGGATCCAAGTCCATGCATTTATTAGCACAGGGACACTGAAAACTGACCAATGGAATTTGTGTTTTTAGGTTTACGCATACTAGCGTTCATTGTGCTAAAGTAGAATCTTTCTAGATGCTAAGAATGGAAGAGAAGATCAAGAGGTTGGCACTGTTTGGATTTGCTAGTCTTGTTCCAACGATCAATGTTCAAACTTAATCCGTACACTATGCAGTGGTTTATTGTATTGTATTTAATTGTATTGCAAGAGATAAGACACGATAAAGAGAAGATAAGAAGTAAAGTACTGCGAATGGACGATCTTTTGAATAACCTTCCCTCCTGATGTTTGGGAAGAAAGTGAAAATTTCGAAAACCGGGAAAGTTAGAATTTTTGTGCCGCCAAGGACCAAAGTGGTTTCTTTCCTATGTACTCCTTGTCCCTACTCCACAGCAACGCGTGACTACCGAACACGCCAGAGACACATAGTCGACGTACCAAGGCACACATGCACAACGCCACGCTGTGGAGGAGGGGAAAGAGATTAGTCGGACCGGTGCGCGAGGGGAAGGGGAGGAGAGATGGAGCATAGGGAAGGAGAGAGAAAACACACGATTTATTTTGCATGCACAGGTCCTGAAATTTACTACTAGTAGAGTGTACATTGTAAGGCCGCAGGAGTACCTCGTGTCAGAAACCCATCATATCTTTGCTCTGTCATGGAACCGCCTTCAAGTTCTGTTTGTTGCTGCCCTCTTCCCCTGCCAACGTTTTATTCTCTCAGCATGTACAACGTGTGGACAGAGGTGACCATATGTCTAAGAAAAAAAATGTACTACTCCCGCATTGTGTAAAAAATCACATCTTAATAAGGCTCAGATAGTAAACGTATGACATATCATCACTATATAAAATTATAATTGGTAAAGCACAAAAAATTATAAATTTGATCAACATCTATAAAGTATGGGTGTATATTTGGTCCTTGTACTTTGTATCATCATGTGTAGAAGTCAAAGATTATTAGCTACCTAACACTTGAAATTTTTGGTAACATGGTATAGAGAAACAAGGGAGAAGATTCTAGTATGATCGAGAAGTGTGTTTTGAGAGGTTTATGCATAGTGCATTCGTTGTGTTCAAGACTAACAATAGAATCTTCTAGATGCTAGAATGGAAAAGAAGATCCAACGGCTAGAAATGTTGGGATCCACGAGTCTTGATCCAATGGTCAACATTCGAAGTTATTCATACACTATATAGTGGTTTGAAATGAAGACTATCGGTAGAATCTTCAAGATGCTAGAATGGAAAAGAAGACCCAGCGACTAGAAATGTTGGGACTCGCGAGTCTTGATCCAACGGTCAATATTCAAAGTTGTTTGGAAACAATATTGTGGCAAGATCATGTAGAAGTCAACGATTATTAGCTAATAGTAAGTTGCACGTGAGACTCAGATAGTAGACATATGACATATCATCACTATATACAATTATAATTGGTAATGCACAAAAAATTATAAATTTGATCAACATCTATAAAGTATGGGTGTATATTTGGTCCCTGTAATTTGTATCATCATGCGTAGAAGTCAAAGATTATTAGCTACCTAATACTTAAAAATTTTGGTAACATGGTATAGAGAAACGAGGGAGAAGATTCTAGTATGATCAAGAAGTGTGTTTTGAGAGGTTTATGCATAGTGCATTCATTGTGTTCAAGACTATCAATAGAATCTTCTAGCTGCTAGAATGGAAAAGAAGATCCAACGGCTAGAAATGTTGGGATTCACAAGTCTTGATCCAACGGTCAACATTCAAAGTTATTCGTACACTATATAGTGGTTTGAAATGAAGACTATCAGTAGAATCTTCAAGATGCTAGAATGGAAGAGAAAATCCAGCGACTAGAAATGTTGGGATTTGCGAGTCTTGATCCAACGGTCAATATTCAAAGTTGTTTGGACACAATATAGTGGCAAGATCATGTATAAGTCAATGATTATTAGCTACTAGTAAGTTGCACGTGAGACTCAGATAGTAGACGTATGACATATCATCACTATATACAATTATAATTGGTAAAGCACAAAAAATTATAAATCCGATCAACATCTATAAAGTATGGGTGTACATTTGGTCCTTTTACTTTGTATCATCATGAGAAGTCAAAGATTATTAGCTACCTAACACATGATTCTTTTTGATAACATGGTCTAGAGGAACAAGGGAGAAGCTTCTAGTATGACGGAGAAGTGTGTTTTGAGGTTTGTGCATAGCATTCATTATGCCGAAGACTATCAATAGAATCTTCTAGATGCTAGAATGGAAAATAAGATCCAACGGCTAGAAATGCTGGGATTCGCGAGTCTTGATCCAACGGTCAATATTCAAAGTTATCCATATAGTATATAGTGGTAAGATAAGATAAGATAAGATCATGTAGAAGTCAACAACTATTAGCTACTAGGGAGAAGATTCTAGTATGATGGGGAAGTATGTTTTGTGGTTTGTGCATAGCTTTCATTATGCTGAAGACTAACAATAGAATCTTCTAGATGCTAGAATTAAAAAGAAGATCCAGCGGCTAGAAATGTTGGGATTCACGAGTTTGATCCAATGGTCAATATTCAAAGTTATTCGTATACTATATAGTGGTTATATATGATAAGATAAGATGTCTCTATCTCTACTACTATAGTGGAGCAGTTTTGAATTGGATCCATAGCACCAATCCTGACTGTTGGGCTGTTGGATCCAATGGTTCAGAGAAGCTGGATTCGTGTTGAATAGTACCTAGAGCAAACTCCACCATGCATGTTCTAGAACCATCATGTCACCACCCCAAAAATTTCATAGCACAGTAGACTGTATTCTCTCTACTTACTACCATAGTGGAGTAGTTTTGAATTGGATCCATAGCACTAATCATGACCGTTGGACTATTTGATCCAATGGTTCAGAGCAACTGGATTCGTGTTGAATAGTACTCCCTCCGCCAAAATAAAAGGTGCATAAGGATTAGTCAAAATTCAACATTTTTTAAGTTTGACCATGATTGTACACAAAAATGTAAAAATTTAGAGTACTAAATTAATATCAGTAGATTCACCATAAAGTATATTTTCTTAATATGTCCTTCCAATATTGTAGATGTAAATATTTTTTTCTAAATATTTCGTCAAAGTTAGTAAGGTTTGACTTTTGACCAATCGTTAGGTGCCTTATGTTTTGGGATGGAGCGAGGGAGTACATACCCAGATGCTAGAATGGAAAAGAAGATCCAACGGTTAGCAATGTTTGGATTTGCTAGTGTTGATCCAACAATCAATGTTCAAATAAGTTAATCCCTACACTATTTAGTGGTGGTATGCATGGTATTGTAAGAGATAAGACAAGATAAAGGTAAGATAAGAAGTACTACGAATGGTCAATCTAATGGTAGGTCTCGTCGGAGCAAGGTGATTAAGAGTTAACACGGTCGGTGGAAGTACAAGTTACATCAAGAACCTCGTAAAATATGAAAATTGCATCCAAGTACATGAATTTTAGCACAAGGACCCTGACACTGAGCAATGATGTACTGTGTGTTTTTAGGTTTGCACATACTAGCGTTCATCATGCTAAATACTATAAATAGATCGAATATTTATCGATGCTAAGAATGGAAAAAAGATCCAATGGTTAGCAATGTTTGGATTTGCTAGTCTTGATCCAACGGTTAATATGTTCAAAGTTAATCCCTACACTATGTAGTTGTATGTGATTGTAAGAGATATGAGACAAGATTAAAGATAAGATAAGAAGTACTGTGAATGGTCGATCTTATGGTAGGTATCGTAAGAGCGAGGTGCTTGAGAGTTAACACGCTGGGTAGAATTACAATTTACATCAAGGACCTCATAAAAAATGAAAATTGCATCCAAGTCCATTCATTTATCACAAGGACCCAGAAACTAAGTAATGACGTACTCTGTGTTTTGAGGTTTGTGCATAGTAGTGTTCATCATGCTAAAGATCCAACGGTCAATGTTCAAAGTAAGTTAATCCCTACACTATGTAGTGGTGGTATATATGGTATTCTAAGAGATAAGAGACAAGATAAAGATAAGAAGTACTGCGAATGGCCGATCTAATGGTAGGTCTCGTAAGAGCGAAGTGCTTGAGTGGTCGGTGGAAGTACAAGTTACATCAAGGACCTCATAAAAAATGAAAATTCCATCCAAGTCCGTGCATTTGGCACAAGGACCCTAAAACCAAGTAATAATGAAGTACTGTGTGTTTTGAGGTTTGTGCATACTAGTGTTCATCGTAGTAAAGACTATGAGTAGAATCTTTCTATATGTTAAGAATGGAAAAAAATATCCAACGGATAGAAATGTTTGGTCTAATTTCGTTAAATAGTTAGGATGCAAAATCTTAGAAAGAAGATGATATATATTAATTTACTCTCCCCTGATGGGTACCTCCAAGATCTTTTTCGTAAAACTTTTAAAGCAACCTACAATTTACCTATAGTAGTCCAAATTTTACCTAATTTCTATAAATCGACATAAAATCATTCAAGTGGGTGAAGGAAATTTGAGAACTGATAAAACATGGGAAATCGTAAGTGCATCGTGTTGGTCCACTATATATGTGTGGAAACTTGGCTTGTGGCAGTCAGATCCATAGTCTTTGGAATTTCTTTAGGCCAAAGAACAATCTAGTCATCACTCGAAAAATTAAGAATGTTCTTTCATAAGATAGTTTGAAACTCACACTGGCGGCATTATGTACTACAAGAAGATGCACCTATATCTACCTCCGAAAAGACTTTTAAATCAAGAGGAATATATTGCACTTACTTGTAGCTAAAGTTTGGCCTAGTTTTGTTAAACTTGCAAGATGCAAAATATTAGCAAGAAGTTGAATTTGTCGTAAAAAATCTGGTTGGACGGTTCTCATATATTAATTGTGACCCCCCAATGGGTACCTTCAAAAGCTTTTTCGTAAAACTTTCACAGTAAACTATAAGTTTCTTGTAGTAGTTCAAATTTGACCTAATTTTGATAAATCGACATAAGGTCATTCAAGTGGGCGAAGTTAGGTAGCGAGTTTGAGAATTCATAAAACACAGGAAATCATAAGTACAATATGTTGGTACACTATATATATATGTGTGTGTGAAAACCTAGCTTCTGGCATTTAGATCGATATTCTTCGAACTTCCTTAACAAGAGAGAATAATCTTGACATCACTCAGAAAATTGAGAATGGTCTTTCTGGATAATTCGAAAATCACACTGACGACATTGTTTACTACAAGAAGATGCACCCATCTACCTCTGAAAAGACATTTAATTCAAGAGCAATCTATCGCGCTTACATGTAGCTCAATTCTGACTTAATTTTGTTAAATTGTCAAGATGCAAAATCTTAGAAAGAAGTTGAACCTATCATCAAATCTCATAGTGGTTTCTGATATATTAATTCACCCCTCCCTCAAAGGGTACCTCCAAAAGCTTTTTCATGAAACTCTCAAAGCAACCTACAATTTACTTTTAGTTCAAATCCAACCTAATATAATTTCGATAAATCAGGATAAAGACATTCAAGTTGGTAGAGTTAGATAGGAAGTTTGAAAGCACATAAAACATGGGTATCGTCAGTATAACATGTCGGTCCACTATATATATATGTCTAAAAACCTGGATTGTGGCATTTAGATCCATATTCTTCAGACTTTCTTGATGAAAAATAACAACCTCGCTTGTCATCTCTTGGAAAATTGAGAATTGAATGTTCTTTCCTGATAGTTCGAAACTCACATTGATGACATTGTTTACTGTATATTGATTTTTTTCAACGAGTATACTATTTAATACTATATATAGTTGGTCAAATTTTCTAATGGTTGACTTTGACTAAATCTAATATGCTAAGTAATACTCCCTCCGTTTAGAAATATAAGACGTTTTAGCTTTGTGAATCGAATGTATCTAGACGACTTTTACTGTATGGGTTCGTAGAGGTTCCGAGTGAACCTATACACTAAAAGGCGTCTAGATATATTCATTTCACAAAGCTAAAACGTCTTATATTTCTAAACAAATGGAGTATTAAATAAATGGAGTATAGGATAAGATTAGGAAAACAACATTTTTTTAGAACCCTCACAAGCTTTTTCTTAGCATCACAGATCGGAATATTCCATTGACACTGATGATTAACCAAACTGCAAACAGAGCAAACGCAAACACATACGGAGTAGTAGTAGTACAACTTAACAACTTCTAGGGGGACTTCGCGGTCTTCTTAGGTGACTTGGCAGCATCCTCCGCGGGCAACTTGGCTGCGTCCTCCGCGGTACCATCACCATGCAGGGACTCGTGGATGATGGGAGCACGCCGCTGTGCGTGATGGTAACACCGACCAACAGCTTGTTGAGCTCCTCATCGCGCATGACGCCGGGCATCACGTGCCTCGGGATGATGCGGATCTTCTTGCTATCCTTCGCGGCTTGCCAGGCGAGCTCCAGCACCTTGGCGGTGAGATACTCGAGAACGGCCGCGGGGTAGAAGGGATCCCTGAAGCCTACGCACTGCGAGTACCGACCCTCCTTGAGGTAGCACCCGATCCGGCCGACGGGGAAATGCAGCCCGTCCTTGAGGGACCTCGACACCTCCTCCTTCCCGTGGCTTCCTGGTGCGAGACTACGACTTGGAGTGGCCCAAGCAGGATTCGGAAGCTGGCGACATGCCTTCTTTTTCTCCACGGCCTTTGTCGCCGCCACCTGGGTCTTCTTCTTCCCACGGGGAGATCCGGTCTTCAAAGCCATGGCTGCAAAGTCTAAGAGGAAGAAAGGTTAATTGTGGACGGCTGGTGAAGGGGCCTAGGTCCCTTGTATTGAAACTTTAACAGTGTCGTCTTTACTGTTTTACAAGTATGAATTTTTAATAGGAGTACTACTACTAAAAGGCTGTGTGCATGTTTCCTTATGTTCTTTCACTTTTTTGAAACATGGTCAGATGTGTCAGCATGAAAATTCATAAAAAGAAGTTGTATCTTTCAAAACAATAGTCGGTTTTCAGTATGACTGCGTGGGTACAATAATTAGTACTATATGAATTTCTAATGAATTTACAAGCAATCTATCACGCACTTGTAGGTAAAAATTTACATACTTTGGTTTTATTGACAAAATGTCATTTAATTATGCGAAATTAGCTAGAAGGCCTGAAAATTCATGAAACTTGTTAACCATGAAACATACTCTATTTTGTCTGAAATTTAGTGTGTGGTGGCATTCGGAGCCATACTCTTTGTCTTTTCGGTAAAAAATAATTATATGTGGCACTTCTAAAATAATTTAACAAAATTTTATACATAAAAGTTGAAAAGTCCAATTAGCACCATTAGTATGCCATGCCAAGATGCACCCCGTCTACCCGAAATGGACACGACATTTGTCATTATTTAACTTGAAACCCAAGCACTTCCTCCATCTCAAAATAGATGTCGCAATTTTTTAAAAATTTAGATGTATCTAGACTAGGTAGTGGCTAGATAAATCCAAATTTAAACGATTTTGAGACATCTATTTTGAGAAGGAGGGAGAATGTTAACACATCACTGGTCATATTGTGAAGAAGTTTTTTAAACCTTGTCAAAATTCATGTTTATCATTTACGGAAGAGGACACCATATATAAGTGCTTAACATTTTTTATTGTTTTCTTTAGTTTTCTTTAATTTATCCCAATAAATGGGAGAAGTGATGCATATATGACCTTGACATTGGTAACTTGGCTTAAAATGTGAACAATGTTCATACATGGTTATGACCATATTGTGTAGCAAGTTTTTCGAAAGTTGTCCAAGTCCATGTTTGTAGTTTTCATCCAAACAAGCACAAATATGAGAGGACAACATTTAAGTTTAAACTATGTATCATTACCACCCCACCCCCTCCTGCAAAACAAAACCATATATCATGACACACATTGAAATAAGTATTTTCATATAGTACTAACGTGTGGTGGAAATTATCTATATTTTGCTAGAATACATTGAGTGCACTCTAAGCCAAATTATCCGGACGTACTTAATTACTAAAAACAAATCCTATCACTTGGAAATTCAAAAGCATCTTCCTAAAAGTTCAGAACTCTCATTGACAACATTATTTACCATAGCCAAGATGCTTCGTAGAACGAGATGTACTACACTGCCCGCCTCTTCTCTGGACGCCATTTAATTTTTCACTCGGGCACGCTTCTTCGGTGTGGGGCGAGAAGAGTCCTCCTCGTCATCATCCTCGGCCTCCTCCCCGTCATCGTCCTCGGCCTCCTCCCCGTCATCGTCCTCGGCCTCCTCCCTATCATCGTCTTCGGCCTCCTCCTCAAGGTCGACCTCAGACTCCTCCTCTTCCTCAGTCTCATCTTCCGTCTTATCGGAGTAGCTCGGCATTGGTGGTGGTGTCCCTTCGAAAAAGCGTTGCCAGAGGCTATCTTCTTCATCAGAGGAGTCAGACAGCGGCGACAGCCATGACCCGTCGACTGAGTCTCGGCTTCTAGGTGGAGTTTCGGGGCCATTCTCATTTGTCAGGTCAATAGACATGTTCTGGTGAGAGTTGTCATACGACATTTTGGAAGGAAATAGAGAGAGATCGAGTTCTAAGCAATGGTGGGTTGGGTGTTTCGGGTGAAAGTTGGGGTGCATACTGTTGCATTTTATAATGTCTATTTATAGTCATTCTTGTGTTAATACCCTGAAAACTATCCAAAAATATCATAAATAGATTGTACCAGACTCGTCCCAACAAAAAAAAGGATTATACCAGACTTGTCGGTTCTTGATTTTTCTCGGCCCAGAGAATTGAGGAGGAACCCCGATTTATCCAAAAATAAAGAGAGTCATGCAGATCGTGCTGAATTACTCGGTGTCTCTTACTTCCTGCATTAAAAATTAAGTGTCTATAGTAATACATGCTTATCTAGCTACAGTACTAGTAGTATACGTATACTCATCACAAAGTTGCGTCACCAAACTTGATTGATGGTGGTATGGTGTGGGCCTCATCTTTTTCTGCGCCACTGCATCTCAGACTAGAAGATAATCATTTCGTGAAATCTTGCACGGGAAGCAAGGAGAAATGGAGAGGATAGTGGATGGATGGTGAGAGGGGGGCGAAGGAGAGAGAAAATCTACTACGTAGTAGTATGTGTACTAGTACCGCATGTCACGACCCATCGTAATATATGAACTTTTATCCTAAGTTAGATAGGAATCATGATCAACTACAATATGTGTGAAACCATTGGCTTGTGGCATTCTGAACCATATTATTTAGACTTTCTTCATAAAAAACATCACCATCCTCACTGGGAAAATTGAAATTCTTTTTTTCCTAATTGTTGGAAACTCCCACATGCAACAATGCTTACTATGCCAAGATGCACCCTTCTACCAAACTATCGTGGGAACTCTATCAAATTGTAAACTATGATGTCAATATGGCCTTGATGATCTTGGTCATTCGGGTTGAAATAAACCGGATAGTATCCATACACATGGTAGGACAATATTGTGAAGCCATTTTTCCAAAAACTATCTAATCCCATGATTACAGTTTTCATGGAACTTGGTGCACAAGACATGATAGGACATCATGAGTAAAACTTTTATTTTTTGTTTTTCGTTTATTCAATGCGATCAATGTTCAAAACGGGTTCAAAATTGCCTTCCCTCCAGATGTTTGGCCGATCTTTTGGATAACCTTCCCTCCCGATGTTTGGGAAGCAACTGAAAATTCTGAAAACGGGAAAAGTTTGAATTTTCGTGCCGCCAAGGACCAAAGTGGTTTCTTTCCTATGTACTCCTCGTCCCTACTCCACACCAACACGCTGCTGCCGAACACGCTAGAGACTTAGAGCTACCGTACCAAGGCACACATGCGTAACGCCACACTGTGGATGAGGGGATGAGACCAGCCGGACCGGTGCGCGAGGAGAAAGGGGAGGAGAGATGGAGCATAGAGAAGGAGAGAGAAAACACATTATTTGTTTTGCGTGCATAGTTCCTGAAATTTACTACTAGTAGAATGTACGCTGTAAGGCTGCAAGAGTACCTCGTGTGAGAAACCCATCCTAACTTTGCTCTAACATGGAACCGCCTTCAACTTCTCTTTGCTGCTGCCCTCTTCCCCTTCCAACGTTTTATTCTCTTAGCATGTACAGCGCGTGGATAGAGGTGACCATATGTCTAAGCAAATAAATATACATACTACTCATGCATTGTGTAAAAAATCACACCTTAATAAGGCTCAGATAGTAAACGTATAACATATCATCAGCATAAAAAATCTTACTGGTAAAGCACAAAAAATTATAAATTTGATCAACATCTATAAAGTATGGGTGTATATTTAGTCCTTGTACTTTGTATCATCATGTGTAGAAGTCAAATATTATTATCTACCTAACAATTTATTTTTTTGGTAACATGGTCTAGAGAAACGAGGGAGAAGATTCTAGTATGATCGAGAAGTGTGTTTTGAGAGGTTTATGCATAGTGCATTCATTGTGTTCAAGACTATCAATAGAATCTTCTAGATGCTAGAATGGAAAAGAAGATCCAATGACTAGAAATGCTGGGATTCACAAGTCTTGATCCAACGGTCAACATTCAAAGTTATTCGTACACTATATAGTGGTTTGAAATGAAGACTATCAGTAGAATCTTCAAAATGTTGGGATTCGCGAGTCTTGATCCAACGGTCAATATTCCAAGTTGTTTGTACAGTATATAGTGGCAAGATCATGTAGAATTCAATGATTATTGGCTACTTGTAAGTTGCACATGAGACTAAGATATTAGACGTATGACATATCATCACTATATACAATTATAATTGGTAAAGCACAAAAAATTATAAATTTGATCAACATCTATAAAGTATGGGTGTACATTTGGTCCTTGTACTTTGTATCATCATATAGAAGTCAAAGATTATTAGCTACCTAACACATGATTTTTTTGATAACATGGTCTAGAGAAACAAGGGAGAAGCTTCTAGTATGACGAAGAAGTGTGTTTTGAAGTTTGTGCATAGCATTCATTATGACGAAGACTATTCATAGAATCTTCTAGATGCTAGAATGGAAAAGAAGATCGAACGCCTAGAAATGCTAGGATTCGTGAGTCTTGATCCAACGGTCAACATTCAAAGTTATCCGTACAGTATATAGTGGTAAGATAAGATCATGTAGAAGTCAATGATTATTAGCTACGAGGGAGAAGATTCTAGTATGATGGAGAAGTGTGTATTGGGGTTTGTGCATAGCATTCATTATGATGAAGACTATCATTAGAATCTTCTAGATGCTAGAATAGAAAAGAAGATCCAACGGCTGTAAATGTTGGGATTCACGGGTCTTGATCCAACGGTCAATATTCAAAGTTATTCGTATACTATATAGTGGTAAGATAAGATAAGATATTTCTATCTCTACTACTATAGTGGAGCAGTTTTGAATTCGATCCATAGCACCAATCCTAACCGTTGGGCTATTGGATCCAATGGTTTAGAGAAGCTCGATTCGTGTTGAATAGTACCTAGAGAAAGCTCCACCATGCATGTTCTAGAACCATCATGTCACCAACCCCAAAAGTAGACTATATTCTCTCTACTTACTACTATAGTGGAGCAGTTTTGAATTGGATCCATAGCACTAATCATGACCATTGGGCTGTTAAATCCAATGGTCCGGAGCAACTGGATTCGTGTTGAATAGTACTCCCTCCGCCAAAATATAAGGCGCCTAAGGATTAGTCAAAAGTCAACATTTTATAAGTTTTACCATGATTATACACAAAAATATAGAAATATAGAGTACTAAATTAATATCAATAGATGCACCATAAAGTATATTTTCTTAATATGTCCATTCAATATTGTAGATGTAGATATTTTCTCTCAGCATGTACAGCACGTGAACAGAGGTGACCATATGTCTAAGCAAAAAAATATAGGTACTACTCCTGCATTGTGTAAGAAAGCACACCTTAATATGGCCTACTACCCATTAAAAAAAATGGCCTACTATATGGCATCCACTAAGGTTCACCTTATAGGTAGTGGAAAAAATAAAGTTATCTTTAAGCCTAAGTCGCACCTCAAGCTTGTGGGTTTCCCATAGAGAACAAAAATATCATTTCCCCTCTCTCCCTATTTCATGTGATCGTTTTCAAAAGGGGTTCAAAATTTTCAAGATGCAAAATCTTTTATTTTCTTTGAGGAAGATGCAAAATCTTAGCTAGAGGCCGAACTAGTCGTCATCAATTAAGAATGTTCTTTCCTGGTAGTTGGACACTCACACCGACTACACTAATTTTACAAGAAGAGATGTACCCATATACTTTCGAAACGACAATTAATTTAAAAGCAATCTATCACGCTTACTTGTAGCTCAAGTTTGACCTAATTATGATAAACTGTCAAGATGCAAAATCTTAGCAAGAAGTTGAACCTATTGTGGACGAGGAAGAGAGAAGCCGGACTGTGCACCCGTGGCTGCAGAGAAGAAATCGATGGAGGATGGATGGTGAGAGCCAGCGAAGGAGAGAGAAAATGCCACTTGTTTCGCGTGCATATACTCCTACTAGTAGTAGGTCCATACATTTACTACTATAGGAGTCTACCATGTACCTCGTGTCAGCAGCCCATCATAGCTTTTCTCTGACATTGCACTGCCTTCAAGTCCTCTTCTGCGCTGATCTTGCGCTGCTTTTTTTGAAAGTCTCACGCTGCCTCCCTCCTGTTCTCTACTTGTGTAGTAGAGTTGGCTAGGAAGTTTTAAAATTTGCAAAACATGGGAATATCGAAAATGTTCTTTCCTGAAAGTTGGTAAACTCACAATGACGACATCGTTTACTAAAAGAAGCTGCAGCCATCTACCTTCGAAAAAACAATTAATCCAAGAGCAATCTATCACGCTAACTTGTAGCTCAAATTTGACCTAATTTTGTTAAGTTGTCAAGATGCAATTTCTTAGCAAGAAGTTGAACATGTTGTCAAAATTTCAGGACCTTTTATTTACTATATATATGCACGCAAAACAAATTATGTTTTTTCTCTCCTTCTTCACTACCTCATCACCATCCACGCACACCCCTGTCGGCTAATCTCTCCCTCGTCAACAATGTGGCGTTGCCCACGTGCGTCGACCTACCTTGTCGTTCCATTTCACACCCTAGACAGAGGAAGCACCAAGAACATCCCCTATCAAGTTGGTTCGAAAGTGTGAGGAGCGTTTTTTGTGTGAAGCGAGTACAGTAGTACGAAGGGCATGGCTTAGTTTCTTGCTCGAGAAGGACCAACCTGCTTTTCCTTGCTTAACTTTAGGGCTCTTTATGCAAAATTTATGGACTTCTACATGTAATTTTCTCTTTTTTGAGGTCTTCAATCTAAACCATACTTCCACCGATCATGTCAAATTTTAACTACAAGTAAGCACGATAAATAGGTTCCTCTTAAAATTTTCCAAAAAACTTTTGAAGCTAACCAGGAATTTAGTACATCGAAAACCACCAAAAAGTTTTTTCAAAAGATTTCGAAAGCAACCTCAATTTACTTATAGTTCAAACTTGACCTAATTTCGATAAATTGGCACATAGTCTCATTCAAGTCGACGCAGTTAGCTAGGAATTTTTAAAATTCGCAAAAGATGGGAAAATCAAGAATGTTCTTTCCTGATAGTTGGAAGCTCACACCAACGACATCGTTTAGTAAAAGAAGATGCACCCACCATCTACCTTCAAAAAGAAAATTATTCCAAGAGCTATCAATCATGCTTACTTGTAGCTAAAGTTTGACCTAATTTCACTAAGTTGTTAATATGTAGAGTCTTAGCAAGAAGTTGAACCTCTTGTCAAAATTTCAGGACCTTTACTATATACTAGTAAGTTGCACGTGCCTTGCACGTGATACTCGGATAGGAGATGTATGACATATCTATATATACAATTGTAATTGGTAAAGCACAAAAAATAATATAAATTTGATCAACATCTATAAAGTACGGGTGTATATTTGGTCCTTGTACTTTGTATCATCATGTAGAAGTAAAAGATTGTTAGCTACCTAACACATGAAATTTTTGATAACATGGTCTAGAGAAACAAAGGAAAAGATTCTAGTATAATGGAGAAGTGTGTTTTGAGGTTGTGCATAACATTCATTATGCTGAAGACTATCAATAGAATCTTCTAGATGATAGGATGGAAAAGAAGATCCAATGGCTCGAAAAGATGGGATTCGCGAGTCTTGATCCAATTGTCAACATTCAAAGTTATTCGTACACTATATAGTGGCTTGTAATGAAGACTATCAATAGAATCTTCAAGATTCTAGAATGCAAAAGAAGATCCAACGACCGGAAATGTTAGGTCGTGAGTCTTGATCCAACTATCAATATTAAAAGTTGTTTGTACACTATATAGTCATAGGATCATGTAGAAGTCAACGATTATTAGCTACTAGTAAGTTGCACGTGAGACTCATGACATATCATCATCATTATATACAATTATAATTGGTAAAGAACAAAAAAAATTGATCAACATCTATGAAGTATGGGTGTATATTTGGTCCTTGTACTTTGTATCATCATGTAGAAATCAAAGATTATTTAGCTACCTAACACATGGAATTTTTGATAACATGGTCTAGAGAAACAAGGGAAAGCTTCTAGTATGATGGAGAAGTGTGTTTTGAGGTTTATGCATGGCATTCATAATGTCGAAGACTATCAATAGATTCTTCTAGAAGCTAGAATGGAAAAGAAGATCCAATGGCTAGAAACGCTTGGATTCGCGAGTCTTGATCCAATGGTCAATATTCAAAGTTATTCGTACAATATATAGTGGTAATATATGCATCCAAAACAAGTTGTGTTTTCTCTCTCTTTCACACTGCCTCATCACCATCCACACACACCTCGACTGACTGACCTCGCCATCATCCACAATGTGGTGCTGCCCACGTGCGTTGACCTGCCTTGTCGTTACATTTCACCCCCTGCAAAGAGGAAGCACCAAGCACACCCCAGCACGCTCGTTCGAAAGTGTGAGGAGCGTTTTTCTGTGTGTGTGAAGCAAGTACACTAGTATGAAGGGTATATGGCTAAGTTGCTCTCTCGAGAAGGACCAGACTGCTTTTCCTTGCTTAACTTTAGACCCCTTTATGCTAAATTGATGGACCTCTATGTAATTTTTTTAAGGTATTTGATGCAAATCGTACTTTCTCCCACCGCCCATATAAAATTTTAACTACTAGTAAGAGCGATAGATAGATTCCTCTTAAAATGTCTCAACAAACTTTTGAAGCTCTAACCAGGAATTCAGTACATCGAAAACCACCGAAAGATTTTTTGTAAAACTTCCAAAGAATCTATAATTTACTTGTAGTTCAAATTTGACCTAATTTCGATAAATTGGCATAGAGTCTCATTCAAGTCAGTAGAGTTAGCTAGGAAGTTTTACAATTCATAGAACATGGGAAAATTGATAATGTTCTCTCCTAATAGTTGGAAACTCACACCTAGAACATCGTTTACTAAAAGAAGATGCACCCATGTACGTTCGACAAGACAACTAATCCAAGAGCTATCTATCACACACTTACTTCTATCTCAAGTTTGACCTAATATAATTTCGTTAAGTTGACAAGATGTAGAATCATAGCAAGAAGTTGAACCTATTGTCAAAATTTCGGAACCTTTACTATATATATGCACATAAAACAAATTGTGTTTTCTCTCTCCTTTCCTGCCTCATCACCATCCACACACACCCGTCTGGCCCACTGATCTCTCAGCTACAACATGGTGATGCCCACGTGCGTTGACCTGCATTGTTGTTCCATTTCACAAACTACAAAGACGAAGCACCAAGCACTCCCCCAGCACGCTGGTTCGAAAGTGTGAGGAGCGTTTTGTGTGTTTGTGAGTAGCAAATACAGTAGTACGAAGTGTATGGCTTATTTTCTCGCTCGAGAAGGATCTGAGTGCTTTTCCTTGCTTAACTTTAGGGTCCTTTGTGCTAAGTTTATGGACCTATATGTAATTTTCTATTTTTGAGGTCTTCGATGTAAACCGTACTCCCACCGACCGTGTCAAATTTTAACTACAAGTAAGCACGATAGATAGATTGCTCTTAAAATTTTCCAAATACTTTTTAGGCTAACCAGGAATTCAATAGTATATCGAAAGCTTTTTCTTAAAACCTCCCATCTTATAGACAAATTTTACCACCATAGGTGAAAATAGAAGCTGACGTGATGAGAATGTACTGCGCTAGGAAGTGACATGTTTAATTTATTGCAGAGGGGCGTGTTTTACACGCATTCACGCTTAGCCGTCGTCCTCGATGCAGTCGCTTCTTAGAAGAAATGAAGAAAATAAAAAACCTCTTTCAAAGAGGCATCCTATCTTCCCCATCTCCATTTAGTTTATCCCGACTCGCCGACACCGCCTGGCCGCATCTGTGGCGCGTGTTTCACACATTTTATTCCCCATCTTGCATGCTGCATCACTCCCTCTAGGCCACCAACCCTCTTCTCCAAAAACCACGAACAACTCTAGATAGATCCACCCTTGTCCCCAATACTTCCGGACGGGATGGCAGATTCGAGGTGCAACCCGTGACACTACGGCTAGAGCAAGGTCGGTGACTACGTCTTCAACGAAATCACTATGCGTCTGGACACAATCAGCGCCGTTAGGTTGGCCGCATGCGGCGGAAAAGGTAGCATGTGCCCCAACGACCGCTGTTGTTCATTGTTCTCCTACAATTACGGCTACGAGCACAAGATCCAGTGTTGCTACGCCCCGAGCGCAGCCTGCACGGAGCGAGGATGCGAGTTCGTCAACCGGCCATTGACTTTGCACGAGCTCTTTGACCACTTGAAACTTGCCCACAAGATGTACTATTTGCCCCAAGTAACCTACTCGAACAAGTACTAGTACCCGACTAACCGGGTGCACGCACCAGAGATCATCAGCATCAGGAAAGAGGGCACTGAGTTTGCAACCCTAATTGGAGGGTACACCATGGACATCTTCCTATCCGTTAGGTACGTCAGGTCAGCGACGTGCGAATTGCCACGGTATAAGGTGATGTTATGGTCGCTGTCGTCATGGAATAAGCTCCATTCGGTTGAAATGGCAGCGACATCTAAGAAAACGAGTAGGCCTTCGTTGGCTGAAGTTGCACTGAAAGGGCTCATGTCGTACATGTCGAAACCGAGGCGTTACCTACGAGCTTCTCAAGATGTTGTCGGAATTCCCCCTGTATTACAAGAATATCAATGAAGAGTAAGTTAACACATATAAATCTTATTGTGATGATCCTAATATGAATATATATAATGTCGTACTAATTAATTACTTTATGTTGGTGACAGACCCAATTGGTATGGGTTGTCCAGCCAAATATGTCTTCATGTTCAATGCTTGCTGATGTAGTCCAATGGAACTGCGTGGTGCCTGGCTGCAAGTTTGCCACAATTCCGTTTGTGCTGCACTCCCTCCTCAGAGAAGCCCACGCCATGAGGTTGCGCATTTTACACTATGGTAGGAAAGGAAGGTACATCTCTAGGTCGGTGCCGGTAATAAGCTCGCAAAATGTAGATATCGGGCTAACCAGGTTCGATGACACGATGTTCTTCATGCTATACGACGGGCGCGGCTATGTCATCTTGATATCTGTCGTGTGCGTCAGGCCGGCGGCGCTCGTGTCGCCACGGTTCATGGTGAAGTTGAGCTCTGCACATCCAAATGGCTTGTGTGAGAAGGTATTCTATGCGAATTCTGAAGCCACTTGCTCTATGTTGGTTTGTCGGTCTAATCTGGTCGATCCTCCTCGGAATCAACCATCAGAGTTCACCATGGAATACAAGCTTCATATCAACAAGATTATTACCGATGTAGAGGTAGGATATGTGAGAGACTATTAAAGTAACTCTAAACTAAGTGGGATAAGCGGGATAAGTGAGATTTCTTAAATCATACTTTTCCCACTTCTCCCACTTAGTTTAGAGTTAGTCTAGGGGTATAAAATTAAGGATCCCGCATGTCCCATTTGTCCCACTTTTGCATCCCTATTTCTTAGCGATTAACCCATCTTTATCTTCTTGTGATGATCCTAACTTGAACACATGTACTCCTCGACTTGATTTTTCTTACCATTTTGGGACATGTGGTTCCTACTTAAGGTAGTTCTAAGTATTTTGTATGGAGTTCTATTACTGCTAATCTATTTTGTAGTAGGAGTAATACATATGTATTGGTACTTGTTCAAACCGACGGATGTAGTGCAGAATAAGGTCTCTCTTTCGTTTTGAATAAGGGCCTTGCTACATCTACCGAATTTCAATGTCTACATTGCTGAATTTTTCAATTCCTTTGGTCATTATCTGTACTGCTAAATTGGTCACTTTGAAATGGTGCTAAATCTGTCGAGTGCCACTTATTATGAACTGGGAATCTGATGATATTTTTCTGTCTTATTCAGTACTACTGAATCTTTCAAGTGCCATTGAATCTGTCGAACATTCTGTTGTTGCTATTACTAAAGTATTTTTTTAGAACTAATAGTTGTGTGTTGGTACTTGTTTAGATCAAGACCAGCAGATGGTCTTGCTCTTCTTTTGGGACATGGCCAGAATATGTTATCTCTGTCCTTTTGAATAATGGCCTTTCTACATCTATTGGATTTTAGTGTTTGCATTGCTAAATGTGTCAATACTTTTGGTCATTATCTGTACTGCTAAATTAGTCACTTTCAAATGTTGTTGAATCTGTCAAGTGCTGCTGATTATATGTTTGGAATCTATTGATATTTTTGTGTTTTATTCAGTGCTGTTAAATATTTCAAATGGTAGTGAATCTATCAAATGGTCTGTCATTTTTATTACAGTACTAAAGTATCTTGTAGAACTAATACTGACGTACTGCTACTTTTTTAGATCAAGGGCAGTAGATGGTCTTACTATTCTTTTGAAACATAGCCTTGTCACAATCTAGATGAGGCTTGGGGCATTTTGGTTTGCATATGTGGGTCACACAGTCATTGATGTGAGTAGAAAGTATCCACAGAAAAGCAAGCTTGATGGTCAGTTTTGCTTGCTCCGATGATCGAGTGTGTTCAGAGAAAAGCGACGGATCCTATACCAAGGTTTTTAGTGCTAAAACAAGAATTGATTCTCGCTGTCCTGCTATTGAATTTTACAGTATGTATTGCTGAATCGGTCACTTTGAAATGCTACTCAATATGAATTGGGAACCTTTCGTTATTTCACCAAGCATGATGCAATTTAGGCCGTGGGTTCTTGCCTTTCTAGAAGGTTCAGCAGTTTTAGCAGGCTTGCCAATCTTTGCAAAGGCGTACCTTTCTAGAAAGTTCATATGAGGTTCAGCATCTTGGTATTTTGGTACGTACTATGAAGTACCGAAAAACGTAAGTGACTCAACTTATAACTACTATGTCTAACTAATGTGAATCTAGACAAAGTTGAGGCCATTAAAATACGAACTGGAGGGAGTAGTATAAAAATGGAAGAAGTAAATAAGTCATCTCTCAGTTCTAATATCTGAGATGTGATGAGAGAACACTCCATGTCAGCATGCCAGTCTAGAGTACCTATAGTAGTCCCTACTCCATAACTCTAGTCGGCGTGCTCGATGCAGTACGCCCAGAAGAATACATCCGTAGGAGCATGATGGCCCAAAATATCTCGATCTCATTGGGGAACCCCAAGAGGAAGGTATGATGAGCACAACATCAAGTTTTCCCTCAGTTATGAAACCAAGGTTATTGAACCAGTAGGAGCAAGGAAACACCTCTAAGGTGTTGCTCTCTAGACTTTGGTAGGGCGCACTACTGGCGCCAGCAACAACTTGGAAACCTGCACAACACAACCACATAACTTTGCCCCCAACTTACAGTGAGGTTGTCAATCTCACCGGTTTTGCTGAAAACAATGGATTAAACGTATTGTGTGGAAGAAAGTAAGAGTTTGCAGAAAGTAAACAGAAAGTAGTAAACAGTTGTAGATTGATGGTAAAAGAAAGGACCGGGGTCCATAGTTCACTAGTGGTGGCTCTCCTTAAGATAAATGACATGTTAGGTGAACAAATTATAGCGGGGCAATTTACAAGCATCGAGAAAGCAATATGCATATACTAAACATCTTGACTCCTTTGACATTTGATTAGGAATTACAACATTATACATAGACCGTAATCCAAATGCATCTATGACTAATAATCCACCTTCAGGTTATCATCCGAACCTCCTCCAATATTAAGTTGCAAGTAACAGATAATTGCATTACGCATTGCGTGTAAAGTAAACAATACGATTGTTCTACGAATAAAGGATTGTTCTTTTCTCCCTAGTAGCAACAGCACATCTAGTACCTTAGATATTTATGTCAATTCCCCAGATTACTAGAGGCATGAACCCACTATCGAGCATAAATACTAACTCTTGGAGTTGCTAGCATCTACTTGGCCAAGATAGCTACTAAAAACAGAAAGCATGCAAGATCAAAAATAACAAAGACATGATAGAATCAATAATCAATCTGAAATAGCGTCTCAATATCCATCAGATCACTGAAAACACAACATGTAGGATTATAAATAGATGATCTAGATCATAAACGGAGCTCACAAGATCTAAACATGATAGCACAAAGGAGAAGAACCAGCCATCTAGCTACTACATGGACCCGTAGTCCAAGGATGAACTACTCACGCATCACACCAGAGGCTTGCATGGTGATGAAGTAGGCCTCCAGGGTGAATTCTCCCCTCCAGCAGGGTGCCGGGAAGAGCTTCAGATCCCTCCCGATCTAGGGATGGAGATGATGGTGGCTATAGACTCTTTCGTGGAATTTTGATCGGTTACTTAGGGTTTTTGTATCGGATGCATCTTATAGGTGAAAGGGGAGGCCGAGGGGCTTCCCTAGGTGGCCACACCACCCCCTAGTGCGGGCCAGGCCTAGCCGCGCGGCCAGGTGGTGTGGCGGCCCTCTGGCCCCTCTCTGTCTTGTATTCTGGCTCCGTGTCCCCCTCAGTGAAAAACTAACTTTGGCTTTTGTCCCGTCCAATTCCGAGAATATTCATTTTCTGGCTTTCCAGGAACCAAAAACAACATAAAATAGGAAACTGGCACTGTGGCATCTTGTTAATAGGTTAGTCCAAGAAAGTGTATGGAAAGTACTCCAAAGTGTGGACAAAACATAAGGAAGTAGATAAAACCAAGCATGGAACATCAAAAATTATGGATATGTTTGCAACATATCAGAGCACGGGAAAACCCCCTCCTTAAGAGACATTCCCAACTCCGAGAGGCCACATTTGGATCTTCTCTAGCGCACACTTCACACATTTTTCTCGCCATCTCATCCGCTACATCGATCCTTCCAGGCCACCACCCCTCTCCTCCAAATAAGCCCAACTGTCATACATAGATCCGCCCTTGCCCCCAATCATTCGGACGTGATGGCTGTGGATTCGAGGCACAACTGGCTGAACAACGTCTGGACGAATGTCGGGGATGATGTCTTCAACAAAATAGCTAAGCATCTAGACACTACCAGCGCCGTCCGGCTGGCCGAATGCTCCAAGGAGCTATACCGCGAAGTCGCTGGCGGAAAAGGTAGTAGATGCCCCAATGACATCTACTGGACTTTGGTCTCCTACAAGGACGTCTACGACAACAAGATTGCGTGCAACTACCACCAGTGTGTCTGCATGGAGCCAGGTTGCGAGTTCACCGTCGTCAATAAAAGTGTTCATCGGGCACCTCATTTCTGCCTACTCGATGACAGTGCCTAGATACAACCCCAAAAATGGGACCCGTCTGTGCCGGTTCGTGCACCAGGCTCGCTCAGAGCTGAGGTCATCGGCATCGGGAAGGAGGCAAGTTGTGCGTCGCCCATATTGACAAGCATAGCACGGACTTGCTCCTATCCGTCAGGCCAGTCAGGTTGGCAGCGTGCGAATCGCCACGGTATAATGTGAGGTTTTGGTCGTTGGTCTTGTTCGCTAGTTTCAATCAGGTTGAAGTAAAGAGGTCACCCGAGAAACGATTAGGTCGTCGCCGGCCAACGCCACGTAGGAAGTGCTCCTGTCTTTTCTGTCCAAGCCGCGTCTTTACTAGCATACTACTGAACCTATCGTCGGACAAGATTCACTAGTGTGATATCACATCTTTGATCCCCTTGTGATGATCCTACTGTGAGTGTGTGTGATCTTGTACTAATTAGCTAGTTTATGTTGGTGGCAGATTCCCTTCGTACTAATTAGCTAGTTTATGTTTGTCGTATGAATTTTACATGTATGCTGCTAACCTAGAGGCCGACAGGCGACAATGAAACAAGAGACGCGTCCCAGGAAGGAATTCAAGGGCGTAGACCGGCCAGCACATTGACACGCTGAAACATTCTCGTTTCTTGAAGTACGTATGATGGGACATGTAGTGGTTCCTAGCTTAGTGTAAGCTTGTAGTTCTATACTTCTACTAAGTATTTTGTATGGAGTTCAGCTACTACTAATCTATTTTGTAGTAGTATCTATGTACTTGGACTTATTCAGATCGAGTGGAGAAAATGTATGGTCACGCTTTCCTTTTGAAACTTGGCTTTGCCACATTGTTGTACATCCATTGAAATTCAATGTCGGCATTGCTGAATCTATCAATTCTTTTGGTCATTTTCTGCCACCGTTGAATCGGTCACATTAAATTGCTGCTGAATTTGCCATGTGCTACTGAATGTGAAACGGATGAGTGCTCATCGCCCTTGTACATGACCGTGTTGGGCATTTTAGGTTGCATATGGGGGTCACACATGCATTGATGTGAGAAGAAGGTACTCAAAGCAGACTTGATCGTCAGTTTTGCTTGCTCCAATGGTCGAGTGTTATTGGTGAAAATGACAAACTGATCGCGCGACAAGGTTTTTAGAGCTGAAACACAAACTGTTTCTCTTTGTAATGCTATTTGTTTTTCATTATTTGTATTAATGAATTGGTCACTTTTAAAATGCTATTGAATTGGTCAAGTGCTCCTGAATATGAACTTTGAATCTGTTGATATTTTTCTACCTTATTCTGTACTGCTGAATTTTGACATGAATAGCTGCAAAAGAATTATCGCTTCCCCCTCCCTCTCTGAGGTCTTTGTTTCGAATCCGGCCGAGCACATCACAATGCAATTTTTATTAACCAGGAGAAGAAATCTAGTACTCCGTAGCTCATTCGCCCCCTCTTTAGCCCAGAACATTTTTATTCGGTCTTTTCAAGGTCAAGAGATTGCTGACCATAGCCTAGTGAAATTTGAGAAAGGAGCCCATGGTGCATAGCCAAGAACATATTAATTCGACAGTTTAGGGGTCAGGGGACTGCTGAGCACAACCCACTAAAATTTGAGAATGAAGCCCATAGAGCCTGATCTACGGAGTATAACCCACAAAGAGTAGCCTATGTGGAATAGCCAAACTCTTTTTAATTTGGCCTTTTAGGCATTGCCCCCACCTCTCAAAATAAATAAAAAACATTGCCTACCTATGTTTTTAAGAAAATACTCCATTATGTGGCATTTTATAAATTGAGATGCTAGGAGAACTGCCCTTTTATATTTTAAAAGAGATAAACATAGACACCCAAAATATTTTTAAGAATACTAATACATAAATTGTAGTACTAATAAAATTTAATGATATTTATTCTATAAATGAAGGTCTTTTGTTCGAATCGTATCTTGGATTTACATTTGTTGTAGTGGCAACACACTCAGTTTACATTTATTTGATTTGAGTGGCAACACACTCAGTTTACATAAATTGTAGCCATGACGAATAGGGCATCAACCCCAAGTTAGCCCAAAATATTTTTAATTCGGCCTTCATGAGCATTTTTTGTACTATAAGGCTGACATCTGGGACCCAAAAAAACAGTCCAACATACACACGTTTCTTTCAAATAGAAGTTGTCAGCTGGGACCCAGCATATACATGTTTCCTGCATAGAGGTGGTTGACCTCTATGACCCAGCAAGTTTCCAAGGTCAAAACAGCGGACATGGCCAAAAAAAGTCTATCATACACACGTTTCATTTACAGAGAGGCTGATATGTGGGACCCAGCAGCGCGACCTTATACCGATGTTGCATCGAGCAATGTAGCCAGTTCGAAACAGGGAGGCGCGAGCGAGAAAAATGTTTAGCATGTACATGTTTCTTTTAATGAGAGGCTGAAATGGGGGACCCAACATCGTGAGCAAACGGCAGATTCGTCGAGCAACTCTATCTAGTTTAGAAAAGGGTAGCACTAGAGAAGAAAAAATTCCATCGTTCCCATGATTCTTCTAATGTGAGGCTGACATAAGGGACCCACCAGCCTGAATAAACGGCTGATGCAGCGAGCAAAGCTATCAAGTTCAGAACACGAAGGCACTATAATGGGTAAAAAATCCATCATACACACGTTTCTTTTAATGAGATGATGACATGTGGGGCCCAACATCGTGATTAGACGGTAGATGCATCGAACAACGCTATCACGTCTGGAACAGGGTAGCGTGAGTGAAGAAAAAAATCCATCATACACACATTTCTTCTAATGAGAGGATGACATGTGGGGCTCAGGAGGTTGGTTAAACGTTAGATCTGTCGAGCAGCGCTATCAACTCGGAACAGGGTAGCACCAGCGAAGGAAAAAAATTCCATCATACACACGTATCTTCTAATGAGAGGATGACATGTGGGGCCCAGGAGGTTGATTAAACGGTAGATGCATCGAACATCGCTATCAAGTTCGGAGCATGGTAGCGTGAGCAAAGGAAAAAATTCCATCATACACACGTTTCTTCTAATGAGAGGATGTCATCTAGGGCTTAGGAGGTTGGTTAAACCGTAGATGCGTTGAGCAACGCTATCAACTCGGAATAGGGTAGAGCCAGTGAAGGAAAAAATTCCATCATACACATGTTTCTTCTAATGAGAGGATGACATGTGGGTCCCAAGAGGTTGATTAGATGGTAGATGCATCGAGCAACGCTATCATCTTCGAAATAGGGTAGCGCGAGCGAAGGAAAAAAATTCCATCATACACACAATCCTTCTAATGAGAGGATGACATGTGGGACCTAACAGCCTGACTAAACAGCAGACGACTCGAGCTACATTATCGAGTTCAAATCAGGGAGGCGCAACCGAAAAGTACGGTCTGCTAGAGACACTGACGTCCAGGACCCATACACCTCAAAAGACTTCGGCTTGTCAACATCGCGCGAGGAAACGAAAATCTTGCTCCTGCCACGCGTTGGCCGAGCTTCCTCCATGTTTTTAGCAGATCCGTCGTAGTAGAGGGCCGTGAAACCGGAAAAAATTATTTTCCATCGGCTAAGGCCGAGACGAGAATTTCATCGCAGAAGACCGCCTTCTACGACGACCGTCGAGCTAAGTCGTTGTGGAAGGAAACTTTTCTTATAGTGTGGGTCCCCCACCTTTGCCATATCATTGACATCCTCACTCATTTGAGTGATATAATCATCTAGGATGGATTTCTATCTTTCACATTGTGTTCTTCACAGTGGAGGTGGTGGTGGAGGATTATTTTCTAGTTGAGGATCATGTTCTTCTTGAGAATCATCTTCTGGTTGTGAATCTACATTGTGTTCAGGATCAACATTATTTTAAACTTGAGTATTTTCAGTATGTGTATTGCATGTCACGTCAAAATTTCGAAATGGCAAATCAATCTCTTGGATAACCGAGGATGGAGAACACACCCGCTTCTCAAATGCTTAGCCAAGACAGTCTTGAATTGATCTTTTCTTGAGGAATCCATATTGGTTTTTACACACCATCTTGAGAATTTTTTTTGCAGTCTATTTGCTAACATCCTGGTGGGTAGCTTGAGTACACAAATTAACAAAGAGATAGGCTTGAAATCACCTGTTGTTAAAGGATTTTCTATTTTGGGAATAACTGTGATATGTGAAGAATTAATACTCTCTAGGGAAATTTGATCTCATAAAAATCTTAGATTAGAGACTTTACTTCAGGGGCCACAATTGACCAGCATCTTTTAAGGAACTCATTATATAAACTATTTGGTCTAGCAGATTTCCCATTTTGGAGATCTTTTACCAAATCTTCAATTTATTTGTTAGTAAAAGGAACCTCTAAAGACTAAAATAGTTCTTGATGATCATTCATATGAAAAAACTCAAAAAGATTTTGGGAAGTTAGCACTACCCATTCTATCCTTGAATGCTTTCCACAATATTTGAGCTTTACCCTCATGATCATTGATTTCAACTTGATCGTCATTTTGCATCATTGCGATGAAGTTTTGTATGAAATTGATTCTGTCATTTGTGTGAAAAAACTAGTATTTTCATCTCCTAGTTTCACCCATCTTATTTTCCTCTTTGTTTCCAATAAGTTCTCTTATTTTGTAGTAAGGTTATGACATAATTTTTGAGTATATCTCTCAGCTTCCATTCCTCTATAGTTAAAGCTCTGCTTCCGTAAAACATATCCAATAGTGTAATAGTGTCATTTACCTTTTTGATTAAATCATTAAGACATGGTTGAATTTGGGGCCATAGCATAAGGGTTCTTCTAAGATTTTTGAATTTTCCCTCATAGTTTGTGGTAGATTGAACCCTAGAATATTGTTTAAGTGTTGTGTGGATGCTTGTGCTTGGCAACTTGTCATTATTTTTTCATGCAGTTTTACTTTTAGATTGTGTTGTAACTTAGATGCCACTGATTCGTGCCATGTTCCACCATTGTGAGTAGTTACCCATGTTCTCGAGGGCATAGGATGAACTGGCTATTATTTCCATATAATCTGCAATAAGTATTCGGTCAAGTTTTAATCTTTTATGTGGTTCTATGATGGTAATATGTGATCATCGGCTGCATGTTGCTTCACGTTTAAGGGATCATGGGGCTACACCTTAGTGTAATAGAGAGAGCAGGGAGGGACAGAATAACAAAAACTGTGTCTTGAGACTTCAAGTCACATTAGGGAGTTCTTGATCGGGGACCTAAGAACTTTAAGAAATGGTTGGGATTTTAACTCTTAATGAATCTTTTGTTTGCACATGAAAATAGTCGTAGGACCAATCATTAGGGGTGCACTTGCACATGTGTATGGTTACACCTATTTTAAGCTCTATCTAAAGAGAATAAAACTTGAAAAGATACTTGTCATGTTGTTTTGGAAATCTTTATGGCAAGTAAATCCATATCACCCTCAGGAACGTTTGCCACATATCAGTACACACACTCGAGCTTGTCCTCTTGCTGCACACAAGATTGGGATTTCTCTGAAAAGAGCATTTACTTTCTTGTAGTTTACTTTTCTCCAAACCATACACCCAAAAAATACAAAACACTTGCACCTTTTATTGTTTTACTTGTTAAACTTGCTAACCAATACCATCAGTTCCTCGTGGGTTTCACAACCTTTTCTATATTGAAAAGTACTGCAATAGATCTCCTGCACATGGGAGACAAATCACCCACCGAGTGCATTCCTCCAAGTGCGTGTGCCGAACTAGTACAAATATTCGGGCGGTGCCGACCCTTCCCACGAGAAGCTGTTGTATACGTTGTCGTGGCGTAGATGCTTCGAAGGACTATCGATTTGGACACCGGCCACATGTCAACTCCATATTCCTTGTCACACCCCCTATAACAATAATGTTCTTAATGCTTTCATTCGTCTGATGATTGTGACCCTTAAGTATCTCCTATCTTTAGTCACAGGGTCTAGAGATGCCTGAGCCTCGCGCTCCACCTGAGACTGTGGACCGTCCATCCAATCATGTAGGCGGGAGCCTCCAGAGGAGATATCACAATTCCAACAGTAAGATTGTTAGCCAAAGAGCTCCTAGGTGGAGCCAAGATGAAGAGGTTCATGAAGGTGATGCCTCCCCGTCTTACCGGACGCGCATAAAGAATACCTAATTTGCGGACGGGCCCCATTCCAATGGTCCGTTTGGGGATGCATCCACTTTGGCAGGCGTAGCTTGCTCCTATTCTCCGCCTAAGGATCTGGGTTGGTAAGGAGTCACTCCCGATTTCTGGAAGAGCCATCGAATCCATCCCTAGCATCCCTTTCTCCTATGGCATGGATTTCCTTTTGATTCCCCCTAAACATACTCAAAGATCATTGATCGGGCCAAATGGGATGCATGGATGAGTTTAGGGGTCCACTTGGAAGAATTTGAGGGGCTAGGCTCCCCGTATGACGAAGATCTTGGAGAAGATCTACACGGTAGGGTCTGTTGCTGAAGTAGAAGACATGGCAGCTATGGCGACAAAGGATCTAAGAGACATGGATCATCCGATCAATGGCTGAGCACTTCCCATCATTCACATAAATTTCCTGAAATTTCCGAATATTTCTTAATGTTGACTAGTGGTTGTACCCCCAAGCCCCTGATCGACTTTGTGAGGAGTTCTGTTTTTCCATTATCTCATTATGTTCGAGCTTCTTCAGTTATAACAAGATGCTTCTAAACTCTGCCACACTCTGCCCGGGTAACTTAATCTGACCTTGCTCGAGCAACTTGATATGCCGAAGAGTCCGTTCAGCGATACGCCCTGTCTCGGCTGGTAATGCAATATTATTCGGACCCCGCCTAGGGTCTGAGTCTTCGTGGTTAGCCATCGTGGTTCCAGGTGGGCCACTTTTGGATGTCTGGGCCCACCTAATACCTATGACCCCATCACATTGCAAGCAAAAATGGTTATAAATGGACAGAGTGGATAGAAATTCAAGATTCAAATAGGTGTGCACCCAATTTCTTCATCCTGGTGGTTGATATACTGTAACAAATGTTCAAAAAAGCATATGACATAGCGTTGTTGAAACCAGCTATCCAATAAGGTGCACCACTATCAGCATTACATATGCTAACGACACTTTGCTTGTTCTGCATGGTTCGACTTAACAACCTGTGTTTGCAAAACACTTGTTTGATGCATTTGTTGCCTTTACGAGGCTCAAGATAAATTTTCATAAAGTATATTTTTTCCAGTTTCATGTCAGACCAAGAAGCTAATGATATCGCCCAAATCATGGGATGTCCAATCACACAGCTACATTGCACATACATGGGTTTTTCACTATCCACAACCAAAATCTCATGCAAATTGTTTCAGCCAATTGTTGGCCGGATAAGGAGGTGGTTACCAGGATGATGAATATTGGGGGGAGAGTACATATGTTCAACTCAGTTTTATCTACTATCCCTAATTTTTCATGGCATGTATTGAGTGGGATTAGGATGGTATTGATGTCGTCGACAAGTTAAAACAAGCCTTTGTCTGGAAAAAAAAGAATAATATGGTAAATAAGAAATGGTGCCCATATTCTCAATATAATTGGCTTTCTTACATGGGAAGGTAAACACAAAGAATAATATGGTAAATAAGAAATGGTGCTCTAACAGAGGATGACCAATAATATTTTGAACATATTGCGCTCCACTGCCGTCAGGCGACCGAGGTTTGGGAGAAGCTTTATGTGGCTCAAATAGCAGCTCACGCGAACACTCTTAGTCAAGTACTTCAAATCGGGTTGGAGGGGCCAATTGCAGGGACTTGGCCAGTTTGTATAACCACATTTTTCTTGGCTCTATGGCAATGAAGAAACAACTAAGTATTCAACAACAAACCAACCGCAAGGCAGGCTCTCTTCAAATCAATCGTTGGAAACCTGACCCTTTGGGCCTAGAGATCAACGAAAACTATAACCGCACCTAATAGAATGGGCTAACAAATTTACACCTTCTTATTTTTTCTCTCTCTCCCATCCCCCGCATAATACCGGGTTCTAAATTCAGCCTCCACCCCCTACAACTCTATTGTAAACCATAGGGTCAAGGTTTATCTTCTACCTTTGTATATACGAATATTTTTTTGATAAAGGAAAATTAATACTAAGAAGATATTAGTTACACCCAGCCTCTACAACAACATAATGGCTAGGTCCACTCTAGACATCAAGGATGCACACAACCAAAAAACCAAATAAGAAGAAAAAAGAAACTAAAAGACTCGCCAAAGAAAACACAGACCCGCGGCAGCAATATCACACAAGTGATAATGACATCTCGACTCCAAAAATCTGCTCCAAGAATGAAAATTCCAGGAAGGTAACAATGCAAAAACGTTGTTATCGTCCGGTCTAATCAGCATGGTTAGATCCTAGGTTTTTGCACTAGAGAATGTCCAATCTCCAAACAATGCCTTCAATAAGGAAATGACTAGGGATCCACCATTGCGAGGTACAGCCACCGAAGGTCATACCTAGGATTTTAACCCTAGAGAATGATATACGGAGCTCATAGAGAACAACTAATAAAGCAACTATCTCCCCTCACTTGTTGAGAACTATTGCAAAAAAAGTGATGATCGCCATACACACATATGTCTTGACCTCATCCTATTTTATTCAAACCACCTCTAGCACCTTGCAGACTCACTCAATAAGACCATGGAGATTCTCTGGCCAACGAACCATTTTGACATACCCGCCTTTGCCAACACATGATAATCATAGCTGATTGTCGTATTGATATACCCTAATGTATCGGCAAAAGTGGTCAAGATAAATGAAGTCGCAGACGACAACACTAATCTGACAAATCCTATGGGGGAATCCGTTCGGAGATCATCTTGCATCCTCCATATAACCGCCGGCGCACTCCACTTTGGTCTGCAGAATTGTAGACCGCAAAATTCTCACCATGATCCAAGAGCCATTGGGGATGTCCTTGGTGCTGGATCTCCGATACGTCCAAAACGTATCTACTTTCCTGAACACTTTTGCAATTGTTTTTCCTCCAAACTTGTGTGAATTAGACGCAACTAACACAGACTAACGCTTTTTTAGCAGAATTACCTTGGTGTCTTGTTTTTGTGCAGAAAATCATCTATTAGGAAAAATCCTGGAAAATATGCCAAAAATCCTATTTCACCAGAAGGCTCACGGAGCCAGAATACGAGACAGAGTGGGGCTGGGCCCAGGCCAGACCACCTGGCCGCGCGGGCTAGGCCTGGCCACGCCAGGGGGTGGTCTGGCCGCCCTAGACACCCCCTCGGTCTCCCTCTTCGCCTATAAGTTGCCTTCTAACCAAAAAACTCAAGGGGGTCGACGTTTTTCCAGAAAGAGTCCCGCTCCTCCGACACCATTAGATTTCGTGATTCGGAACGAAAAACTCCGTTCTGGCACCCTGCCGGGATGGCGAATTGGAGGAGATCATCGCCATCATCATCACCATCGCTTCTCCATTGACCATCCATGTTTCCCCCATCTATGAGTGAGTAAATCGCCCGCTGTAGGCTATGGGTATGGTAGGGATTAGATGAGATCGTTCATGTACGGGCATCAGATTGTTAGGGCATGGTGCCTAGTATCCACTATTAGTGCTTTTTGACTTTGTTGTGACTTGTTATGCTTAATTCTTGTCACTAGGGCCCGAGTGCCAAGATTTCAGATCTGAACATGTTATTGATTCATTATGATAGTATTGTTTATGGTCTTACCTGCAAGTTGTATACACACGTTATTCTCCGGAACCAATGGCCCCGAAATGACAGAAATCAGGATAACCGGAGGGAATAGCTTTGATGTGAGGATCACATGTGTTCACGGAGTGTTAACGCTTTTCTCCGGTGCTCTATTAAAAGGAGCACCTTAATTTCTAGTAGTTCCCTTGAGGCCCCGCTGCAAACGGGCTGGCAGGACAAAAGATGTTGTGCAAGTTCTCATTGCGAGCACGTATGACTATATATGGAACACATGCCTAGGATTATCTAGTACTTGGATGCTTTATCTAATTTATCTGCAATTGCCCTATGTTCTGATTGCCATGTGAATTATCTTGTCCATGCAACGCCCGTCCATCCGTCCCTATGCCTACCGCACTCTAATCCTACTGTTTTGCTATGATTCTTACTATTGTCTTTACTTTACTATTCCTACTACAAAACTGTTGCTACTAATAAACTGCTGTGAGCAAGATTGTTTCCAGGTGCAGCTAAATTGACAACTCAATTGTTAAGGCTTATAAATATTCTTTGGATCCCCTTGTGTCTAATCAATAAATTGGGTTTCACTTCCCTCGAAAATACTGCGATACACCCCCTATACTTGTGGGCCATCAAGAATATTTTCTGGCACCGTTGCCGGGGAGCATAGCTTTATTTATCAAGTTCACTTGGAATCATTATTATTCGCTGCTATCCATCAATCATGGGTAAGTCTCGTGATGGCAAGGTTCCTATTTTACCATCTACTACAAGAAGAGGTACGGTTCTTAACACCTCCGTTGCTCTTGATTCACCATCTGTTATGAGTAAGCTCGTTACACCACCACACACACATGCTACACACACTGCTACTACTGCTGAATCTGAAACTTCTGATACTTATGATGCAGCTTCTACTGTGCTTGATAAGAGTGGTTCATTAGGTCATTTCCTAGATGCTACGATTGCTAGAACTATAGCTGGAAATAATGAAACTCCTAATGAAGACACTACTACACCTGTTAGTTCACCTGAGTCTAGAGAAAGCTATGATATTGAAGACAGTTATGTTGAGATGACTGATGAATTTATTAAAGAATGTCAAAACACTCATGATAGGAGTGCTGCTAAGAGTCTCCTTGAGAGGCATACTATTAGACCCAAATTGTCTCCTAATGCTATGTTTGCTGCTTCTCCCATAAACATTAAAGATAAATATTATGATTTCTCTCTTGATTTATCCTATATATCTATTGTTGAGAAAGAACCTTATTGTGGGACTACGAATGAAAGTGCGGTAGCACATATGACTGAGCTTTCTACCATGAGTGGCATGTTTTCTGATGCTATTAAGATGCATACCTACTTTGTTGCTAATATTTTCCCCTTTTCACTGAAAGGAGAAGCTAAAAATTGGTTTAGTAATTTATCTCATGTATCTATTGATAGCCCTGATTGCTTGATTAGTACTTTCCTGCAGAAATATTTTCCTCCTAGTGCAAGACATGTTATTTTGCTGGAACTTTTTGATTTTAAACAGGGAGAAAAAGAGATATTGCATGAATCATGGGCAAGGTTTTGTGCTTTGATTCATGCATAGGCTGGATGTCCATTACCTAAGAATGAGCTTCTTGATATATTTTATAATGGACTAACTGAAGAATCTAGGACATACCCGGATAGTTGTGATGATTGTGTTTTCAGGAATAGGACTCCCAAGGAAGCTGAGGAGTTAATGGCTAAAATTAGCAAGAATTATGAAGATTGGACTCCTCCTAAACAAGCTATACCTGAGACAACTATACTTGAACCAGCTATACCGGCGATTATACCATTTATCTAAGAAGAGGGGAGTTATTGAATTGAATGATGAAGTAATGAAGGAAGCTAAGAAATGTCTTAAGGAGAAGGGAATTAAAGCTATAGATGTCAAGAATTTACCTCCTATAGAAGAATTATGTAAGCTCTCTCCAACACTTTGATGAAGGTGATATCCCTTACTCTAAACCTCCTGATCAATGCTTAGAAGAATTCGATATTTTCATTGTTAAGCAAGATAATTTTAATAAAAGGGTGCAAAATCATCTAATGGAAAACTCTAGAGGTATTATTGAGTTGAAGGATATTGTGGAAAGAACCTCTAATGATGTTAAAATCCTTGTTAAACATTTTCAAATGGTTCAAACTCAAATAGATCAACTTATTAAAGTGCAAAAAGACTTGCTAGTTAAGGCAGCTAAAGAAAAACATGCTTATGAAATTAGAACTAGAAGTTGTGCTGCTACCCAGGATCCTCTATATCCTGAGGGGCATCCCAAAAGAATTGAGCAGGATTCTCAACAAGCTGAAAATAATGGTACTACTCGTAAGAAAATAAAAAAGAAACATAAAACTATTGTAGAACCCTCTAAGCCTGCTAAAGATCCGAATAGTATATCTATCTCTGATGCTGAAACTGAAAGTGCTAATGAAGAAAATGATGTTCCTAATAAAGAAAAAATTGAAGAAGAACCTGAAAAGCACACTAAGAATATTAAATACATTAAAGAAGATTTTGTTGCTAAGAAACATGGTAGTGAAAGAGAGCCTTGGGTCCAAAAACCTATGCCTTTCGCTAATAAGAAACACAAGTCAAAGGAAGATAAACACTATAATGAGTTTTGTGAGTGGATGAAACCTTTATTCTTGCAAATTCCTTTGACTGATGCTATTAAATTTCCTCCTTATTCAAAGTATATGAAGGATATTGTCTCGAATAAAAGAAAGATCCCTAATGAAGAAATTTCTACTTTGCTTGCTAATTATTCCTTCAATGGTAAGGTTCCAAAGAAACTTGGAGACCCAGGGATTCCAACTATTCCTTGCTCTATTAAGAATAGTTATGTTAGAACTGCTTTGTGTGATTTGGTAGCAGGAGTTAGTGTCATGCCTTTTTCTCTCTATAAGAGACTTCAACTGGAAAAACTAATACCAACTGATATATCTTTGCAAATGGCTGAAAAATCTACCACTATTCCTGTTGGTATATGTGAGGATGTACCTGTTCAAGTGGCGCATAATTGCTTGATATTAACTGATTTTGTTGTGCTTGAAATGCCTGAAGATGATAATATGTCCATTATTTTTGGGAGACCTTTTCTTAATACTGTAGGAGCTGTTATTAATTGTAATCAAGGAAAGGTGACCTTCAATGTTAACGACAAGGAGCATAATGTCTATTTCCCCAAGAAGATTGATAGGACTTATGGTTTAAATTCAACTGAACATGTTGAGGGCATTCAAGTTGGAGAAATATATTGTCCCATACCAAGAGAAAAATTTGAAACTATGATTTGGACCATTGCTATCAATGTTGAGGTAACATAATAATTAGTGGAATACAAAGTTTTGTTTCATATAAGATTGTTTTGGTAACAAGACCTGATAAACCTTATTGACAAAAGGATTTCATGGAACAAAACAATGTTTTCACCATGATTATCTCCACTTACTTCTATTCTATCTATTTTAGTTTTTGCTTTCGTTAATTTACTTTCCTATTGTTAGTTGCTTGCATATTAGAGTGTCTTAGAACTTCTATAATTCTAGCCTTGTTTTGTGTTTGCTTCATTCCAAAAAAAATCTTTCTGTCAGAAATTCATTCGTCTATACCTGAAAATTGCTCAAAAATAAAGTGTCTTGAAAAATTCCAGAAAATTCATATTATTTTTTACGTGAAAAAAGGGGCAGAGAAGTGCCTAGAAAGTACCAGGGGGACCCACCAGGCAGGCACACCACCTTGTGGCGCAGCCACCCCAGGGGCGCGCCTTCCTATGGTGTGGGCCACCCCTGGCCCTCCACTCACTCTCGCACTTGCCACTTTCTTCTCTCTCCCGAGTAAACACCAGTTCATTGCTCGAAATCGTGTTCTTGATGTGCTTGCCCTCGATTTTTCGATCTCCTTGCTCAGCCCATCTTTGCTACTGAAATTTGGAGCATTTGTTCTCCGGTATGTGACTCCTCCGCTTGTCCAAGTAGATTTGTGTTTAGTGGTTTATATCTTGAGTATTTGCTGCTGTAGGTGATAGGTTATGAGAGCTTGTAAGCTTGTTCTATGCTTAGAGATATAGTTTTGATGCATGTTTAGGCCTCTTACAAGTCCCTATGAGTAGTGCCCTTCATTATATTTACTTTGCAATCACTTGTTTAATAGATGTTTAAATTTCAGAATAGAAGATGAATGAGCACCAACTCGACCAACATGAACTAAGGGTGCCTGAGGTTATGAAGGTTCACCGAGAGGAGGAAGTTTTTACTTCCATCTATCCATGCTCCGAATTCATGAGGGTTGTAGGAATTTCCTAGGACTTCCATACTTTGGTTGCTAATGCAGGATTGGAGCACTTTTTGGAAGAAGAACCTTGTCAATTTGTGAAACTAACCATGTCTGTAGTGGAGGACTTTCAATTTAGTTACTCTTTGCCTAACCCCATGGTCCACTACAAAATTACAATATAGCTGTCGACCTTTCTCTCGATGACTTTTGTGCAGCTATTAAGGTACCTCAGTGGGGATCATGTGGAAGGATTAAAGAGCGACCTACACCACTCATGGACTTGTACACAGAGATTTGCCAAGGGAGCAGCTTCTCGAAGGAGAGCGGGAAAATCCGTAACATTCATCTCCCTTCTATTCGCTACTTTGCTTACTTTATTGCCAAGTGTGTTCTTGCTAGGAAAACTACAAATAAGTTATCTTTGTATGATCTAGCATTCATATATGCTCGTCTTAAACGATATAGGACTTATAACTTGGGTGCCTTGGTAGCTTTCCGTCTTGCTGCTAACCGCGAGAAAGATGGAATTTGTGGAGGCCTCATTGCTTCTCGTTTATTAGCGTTGCATGGTTTAGTGCCCCATCATCTAGACCTACAGTTTCCCATAGAAAGCCTTGATCTTAATTCCATGATACAGCATAAATTTGTTTCTTCTTGGGCTAATCTGAGTGAGTTGTCTTATGAGATAACCTTTCTCAAGGCTGGTTAGAGAAGGAGCATGTTCGAGCGAGTTGTTCTTTTGCCTACACCTGTTTTTTTTAACCTTGATAATAGGGTAGGATGGTCCCTCACGGAGGAGGCGCTTGATACGTACTTGGGAGAGCTCTCCCAACAGGAGCAGGATACGAGAACGGAGATCACAGATGATTCGGGCCAGACCTCGAATGAGGGGGAGTCTTCATATCAGCAGCCTACATATGATTGGGGAGCTTCTTCTTCCCAAGGGCCCAACTACGATCATTCTTATAATGACCCGCCTGCTTGGAACCCTTACTCGTATCTGGATTGATACCCACTTAGGCCAAAAGCCTAAGCTTGGGGGGAGGTACACCGATATTGCACTCATCTCCATATCATGTATCATCGGTACTTTGTATATTCATGTTTTGTTCTCTTTTTAGTTTTCTTTCTTTCTTTGCTTTTGCTTTCTAAAACACAAAAAGACCAAAAATATTTCTGTTGTTTCTCTTTGTTTGCTTCTTCTTCTTTTTGCCTTGGTTTGCTTTTCCCTTTTTTCTTTATTTGAACTATTCGAAAAACCCAAAAAGATTTTGCTTTGCTTGTTTTTCCCTTTTGGTTCTTGTCTTAAAAATAGAAAACACCAAAAATATTTGTTGTTCTTCTTTGGTTTTGTGAGTTTGTTGCAAGGTTCAGCACTTCTTAGTGGAAATTGGTTTCATATTATTTTTCAAGCCACACAAGTGAAGGGCAATAATGAGGATTAATGACAACTTGAGGTGTGGTAAGAGGCTGGTAACGAACTCTATTTGTTTTCATTTTTGTACATATACTCGTCATTGTGGGCATGCTTGGCCTGTTCGTGTAGGGTGTATGTTATTTATGGATGCTTAGTAGTTCTTGCTTTCATATGATTAGTTCTAGCCTGCTAATAGTTTGTAGCATGTCATATGAATATTTGCTTGCATTACTCTATTCATAAATTGGTATGGCACTGTGGTATCCTCCTCCGAATGTTTCACTTGAATTAACTTGGCACATGCTCACGCATGCAGATGACTGAAATAATCAGTTAAGCCTCGATGAATTATTTTGCCTTGAGGGTCTTGAATCACTTTCATGCCATAACTAGTCCTGTTTTGTTGCAAGCATGATTATGACAGTTATTGCTCTCTCGGTGGTCGCTCCCTTACTACGGCTAGCCTTCACTTACACTGAATATGTTTTACTCATGTTTCCAACTCCCTAAAACCAAATATTGCCAAAGTGTCCTCCTTATCTACGTATTAGCGTCATTTGCTATTCCGTGCATATTATGTATGCGTTGTTTTCTTCCGAATAAAATGTTTGCTTGTTATGAGAAAGTTAGTTAGTAAAGCTCTCACGAACTTGATGGCACACTTTATTTTCTTGCACTTAATAAACCTGAACAATTGTGTCCTTCTTTGTTTCGTATATGCTTGCGCTTTATGAGTTGAAGTTAGCAGAACCATGTATCATGGGGAATGCTTTCAACATTGCACTGGTACTTAGTACATTGTTCAAATCATATTCTTTTGCCTATGGATCCCGGCGGTGTGAAATAAAAGTGGAACTTGTAAGATCATGGAGTTTGTAGGTGTGTTAGAGAAACACCTGGGCCGCTAGCCTAAGCCATGCCTAATCATGGTGGAAACTTGCAGCATAACAATAATGAGCATTCTATGAAGCATCCTCAATAAAAATCTATGCACATAGTAAATAAAAAGATCGCTGAGATGCTCATTGTCTGCTTGCCTTGTCATTTTGATTATGGGATAGCTCCTGTATCATGTGCAAGGGGTACCCCATTGGCGGTTCTCTATGATCCATATGTACTTACAATGACAAGATCTTACTTGTGAATGAAGTTGAGTAGCATGAGGTCCGGTACTCGTAAGTAAGGGGCATGAGACTTTAGCTTATAACTTGTCAAGCATATCCTCTTAGTTGTGTCACTTTAACCTTAACCACATTAAAGATGCTTAGGATAGGGGCAATGAGAGCTCAAAGCTAATGAGTACCATACTTTCAGCATTTGGAAGCCTTTCAAACAATTCAAAACTTTTTCATTTCCTTGTTGAGTCACCACCTATTCTTTGAGCACTTTCTTGAGAGCATAGTTGTCATTCTTTGAGCTTATCTCATTACTTGATTATTTGTGTTATGACTTTGATGCTTGTGTCTTTGACATCTTTACTTCTAGTCTTCACTTGAACTTCATCGGTGCCTTGGAATTCACAATAAAAAGGCAAGCGAGATACCACTCTGTCATACCTTGTTATGAGCATTGTAATGTTGCTTATGTTTTTATTTCATGCTACTTATTATTTTTGACTTGGAATCTCTTCATAGCTTGCAATGCCTATTAAGTAAACTTAGTTGCATACTCCTTATGATGAATTGTCTAAGTAGTTGATCACATGCTGAGAATTTATACATCATATGAAGCAAATGTGTTTGTGAAAGTTTCTTTTATCGCACTCAGTTTTCAACTGAATTTCTTGAGGACAAGCAATAAGCTAAGCTTGGGGGGAGTTGATACATACAAAATATATCTACTTTCGCGAACACATTTGCTATTATTTTTCCTCTAAACTTGTGAGAATTGGACACAACTAATACGGACTGAAGCTGTTTTCAGCAGAATTACCTTGGTGTCTAGTTTTTGTGCAGAAAATCAACTATTAGGAAAAATCCCGGAAAATATGCCAAAAATCCTATTTCACCAGAAGACTCATGGAGCCAGAATACGAGACAGAGTGGGGCTGGGCCTAGGCCACACCACCTGGCCACGCGGGCTAGGCCTGTCCGCGCCAGGGGGTGGTCTGGCCGCCCTAGACACCCCCTCGGTCTCCCTTTTCGCCTATAAGTTGCCTTCTGACCAAAACCGCAGGGGGGTTCGACGTTTTTCCAGAAAGAGTCCAGCTCTGCTGCCACCACCAGATTTCATGATTCCAAACCAGAAACTCGGTTCTGGCACCCTACCGGGATGGGGAATTGGAGGAGACCATCGCCATCATCATCACCATCGCTTCTCCATTGACCATCCATGTTTCCCTCATCTATGAGTGAGTAAATCCCCCGTTGTAGGCTATGGGGATGGTAGGGATTGGATGCGATTGTTCACGTAATGGCATCGGATTGTTAGGGCATGGTGCCTAGTATCTACTATTAGTGCTTTTTGACTTTAGTGCGACTTTTTATGCTTAATGCTTATCACTAGGGCCCAAGTGCCATGATTTCAGATCTGAACATGTTATTGATTCATTATCATAGTATTTTTTATAGTCTTACCTGCAAGTTGTATACACACGTTATTGTCCAGAACCAATGGCCTCAAAGTGACAGAAATCAGGATAACCGGAGGGAATGGCTTTTATGTGAGGATCACATGTGTTCATGGAGTGTTAATGCTTTGCTCCGGTGCTCTATTAAAAGAAGCACCTTAATTGCCAGTAGTTCCCTCGAGGCCCCACTGCAAACGGGCTGGCAGGACAAAAGACGTTGTGCAAGTTCTCATTGCGAGCACATATGACTATATATGGAACACATGCCTAGGATTATCTAGTACTCTGATGCTTTATCTTATTTATCTAAAATTTCCCTATGTTCTGATTGCCATGTGAGTTCTCTTGTCCATGCAACGCCCGTCCATCCATCCCTATTCCTACCGCACTCTAATCCTACTGTTTGCTGCGATTCTTACTACTATCTTTACTTTACTGCTACTGTTACTTTACTATTCCTACTACAAAACTGTTGCTGCTGATAAACTGCTATGAGCAAGATTGTTTCCAGGTGCATCTGAATTGACAACTCAGTTGTTAAGGCTTATAAATATTCTTTGGCTCCCATTGTGTCGAATCAATAAATTGGATTTCACTTCCCTCAAAAATACTGCGATACGCCCCTATACTTGTGGGTCATCAATCTCCTTGCAGGAAACTACAGATCGTGATATGGAGCATGTATAACACATGCCATTAACCACTCCAGCTAGCCAACTGCTGCAACCAAGGGCTGACGCAGCCACAAGCCTAGAATCCCTCTTGCACGTCATGGCTACCAAAAATATTGATAGCCGCCACCATCGCTTCCTCCGCCATCTCGCTCATCGACACAGCTATCCTGCGCAGTGATTGATCGACGCATTGGGGGCCACGCAGGGTACGGTGATATCTTGGCTAGTACTAGTAGTTGGATCAGATCTTCGCGGAGATAGGTAAAGAGATGTTAGGTAAGGGACAAAACGACAAAAGAGAACTCCCTGTCGCCATTGTCTGCCATCAGGCGGCGTACTCTGGTGATAGTGGTGTAGGAGGTTTTGCTAGAAGTGCTCGCGACGGTGGAGAGAAGGTTCCCCCGTGTCACCTCTGAGAGGGACATGGGAAGTGGCGGAGAGATGGTGACCAGCAGGGACCCTAGCCCCCCTAACATGCAGAAATTTTCCCTATACCCTGATTTTAATGCTAAAAGCCCCTTAAATTTGTTTACTTTATTGCTTCGGCCCTCCCAACAGTTTGCAAGAGCGGGAAATTTTCATTGCCCTTCCTGCCTCCGCCAATGGAAACGGAGGTCGTTTTAGTTCAGTGTAGGGAATAGTAGAAGTAATAATATAGCAGTATAAAGAAAAACAATTGCTCTCGTTCCTCTTTTATTCTACTTCATCACAGACTCACTGCACCAACCGGGGTAACACATAAATACCTTTGGCTTGAAGAACGAACAGAAAATGGTTGTAGAATTAGTCAAACTTAGACTTAAGCAAGAAAAGTTATTCCTACTACTTCTTATTCCCACCAGACTGACTGCGACATTAAAGCATCTTGGTCACATAGAACACGTCAATTCCAAACCTAGAATTAGACTCGAGTAATATCCCCTCTCTCTTTCTCTATATCTTTCTCTCTTGTACAGGGAAAGAGAAACACAAAACACAAACACGAAGATAATCCTGGAGCATATGGAGCTGGTTGTATCTTCAATTGTAGGCGACCTAGTTAATCGATTCATATCCTTCATTATCAAGAAGTCGGTGTAGTAGCACTACCGGTGCTAGTAGCAACGTGGAGACCTACACAACACAACCACAGAACTTTGTCCGCAACTTGCGATGAGGTTGTCAATCTCACCGTGTTTTGCGGAAAACAAAGGATTAAACATATCAAATGGAAAGAAGTAATAGTTTGCAGAAAGTAAACACAAAACAGTAACAGTTTGTAGATTGTATGTAAAGAAAAGGACCGGGATCCATAGTTCACTAGAGGTGGCTCTCCTTAAGATAGATAACATGCTGGGTGAACAAATTATAGCGGGGCAATTTACAAACATCGAGAAAGCAATACATGCATATATTAATCATCTTGACTCCTTTGAGACTTGATTGGGCATTACAACATTATACATAGACCGCCATCCAACTGCATCTATGACTAATAATCCACCTTCAGGTTATCATCCGAACCCCCTCCAGTATTAAGTTGCAAGCAACAGATTATTGCTTTACGAACTGCTTGTAAAGTAAACAATGCGATTGTTCTATGAACAAAGGATTGCTGTTTTCTCCCTAGTAGCAATAGCACGTCTAGTACCTTAGAGATTTTTGTCACTTGCCCAGATTACTAGAGGCATGAACCCACTATCGAGCATAAATACTAACTCTTGGAGTTGCTAGCAGCTACTAACAACGGAAAGCATGCAAGATCACAAATAACAAAGACATGATAGAATCAATAATCAATATGAAATAGCATCTCAATATCCATTGGATCCCCACAAATACAACATGCAGAATTACAAATAGATGATCTTGATCATGAACGGAACTCACAAGATCTAAACATGAAAGCACAAAGGAGGAGAACCAGCCATCTAGCTACTACATGGATTCGTAGTCCGAGGATGAACTCCTCACGCATCACACCGGAGGCTTGCATGGTGATGAAGAAGGCCTCCAAGGAGAATTCCCCTCTCCGGCAGGGTGCCGGGAAGAGCTTCAGATCCCTCCCGATCTAGGGATGGAGATGACGGCGGCTACAGACTCTTTCATGGATTTTTGATCAGGCCCTTAGGGTTTTCGTCCCGAGGTCAATATATAGGCGGAAGGAGAGACCAAGTGGGTGCCAGGGGCCACCACACTAACCCCTGGCGCGAGCCAAGCCTGGCCGCGCGGCCAGGTGGATTGGCCGGCCTCTGGCCCCTCTCCGTCTCGTATTCTGGCACTTGATGACATCCGGAAAAATCGGCACTTTGGCTTTTGTCCCGTCCAATTCCGAGAATATTCATTTTCTGACTTTCCTGGAACCAAAAACAGCAGAAAACAGGCAGCTGGCACTATGGCTCTTGTTAATAGGTTAGTCCAAGAAATCGTATGAAAAGTACTCCAACGTTGGAACAAAACACAAGAAAGTGGATAAAACCAAGCATGGAACATCAAAAATTATAGATACATTTGCAATGTATCAACATCCCCAAGCTTAACTCCTGCTCGTCCTCGAGTAGGTAAGTGATAAAAAGAAAGAATAATTTTTGAGGTGACATGCACCATCATAAACTTGATCAAAGTATTTGTAAAACATTCAAAGCTGGGATCATAGTACTTCAATCATAGCATGAAAGACAAAGTTCTAGCAATAAGCAAAGAAACTATGATGCAACATGAAAAGGCACAAACAAAAGATTCATGAATAACAATGCTTTGCAAGATGTTTGTTTGTTTCACATAAAGAAAACATAGCATAATAGTATTCAGCTTGTCCCTCAATAGAGTAGCAAATATAAATGCATAGGAAACCTTCAAAGTTCATAAGAGTGACTATATACAATAGTTTAAAACAAGAAATAACAAGTGATGCATCAATCAACTAGTCTTGGGACAATACACATAGAACTAAGAATGGCCACTATGTTCTCAAAGTAGGTGCATAAAGTTAGAAGGTGGAGACTCAATATAATGGTGAAAGAAAGGCCTTCATAGAAGGAAGTTGGGATTCAAGTCTCATAAAGAGCTTCCATAAATTATGGTACTTATAGCTTTCAGCTCTCATTGCCCCTATCATAAGAATCTTGAAGTGGTTAAGGTTAAAGTGACACGACTAAGAGGATCCTTACTTACGAAATCTCATGCCCCTTACTTAGGAAGACCGATCCTCATGCTACTCAACATCAGTCACGAGTAAGCTCTTGTCATTGTAAGTACATGTGTATCATTAAGAACCACCAACGGGGTACCCCTTGCACATGATACGGGAGCTTTCCCATAATCAAAATGACAAGGCAAGCAGACAATGAGCATCTCAGCGATCTTTTTATTTGCTATTTGCATAGGTTTTTATTGAGGATGCTTCATAGAGTGCTCATTATGGTGATGCTTCAAGTTTCCACCATGATTAGGCATGGCTTAGGCTAGCGGCCCAGGCGTTTCTCTAACACACATACAAACTCCATGATCTTACAAGTTCCACTTTTATTTCACACCGTCGGGATCCGTAAGCAAAAGAACATGATATCAACGGGGTACAAAGTACAAGTGCAATGTTGAAAGTGTTCCCCATGGTACATGGTTCTTCTAATTTCAACTTATAAAGTGCAAGCATATACGCAACAAAGAAGGACCCAGTGGTTCAAGTTTATTAGATGCGAAAAAAATAAAGTGTGCCATCAAGTTCGTGAGAGGTTTAATCACTAGTTTTCTCATAACAAGTTTAATTTGGAAGGTAAAAAAAGCATGAATATACTTGGAATAGCATAAGCTAGTAGGTAGGTATGGTGGACTCTTTGGAATAACTTGGTTTAGGGATTTGGATGCATGAGTGGAACTCATACTTGGTGGTGGAGGCTAGCAAAAGACTGGGAGCGACAAACTAAGAGAGCAATAATGGCCATAATCATGCAGACCGACAAAACATCATTGATCAAAGCATAAAGGGATACTACAAGTTGAAAACTAAAGGATCATATAGTCTATGGTGACTTGAGATAGTCATAACATGGTGTGAGCATGCGCCAAGTCAACCCAAATAAAGCATCAAAGGAGAATACCACTATACTATGCTTTAATATGCTAAAACAACGCATGATTCATCCAAGGCACATTAAGCAATCTCAATTGTCTATAACAAGTCATGCTACAGCAAATAATACTAACCATAAAGCCAAAAAAATATCAAGCATGGCATGACAAATCATAGGCCACAGTCAAAAACGAGCTCGTTTTACCACATAAGCATGAACTTTCCTACTCTTTTCCAAACCAAACTAAACTATTTGCAAACCAATGTATGAAAGAGGGGATCCAACCAATTTATTCATAAAACTAAGCAAACCAAAGAAAACAAAAAACGAAAACGAAAACGAAAAAGAAGACGCTCCTAGAACAACACAATTGTGCATGAAACAATAAAAATGAAGCGTTTGGAAGAAACCTGGAATTTTTATTGATAAAGAAGGGGATGCCTTGGGCATCCCCAATATTTGACGCTTGTACTTCTTGGATATTTCTTGGGGTGACATGCGTGGCATCCCCAAGCTTGAGCTTTAGTCCATTCTTCATCTCATTCCTCATTCCTTCCATACACCTGAAATTTTTCCTTCATACAAAACTTCACACAATCTTTATTAGCAACATTAGTGCATTTAAGATAAATAAGTCTTAAGGTTCAGTTCTACCACCAAATAAACTTCCATTAGAACACTATCTACTTCAGCACTTCCCTAAAAAAGCTCAATTCCCCAACAGAACTCACGAAGGAACCAACAAGAAGCAAATACAGAAAATGGCAGAAATTTATCAAAACAGACCAGCAGGTAAAGACGATTTTTTCGAAGACCTTATGTTGCTCAAATAAACAAGTGTTGAACTAACTAAAGTTAGATAAGAACCTGGGGCAGTAGCACAGAAAAATACAGCTTCATCCGACATACACATCTCTCTCACGAATGTTTACGGTGAAGCACAAAAATCCATTTCGGGACAGCAACTTTCCCAATCATTACTTCTCTCTCATTAGAGGTTACTCTTGGCACAAAAAGCAAATAAAAAGGATAAGGAGAGGAGTATTACAGAGGTAATAACTTCCAAGAATCATCTAAAACTTTTGGGTTATCTCCCAATAAGTACTTTTCTTTAACGCCTTTAAGTTAGGCATAAGAAGCAAGAAAAAGAATCAAGTATTCTCAAATGAAGAAGCATTAAGACCAAATTTTGTTTTCATAGGAGAATCAAAACAAATATTTTCTCTCTTTTTAGGGAAGTGTTCTATATCTTTCTTGAGTGGGAATTGATATTTAATGGTGCCAGCTTTCATATCAATGATGGCACCAACAGTTATAAGAAAAGGTCTTCCCAAAGTAATAGGACAAGAAGCATTATATTCAACATCCAAAACATAGAAATCAACGGGGACATAGGAATTGTTAACCATAATAATAACATCATTAAGACTTCCCATGAGTTTCTTTTTAACATTATCATCAAGTGGGACATTCAAATAGCAATCTTCAAGAGGAGGCAAATCAAGCATATCATAAATCCTTTTAGGCATAATAGAAACACTACTATCAAGATCACACAAAGATTTGAAATCAAAGTCATTCACTTTCATATTAATGATGGGTTCCCAACCATACTCTTGTTTTATAGGAATAGAAGCTTTATGTTTCATCTGTTCTTCTTTAATCTTTATGACAGCATCAGTAATGTGTTTTGTAAAGGTCATGTTCATAGCACTAGCATTAGGACTTCTAGCAAGCTTTTGTAGGAACTTAGTAACTTTAGAGATATTGCATCCATCAAGATCAAAATCAAATTTATCATCTAAAGTAGTAGAACTATTACTAGCCTCAACACTAGTAGTGGTAATAGTAGAAACAATAATGTTTCTAGCAATTTCATCTTCTCTTTCCCACTTAGCATGTAATTCAGCTAATAGTCTAACATTTTCATCAATTCTTACTTGTATAGCATTAGTAGTTTCAAAGGGATTCTCATTAGTTTCAGGTTTAGCAGCTATTTTTATTCAAAGAAGATTGAGCTTCAGCTAAAGATGCTATATTTCTTTCAGCATTAGAGAGTTTTTCCTCAATAGTTTTATTGAAAGCAGTTTGTTTACTAATAAACTCTTTAAGCATAACCTCAAGTTCGAAGGGAGCACTCTTATTATTGTTGTAAGAATTTCCATAAGCATTACTATTGTTTGGAGGATATGGCTTATAATTGTTGTTACCAAAATTGTTCCTATAAGCATTATTACCATAAGAATTGTTGCCAAAATTGTTATTTCTAATGAAGTTCACATCAACATGCTCTTCTTGAGCAACCAAAGAGGCTAAAGGAACATTATTTGGATCAATATGGGCTTCCCCATTAACAAGCATAGACATAATGATATCAATCTTATCACTCAAGGAAGAGGTTTCCTCAACAGAATTTACCTTCTTACCTTGTGGAGCTCTCTCAGTATGCCATTCAGAATAATTAACCATCATATTGTCCAGAAGTTTTGTTGCAGCACCCAAAGTGATGGTCATAAAGGTACCTCCAGTAGCAGAATCCAACAGGTTCCTTGAAGAATAGTTCAATCCTGCATAAAAAGTTTGGATGATCATCCCAGCAGTCAGTCCATGAGTGGGACAATTCTTTACCAAAGATTTCATTCTTTCCCAAGCTTGAGCAACATGCTCATTATCAAGTTGTTTAAACTTCATTATTTCACTTCTCATAGATAACATCTTAGCAGGAGGATAGTATTTTCCAATGAAAGCATCTTTGCACTTAGTCCAAGAATCAATACTATTCCTAGTTAAGGAATTCAACCATTCTTTAGCTTTTCGTCTCAAAGAGAAAGGAAACAATTTCAGCTTAATAATATCACCATCTATATCCCTATGCTTTTGCATCTCACAAAGTTCAACAAAGTTATTTAGATGGGAAGCAGCATCTTCATTACCAATCCCAGAAAATTGCTCTCTCATAACAAGATTGAGCAAAGCAGGTTTTATCTCAAAGAAAGTATTTTCAGGCATCGGTGGTGTTGGTGCTAGTGAAGTCACACAACTTAGTGTTTTCAATAGTAGTCATTTTTTTCGGGTTTTAAAATAAGAAAGCAAACAAGTAAAACTATTTTTTTGTGTGTTTTTGATAACAAATCAAGCAAACAAAGCAAAAAGAAAACTAAGCAAAACAAAAAAAACAAAGTAAAGAGATTGGTTATGAGGGACTCTCCTTGTGAAGATGTCCTTGACTCCCCGGCAACGACGCTAGAAAAATGCTTGATGGCTCAATGCACGGCGCCCAGAAAAATGCTTGATGGCGGTGTTGATGTAGAGCTCGTTGGGAACCCCAAGAGGAAGGTACGATGAGCATAGCTGTAAGTTTTCCCTCAGTTATGAAACCAAGGTTTAATCGAACCAGTAGGAGCAAGGAAACACCCCAAAGGTGTTACTAGTTGAGCTTTGGCAGGGCGTACTACCGGTGCTAGTAGCAACGTGGAGACCTGCACAACACAACCACATAACTTTGTCCCCAACTTGCGATGAGGTTGTCAATCTCACCGTGTTTTGCGGAAACAAATGATTAAACGTATCGAATGGAAAGAAGTAAAAGTTTGCAGAAAGTAAACACAAAGCAGAAATAGTTTATATATTGTATGTAAAAGAAAGGACCGGGATCCATAGTTCACTAGAGGTGGCTCTCCTTAAGATAGATAACATGCTGGGTGAACAAATTACAGCGGGGCAATTGACAAACACCGAGAAAGCAATACATGCATATGCTAATCATCTTGACTCCTATGAGACTTGATTGGGCATTACAACATAATACATAGACCACCATCCAACTGCATCTATGACTAGTAATCCACCTTCAGGTTATCATCCGAACCCCCTCCAATATTAAGTTGCAATCAACAGATTATTGCTTTACGAACTGCGTGTAAAGTAAACAATATGATTGTTCTATGGACAAAGGATTGTTGTTTTCTCCCTAGTACCAACAACACTCTAGTAGCATAGAGATTTCTATCGCTTCCCCAGATTACTAGAGGCATGAACCCATTATCGAGCATTGATACATTGCAAATGTATCTATAATTTTTGATGCTCCATGGTTGGTTATATCCACTTTCCTTTGTTTTGTCCACACTTTGGAGTACTTTTCATATGATTTCTTGGACTAACCTATTAACAAGAGCCACAGTGCCAGCTGCCTGTTTTCTCTACTGTTTTTGGTTCCAGGAAAGTCAGAAAATGAATATTCTAGGAATTGGACGGGACAAAAGCCAAAGTGCCTATTTTTCCAGAAGACTCACGGAGCCAGAATATGAGACGGAGGAGGGCCAGGGCCTGGCCACACCACCCCCAGGCGCGGGCTAGGCCTGGCTGCGCCAGGGCATGGTGTGGTGGCCCCAGGCACCCCCTCGGCCCCTCTCTTTGCCTATAAGGAGCCTTCTGACCTAAAAACTTCGGGGGGTTCGACGTTTTCTACGAAAAGTTCCGCTGTGCCGCCGCCACTGAAGGGGAGATTCGGGGGACAGAAAGTCTCTGTTCCGGCACCTTGCCGGGATGGGGAAGTGCCCCCGGAGCCATCTCCATCGATCTTCACCATCATCTCCATCGACCATCCATGTTTCCCCCATCTATGAGTGAGTAATCCCTAGATGTAGGCTATGGGGATTGTAGGGATTGGATGAGATCGTTCATGTAATGACATCAGATTGTTAGGGCATGGTGCCTAGTATCTTTTATTAGTGCTTTATGACTTTGTTGCAACTTGTTGTGCTTAATGCTTGTCACTAGGGCCCGAGTGCCATGATTTCAGATCTGAACTTATTATTGATTAATTATGATAGTATTGTTTCTGGTCTTATCTACAAGTTGTATATACACGTTGTTGTCCGGAACCTATGGCCCTGAAGTGACAGAAATCAAGATAACTGGAAGGCAAATGCTTTGATGTGAGGATCACATGTGTTCACGGAGTGTTAATGCTTTGCTCCAGTGCTCTATTAAAAGGAGTACCTTAATTGCCAGTAGTTCCCTAGAGGCCCCGCTGCAAACAGGCTGGCAGGACAAAAGATGTTGTGCAAGTTCTCATTGCGAGCACGTATGACTATATATGGAACACATGCCTAGGATTGTCTAGTACTTGGGTGCTTTATCTTATTTATCTGCAATTGCCCTATGTTCTGATTGCTATGTGAATTGTCTTGTCCTTGCAACGCCCGTCCATCCATCCCTATGCCTACCGCACTCGAATCCCACTGTTTACTACTTTTATTACTACTGTCTTTGCTTTACTACTGCTGTTACTTTACTATTCCTACTACAAAAGTGTTGCTACTGATAAACTGTTGTGAGCAAGATTGTTTCATGTGCAGCTGAATTGACACCTCAGTTGTTAAGGCTTATAAATATTCTTTGGCTACCCTTGTGTCAAATCAATAAATTGGGTTTCACTTCCCTCGAAAATACTGCGATACACCCCCTATACTTGTGGGTCATCAAGACTATTTTATGGCGCCGTTGCCGGGGAGCATAGCTTTATTTATCAAGTACATTTGGATTCACTATTGTTCAAGATAAGTTTATCTTTCTCCTTGTTTGCTTGTTTCTTTATCAAAAATACAAAAATATTAGTTCCTACTCTAGTTGTTATTTTCGTTGGTCTGGTATTGTCTTGCTTTATCATGCTTGTTGGTAATGGTTGGTTTCTTTGAAACTGAGGCTTATTGGCAAGGTGGGTTCACGGAAGATCAAAGATATTATTATAAGGAACACCGCTTGTCACAAAAAGGGAAACACTTATGGGAACAAATTGATAGATTGTATACCATTGCTAGAAACGTGTGCTCTACTTATAATGTTACTTATTGCTGTGATGAGTCTCGTTGCAGAAAGAGGTATAAACACCTCGCATTTCAATGTGAGTGTAATGATAATGATACCATATCTTCCTATGCTAAAGGAATTTATGACTTTTATGATGTGGAACAAATTGAAGAATTTATTTCTTGGAAGGGTGCTTTTAAACTTGCTAGTTTGCTTGAAAGTATAGATGATTCACCTTACAAATATGAGGTGTATGGTATACTTAAATTTTCCTTTGATAATTACAAGGATGAAAATGGCTCTATTCTTGAGTATTTTAATAGATGGTCTCCACAAATGGAAGAGACTAATGCCTTGCAGGATCCTATGGAAGAAGAAATTGATGAACCTGAAATCTCATTAGATGAAAAAGAGGAGGAGAGTGATGAACAAAAGGAGAAAGAATGGATTATCTACCCATGCCTACCTTCTAATGCGAGTAACTCTTTATCCCTTACATTATTTGATTGTCCTCCATGCTTACTAAAGGATGATGAATGTTATGTTCATGAGGATTTTTTTGAAAATGTTTATAATAAAGCTCTAGTGCTTGTAGGTCATGAAAAGCATGCTTTATGTGATAGCTATATTGTTGAGTTTATTCATGAGGCCACTGAAAATTATTATGAGAGAGGAAAATATGGTGGTAGAAGTTTTCATCGTATTGAAACACCTCTCTATGTGCTGAAAGTTTTGAAGTTACTCTTGTTTTATCTTCCTATGCATGTCACTTTGTTCTTTGCAAATTTATTTGCTTACACGATTCCTATGCATAGGAAGTGGGTTAGACTTAAATGTGTTTTGGATTTTCTCCTTGATGCTCTCTTTTACTTCAACTCATATTTCTTATGAGAGCATCCTCTCAAACTTTTATGCTTGAAGATGATAATATGTCTATTATTCTTCGGAGACCTTTTCTTAAATACTGCAGGAGCTATTATTAATTGTAATCAAGGGAAGGTGACCTTCAATGAACACATTGTCTATTCACTCAAGAAGATTGAAAGGACTTATGGTTTGAGTTCAATTGAACATGTTGAGGGCATTCAAGTTGGAGAAATATATTGTCTCATACAAAGAGAAAAAATTGAAACTATTATGATTGGGACCATTGCTATCAAGGTTGAGGTAACATAATCATTAGTGGAATACAAAGTTTTGTCTCATATGAAATTTTTTGGGTAACAAGACGTGATCAACCTTGTTAACAAAAGGATTTCATTGAACAAAACAATGTTTTCACCATGATTATCTTCGCTTACTTCTATTCTATTCACTTTAGTTTTTGCTCATGCCTAACTTAAAGGCGCTAAAGAAAAGTACTTCTTGGGAGATAACCCAAGAGTTTTAGTTGAGTCTTGGAAGTTATTACCTCCGTAATAACCTCTCCTTATCCTTTTTATTTTCTTTTTTAGCCAAGAGTAACCTCTAATGAGAGTGAAGTAATGATTGGGAAAGTTGCTGTCCCGAAACAGATTTCTGTGCCTCACTGTAAACATTCCTGAGAGAGCTCTGTTCGTCGGATTGCGCTGTAATTTTTTATTCTTATGACCCAGGTTGTTATTTAACTTTCCTTAGTTCAACACTTTTTGATTTGAGCAACACAAGGTCTTCTAAAAAATTCGTCTTTACCTGCTGGTCTGTTCTGACAGATTTCTACCATTTTCTGCATTTGCTTCTTGTTAGTTCCGTCTTGAGTTCCTTTGAGGAATTGAGATTTTTGAGGGAAGTGCTACAGTAACTAATGTTCTAATGGAAGTTTATTTGGTGTTAGAACTGAACCTTGAGACTTATTTATCTTAAGTGCACAAATGCTGCTAATGAGATTGTGTGAAGTTTTCTATGAAGGAAAATTTTCAGGTGTATGGAAGGAATGAGTAATGAGATGAAGGATGGACTAAAGCTCAAGCTTGGGGATGCCCAAGGCATCCCCTTCTTCATCAATAAAAATCCCAGGTTTCTTCCAAACGCTTCATTTTTATTGTTTCATGCACAGTTGTGTTTTTCTTGGAGCGTCTTCTTTTTCGTTTTTGTTTTGGTTTTTAGTTTGCTTGGTTTTCTTAGTTTTCTGAATAAATTGGTTGGACCTCCTCTTTCATAAATTGGTTTGCAAATAGTTTGGTTTGGTTTGGAAAAGAGTAGGAAAGCTCATGCTTATGTGGTAAAAAGAGCTCGTTTTCCACTGTGGCTATGCTTTGTCATGCCATGCTTGATATTGTTTTGGCTTTATGCTTAGTATTCTTTGCGGTAGCATGGCTTGTTATAAAAAATTGAGATTTCTTAATGTGCCTTGGATGAATCATGTGTTGTTTTAGCATATTAAAGCATAGTATAGTGGTATTCTCCTTTGATGCTTTGTTTGGGTGGACTTGGCACATGCTCATACCATGTTATGACTATCTCAAGTCACCATATCCTTTATGATCCTTTAGTTTTCAACTTGTAGTATCACTTTATGCTTTGATCAATGATGTGTTGTCGCTCTGCATGATTATGGCCATTATTGACCTCTTAGTTTGTCGCTCCTAGTCTTTTGCTAGCCTCCACAACAAAGTATGAGTTCCACTCATGCATCCAACTCCCTAAACCAAGTTTTTCCAAAGAGTCCACCATACCTACCTACTAGCTTATGCTATTCCAAGTATATTCATGCTTTTTTTACCTTCCACTTGTTATGAAAAAACTAGTGATTAAAGCGCTCACGAACTTGATGGAACACTTCACTTTATTGCCTCTAATAAACTTGAACCAGTGGGTCCTTCTTTGTTGCGTATATGCTTGCGCTTTATAAGTTGAAATTAGCAGAACCATGTTTCATGGGGAACGCTTTCAACATTGCACTTGTACTTTGTACCCCGTTGATATCATGTTCTTTTGCTTAAGGATCCCGGCGGTGTGAAATAAATGTGGAACTTGTAAGATCATGGAGTTTGTATGTGTCTTAGAGAAACGCCTGGGCCGCTATCCCAATCCATGCCTAATCATGGTGGAAACTTGCAGCATCACCATAATGAGAACTCTATGAAGCATCCTCAATAAAAACCTATGCAAATAGCAAATGAAAAGATCGCTGAGATGCTCATTGTCTGCTTGCCTTGTCATTTTGATTATGGGAAAGCTCCCGTATCATGTGCAACGGGTACCCCGTTGGCGGATCTTAGTGATACACATATACTTACAATGACAAGAGCTTACTCATGACTGAAGGTGAGTAGCATGAGGATCGGTCTTCGTAAGTAAGGGGCATGAGATTTTGGTTTATAACTTGTCAAGCATATCCTCTTAGTTGTGTCACTTTAACCTTAATCACTTTCAAGATGCTTATGATAGGGGCAATGAGAGCTGAAAACTACAAGTACCATAATTTTTGGAAGCTCTTTATGAGACTTGAATCCCTACTTCCTTTTACAAAAGTCTTTTCTTCCACCATTATATTGAGTCTCCACCTTCTATCTTTATGCACCTACTTTGAGAGCATAGTGGCCATTCTTAGTTCTATGTGCATTGTCCCAAGACTTGTTGATTGATGCATACCTTGATATTGCTTGTTTTAAACTATTGTATCTAGTCACTCTTATGAACTTTGAAGGTGTCCTATGCATTTATATTTGCTACTCTATTGAGGGACAAGCTGAATACTATTATGATATGTTTTCTTTATGTGAAACAAACAAACGTCTTGCAAGTCATTGTTATTCATGAATCTTTTGTTTGTGCCTTTTCATGTTGCATCATAGTTTCTTTGCTTATTGCTAGAACTTTGTCTTTCATGTTATGATTGAAGTACTATGATCCCAGCTTTGAGATTTGCAAAAACTTTGATCAAGTCTTTGATGGTGCATGTCACCTCAAAACTTATTTCTTTTTATCACTTACCTACTCGAGGACGAGCAGGAGTTAAACTCGGGGATGTTGATACATTGCAAATGTATCTAAATTTTTTGACGCTCCATGCTTGGTTTTATCCACTTTCTTGTGTTTTGTCCACACTTTGGAGTACTTTTCATATGATTTCTTGGACTAACCTATTAACAAGAGCACAGTGCCAGCTGCCTGTTTTCTGCTATTTTTGGTTCCAGGAAAGTCAGAAAATGAATATTCTCGGAATTGGATGGGACAAAAGCCAAAGTGCCTATTTTTCCAGAAGACTCACGGAGCCAGAATACGAGACGGAGGAGGGCCAGGGCCTGGCCACACCACCCCCAAGTGCGGGCTGGGCCTGGCCGCGCCAGGGCATGGTGTGGTGGCCCCAGGCACCCCCTCGGCCCCTCTCTTCGCCTATAAGGAGCCTTCTGACCTAAAAAATTCGGGGGGTTCAACGTTTTTCCACGAAAAGTTCGGCTGCGCCTCCGCCAACGAAGGGGAGATTCGGGGGACATATAGTCTCTGTTCCGGCACCCTGCCGGGACGGGGAAGTGCCCTGGAGCCATCTCCATCGATCTTCACCATTATCTCCATCGACCATCCATGTTTCCCCCATCTATGAGTGAGTAATCCCCCGCTGTAGGCTATGGGGATGGTAGGGATTGGATGAGATCGTTCATGTAATGGCATCAGATTGTGAGGGCATGGTCCCTAGTATCTTTTATTAGTGCTTTATGACTTTGTTGCAACTTGTTGTGCTTAATGCTTGTCACTCGGGCCCGAGTGCCATGATTTCAGATCTGAACTTATTATTGATTCATTATGATAGTATTGTTTCTGGTCTTATCTACAAGTTGTATACACACGTTGTTGTTCGGAACCTATGGCCCCGAAGTGACAGAAATCAGGATAACCGGAAGGGAAAGGCTTTGATGTGAGGATCACATGTGTTCATGGAGTGTTAATGCTTTGCTCCGGTGCACTATTAAAAGGAGCACCTTAATTGCCAGTAGTTCCCTGGAGGCCCCGTTGCAAACGGGCTGGCAGCACAAAAGATGTTGTGCAAGTTCTCATTGCGAGCACGTATGACTATATATGGAACACATGCCTAGGATTGTCTACTACTTGGGTGCTTTATCTTATTTATCTGCAATTGCCCTATGTTCTGATTGCTATGTGAATTGTCTTGTCCATGCAACGCCCGTCCATCCATCCCTATGCCTACCGCACTCGAATCCCACTGTTTACTGCTTTTGTTACTACTGTCTTTGCTTTACTACTGCTGTTACTTTACTATTCCTACTACAAAAGTGTTGCTACTGATAAACTGCTGTGAGCAAGATAGTTTCAGGTGCAGCTGAATTGACACCTCTGTTGTTAAGGCTTAAAAATATTCTTTGGGTCCCCTTGTGTCAAATCAATAAATTGGGTTTCACTTCCCTCGAAAATACTGCGATACACCCCCTATACTTGTGGGTCATCAAGCATAAATACTAACTCTTGGAGTTGCTAGCATCTACTTGGCCAAGATAGCTACTAACAACGGAAAGCATGCAAGATCACAAATGACAAAGACATGATAGAATCAATAATCAATCTGAAATAGCATCTCAATATCCATCGGATCCCCCACAAACACAACATGCAGAATTACAAATAGATGATCTTGATCATGAACGGAGCTCACAAGATCTAAACATGAAAGCACAAAGGAGGAGAACCAGCCATCTAGCTACTACATGGATCCGTAGTCCAAGGATGAACTACTCACGCATCACACCGGAGGCTTGCATGGTGATGAAGAAGGCCTCCAGGGTGAATTCCCCTCTCCGGCAGGGTGCTGGGAAGAGCTTCAGATCCCTCCCAATCTAGGGATGGAGATGACGGTGGCTACAGACTTTTTCGTGGATTTTTGATCGGGCCCTTAGGGTTTTCGTCTCGAGGGCAAAATATAGGCGGAAGGAGAGACCGAGGGGGTGCGATGGGCCACCACACCACCCCCTGGCGCGGGCCAAGCCTGGCCGTGCGGCCAGGTGGTGTGGCCAGCCTCTGGCCCCTCTCCGTCTCGTATTCTGGCACTTGATGACATCCGAAAATAGGCACTTTGGCTTTTGTCCCGTCCAATTCCGAGAATATTCATTTTCCGAATTTCCTGGAACCAAAAACAGCAGAAAACAGGCAGTTGGCACTGTGGCTCTTGTTAATAGGTTAGTCCAAGAAATCATATGAAAAGTACTCCAATGTTGGAACAAAACACAAGAAAGTGGATAAAACCAAGCATGGAACATCAAAAATTATAGATACATTTGCAATGTATCATACGTCCATTTTGCATCACTATTCTATGTCATAATTCACTGTTATTCATTGATATATTTCGTATTGAGAGGTGATAATTATGTTATTTCATCTTTTTTTGCATGGCTGATGACTTTTGGAGCATGGACCGCTGTAGCCAGGATTCTGATGGAAAAGGTGCTGATTCGAGGCAAAATTCGCGAAGATCAGAAAATCCGGGAAAATATATGGAAAATCCTATTTTTCCAGAAGACAAAGGAAGCCAGAAGGGGGGCTGGAGATGGGCCACTGGAGGCCCACACCACCCCCTGGCGTGGGCCAGCCGAGGTCGCGCCACCAGGTGGTGTGGCCGCCCTGGTCCACCCCTGGCACTCCCCTATGGCGTATATTATCCTCCCGAAACCCTAAGACTCGGGGGGTGACCACAGAAAGATTCCGCCACCTCTGCGGGGCAGAAAACACCGAGAGAGAGAGAAAGAGAGAGAGAGATCTCCGGCAGACAGATTTCTGCCGGGGAAATTCCTTCACGAAGAGGGGAGATCGTCGCCATCAACACCACCATCAAGCTGGACTTCATCGGGATCATCATCATCACCACCACCATCATCACCATCAACACCCTCATCACCATCTCCATATTGTTGTAACAATTAAGTTGAATCTTGCATAGTTCATAGGGGAAACTTTCCCGGTGTTGATTACTCTTTGTAGTTGATGCTATTGAGTGAACCATTGAATTATTGTTTATGTTCAGATTGTTATACATCATTATTCCATCTCTAATCATGAGCCATATGATGTCTTGTGAGTAGTTCGTTTTATTCTTGAGGACTAGGGAGAAGTCATGTTCTTAGTAGTGGAGTTATGTTGAGAAAGATTCAATAGTTTGATATTTAAGTTGTGGTGTACTTCTTCTAGTGGTGTCATGTGAACGTCGACTCCATGATACTTCACCTATATGGGCCAAGGGGAATGCATTGTGTATTTGGCTACTAATCGTAGGGGTTGCCAGAGTGACAGAAACCTGAATCCCCGTTAGGAAACCATTGCACAAGGGACGTAAGGGTCTTAGAGTTTAAAGCTATGGTTAGGTTTCTACCTTAATTACTTTCTTGTACTTACGGATGTTTGCAAGGGGTATAATCACGAGTATGTATTAGTCCTAGGAAGGTCGGTACATTAGCACAGGTTCACCTACACAACACTTAGCAAGCTAAAGAAGATTAATCAACTATATGAAGCGAAGCACTTGACAGTCTTCCCATGTGTCCTCGAGAACGTTTGGTCATCTTAAGTAATACAACCGGCTTGTTCTTTGATGCATTTATTCCTACTGTCTTTTATTTACTCGTACTTTGTTTACTTGCTTTATCAAAACCCCTAAAAATCTGTTTGCTAAGTATTTGCAGAGAATTCCTGATCCATACCACTAGCCAGCACCTTCTGCTCCTCGTTTGGTTCGACACTACTTATTGAAAATACTACGATACACCCCCTATACTTGTGGGTCATCAAAGGGCTAGATTCTGCAGAAGCCATGTCATCTTCCATCACCTCGGTAGGCATGAAGACATCAGCCTTGGTCAGCTTGGCAACCTTGGTGTCGTAGCCGTCAAGGGAATGCCATATAGCATCGCTATCAATCACATTCCCGTCTTCCTCGTGCTTTGCCATGCTAGAGGTCACCAGGTCCATATCGGTGGTGTCATAATGCACTTTAACCAAGGCCAAGGCCATCATAGCACTAGCCCGGACACAAGAGGCTTTCTAGTCATTGATTTTCTCGAGGGCTTGGTGCAGGATTTCTGAGTACTTGGCCACAGAATTTTCCACCTTGATCGTGATGTCCATGTCCTTGGCTATCTCCTTGGCTTGCGTGATGGCGGTGTTGATGAAGTTGCTCGCAAGAAGCATGCATTATTTTGGATCTGGAGCACCTTCACCCATGTTGGTTAAACCAATGGCTCTGTGTTTTTGTAAGAGACAAAAGTTCATGAGTATAAGTAATACAACTACCCATCTTATAGAATTGACAAAGTTAGAAGAAAGTTACAAAAGATACTGATCTCTGCTTGCTTGCATGTCTCCGCCTTGATGCCATGATCCTTTTGAACTGTATTATACATCTCAAGGTTCCTATCATTCTACTCCTTGGTAGCTTGGTTCTATAACTTGAGTTGTGCAATCTCGTTCTTCAGGCCCTGCATCTCAGCATCAGCAGACTCTTGCATATCCGTCATCGCCTCCTCATGGCCTTTGATAGCTTCAGCCAAGTCATTCTTCAAGATTTTATTCTCATCGTCAAGCTCTTGAATATGCCTGGATTGCTCGATGATGATCTTGTCTTTGGAAATAGCCTCTGTAAGATGGAAAATTGAAATAATTATGAGAATTTGGAAGAAATGGACCCATGAGGAAAGTAAGGAGCTGTTAAAAGAAAAAAGACGCTTGCTATTTTTGATATGTTCCTTCAGGAAGGCTGTTTTACACTGTTCAAGGTCCAGTTCCTTCCACAAGTTGGCAAACCTCTCATTGGCGGATATCATCCATCTATTCTCATTTTGCAAACAAGAAAACATGCTTAGTTTCTCTAGAGCATCTTGTCAGAACTATCCAGTTTCAACTAAATGTTCGGGGGCTGTAGTATCAGATTATAATCAACAAGTGTTCTCTCTTAGAGTGTCTAGTCGGAATTATCATTCTAAAATAGAAACTCGGGGGCTACACTAACAAGTTCTACACTTAGTTCTTTGGAGTACTCAGTCTGAAAGATAATAGTTTCCCACCTAATACCTCGGGGGCTATAGTGGGATATATTACAAAGTAAAATAAGTAATGTTCACAAACTTACAATGGCAATAACCTTCAGATCACTGGCCAAGTGAGCATATGAATCATGGAAGGTCCAGGCATTGTTATAAATAGCATTTCCTACTTGATGAGATCGTCCAGGCACAGAGTCGGAGGAGTCAAAGCTACAGGAGTTTCGAAGCCAGAGGCATGGACGACACCCTGGCCGCCTGTTGTGTGGCAATGGAAGTTGATGGCTCAGAGGCTCCCACCTCATCCATTGCTACAGCCGCCTCCACCTCCACTCCCTCCATTGTTTGTTTCCCTTTCTCGATGACATCCTTAGCTAGAGCTTCAACCATTTTGGAGGAGGTACTTTCTTGTGTTGCCTAGCCACTAGGAACAACGTCCATGCCGGTAGAGCCTGAGACATCAATTGGTGGATTGATATATATCTCCATGGTGGAGGTCTCAGGAATGGTGGGGGACGAGGGCCCAATGGGGCCTTTTACGGGCTTGGCGGCAGGAGTAGGGGGAGTAGTGGCGGGAGAAGACTTGGCTGCCATCTCCTTGGTCAGCATATCACAAATATTTTTGGACCCTCCAACATCTTTGGATAATCGTTTCAAGCCAACGCCAAATTTCTTCCTGAAATGTACTCAGTATATGTACTGGAATTGAATGGGTGCAATGAAACTTAAAGTCAGAGAATGAAGACAGTTACACCACTGCAGGCACCTTAGATAAGGGGATGCTTGTGGATTTCTTCTTCTTCTCTGCCTATAAGCCAGCAGCGGATTTCTTGGTGGCTCCACTCTCCGTTTTCTTCTTCTTGCCCTCGTCAGCAGCGTCAGTGGTGGAGCTCTTCCGCTTTTGTGCTACCGACGCCGAATGATCCTTGGAGGCATCATCGTCGGACACCACCTGGATATCCTTTAGCTTGGGATCATAGACCTGGGAGGCCATATGATCCGCCGCCAAGTTCGCCAGCTGTAGGACAAAGGAGTGTTAATGCGACGACTTCAAGATGGAAAAACCTTAGACTATATGTAACAAGCAACAAAGGAAACATAAGCTACCTCTGGGCAGTTGCCGCATTCGAACATGTTGGAGGTGATTTTGAAGCCACGCTTCCTATCCTTCACCTTGGCAATGTCCTTTAGCCGGAGCTTGATGGAGTCGTTTACTTGCACATCAACTTGGAGCGCTGCTACGGAGGTTGGATCCGCCTAGTGAACCAGCACATGGCTAGGTCCAAGCCAGTCAGACCTCCGTCTATGAGCCATTCGATACACCTTACGACGTGGTTGGCTTCTTCCTTGGACGGGAGGGAGTATTGGACCTCCATGTTGTCAACACCAGGATTTTTAATCCTAGATGCCTGTTATGCCATACATCGCAATCCTAGGATTACCATTTTTGCAAGACATAACAGATTGGATATCATAGTACATCATCCATTAGAAACAATAATAAGGTCTTACACAAATAACAGATCTCATGATCCAGTCTAAATACAAGCAAGTAGCGGAATAAATAGCATAGAGGTAGGCTCCATCTTCAGTGTCATAGGCAATGCTGATGATGGGAGATGATCCTAGTTGTCGTAGCCATCCCATTGTCCTTCTTCCGGATAGTACTCCTCATAGTCTGGCCACGGGAATAGCCAGAGACAAATCCATGAGTACTCTTTAAGTACTCACAAACTATCACCAACAAGTAAGGTACATCTTTTAGGAATGCTAAGCTCTAAGTTTATTTGTAAAGTTAAGTTTGAAACCTAAGCTGAGTTCAGAAACAAAGAAAGATAAAATAAGGTTCTAAATCACCTAAGTGGGAACTTAGTTTTCATAGTCACAACCCTGTTGTGGTGAAGTCGAGTCACAATTCATTTCTTAAGTCATTTTGAAAACATCTGACAACGGAACAGTATGGCCACTCCAACTATCCATAACCGTGGACGTGGCTATTCGACTAGTTTGACAGTCTGCAGATGTGGTACACTTTCACCACAACATTAGATACAGCCGTCAGGGATAACCCTGAATCATCATACTTAGTATGTGGATAATCAATCATAACCTTCCAATTACACACCCTAGTACAAACACCTCTACTATGAACTTGGCATCCCAGCCATGGCCATCTGCCATCCTAGGCACTACATAGGTGGACAAAATCGAGAGGTAGCCTTAGCTCAAACCTCTCCCGCGAGGGAACCCATACTAACGCATATAAACTTCCGGCTAAGCCTTACCCAATTCAGGTATTGTGGTTGTATGGTAAAATTGGAATGGTATCGCATCCGAATCCAACCATCCCAACAATTCATGCCTCAACATTTTCATCATCATAAACCAGTTGTGTTTCTCAACACGTGTCAAAACATCTCAATATAACGACTCATCATTCAAAGGTTTTCATAATCATTTTCACCAAGTATTCCCATCTAAAGTGATCAAGTTTTTGGTTTAGCTCTAAACACTAAGTTAAGAGTGTTCACTAATGTGGGATGCTAATATCAATCTCATGGCATAGAATGACATCTAAGTCTAACAAGATAGGCCAAGTTTTATACTATTTATGCTATCTATAAACAAAGTAAAGAACTTTGGTTCAGTAAAAGAAAGTAAAGCTTGCAAATAAAGCTTGGGATGGGTATAAATCAAAAAGGGTATAACCAAAGCATGCTTAAGGCATTTTGCTTAGGTTATCAAGCTTGAAAGGGTTAGCTTGCATTGTTAATGATGGCTTGCATAGTTAGGAAACTTGCAAGTGTTAGCTTGACTTGGTTGGTGCAGTGGTTGAAATTCTCCTCGTCTACCTCGGGGTAGAACTCCTTCTCTTCGTAGACTTGGTCGGTACTATCATCTATAAATACATACGAAATACACAATCACCAAACAATACTTGACTACTATATTTAGTACACTAAGGCACACACTTGATGATCTAGCATCATCACAATCACCACAAGATTTAATGAACTAGTTTCATTTACTTTATTTGAGAAAAGTAATTTCTACTCATTAAAATTAATTAAGATTTAATATTCTCCAATTAAAATATGGGATCATGTGGACACATGTCATCACCACATATTCTAATGCATGGGAATGTGATTTAAATGTTTGATCATATTTCAATAAGTTTAAGATTAATATTTAAATGATTTGAAGTGACTAGAAATGCCTATATAGCATTATTTTGGTACTAGTCCAAATTAACTGCATGCAAACCTAAATATTATAACATATTCAGATAGGTATTATCAAATCTGATTTTTGAGAGTTGGAATCAACTGAAAAGCTATTATGGTTGATTTTTGAAAAATGTTTTAGTAGATAAAAGTCTCTGTCTTGTTATTTTGGCTAGGTGAGATCTCTAACTCTAATTGATTTAAATCCAGCGGGATCGTATAGAGATTTTAATTATCTTTCTAACAAAATTTGAATCACTCAATTTGGTTTAGTAAATCTTTCTGAAATGATTTTTAAACTAATGGATAGAATTGAGTTTAAGTTTAAATAGAAAAATCTTTATTTGAATTCTAGGGCCAGCGCGGGAAACTAAATGGGCCGGCCTAGTGACACTGCGCGGCGCAGCTGGTAACTGACAAGGGGTTCCCGCATGTCAGCGGTACAACTAAACACGAAGCGGTACAGGGCGATGTGGACTGTTCGATTAGAACTACGATCGATGGCTCTGGTCCATCGTCGACGACGAACAGGTCGCCGGTGAGACTGAACCCTAGCGGCTAGGTGGGGGTCGATTGGGGGTTTACCAGGGCTCCAGCTAACGTGGTGGTGGGGGCGATCGAACGACTGGTCGATGGCGGGCTCAGGCATGGTCGCGGCGGCTCCTGGGGTGGTCGCAATCGACTGCCCCCTTCCTCCTCTGCAGCAGCGGCTTTGGTGGAAATTCCGACGAACGGTGGCTCGAGTGGCTCCGACGATGGTGTGAGGGACTCAGTGGGAGGTAGGGAGCATTGGAGTGTTGAGAAATGGTCCTGGGGAGGGCTCCTTATATAGCCCAATGAGGGAACCGAGGGGTGCGATAGTGAGCTCGTCGGTGACGGGGATGGTGTGACGGTGCGCTGCCTCCTGGCGGTCAGCTACGGTGTAATGGCACGGCTAGGGGTGGTGGCTTATGGTCGAGCAAGGCTGGCGCGCTGAGCGCCAGAGGCGGTGCTCAACGTTGCGTGTGGTGGCTGCTGGTCACGCGGCGGGAAAAGCGCATGTCTAGGAGGCTACTTGGGTTATGGCGGAGCGGCGCGTGCAAGATGAGGGCAAGGTGCGGCTTGTGCTGGCCTATCGGGGACGACGCGCTGGCGTTCTCTGTGCATGGCACATAGGCTCGGTGGTCCAGGGCTCGGCTGCTTCCGTGGGGTGGACAGGGGATCGCGGTAGGGTGCGGCGGAGCTAGGGGACGTGCTGGATTGGCGTGGCTTGGTCTCTCGCGTGTTGCCCACTTTTGCCTACGACAACCATACTCGGGCGGCGCGGTACTGGCGCTGCGGGGTAGGAGGGTTGTTGTCTGGTGCTTAGTTAGGCTAAGAGGGGATAGAGGAGAGATGAGAGGTTTAAATGGGGGACAAGAACTTAATTAGCAACAGTGTTAGTTAGGCCAGATGATTTTTGCCTGCCAAGTGTTCGACACAATGGCCACAAGAAAGTTTTGTTTGAATTTTGAAAAGATTTTTGATGGGTGTCTTAGTCATATGCTTGAGCATCTGTGGTTACTTGGGATTGTCAAGGTGAACTCATTTGAGTGGTTTTTTGAAAAAGTGGGATCTATGCATATGAAATGGATTCCATTTTAAAATGCCATTTAAAATTAGTGTTCAAATGTTTCTGTAAGATTTCAAAGTGGGCCTTGGTAGATCTTTACTTGTACTAGCAACTGTTGAAAAGAGTTAGAATTATCTCTGTGAAGAATTGACTTCTAGGAACACCTAAAGTGTCCTAGTGGATTAAAATGGCAAAAGTGACCATTTGCATTTATTAATTCCATTTGATTTCTTTTTCTTTGTATTTGGTTTTGGAATGATCTAGATGATGTGGCATTCATCTTTGGATCATTTTACAACCATTAGATCAAACAAACATGGTAATTCCAAACAATTCTATTTTAATGCAACACACATATGCATTCTTAATTATTTTAATGATAAAAAGTTTTGTTAACCCTAAATTGGGTGATTAGGATTTAATAACCTTGATTAAAGATTTGGGTTGTTACAAACCTTCCCCCTTAAACAAAATCTCGTCCCGAGATTTAAGAAAGAAAACTAGGAACTAAAGATATCTGGAAACTCAGTCCTAATTTAATCTTCTCGCTCCTAAGTGGCTTCTTCTTTGATATGGTTGCTCCATTGGATCTTGAGAAATTTGATACTCCTAGTCCTGGTGGTTCTGTAAGCTTCCTCCAAGATACGGATGGGCACTTCACGATACGTCAAATCCTTGTTGATATCAACGGCTCGGTGATTGATGTTCTTGAGAACTTCGGTCTTCTCCGACACTTCTAAGCATTTGCGAAGTAACGAGATGTGGAACACATCATGGATGGCTGACATCTCCTCTAGCAGTTCCAGCTGATACGATACTTCTCCTCGATGATTCAGAATCTTAAAGGGTCCAATATATCTGGGGGCTAACTTTCCTTTCAAACTAAAACGTTGTGTTCCCTTCAATGGCGAAACTTTGAGATAAACAAAATCTCCGACATTGAAAGTCAGGTCTCTCCGTCTCTTGTCAACATAACTCTTCTGTCTAGATTGGGTGGTCTTGAGGTGCTCACGGACTTTGTGAACCTTCTCTTCGGGTTCTCATAGGTGAAGGGAATATGCCCGAGAGGCAATAATAAAGAGGTTATTATCTTATTCCGTGTTTATGATAAATGTTTATTTTGCATGCTATAATTGTATTAATTGGAGACGTTAATACATGTGTGTTTAATAAACAAAATACAAAGTTCCTAGTAATGCCTCTCATATAAACTAGCTCGTTGATTAACAAGATGATCAAGGTTTTCTGATCATGGACATTGGATGTTGTTAATAACGAGGTCACAACATTGGTGCAGTGATGTGATGAACATTCATCCAAAGTATAGCATTACGATCAAAGTCATTATGTTTATATTGCTATAACATGATACGAAGTAATCTTAGTCCTTAGACCATGAGATCATGTTAATTGCTAACACCGGAAGAGTATCTTGATAACATCAAATGTCACACCGTAACAGGGTGACTATAAAGGTGGGTTCAGTGCTACAAAGGTGTTATGTTGAAGCTCATGGATCAAGAGTGGGATTTTTCCATCCCGATGACGGATAGATATACTGGGCCCTCACGGTGATATCACATTAAGATAGCTTGCAAGCAAGTGATGTGATCGCTAGAATGTTATATCACGGGAACAAGAAAAGAGTGCATGTCAGTAACGAGATCAAACTAGATATTTGGATACCGATGATCGAATCTCAAACATGTATTATATCATGAGACAAAGGGATTTAGTTACTAGCATTAAAGGTTCTCACGATCACAGAAGTCATCGTTGAATGTGTCGGAGTTAGTATGGATCTCTAGGTCCCGCTTCTGATTATTGATCTGGGTGGGTCTCGATCATGTCTGCATTATTCGCGAACCATAGGGTGACACACTTAAGGGATACCGACACCATTTCGAGCAAATATGTTTCAGATAAAGATTTAAGAAAGCGCAGGAATTATTTCAATAGACACCGAAACTGTTTCAGGTGAAATTGCTGAAATTGGTTCTACATGTAATATTGAAATGTTGCAGGGTTTTTATGTGAATGTTTATTAATTAAAGTAATTAAAAAATTCTGAATAAAATTAATAAAAGAGTTTTATTAAATTAGAGAGCATTAAATTTGGAGAAATTTAATGCATTTAAAGTGGGGACTTTAAAAGAGAATGTGAAGGGGCAAATTTATGTGGAGGGAGTTACCACCACATGAATGAGGAGGTGACGGGTCACCCCTTGGGTGCCGGCCATGGGGAGGGGCACCCCCTCCTATAAAATGCCCCCCTCATACCCCTTCTTCCTCACTCCTCCTTGTGAATGATCTCTATCCCCCCCTAGTATTATTCCCCCATGGTCTCGGATTAGCGAGATACATGTTCCCGGTGGCTTTATCTGGAAAGGAGTTGCTACTTCCGCTGCTTTGCTGGAGCGAGGGATGGAGGTTGTAGGGGTTCCGGACGTGTGTGCAATCACGGATGCACCTCTGCTTTGCGGTGCTGGACTTTGTGGTGCTAGACTTGCTGGAGCTAGATCTGAAGGACCTGGTGGATCCGGACCTGCTGGACTTCATCACGATCTTGAGATCAGCAAGTGTACGACTACATCATTCACGAGTTCCATCTCGTTAACAAAGCTTTATTGTCTTTGAGGGTAGGTTCTCCATGGATGTATATCCACCCGTTGCTTGTATCTAGTAGATAGATCTTGGCGTATAGTTCCCATCATAGGAATTTTTTTGTTTTCTATGTTGTGAACCCTTCAGTGGTATCAGAGCCTGATCTATGCGTAGGTTCTTTGCACGGGTAGTACACATATGTTTATATGTGGGCGATGATGATCATGTTATTGCATCTTCTATGTATTTTGGATATTGGTGGCATAGTGGGTTAAAGCGGCCCGGACAAACCTTACATGTCATCGTACATGAGACCGGTTCCACGACTGACATGCAACTAGTTTTGCATAAGTGGCTGGCAGGTGTCTATCTCTCCTACTATAGTCAATATCTGATTTACAACAAGTTGCTAATAACTTGGTTATCCTCGTTGTTGTTCCATGTTCGTAGGTAAGACCGGTTCTATCTTCGAAAGCCCTAAGCCACATAAAAATTTGCAATTGATAAATTAGAGGCGTCTAGTTTAGATCGTTGCTGGGCTAGTGTCATGATATGGTAATGTTGTAAGTTGATGTATAGTTGATAGTCTTACAACACACCTAACGTGTAAGTTCCATAGACCTTGGCCTTACACACAAAGGAATGATAGAGATCATACCATGATGCATATGATAGAGATCAAATGCATGGACCATATCATCTCACTTTACACATTAGATGTTTGCATCTTATATTGCTAGTTTGGCGTTTTAGTAGCATTTTAAGATCATCCCTCATTTAGATATCAAGATAAAAATGTGTTCTTCCTTAAGTATGCACCATTCTATGGATCATGTTTCGACACATCACGTGATGATCGGGTGTACTCGACTCTACGCTTCCATACAACGGGTGTAAGATAGTTTTACACACGCGAGTACTAAGGTTCTTACTTGGAGAGCCTAGCATGTACAGACATGGCCTCGGAACATGGACCGAAAGGTTAAGCACGAGTCATATAGGTGATATGATGCCCATATTGATGCTCGCCTTTGAAGCTACACCGACTCACGTGATGATTGGACTTGGTGTTGTGGATTTGGTTCATGTAATCACCAAAAAGGCACGAGGGATGTCGTTTTTGAGTGGGAGTTCATTTATAATTTGGATTAGTCGAACTCAATTTGTCATAAACTAAATCGAAGTGAATTTGCATAATTTGTTGTAGTCATTGGCGTCTGTTCACTACCTTATGCTTAGTTTTAATTGAGATAATAGAACTATAGAATTCTAGATATTTACTTTATGAACTGGTATCGTATTGTTTTGAATGTCAATTTAAAGTTTATAAGTCCTATAACAAACTTTTAGCAAACTCTATTTACTCCATGAAGTTTAATAAGTAGTATTAAATCAAGAGTAAGAATTCCAATGTTAGTATCTAAAGTATCATGTTTGCCTGCATGATTATTGATATTCAAAAGTTGTTATAATATCAAGATTATATAGGAGCTGAAAATTGTTTCACAAACCATCATGTGTGAAAGATATTGTGATATCTGAAACAATATTTTTGGTTGCATTATGATAGAGTATAATTTAGCAAAATACATGTTCTCATATTGTATGAGAATTTGTGAAGGATGGAGATGCTAGGCATCTAGATCTCCCAAAAAGGTTTTTGGAACTAACATTATACTCGCGATTCTTCCGTACAGGCTATAGTAGCTTGATCATGAAAGTTGTCATGATAAGGATGAATAGAAAATGTAAGTAAAATGTTTACTAAACTAATAGATTACTAAAGAATGGATTTTTTGAAAGAATGCCAAACATTTGATGATGGTGATCCACTTCAAAGTGCAAGTCCAAAGGTATTAGTGTTTGACTATTACGCTTTGCACTATGTGTCATGTGAATGACACCACTATTGATGTTGATAGATTCTTTTAAAAGGAAAAGGAATTTCTGAAAGAGAACCTATAAAATATTTGGCAGAAAGAAAAGGTGGAGATGTCTAGCTTAGGTATATAGAAGATATACATGTTATGGTTATATTCCTTGCTTGTTAAACAATGTGGTTCTTAGGTATTGGATACTGAATTGGTTGGTGTGAAGTGTCATACAGAACACCACAATTCATGAACTGCAACGACCTAAGTAACTAGCAAGAGAATAAGTGATGATGTTCATCGAAAACAAATGAAGGGTTATTGTGTTTTTCAGTGTCGTCAAACCTAGCCTTCAAGATTTGTTTTAATAATTGTTATTTTGTTCCGGTATTACGAGAACAATGGTTGTTCAAATAATTACCGTATTCCATAAAGGTTGGATGAACCTTTACAAGTCTAGTTGGAGAAATCACATCCATAAACATTATTGCTAAAATGTCGTAAGACAAATGATTTGGAAGATCACTTATGAAGTGACTTCGCTATTTGAATTATATTGGAAAGGAAACATGAAGAAACTCTATGTTGATGGATTTTTGGAGTCTTTTGATTTTGATCAATTGACGCTTGTGAAACTTTCCTCGAGATAATTGAAACTACGTTCATAGGCCAACGAGGAACGGATGACTAACTTATTGGATATTATGCATGTTTATGTATATAGTCCATTGTGTGTAGCCATATGCGATGGATCTTTTTTTCTTCATATGCTTTCTCCAAAAATTTAAGTGAATATATCTATATATTTACTTAATAAGGAAGAAGTATGAAACATTTGAAAATTGTTCAAAGACTTTCAAGATGAAGTGGAAAATCATTGTAACAAGAAAATAAAGAGTTTATGCTTTGATCATAAAGGAAGATATTTGAGCTACAAGTTTAGCAAAAACACCTAAGATTTGAGGTATTGTTCAATGATTTGTGTTTCCCAATAAACCATAGGAGTATGGCATATTCGTGAGATGAAACCAAACCATGTTTGACATGGTAAGATCAAAGGTGTCATTTATAAAACCGCCATTATGTTTTAAGGATTGAAGCTTTAGAGACTACCGCTTTTATACTGAAAAGAGCACCATCGTGATCCGTTGAAGTGACACCATATGAGTTATGGTTTGGGATAGAACTCGAATTGTCTTTTCTTAAATTTTGGTATGCTATGCATAAGTAAAATGTTTACAACCAAAGTTGGATAAGCGCGTCTTTGTAGGTTATCCCAAAGAATTTTTGGGAATTCCTCCATAATACCAAGGACAAAAGAGTTTGTCGCTTGGAAAATCAAGTTTCTTGAGAAGGAATTTTTCGCGCAAAGTTAAGTGGGAGGACAATAGAACTTTAATAAGGTTGTTGAACCTTAGCTATATGTGCTAAGTAGCGCAGCGCCGGAAAGTGTCCCGATGGTGGCCACAATGCTCATGGCTCCCGTGATTACAAAGGGTGTGATCTTGGAGATTAGAGTTCCTATTGAACCATGTGGGTCGGTAAGAATCAACTAGTAAGATTTGAAACAGAAGTCGTTATTGTTTTGACAATGATGAACCGACTGCATGCAGAGAAGCAATGATGGGCCCTAACTCCGGAAAATGACTAGAAGTCATAGAATCTGTGATAGTATCCATACACGAGAAATCAAGTTTCTGAACTTGGAAGACCCTCTAGAAATGCGTGAAGCCTATCGGTCGTGTTTGGATCTATAAAGAAATAGACATGGATGTTTAACATCTATGAAATACTCGACATGTCGGAAAGAAGTTTACGAAAATGTTCAAGGAGTTTACTATGACAAGATTTGATCTTTCATAGCGATATTTAGTCTTGAAGGATTAATGTAGCAACCACTACATATAATTTGATGTATGGTAGTTGAACAAACAAAACAATGTTCTTCTAATAGAATGGTTACCTAGGACGTGTACAAGACACAGTCCGAAGGGTTTTGTTAATTCAAAGGGTGCTAAGAGGGCATGCAAACTTCAATAGTTGAAGTAAGCATAGCGGAGTTGGAATCTTCACCATGATGAAACTGTTAAAAGAGTTTAAATTCGTCGGAGATGATGAAGATGCTTGCATTTGCAAGAAATTAAGTGGGAGCGCTGAGACATATTTCTAATACATTATGTAGAGAACATATTGTTGATTGGAAATAATGTATCTTATATTGACACAAGTTAAGAATTTCATTAAAATAAGATTTCGATGAAAGATTTGGGCAAACCCGGAATATTAGGCATCAATATCTATATGGATAGATTGAGGCGCTAATATGGTTGTGCCAGACATACATATATGAGATATTGAAAGGGTTTAATATGGAAACAACAAGAAAGGTTCTTGCTGCATGGAAAGGATTGTATCAAGATTCAAGTGTTTCAACACTTGGTGAGTAAAATCACATGAAGGTTTTGATCGATTATACCATGATATATATATATCCAGAATGTCCTATGCTCTAAATGTTATGCTCACATACCAGAATGATTCATAAGATGATTATTGGCCAATAGTAAAGATATTCTTATGAGCTTTGGAAGAACTAAGAATATATCATGTATACATGACAAATAGTTAAAGGTAGTTCATTGTAAAGTATTACATTGATACTAGTTTTGTCACAAGATACAAATTAAATTTATCTCAATTTAGATTATGGGTGGCACAATGTAATGGAAAGGATGTTTCCATGATGGATTTGGATAAATTCCAAAGTTGAAACATTGTGACGGATACTATAACAAAAGGTTAAGTATATGACTGCTATAGTAGCAGCAAAGGAGGGCATTTGTGTTAAGAAGTTTGTTATCAAACTAGGTGTGGTTCAAAGTGGGCTAATACTATAAAGATATATTGTATGACAATAATATCAACATATTTTAACCCGAAAGAACTAAAGGTCTCACCAAAGGACCAAATTTATACAATGCCATCTCATTTGAGAATGAGTGATGCGTAGAGATGCAAAGACATGCAAATACACACGGACCTGAAACTGTCAGATCCTGAGATTATGTTAACCACTAGCAATCGCGTATATGCAACACAGAAAGCCATAGGTGTTAAATACGCAAAGTTTTTCAAACTAGATTATTGACTCTAGTGCAAGCGGGAGACTAAAGGGAATATGCCCGAGAGGCAATAATAAAGAGGTTATTATCTTATTCCATGTTTATGATAAATGTTTATTTTGCATGCTATAATTGTATTAATTGGAAACGTTAATACATGTATGTTTAATAAACAAAATACAAAGTCCCCAATAATGCCTCTAATATAAACTAGCTCGTTGATTAACAAGATGATCAAGGTTTCCTGATCATGGACATCGGATGTTGTTAATAACGAGGTCACAACATTGGTGGAATGATGGGATGAACATTAATCCGAAGTATAGCATTACGATCAAAGTCATTATGTTTATATTGCTATAATATCATACGAAGTAATCTTAGTCCTTAGACCATGAGATCATGTTAATTGCTAACACCGGAAGAGTATCTTGATAACATCAAACATCACACCGTAATAGGGTGACTATAAAGGTGGGTTCAGTGGTACAAAGGTGTTATATTGAGGCTCATGGATCATGAGTGGGATTTGTCCATCCCGATGACAGATAGATATACTCTGGGCCCTCTCGGTGATATCACATTAAGATAGCTTGCAAGCAAGTGATGTGATCACTAGAATGTTATATCACAGGAACGAGAAAAGAGTGCATGTCGATAACGAGATCAAACTAGGTATTTGGATACCGATGATCGAATCTCGGACATGTATTATATCATGAGACAAAGGGATTTAGTTACTAGCGTTAAAGGTTCTCACGATCACAGAAGTCATCGTTAAATTTGTAGGAGTCAGTATGGATCTCCAGGTCCCGCTTCTGATTATTGATCTAAGAGGGGTCTCGATCATGTCTACATTATTCGCAAACCATAGGGTGACACACTTAAGGGATACCAACACCATTTGGAGCAAATATGTTTCAAATAAAGATTTCAGAAAGCGCTGGAATTATTTCAATAGACACTGAAACTGTTTGAGGTGAAATTGCTAAAATTGGTTCTGCATGTAATATTGAAATGTTGCAGGGGGTTTTATGTGAATGTTTGTTAATTAAAGTAATTAACAAAATTCTGAATAAAATTAATAAAAGAGTTTTATTAAATGAGAGAGCATTAAATTTGGAGAAATTTAATGCATTTAAAGTGGGGACTTTAAAAGAGAATGTGAAGGGGCAAATTTATGTGGAGGGAGTTACCACCACATGAATGAGGAGGTGAGGGGTCACCCCTTGGGCTCCGACCATGGGGAGGGGCACCCCCTCCTCCTATAAAAGGCCCCCCTCATACCCCTTCTTCCTCACACCTCCTCATGAAGGATATCTCTCCCCCTCTAGTATTATTCCCCCATGGTCTCGGATTAGCGCCAGTGGCTTTATCTAGAAAGGAGTTGCTTCTTCCGCTGCTTTGCTAGAGAGAGGGACGGAGGTTGTCGGGGTACCGGACATGTGTGCAATCACGGATGCACCGCTGCTTTGCAGTGCTCTACTTGGTGGTGTTAGACTTGCTGGAGCTAGATCTGAAGGACGTGCTGGAGCCGGACCTGCTGGACTTCATCATGATCTTGAGATCGGCAAGTGTACGACTACATCATCCACGAGTTCCATCTCGTTAACAAAGCTTTGTTGTCTTCGAGGGTAAGTTCTCCATGGATGTATATCCACCCATTGCTTGTATCTAGTAGATAGATCTTGGCGTATAGTTTCCATCGTAGGAATTTTTGTTGCTTTCTATGTTGCGAACCCTTCAGTAGGATGTCGGTCCAAAAATATGACTCTCTCCTACTTGCGACCAATTCAAAGGGGTACGGCACTTTCTTCCATATAGGAACTTAAATGGGGCCATTTGCAGACTGGCTTGATAACTGTTGTTGTAGGAGAACTCTGCGAAAGGCAGACAATCTTCCCATTTTGATCCGTACTCTAACACACAGGCTTGCAACATATCTTCTAAGATTTGGTTGACTCTTTTAGTCTGTCCGCCGGTCTGCGGGTGATAAGCTGTGCTAAAATTCAACTTGGTTCCTAATCCTTCTTGGACTTTCTGCCAAAATTTCGTGGTAAATTGGGTTCCTCGATCCAACACTATGGTCTTGGGGATTCCATGCAGACTCACAATTTTGGCAATGTACAAATCTGTCTTGACATGTATAAAATGGGCTACCTTGGATAATCTATCAACAATGACCCAAATTGAGTCATTTCCCCTACTAGAAGTAGGTAAACCGATGATGAAGTCCATTCCAATGGAATCCCATTTCCATTCCAGAATCTGCAATGGTTGCAACAGTTCTGCGGGTCTCTGATGTTCCTCTTTGACTCTTTGATAGATATCACACTTGGAGATGTAGCTTCCGATTTATCTCTTCATCTTGTGCCACCAAAATTGCTCCTTCAAATCCTAATGCATCTTTGTTCCTCCAGGGTGGATAGAATAAAGAGTATCATGAGCTTCTTGAATGATAACTTGCTTCAGCTCTGAATCTGCTAGCACACAAATACGTCCTTTGTACCACAGAACTCCTTCTTCGTCTTCGGTGAATCCAGACACCTTTCTTGTACCAATACGACGCTTGATTCCGTCGATACTTGCATTTCCCTTCTAGGCTTCCTTGATTTGAGTGATCAAAGTGGGTTGAAGTTCAATGCTAGCTAAAAATCCTTTGCTAACTAGCTCAGTTCTAAACTTCTCCAACTCTTCATGCAAACTGGGTTGCTTCTCCTTGATCATGGTGTTTAATCGGCACAACAATCTGCTAAGAGCATCTGCTACCACATTGGCTTTGTCGGGGTGATAGTGAATGTCAAGGTCATAATCCTTGATTAACTCTATCCATCTCCTTTGCCTCATATTCAGCTCTTTTTGAGTGAAAATATACTTCAATCTCTTGTGATCTGAGTAAATCTCACAGCGATTACCTATAAGATAATGACGCCATGTCTTCAACGCTAAAACTACGGCTGCTAGTTCAAGATCATGGGTAGGGCAGTTTTGCTCATGCTGCTTCAGTTGTCAATAAAGATATGCTATGACTTTGCCTTCATGCATCAACACACATCCGAGACCAATCTTGGATGCATCACAATACACATCAAACATCTTCTTTATATCTGGCATGATCAATATTGGGGTTGAAATCAATCTCTTCTTGAGCTCTTGGAAACTGGCTTCACATTTGTCGGTCCATTCGAACTTCTTGTCTTTCTTCACCAATTGGGTCATGGGTCTTGCGATGGTCGAAAATCCTTCAACGAGGTTGCGGTAATATCCCGCTAATCCGAGAAATAAACGGACTTGGGTTTGAGTGGTTGGGGCTTCCCATTCTTCAACATCTTTGATCTTGGCGGGATCGACATCGACTCCTCTGGCAGACACAATATGTCCGAGGAATCCTACTTCTTTCAACTAAAACTCACATTTGCAGAACTTGGCATACAACTGATGCTCTCTAAGGGTTTCAAGGATGATTCTCATATGTTGCTCATGGTCTTCTTCTGACTTAGAGTAGATAAGAATATCATCGATAAACACAACGACAAACTTATGCAAAAAGTTCATAAAGATCTTATTCATGAGATTCATGAAATAAGCGAAGGCATTTGTTAATCCAAAAGACATGACAGTATACTCATATAATCCATATCTGGTGGTAAAGGCGGTCTTTGGAATATCTGTTGTATGAATCTTAAGTTGGTGATAACGACTCCTAAGATCAATCTTAGAAAACACTCTGGCACCAGTCAACTGATCAAACAGATCCTCCATCTTGGGCAGTGGGTACTTGTTCTTGATGGTGGCATCATTCGGCTTCCTATAATCTATGCACAAACGGTTGCCTCCATCTTTCTTGTCGACAAACAACACAGGCAATCTCCATGGCGATGCGCTTGGTTGAATCAAACCTTTCGCCAGCATAGCATCCAATTGCTTCTTCAGCTCCACTAACTCTTAGGGGTTCATGCTATAGGGTGTCTGAGGTATGGATCTGGTTCCAGGAATCAGTTCAATGATGAACTCGATATCCCGATCCGGGGGCATACCAGGAAATTCATCTGGGAAAACGTCGGGGTATTCATAGACTACTCTAACTTGGTCTATGCTTGGTAGGTCTAGACTCTTGTTGCATTTCAAATGACGGGGCAAGGTTTCATATATATGCTGTACTGATACTCCAGAGCTACTGGTCATGGTGATGGCTTTCTTGTCACAGTCGATCAATCCTTTATGTTTTGACATCCAATCCATTCCTAGTACTACTTCCAAACCTTTGGTTCCAAGTACTATTAGATTGGCATAAAAATATATCCAATGTATTCTGATTGGCACAGCCTTGCAAATTTTTTTAGCTTTGGTGGTTGAACCAGGTATTTGAACTATCATGACATGCTTCAAGTTTGTTGGGTGAATCTTACTGGTGCATGAAATTTCTTCGGTAACAAACGAGTAAGATCCTCTAGAATTAAACAACACTCTTGCTAATACTGAGTTAACAGAAAACATACCCAGCACAACATCTGGTGCTTCTTGGGCTTCTTCGGTGTTCATGTGGAAGAGACAGCCATTGCGGTTGTGCGGGTTCCCTGGGGTGAATCTTCTTCCGGGCTGAACACGGCGCTGCTTCTGAGCTGGGGCATTCACATTGGCAGTGGTGGCAATCTTCTTGGGACACTCATTGGAGTAGTGGCCCTTCACTCCACACTTAAAACAAGTAATCTGCGGCTTATCTTTGGCTCCAAATGGCACGGCGTTGCTTCCAGTCCTTGGGGCAGTATGTTGTTGGTGTTGTTGGACTTGGGCGATGGACGGTTGAAGTTGTTGGAGTTGCCGGGGTGGTTTTTGTTCCCTCGGGACTTCACATTTCCTCCACACGGTGGGGTAGCTTGGACGAGACATTGGGGGTCTATTGTTACGCAGGGCATATCCTGCAGACGGGTTGGGGCGATACTTCTGGGCACTGCGGGACCTAGCATGGTGCATCATCCGGAGTTTGCGGTTGTCATTTGCTTGGTTGATCTTCCCTTCCATATGGATGGCAGAGTCGACTAGCTCTTCGAGTTCGTCAAAACATATGTTGATTAACACTGTTTGCATCTCATCATGTAATCCATTCAGGAATCTCTCCTTCTTCTTGGATTCAGTGTTGATCTCATCAGGTGCATACCTGGCGAGAGATATAAATTTGTCACGGTACTCTACTACAGTCATCCTACCCTGCTTTAGTTCTCTAAATTCATCTCTCATTCTGGTGACTAAACCCTGCGGCACATGGGTGCGGCTGAACTTGACCTTGAAAGCTTCCCACGTCATCACTTGACTGTGGTTCATTGTGTGGGTGCTGTTCCACCATGCTCTTACATCTCCTGCCAGATAGTGGGTGGCAAACAGAACATGCTCATTTGCGTCAACTCCTACTACTTCTAGGTTATTCTCCATGGTCTGTAACCAATCATCAGCATCCAGCGGGTCTTTAGACTTGCTAAAGATAGGGGGATTGGTATTCTGGAAGTTTTTGAGTTTGGATCCATGATGATCCTGATTTCCATGGCCTTGATTTTTGTGGGCCATCTAGGTGATCTGTTGCAGGGTGGCTAGATTAGCTTGGCACTCTGCTCTACTAGCTTTGCGGTTCACAATTAGCGTTTGCAGAATCTGTAGCATTGGGTCCTGCGATGAGCTGCTCCCTTCTCGGTTTCCACATGTCATCTGAAGATTGAGATAGAGGGAAAGTTCTAAGGTTTATGGTTTTGGTTTTAAAGCTAAAACTTTGTGTTTGACTCAGGTTTTTCAAACTAACTTCTTTTCATTCATTCAAGTAAAGCACATGGTACAAACACACACACCACAACAAAAAGAAAACAGATGGTTTTAAGAACCATTCTGTGAGCTAAGATACAATGGGACCGATACTTCCCATTCCTACGATAGTGATGTAGTGCATCTACTCATCATCGATGAAGTCAGAGTCATCATCGTCGGTGTAGAAGTCCATGGCATCATCCTCCAGGTAGTCATCATCATTGCTGAGGTACGAGTGAATATCCCCCTTGATGGCTGCACCTTCTTCCTCTTCTTATTTTGTTGCAAGCTGAGCTTCTTGCTCCTTGATGGTCTTCTCGAGGTTGGCTACCTTCTTGCAAAGACGGGTGATGGTGTGATCCTTCTTTGCGCATTGACGACGAAGTGATTGATGATCCTTGACGAGCAGTGAGAAAGTCTGGGCCTTCTGGGTGGCAATGGCAAGGTTGTGGTTGGCTTAATCTCGAGCATTGTGCAATTCCTTCTGTCTATCATACAGCAGGAAGTCGAGGTTCTCCACTTGGCGCTTCAACTCTAGATGACTTGGCATCTCCAGAGGCATTCCCATAAAATCACACCTTGCATAGTGAGCAAAGCGAGTTCCCTGGATCAAGTTGACATTCTGTGCACAAAGACGAGCGAGATATTCATGCATAGCCCTAGCTAATCCATCTAGCCAGTTGTTCTCTCTCACGGTGAATTGAATCCTCTTGGAAAGTAGTGTTCCATCTTGCCTCTAAGAGCAGCAACTATCAGCCATTGTAAATCTCCTCCTGGGTGGCCATTGAGTTGAGCTCCAAAGAATTCCAGATGCGGACACTCAAGGTACTCAGACAGTGCATCCAGATCCCTCTCTAATATCAGTTGGCCTCTGTTGCCCAACTGATAGAACTTGCAGTACTGAACTTCCATCTATAAGAATTTAGGATGAGAAAGTTAGTGAGTGATCAAGTGTGTCAAATTTTATGTAGTAATGTAAGAATTTTTGAGGAACATGAATCCTTTTGAAAGAATCTCAAGGGTAAGAGGGGGAATAGATTTTCACAAATACTCACTTCTTTTGTTTTGAAACTAAGTTTTGATTTGGACGTCCATTCTAACTAGGGTCTCCTATGGTCAGGATGGATCTGATACCAACTTGACAACACCCGGATTTTTAATCATAGACCCCTATTATGCCATACATCGTAATCCCAGTATTACCATTTTTGTGAGACATTACAGATTGGATATCACAGTACATAATCCATTACCATAATAAGGTCTTACACAAATAAAGGATCTCATGACCCAGTCTGAATACAAGCAAGTAGCGGAATAAATAGCGTAGTGGTGGGCTCCATCTTCAGTTTCATAGGCAATGCTGACGATGGGAGATGATCCTAGTTGTTGTAGTTGTCTTGCTGTCCTTCTTCCAGATACTCCTCCTCATAGTCTGGACACAGGAATAGCTAGGTACAAAGCCATGAGTACTCTTTAAGTACTCGCAAACTATCACCAACAAGTAAGGTACATCTAGTAGGAATGCTAAGCTCTAAGTTTATTTGTAAAGTTAAGTTTGAAACCTAAGCTGAGTTCAGAAACAAAGAAATATAAAATAAGGTTCTCAATCACATAAGTGGGAACTTAGTTTTCATAATCACAACCCTGTTGTGGTCAAGTCAAGTCACAATTCATTTCATAAGTCATTTTAAAACATCTAACAACGGAACAGTATGGCCACTCCAACTGTTCATAACCGCGGACGCGGCTATTCTAATAGTTTGACACTCTTCAGATGTGGTACACTTTCACCAGAACATTCGATACATCCGTCAGGGATAACCCTAAATCATCATACTTAGTATGCGAATAATCAATCATAACCTTCCAATTACACACCCTAGTACAAGCACCTCTCCTATGAGCTTGGCGTCCCAGCCATGGCCATCTGCCATCCTGGGCACTGCATGGGTGGACAACATCGAGAGGTAGCCTCGACTCAAACCTCTCCCGCGGGGAACCCATACTAATGCATATAAACTTCCGGCTACGCCTTACCCAATTCAAGTATTGTGGTTGTACGGTAAAATTGGAATGGTATCACATCCGAACCCAACCATCAGTTTTTATAAAGCGCTAAGGCTCATGCCTCAACATTTTCATCATCATAACCTAGTTGTGTTTCTCAACACATGTCAAAACATCTCAATAGAATGACTCATCTTTCCAAGTTTTTCATAATCATTTTCACCAAGTATTCCCAACTAAAGTGATCAAGTTTTTAGTTTAGCTCTAAACACTAAGTTAAGAGTGTTCACTAATGTGTGGTGCTAATATCAATCTCATGCTGTAGAATGACATCTAGGTCTAACTAGATATGCCAAGTTTTATACTCTTTATGCTATCTATAAACAAAGTAAAGAACTTTGGTAAAGTAAAAGAAAGTAAAGCTTGCAAGTAAATATTGGGATGGGTATAAATCAAAAAGGGTATAACCAAAGCATGCTTAAGGCATTTTTCTTAGGTTATCAAGCTTGCAAGCGTTAGATTGCATTGTTAGTGATGGCTTGCATAGTTGGAAAACTTGCAAGTGTTAGCTTTCCTTGGTTCGTGCAGTGATTGAAATTCTCCTCGTCTTCCTCGGGGTAGAACTCCTCCTCTTTGTAGACTTGGTCGGTACTATCGTCTATAAATACATACGGAGTACACAATCACCAAACAATACTTAACTAGTCTATTTACTACGCTAAGGCACACACTTGATGATCTAGCATCATCACAATCATCACAAGATTTAATGAACTAGTTTCATTTATTTTATTCGAGAAAAGTAATTTCTACTCATTGAAATTAATTAAGATTTAATATTCTCCAATTAACATATGGGATCATGTGGACATGTCATCACCACATATTCTAATGCATCGGAATGTGATTTAAATGTTTGATCATATTTTAATAAGTAGAAATGCCTATATAGCATTATTTTGGTACTAGTCCAAAGTCACTGCATGCAAACCTAAATATTATTACATATTCAGATAGGTATTATCAAATGTGATTTTTGAGAGTTGGAATCAACTCAAAAGCTATTATGGTTGATCCTTGAAAAATATTTGAGTAGCTAAAAGTCTTTGTCTTGTTATTTTTTCTAGGTGAGATCTCTAACTCCAATTGATTTAAATCCAACGGGCTTGGATAGAGATTTTAATTATCTTTCTAAAAAAAATTGAATCATTCAATTTGGTTTAGTAAATCTTTCTGAAATGATTTTTAAACTAATGGACAAAATTGAGTTTAAGTCTAAATAGAAAAATCTTTATTTGAATTCTAGGGCCAGAGCGGGAAACTAAATGGGCCGGCCCAGTGACACTCCGCGGCGCAGCTGGCAACTAACAAGGGGGTCCCGCATGTCAGGGGCACAACTAAACGCGAAGCGGTACGGGGCAATGTGGACCGTGCGATTAGAACTACCATCGATGGCTCTAGTTAATCATTGATGACGAACAGGGAGCAGGCGAGACTGAACCCTAGCAGCTCGGTGGGCGTCGATTGGGGGCTTACCAGGGCTCCAGCTAACATGTCGGTGGGGGCGATCAAACGAGTGGTCGACGACGGGCTCAGGCGTGGTCGCGGTGGCTCCTGGGGTGGTCGCAATCAACTGGCCCCTTCCTCCTCTCCTGCGGCGGCTCCGGTTGAAATTTCGGCGAACGGTGTCTTGAGTGGCTTCGGGTATGGTGTGAGGGACTCAGTGGGAGGTGGGTAGTGTTGGAGTGTGGAGAAATGGTGCTGGGGAGGGCTCCTTATATAGCCCAACGAGGGGACCAAGGGGTGCGATGGTGAGATCGTCGGTGACGGTGGTACAGGGTGCTAAAGGCATGGGCGGGGTAGGCGGATGGTGTGTTGCCTCCTGTCGGTCAGCTGCGGTGTAATGGCATGGCTAGGGGTGGTGGATTTTGGTCGGGCAAGGCTGGCGCTCTAAGCGACAGAGGTGGTGCTCGACACTGCGTGCGGTGGCTGCTGGTCACGCGGCGGGAAAAGGGCATCTCTGGGAGGCTACTGGGGTTATGGTGGAGCGGCGCATGCAAGATGAGGGAAAGGCACGGCTTGTGCTAGCATTTCGGGGACGGCGCTCTGGCGTGCTCCGTGCATGGCGTAGAGGCTCGGTGCGTCGGCGTGCCTCGGTGGTCCAGTGCTCGGCTGCTTCCGTGGGGTGGACAGGGGATCACGGTAGGGTGCGCTGGAGCTAGGGGACGTGCTGGATTGGCGCGGCTTGGTCTCTGGCGTGGTGCCCACATTTGTCCGGCGACGACCATACTCGGGCAGTGCGGTACCGGTGCTGCGGGGTAGGAGGGGTGTTGTCTGGTGCTTAGTTAGGCTAAGAGGGGACAGAGGAGAGATGAGAGGTTTAAATGGGGGACAAGAACTTAATTAGCAATAGTATTAGTTAGGCGAGATGATTTTTTCTTGCCAAGTGTTCGACACAATGGCCGCAAAATTTTTTTTTTAATTTTGAAAAGATTTTTGGTGGGGTGTGTTAGTCATATGCTTGAGCATCTGTGGTTGCTTGGGATTGTCAAGGTGACCACATTTGAGTGTTTTTTTGGAAAAGTGCGATGTATGCATATGAAATGGATTCCATTTTCAAATGCCATTTAAAATTAGTGTTCAAATGTTTTTATAAGATTTCAAAGTGGGCCTTGGTAGATCTTTACTTGTACTAGCAAGGGTTGAAAAGAGTTGGAATTATCTCTATTAACAATTGACTTCTAGGAACACCAAAAGTGCCCTGGTGGATTAAAATGGCAAAAGTGACCATTTGCATTTATTAATTCCATTTGATTTCTTTTTCTTTGGATTTTGTTTTCGAATGATCTAGATGATGTGGCATTGATGTTTGAATCATTTTACAACCATTAGATCAAACAAACATGGTAATTCCAAACAATTCTATTTTAATGCAACACACATATGCATTCTTAATTATTTTAATAATAAAAAGTTTTTGTTAACCCTAAATTGGGTAATTTGGATTTAATAACCTTGATTAAAGATTTGGGATGTTACACAGGTGGGTGCTTCAGCAGCAGCTGATGTCTGTGGATGCTTCTATTCTTGTAGACAGTGTTGGGCCTCCAAATGCAGAGGTTTGTTGAACAACAACAAGTTTCCCTTTCAAGCAACCCTTCAATCACCCAAGGTTTATTGAACTCAGGGAGGAAGTGGTCAAAGGTATCCATCTCAAGCAACCCTGCAATCAAGATACAAGAAGTCTCTTGTGTCCCCAACACACCCAATACACTTGTTAGGTGTATAGGTGCACTAGTTCGGTGAAGAGATAGTGAAATACAAGTAATATGGATGATTATAAGTGGTAATTGCAATCTGAAATAAGAGTGGAAGCAAGCAAACATGTAATAGAACTGATTGTAAATTGTGTTTCAATGCTTAGAAACAAGTCCTAGGGATCATACTTTCACTAGTGGACACTCTCATATAAATATCTTCTCTTCATGATGCTACCCTAAACTACTCTCCGGTTGGACGATGTAGAGCTATAACAACACACCTTAAAGTTCGCATTCCCCATCTAGATAACCTCTCACTATCACCTTGAGCACTAGATGGTTCCAACAAACACCACAATCTCATACAGACGTCCAACTCAAATTATACTCATGATAAGTGTTTATGTAACCTTAGCCAAAGTGCCACATGGTGTGCACACTGTCAACTTCACACACATGGGGATAAGCAGAGATTAATTAAAGCACTTGAGTAGCAGAATAGTTCCTAGATTACAAAGCTCGTGATCTCAATAAGATCACACATAGAGAGAGATGAACACATAGCTACTTGTAGAGCCCTTAGCCTCCAGAGAGAACTACACCCTCATCATCATGGGAGTTAGCAACGACGATGGATATGGCAGTGGAGTCGACGGAGATGGATCCGGGGGCACTTCCCTGTCCCAGCAGGGTGCCGGAACAGAGACTTCTGTCCCCCGAATCGCCTCTTTTGGTGGCGGCGGTGCTGCGGAACTTTTCGTGGAATTCTGATCTGGTATATAGGGTTTTCGTTTTGGGGGCAATATATGGTGAAGGGGCAAGGTTGGTGGAGCTCCAGGGGGCCACACCTCCTGGTGGCGCGCCCCTAGCCGCGTGGCCACTAGGTGTGGCCGCCCTGGTGCGCCACTTCGTCTCCCCTTCGGTCTCCGTGTTGCTTCGAGTAAAATATTGACTTTGGCTTCTGTCCAGTCCAATTCCGAGAATATTTCCTTACTAGCTTTTGTGAAACCAAAAACAGCAGAAAACAGGCAACTAGCACTGTGGCATCTTGTCAATAGGTTAGTTCCAGAAAATGTATAAAAATACCTCAAAGTGTGAACAAAACATAAGAAAGTTGATATAAAACAAGCATGGAGCATCAAAAATTATAGATACGTTTATGACGTATCAAGCATCCCCAATCTTAACCTTGCTCGTCATCCAGTAGGTAAGTGATAAAAAGAATAATTTTTGAGGTGACATGCACCATCACAATCTTGATAAAAATATCTGCAAAGCATTGATAGGTGGGATCAAAGTACTCTAAACATAAGCATGAAAAATAGAGTTCTAACAATAAGACATAGCAGCTATGTTGTAACATGAAATGGTACAAACACAAGATCATGAGTAACAATGCATTGAAAGACGTTTGTTTGTTTCACATATAGAAAACATAATAAGAGTGGTATTCAGCTTGTCCCTCAGGGTATAGCAAAACATAAATGCATAGGACACCTTCAAAGTTCATAAGGGTGACTAGATACAAATAATTTAAGAGCAAGAAATATCAAAGTTATGAATCAATCCACAAGTTTTGGGACAATGCACATTAAAATAAGAATGACCACTATGCTCTCTCAGTTGGTGCATAAAGATAGAAGATGGAGACTCAACATAAAAGTAAAAAAAGAAAGGCCCTTCACAAAGGGAAGCAGGGATCAAGTTTCATAAAGAGCTTCCAAAAATTATGGTACTTATTAGCTTTTAGCTCTCATTCCCCTATCATAAGCATCTTGAGGTGATTAAGCTTAAAGTGACACAAATATGAAGATATGCTTGACAAGTTATAAGTTGATAATCTCATGCCCCTTGCTTACGAGTACCGAACCTCATACTAGAGAACTGCCAACGGGCTACCCCTTGCCCCATGAGATAGGAGCTATCCCATATCAAAATGACAAGGCAACAGACAATGAGCATCTCAGCGATCTTTTTATTTGCTATTTGCATAGGTTTTGATTGAGGATGCTTCACAGAATTCTCACTATGGTTACGCTGCAAGTTTCCACCATGATTAGGCATCGATTGGGCTAGCCGTCCAGACGTTTCTCTAACACACACACAAACTCCATGAGCTTACAAGCTCCCCTTTTATTTCACACCGCCGGGCTCCATAAACAAAAGAACATGACATCAACTAAATAATAAGTGCAATGTTGAAAGCGTTCCCCATGACAACATGGTTCTGCTAATTCCCAACTTATAAAGTGCAAGCATATAAGCAACATAGATGGACACAATGGTTCAAGTTTATTAAGTACAAGAAAGTAAAGTGTGCCATCAAGTTTGTGAGAGCTTTAATCACTAATATTCACATAACAAGTTTAATTTGGAAGGTAGATAAAAACATGAATATACTTGGAATGGTGTAACACACCATGCATAGGAATTTATAGTGGACTATTTGGAATAACTTTTTTTTCTTGGAGGTTGGATGCATGAGTGGAACTCATACTTGGTACAGGTGGAGGCTAGCAAAAGACTGAGAGCGACCAACTAAGAGAGCAATAATGGCCATAATCATGCAAAGCACCAAAACATTATTAATTAAAGCATCAAGTGATATTACAAGTCAAAAACTAAATGATCATAGAGGCTAAGGTGACTGGTTCATAGTCTTAACATGGTGTAAGCATGCGCCAAGTCAACCCAAATAAAGCATCAAAGGAGAATACCACAATATTATGATTTTGTATGCTAAAACAACGCATGATCCTTTCAAGGCACATTAAGCAATCTCAATTGTTTGAAACAAGTCATGCTACAACAATAATTACTAAGCATATGGTCACAGAAACATCTAGCATGACATGATAAATTCTAAGTTACAGTCAAAACAAACTTCCTTTTGTACCACTATAAGCATGAAACTTCCTACTCTTTTCCAACACCAATCAAAAACTAAAGCTAAACGCAGTGCTAGCAAAGGAGAACACTCCAAGAACAATAAGAGTGAAACTAGATTGTTCTAGGCAATGAATAATGAGGTGTCTCTCTCTGCAAAAGAAGTGTGTTGGGATACAACCAACTTATGGTGGCAAAGAAAACTAAAGAAAACTAAAAACAAAGACGCTCCAAGAACAAGACATAGTGCATAAGGTAACAAAAATAAAGTGTCTTCAAAGAAGACCTGAGATTATTGATGAAGAAGGGGATGCCTTGGGCATCCCCAAGCTTTGACGCTTGTACTTCTTGAATATTTCTTGGCGTGACACGGGTGGCATCCCCAAGTTTGAAGTTTTGTACATACTTCATCTCATCACATTATTCTTCCATGCACTTGAAAATTTCCTTCATACAAAACTTCACACAATCTTCATTAGCAACATTAGTGTATTCAAGATAATAAGTCTTTGGGTTTAGTTTCAACACAAGTAAAACTTCCATTAAAACACAAGATACTGTAGAAATTCCTTCTAAAATCTCAGGTGATCAAAGAGAACTCAAAGAGAAAGAGATTAAGAGGCAAATGCAAATAATGGCAGAAATCTGTCAAAACAGACCAGCAGGTAAAAACTGATTTTTCGAAGACCTTCTGTTGCTCAAATAGAAAAGTGCTAAACTAATGAAAGTTAGATAATAACTTGGGGCATAAGAACAGAGAATTACAGATCAATCCGACGTACAGGAATTTCTCACTATTTTTTATAGTGAAGCATAAAAATCTGTTTCGGGACAGCAACTTTCTCAAGTCTTACTTCACTCTCATTAGAGGTTATTCTTGGCATAAAAACCACACGAAAATGATAAGGAGAGGTTATTACTGAGGAAATTACTTCCAAGACTCAACAAAACGAAAATAAACTGAAAGTAAAAATATAATGGGTTGTCTCCCAAAATCTCTTTCTTTATAGCCGCTAAGATAGGCATGATAATTTCGACGATGCTCACATAAGAAATATGAAGAGAGTATCAAGAAGCAAATATGGAACCAATTTAATTCTTGCCCACTTCCTATGAAAAATAATCTTGTAAAGAAACAATTTATGAAAGCACAAAGAAACAACCATAGGAAAGCAAAACGAGTGCAACTTAAAAAAATTCAACATAAGAAGGGGAAACTTAATATTGTTGAGATACATAAAACCATGTTTCCCTCTCTCATAATAACTTTCAGTAGCATCATGCATAAAATTAACAATATACCTATCACATAAAACATTCTTATCATGAGCCATATGAATATAATCATTATTACTCTCCACATAAGCATAGTTATTCTTATTAACTGTAGTGGGAGGAAATTAAACAAAATAGCTATCATTATTATTCTCACCACCATAATAATCAATTATAGGAGGCGTATTGTAATCATCATGAGCAATAGAATAGCTATCTTCCAAAGTGTCTTCGTTTGTAAACATATCATCATTGGAAGGAACATGGATAACATTAGTAGTATAGGAATTATTAATATCATCATTTTTAGAATTGTTACCAAAGAGATTTTCAATATCAAAAGTAGTGTGTTTTTCCCAATCATGATCACTACTATAGGTAACAGGCATAAGAACATCATCAAGTTCAGACTCATCAAAAACTATAATAGGAGCAACGTGCTTAGGGCAAATACCGTTTCCTCCTCCTCTTATTCTTTTTTTCTTCTCTTTAGGAGGGAGAGGCTTGAAAGTAAGCTTCTCCATATACCCTGGTTTATTGATAGAGACAATAGAAGAAACTTTGGAGGATTCCTCCTTTTCATTAATAAGAACAAAAACACATATTAGTCATGTCATATTTTGGTAAATCTCATCTTTTATAATATTTTGTATGTAAGAATTTGTGTAGCAATTATCAACACAATAAAGATGACAACTATGCAGGACGCTATTCATATCAAAAGCACCCATATTTACTAAAGAAGTTTTTCTTCATAACTCTTCACACCCCAAAAATAATGTAAGTTCATCATGCTGATTAGGAGTGATCATGTTATCACAACATAAACTTGCAGTACTCATTGGATTTAAATGGCTATTATTATGGCCTGAGCATTGAAAATTGAAATGGCCCACTTCAAAGCAAAGTTCATAAATAAAAGGATAGAGGGCACACACTTTTTTTACCAAGATCATTTAGAGCCCTATACCACGTTCTAGTTTTTTCATTCCTGTGGGTGATACAATTTTTGATTCTTTTCACAAGGTCTATGTACTCCACAAAAATTAACATGCCTATAAGAAATAGTACTTTCAGAGGTTTGAGCATGTTTATTGCTACCATTAATAATAATTTCATTTTTCATGCAAGTGTCTTTAAAAGGTTCATGATACATGTCCCATTTTTCATTAGGAGCATTAATATGAGAAATAAAGGCTTTACAACAATTAACAACAATTTGAGGATCATAACCATATTTAGCACTAAGTTCTTGAAAATCAGCAGTTTCAGCGAAAGACTTAATGTAATTATACTCATAATTTATACATGGTTCTTTACCTTTGTCATTATCCCAATCTTCGGTATTGCTTTGAATTGTGGTTCACTGAAATACATGCACACTTGAACAACTCGCATAATTCATGTATAAAGAGTAAATGATCACCAGGATGGAAAGTTCCATCTCCTAAATAACAGTTATTCATAACACGTTCAACAATTTCTATAGGTATTTTAAAAGGGACGCTTTCAGTATGTGGATTTAAAATATCACAAGTATCATTAGAATTACCACATATGGGAGATAAAGTATCATTAGAGCAAATCTTCTCCTTTAGAGCTGGGGAACTAAAAAGATAATTTTCATAAAAAACTAACTTCCCACGCTTAGACGTTTTCATAGCACTAGTAATAAAGGTTTTCAAAAACATCATACAAATAACATTGCTATTAGCATAAAAAGAAAGTTCCATGGGTTTTTTAATTATATTTTCATACCATTCATGTTCTACCTTAGGAAAAATACTAAAAAGCTCTCTAATTTTTTTGTTATTTTCCATTAATCCTAACTAGTGAAAATAAAAACAAGAAACAAAAAGATATAATTGTAGAATCTAAAGGAAATAACTTCGAGCACTCACACACCAGAAACAGTACTAAAAGATAGCTTAGTAGCCAGAGGATGTGAGTACCCTTTACCTTACCTCCCCGGCAACTGCGCCAGAAAATAGCTTGATGTCTACGCACGCTTATTTTCTTGTAGACAGTGTTGGGTTTCCAAGTGCAGAGGTTAGTAGAACAGCAGCAAGTTTCCATTATGTGGATCACCCAAGGCTTGTCGAACTCAAGGAGGAAGTGGTCAAAGGTATCCCTCTCAAGCAACCCTTCAATCAAGAAACAAGAAGTCTCTTGTGTCCCCAACACACCCAATACACTTGTCATGTGTATAGCTGCACTAGTTCGGCGAAGAGATAGTGCAATACAAGTAATATGGATGATTATAAGTGGTAATTGCAATCTGAAATAAGAGTGGCAACACGCAAACATGAAACATAATTGATTGTAAACAGTATTTCAATGCTTAGAAACAAGGCCTAGGGATCATACTTTCACTAGTGGACACTCTCATATAAATATCTTCTCTTCATGATCCTACCCTGAACTACTCTCCGGTTGAATGATGTAGGGCTATAACAACACACCTTAAAGTTTGCATTCACCATCTAGATAATCCCTCACTATCACCTTGAGCACTAGAAGGTTCCAACAAACACCACAATCGCATAGAGACATCCAACTCAAATTATACTCATGATAAGTGTTTATGTAACCTTAGCCAAAGTGTCACATGGTGTGCACACTGTCAACTTCACACACGTGGGGATAATCAGAGATTAATTAAAGCACTAGAGTAGCAGAATAGATCCTAGATTACAAAGCTCATGATCTCAATAAGATCACGCATGGAGAGAGAGATGAAACATAGCTACTTGTAGAGCCCTTATACTCGAGAGAGAACTACTCCCTCCTCATCATGGGAGTCAGCAACAATGATGGAGATGGCGGTGGAGTCGATGGAGATGGATCCGGGGGCACTTCCCTGTCGCGACAGGGTGCTGGAACAGAGACTTCTGTCCCCCAAATCTCCTCTTTGGTGGCGGCGGTGCTGTGGAACTTTTCGTGGAATTGTGATATGGTATATAGGGTTTTCGTCTCGAGGGGAATATATAGGCGAAGGGGCAAGGTCGGTGGAGCTCCATGGGGGCCACACCCCCTGGTGGTGTGCCCCCCTAGCCGCGCGGCCACCAGGTGTGCCCGCCCTGGTGCGCCACTTCGTCTCCCCTTTGGACTCCGTGTTGCTTCGGGTAAAATATTGACTTTCACTTTTGTCCCGTCCAATTCCCAGAATATTTCCTTACTAGATTTTTTGAAACCGAAAACAGCAGTAAATAGGAAACTGGGATTGTGGCATCTTGTCAAAGTGTGAAATAGGTTAGTTCTAGAAAATGTATAAAAATACCTCAAAGTGTGAACAAGACATAAGAAAGTTTATATAAAAAAAGCATGGAGCATCCAAAGTTATAGATACGTTTATGATGTATTAGCAGCTCCATCGAAAAAGTTGGGATACATCTCTAGACGATTGGGAAGAGGAATGTCTAGGCCGTAAAAATATGTACGCTGCTAGTTCTTACAAGACTCGTGGCCCACGATGTTGGGGAAGCGCCGGCTAGGCCCTATCCTAAAGCTAATGGTTCCATAGATCCGCAGATCATCCTTGGATTCTACGGACTCTCTCTTGACTATAAAAAAGTAGACAAACGGATGTAACCTAGGCCTAATTCCTAGGTATCTTTCACACAAAGCTATGAAGTTATTGAGTATGAGGATGTTGTTGGCAGAGAGATTGTGTGGAAGTACCCGGAACTAACCAAGAACGTCCAGGAAGAAATCGAAGACTGGTAGGCTGACGCCACGTACCAACTGAGCTTTGAGGTACACCTTCTCTCCGGCTTGGGGAGAAGGAGTCACCTCGCCGGCCGGTGCCGGCCGCCAGACCAAGCCCTCCGTCGCGGGGAGATACCCCTCGGCGATGATTTCTTGCAGATCTTTGGCAGAGAGGTAAGAGCCCCTCCACACTCCCTTGTGGGAATCACCATCTTCTTCTGCAGCGTCTGGCGCCGCCTGTTTTTGGTCACCACCGGTGGTTTCTACCACGGCAGAGCCAGGGACGAGGACCCCCTCCAGTGGGGCTGTCACTCCCTGGGATGGATCCGTTGAAGCCTCGGGAGTCCCCATCATTGAGGGAGCAGAGCTGCCAGAGGCCATTCTATAGGTGGAGGAAGATGGAGAAGGGGGAAAGCTCGAGTTATGGTTTTTCGTCGAAGAGCTCGAACGGTCACGTGACTAGAGGAGGATAAAGGCGCAAACCGTTAATGCATGTAAAAGTAAAATCCTAAACCGCAGTTAAAATATATAGACTCGGCATTAAGATTCGTGCAAAAAGATCTAATGTACGAAGCATTGCTCACATGGAGATGAACGTGTGTGGAAATTTTGCCACATCCTCCGTCTTTGCCGCTTTAATGTTTCAGATTTCACGCACATAAAAATAGCTAATGATTAATTCCCTACCTTATGTTAGTTTCGAGGTAGCGTAGGTTGTATCCTATGTCATCCTCCTGACAGTTGTAGTGAAGAGGTCACATCTACATATTCCATCGAAGACGGAAGTTATCTAGCTCTAGAAACAAATACTAAAGGGTTCTTTGGGAAACCTTCGAGATATTGCTTGATGAATTGCCGGCATCACCTAGATGACGCAAGATCTTGAAGTCCTCCGGGGGCTACTGTCGGGGATATGCTAAATGCGTATCACCGTAACACGTCTCTAATCCGGCTAACCGGGTGGCCCATCGTTGGTAGCATGGCCCATGTCTTGCTGGGCGGCCCAGTTAGACAGATCCAGAAGGGAGGCCCATGCCGGATAAAGGAAGGCTACGCAAGAGTCACCGACATACTCGGAGCCTTGGAGTACAAGACACAAAGACGAGTTAGTATGAGTGTAGGACTCTTTACCTTGTCTGGCAAGGTCTTTTCCCTATAACCCTAGGTTCTAGTGCCTTTATAAACCGGACCTATGGGAGCCTTTAGGGAAACAACTCATATTATTGGGGTATCCAACGTACAACACCTCGCATAGCGAACCGATCTCTATAATTCAGCGTATTGCTATTATAGTGATTTATAGAAGGAGTAGAGTTCCGCCACTGTTGTGGGACTTGAACCTGGGTAAGCTGTGTTACCTCGTACCCGCCAACTCTACACCTTACCCCACGTCTCTAAACATGCGCTGTGAGGACCCCTCCATGGCATACTCATCGGCAATACCACGACAACGGCGGAAATCTCAAATCTCGATCCAAATGGGTCCCAAAGTGAACCCGCTCGTTGTTGTGGGGAGCGGGAAGAGGCTCGATGAAGCCACTTCGCCACTCGTTGGCACAGAGAAGACCCTCCTCCTCGACACCTCGGAGCTTCCCATTGTCTAGTAGCAGGGGATATAGACCCCGCGGTACCGTTTATCCTCCGCCACCAACTCCACGTCGCCAGAGATCTTCAGCCAATTCGCTGGAGGAATGACCTTGGGTGGGCGACGCTGTTGGCATTTGGGGCAGAAAGAAGGGGAGATAGGAGCGGTGGTTTTTCTCGGGGACAGGGAAGACGAGGGCACAGGTCAAAGGAAAAATGAGGAGATTATACTCCTTATAAACTAACATGCGCCAAGATTAGTGTAAACAATGAACATTACGCCACGCTTCGTGGAACGGGCATAGCAACTTCCTTGCGAAGGGTATGTCGCCTCGATTTCTGTGCACGCATTGAAACAGCATCTCGGTTCCACGTGTTGCGGATCCACCAATAGACACACTAATAGAATATTTGTTAGTGACACGGTTCCACGTGTTGCGGACCCACCAACAGTCATACTAATAGAATATTTGTTAGTGACAAGACTAGACTTAGAATTACGCGGTTCTCTCATAGACTAAGTGTTGGCTTAGTTTGAAATCGAGCAGGGAGACAATGATGAGATATTAACAGGTCTGGCTCATTTTTTGAGACTCGGATCCTACCTTTTGTTTTGGAGTTTCAGGAACCTGTAAAGATTCTACGACCGAAGAAGAATTAAGCTAGACGATGAAATCTGAATTTGGATATTGGAGGCTTCTAGTGGCTACTGTTGGGGATATACTTTTTGGGTATACCCTCTATGACTCGCTGACTAGGGTGGCCCACTTTTGGTTAGAGATATGCTTCACGTGCGGCCTAGTTAGGAAGAGAAGTTGGAAGCCCATCCGGCTACGTGTAGATCTAGAAAACTTACCGACTTAGGCCTGTAGGAATACTAGTAGTCCAAGATGTATTATGTAACCGACTCTGTATCATACCCGGATAGGACTCTCCTATAACCCTAGGACCGGATGACTATATAAGGCATCCTAGTGATCTTCCTTTAGGGCACCAATCACAATAACCTCAACTCGCAGAGGCGAACTCTCTCTTGTAATCTGTACTTCCGGCTCTGCCATATTACTAGATTGCTAGTAGGAGTAGGATCCATCCACCATAGACGGATTTGAACCTGGGTAAACTTGTGTGCTCACCGTCCCGGACGACCGTACGTTTCACTCCCCACATATTTCCACGCCTGAGGACCCCCTCATGGCAGATTTGTCCTGAATCCGATGACGCCCAATTAAGGTACAATGGTGGTTTTTATTGTTCCAACATGGCATAATGAGGGATATCAGACATATGAATTAATTAATTCAGAATCCTAAATTAATTATTACATAACATTGAAAAGAATAATTGTGGTTCATCTTGTGCTTAATAAGCATTAGCACACCACAATTTACGCAAGATGTTTTATGCTAAAATGAAACGTAAGCATGAACTTAACAAGAATTACCCATGGTTCTAATCCTTTTTTGTGGTTAATCGGGATGAATTTTATTAATCACCGGCTTCTAGGGCCAAAATGTTCTACAAAACCTGACACGTGGGGCTGCAAGACTGCTCTCTAGAGATTTCCGAGAAAAGATGTGCATTCAAGGGAGATCTAATATCAACTTAACATGCAAGAAAAGATGAAGACCTATCGTGACTAAGGGAAAATCTTACTCCACAGGGCTATATATACTTGAAGAAATTTACCTGAAAGGGCCACGCCACAATCGCCCAAGAAGTAGCCTTTAGCCTCAGTCATAAAACCTAGATTCATATACTCTTGATGGGTCCTGTTATAAACATGTCAAGATCATCTTGTAGCCACATTGTATAAATTCTTGATCACCTTATTAATAAAGTCTAAGCGAATCCTCCCCATTATGCACATATCTATATTTTTTAGATCCAAACATGCTGACTCGAGCCGATTGCCGGACAAATAAACTCTCTTTCGACCTTTGAAAGTGAGGCTATCATGGAATCGTGCAAGCAATCCTTCATCGGTTGGCGTGCTAGGCAGGGGGTGCCCACATCATGCAGATCGGATCCGCTAAAAGTGTGCCTAACAGAGGCAACAACCAAGCCGACATGATTCCTCCTAGTATGGACTACGACTAGCAAGGTCGCGGAGGCCCGAAACAGAACACCGGGGTTGAACGACCGATAGACAACTACTATCTTGAAGCAACGATCATGTTTGGCCGACGGGCGGTTAACTTATTTCCGCCCAACGTCGGCTGGGAAGGTCACCACCTTAGCGGCTCTAGAAAATGCCCAGGATACCGCAGGGGTGTCAATCATCTTGACCCCTTGCAACGGGACCTTATGAAGGCGAAGATGAGCGTAGGAGGTGAACAAAGTACGTCAACATGCTGGTATAGCATATGACACCCGCGGTCCGCGACCATGCGTGATGGATAGGTTTGAAAACAGTAAGAAAACTTTTGATCCGCTTCCAAATAAAAAGGAAAAAGAGCTAAAAACGTAAAAGGAAACTACAGTTTGCAAACAAGGAACAGAAATAGAATATGCGAAATAGAAATGCAAAAGGAAATGAGAGAGCTATTTCTGATGGAAGTGAATCGGTAAGGAAATTAAGGATAAACAAATACAGAAACTTTCCAAAAATATAACTAGTGATGCCCATGTACGAAGTAGTACTTTGCGACGGTGATTTCTCTTACTCTTGTTGAGCCATATAATATATTAAGGGTCTACGTAATACGTACAACCTGCCAGGAGACATACTAATCATGTTGGTGTCTTAGCATTTATGTGAAACTTTTTATATAAATTTATGTGCTTGTAAAAGTGTTAAATTATGTGTGTTGCTTTATGTTGAATTGTCATTTTTCGAAGGGGTGAGAAATTATTTGTCTGTTATATGTTACTTTTGGTGTACACACCATGATATTATATCACAATTATATTTTAACAAATGTCCGTTGTCGTATCATATCAGTCCCGAATCAGTTCCATATTCATTACAATTATTCTGATTCAATGTTTGTTTCCAGAGTTTTTCGTTAGGTTTCTAATTCCAGCGACATAAGAGGAGATGATGACGTATGTTTCCGTTTGTTTCCGTTCCATTTTCAACCCTAGTGGCGGACCTCAACGCGCCACACTGGAGCATCTCGTACCCTTCCCCAGAAACTGAAGGAAGCCAGTCATTCTCTCTTTGCACATGGGTAGAGTGCCCTAGGATGGCTTTGCACATGGGTAGAGTGCCCCAGGACGGGATTTCATGTTGGGGCTCGCAGCAGAAAACAATAATTTTCTATCTAGCGCAACACCAAATGTCATGATCTTTCGAGAAATAATGCAATAATGGATAAGGTTTCAGTGACATATCCTTGTAGACCAAAAGATTTTAATGTTCATGGGAAACGTCGATGATATAGTGGAACGATATAGCCGAACTAAAGGTCGCAAATCCCTCATACGATAATCTAGGTGCCACAAGTGGTAGCACCTCTGTTCTTTCGCACACGTACGGTCCTCGTCAACAAACGTCGTTCTCCCTGATCTAGGCGGGATTGCGGAAATAGACCTTATGGAACCGGAGATCTAGCAGTGCAACGGCGTGCCGAATAAATATCATCTCCCACGTGCTTAGTTTTTCTTGGAACGGCGAACATGAGAGCCAATGCAGGAGAGATATTCCATAAGTAAACCATCTTAGAAAATATATTGATTTGTTGTGTTCTTTTTCCCTCCCATAGTCATGTCCTTATATAAGGAAAAATATAGGGGAAAAAGAGGGACTCCCACCACCCAAGTCCCGGGGTGGGACTAGAGGAGAGAGGAGGAGGAGTAGGAGGTGCCAAGGAGGGAGGAAGCTGAGTGGGCCCACACGCTAGGCCCATGGGCGTTTGTTGGCCGAGGTGGTCCCCACCCCGCGCGCCCATCGCTAGGCAGTGGCATCTTGCCACCTTGGTTTTGTCCCATTAAGGTGGGATGCCACACTAAATTTGATTTTAAACATTATTTTAATGTAAATTCCAATAATGAGGAGTAAATAATAGCGCTAGATTATTTTGGCTCCAACTGCTATCCACACCGTCCCGATTCTTTTCAGCCATGGGATGGATGCTGAGAAGGACACGCGGCGACATCGCAACAGAGCCCTGGTATCCCGTGAGGCAGGTCCTGCTGTGGGCCAGGGCAAAGATTCCATATCCTGGATGGGTGTACCGATCACCGTCATACCCCGCGTCCCTGGACGGTAGGCCGCGCATGCGACATGGGTCCGCTATTAGCATCCACGTGAAGGACCATGATCTACGAGAGGCGTTCGAGGGGTGACAACGCTCGGCATTCGTCCGGTGGAAGGGCCCGCCGAGAGCCAATGTGGCGCGGCGATCCCATGCCGACTGCAGACTCTTACGATCGTGGGCCCCTACCACGGTCATTGTGGCACCGTAAGCCCATGCTGATCACGGATTCTCGCGGTAATGGGACCCGTACAGAGCCGTTGTGGTGCGTTGGACCCTCACCGGACACGTTTTTTCGTGGTAGAAAGCCGAGCTAGCAGCACATCCGTCATCGGATGGCATGGGAGGATGAGGGTTCTCGCGGCAAGGGTCGTTCTGGCATCGTAAGATCTATATGGCCGCATCTTCTCGTGGCAAGGCCATACGCTATGTACCAAGTAGAGTAGGCTCAACGTTATCTCTTGCCGTTTGAAAAATCACGGGGTTGACGATCGAGCTAGAAGTGTTATCCCTCGCCGTACAAGGGTTCTCATGGTGAGGGTTCCACCGCCACGCGAGATAGATTCTCACATACGATGGCCATAAACACTAAAAACGATGGACGCCATGCTGCGAGAAGCTGTTTTCGGCAGGATAGGCCCCATGCGCCGAACACTTTTACATGATTCCGCTTATCCATTACCTCCACCTACGTTCTGCGCCTCTCACGGCTCTCCTCTATAAATCTCACCTCTCGCTTGTAATGATCCTATGTGTTGTATCTCTCATAGACATAGTTTCTTCACCGTTCGTCGCATGTACTATGTCGTGAGGCATAGTCGCTTCGGCCGGTAAGGCCGAGCCTTCGCCGTGCTCTTCAACATGCCTTATGAGTTGGGGAGAGCGCGAGGACGGTTTGTCGATTGCGTCCGAAGCTTTTCTCAACGAGGTTATCATGCTAGACAAGAGGAGTAGGAGGATATTGGGTCTACTTGCATCATCACACGTGAAAGTGAATTTGTACCCACACGTATGGACTAATATTTGAATTGTTTTTACTGCTAGGATTTGTCCATTGGTATCACTTGGGCCATGTGTTAGCTTCTAGGTTGAAAAATGAAGATATGAAAAAGAAGAAATGTCGATGGGGTGTGTGCCCATTGGAATCATGAAGAAGAAGAAGAAGAATAAGATCAAGCATGTCTTGAATAAGAATATGGAGTTCCTCATGGTTATCATCAAGACATCATCTTAATGGAGTTAGAAGAAATGAAGTGCAAGATCCAAATGCGCCATATCTAGAAGATCACATTCTTAAAACTTCCCATCCTCGGTGATCATAGTGTGATGAATACAAGTTCAAACAAGAGGTTTCCCCATGGAGTATGGGGGAGCAATTCACAAGTCTGCATCAAGCAAAGCACGATCAAGAGCAATCAAGAAATATGTTCCATCTTGAGGAAGAGAAGACCATGCACATCAAGCTCAAGTGGAATGCTCAAGGCAAAGGTATGATTTTGATAGGTTTTCTATTTTACCGGGATACATTACGTACTATCAAGAGGGGTTCTCGAGTGAGTAGCTCGTTCGTTTTCTTCGGAGAGCTCAAACCTTTGCATACATAGCATCATCTTTCTTGGTTGTTGTTTGGGTCTTGACCATGAGAGGATCTAGAGTTTGTGGTTATCTTCATAACAAGCTCTAGTTCATAAAAAATGGAATTCCCTTGAACATCTTATTGTGTGTTTTCTAGCTCCACACCTTGGGAGATATCACACATATTTATTCATGGTATTTTATCACTTGGTGATACCCAAAATCTCACATATCTATTCTGATTTCATCCTTTTTGGAGTTCGAATGTAAAAGTTATGGCTATTTTGGCTCTAGAGTTTTCCCTAACCAAAAGTACCACTGCCTCACTGAAAGTACTGCTAGACCAATTTGGCGCTAGTAGTCCCGGTTCAAGTACCGGGCTAGTTCTAGTGATCATGGGAATGTTCATAGCACCCGTTCTATTTTTGATGCATATTTACGAATACTTGGGTTGGTAGTTGATCAGAAGTACGGCCCGAGCATATTTTTGAAGGGAATATATCCGAGAGGCAATAATAAAGTGGTTATTATCTTATTCCATGTTTATGATAAATGTTTATTTTCAATGCTATAATTGTATTGATTGGACATCAATACATGTGTGTTTAATAAACAAAATACAAAGTTTCTAGTAATACCTCTCATATAAACTAGCTCGTTGATTAAAAAGATGATCAAGATTTCCTGATCATGGACATTGGATGTTGTTAATAACGAGGTCACAACATTGGTGGAATGATGTGATGAACATTCATCCGAAGTATAGCATTACGATTAGAGTCATTATGTTTATATTTCTATAACATCATACGAAGTAATCTTAGTCCTTAGACCATGAGATCATGTTAATTGCTAACACCAGAAGAGTATCTTGATAACATCAAACATCACACTGTAACAAGGTGACTATAAAGGTGGTATCAGTGCTACGAAGGTGTTATGTTGAGGCTCATGATCAAGAGTGGGATTTGTCCATCCCAATGACGGATAGATATACTCTGGGCCCTCTCGATGATATCACATTGAAATAGCTTGCAAGCAAGTGATGTGATTACTAGAATGTTATATCACGGGAACGAGAAAAGAGTGCATGTCTGTAACGAGATCAAACTAGGTATTTGGATGCCGATGATCGAATCTCGGACATGTAATATATCGCGAGAGAAAGGGATTTATTTACGACGTTAAAGGTTCACACGATCATAAGAGTCATCGTTGAATATGTGGGAGTCAGTACGGATCTCCAGGTCCCGCTGCTGATTATTGATCAGAGAGGATTCTCGATCATGTTTGCATTATTCGTGAACCGTAGGGTGACACACTTAAGGGATACCGACACTATTTAGGAGCAAATATTTTTTAGATAAAAATTAAGAAAGCGATGTAATCATTTCGATGGAAACCGGAATTGTTTCGGGTAAAATTGCTGAAACAGGTTCTGCATGTATATTGAAATGTTGCAGGGAGTTTTATGTGAATGTTTGTTAATTAAAGTAATTAACAAATTTCTGAATAAAATAAATAAATGTGTTTTATTTAATGAGATCTTGCATTAAATTTGGTGGAAATTTAATACATGTGAGTGGACATGAGTGGAGGTGTGTGTATATGTGAGTGGGAGCTCCACCCACATGAATGAGGGAGAGGTGGGGGCACCCACCATGGCCGGTGCCATGCCCCCTTGGGATCCCCCTCCCCTATATAAGGAGAACCTCCTCCTCCTCTCCTCTTGCACCACCTCCTCGTGAAGGTTTTGTTCTCCCTCTAGTTATTCCCCATGGTCTCGGATTAGCGAGATACATGTTCTCGGTGGCTTTATCTGGAAAGGAGATGTTGTTTCCGCTGCATCGCTGGAACAAGGAGGCGGAGGTTGTTCGGCAGACCGAACGTGCGTGTGATCATGGATGCACTTCTACTTTGCGGCGCTGGACTTGATGGTGCTGGACCTGATGGTGCTGGAACTGCTGGACCTGAAGGACTTCATCACGATCTTGAGATTGACATGTGTACGACTACATCATCCACGAGTTCCATCTCGTTAAAAAAGCTTTGTTGTCTTTGAGGGTAAGTTCTCTATGGATATATCCACCCATTGCTTGTATCTAGTAGATAGATCTTGTCGTATAGTTCCCATCGTAGGAATTTTTTGTTTTCTATGTTGCAAACCCAACAGTGGTATCAGAGCCTGATCTATTGGTAGGTTCTTTGCATGGGTAGTACACATATGTTTATATGTGGGCGATGATAATCATGTTATTGCTTCTTTCATGTATTTTGGATATTGGTGGCATAGTGGGATGAAGCGGCTCAGACCAACCTTACATGTCATCGTACATGAGACCGGTTCCACGACTGACATGCAACTAGTTTTGCATAAGTGGCTGGCGGGTGTCTGTCTCTCCTACTATAGTCAATATCTTATTTACAATGAGTTGCTAATAACTTGGTTATCCTCGTTTTGGTTCAATGTTCGTAGGTAAGACCGGTTCTATCTCCGGAAGCCCTAAGCCACGTAAAACTTGCAATGGATAAATTAGAGCCATCTAGTTTGGATTGTTACTGGGCTAGTGTCTTGATATGGTAATGTTGTAAGTAGATGTATGGTACATACTCTTACAACACACTTAACGTGTAAGTTCCATAGACCTTCGCCTTACACACAAAGGAATGATAGAGATCATACCACGATGCAAATGATAGAGATCAAATGCATGGACCATATCATCTCACTTTACACATTAGATGTTTGCATCTTATATTTCTAGTTTGACGCTTTTAATAGCATTGTAAGATGATCCCTCATTTGGATATCAAGTTAAAATGTGTTCTTCCTTGAGTATGCGTCGTTCTATGGACCGTGTTTCGAGACATCACGTGATGATCGGGTGTACTCGACTCCGCGCTTTCATACAACGGGTGTAAGACAGTTTTACACACGCGAATACTAAGGTTCTTACTTGGCAAGCCTAGCATGTACAGACATGGCCTCGGAACACGGACTGAAATGTTAAGCATGAGTCATATAGTTGATGTGATGCCCATATTGATGCTCACCTTTGAAGCTACACCGACTCACGTGATGATCGAACTTGGTGTAATGGATTTGATTCATGTAATCACCAAAAAGGCACGAGGGATGTAGTTTTTGAGTGGGAGTTCATTTCTAATTTGGATTAGTCGAACTCAATTTGTCATAAACTAAATCGAAGTGAATTTGCATGATTTGTTGTAGTCATTGGCATCTGTTCACTACCTTATGCTTAGTTTTTATTGAGATAATAGAACTATAGAATTCTGGATATTTACTTTACGAACTAGTATCGTATTATTTTGAATGTCAATTTAAAGTTTAGAAGTCCTATTGCAAACTTTCACCAAACTCTATTTACTCCATGAAGTTTAATAAGTAGTATTAAATCAAGAGTAAGAATTCCAATGTTAGTATCTAAAGTATCATGTTTTCCTCCATGATTATTGATATTCAAAAGTTGTTTTAATATCAAGATTATCTAGGAGCTGAAAAATTGTTTCAGAAACCATCATGTGTGGAAGATATTGTGATATCTGAAACAATGTTTTTGTTTGCATTATGATACAGTATAATTTAGCAAAATACATGTTCTCATATTGTATGTGAATTTGTGAAGGATGGAGATGCTAGGCATCCGGATCTCCCAAAAGGTTTTGGGAACTAACATTATACTCGCGATTCTTTCTTATAGGCTATAGTAGCTTGATAATGAAAGTTGTCATGATAAGGATGAATAGAATATGTAAGTAAAATGTTTACTACACTAATATATTACTAAAGAATGGATTTTTGAAAGAACACGAAACATTTGATGATGGTGATCCACTTCAAAGTACAAGTCCAAAGGTATTAGTATTTGGCTATATACACTTTGTACTATGTGTCATGTTAATGACACCACTATTGATGTTGATACATTCTTTTAAAAGAAAAGGAATTGTTGAAAGAGAATCTATAAAATATTTGGCAAAAAAGAAAAGGTTGGAGATGTCCAACTTAGGTATATAGAAGATGTACATGTTATGGCTGTATTCCTTGCTTGTTAAACAGTGTGGTTCTTGGGTATTGGATACCGAATTGATTGGTGTGAAGTGTCATGCAGAACAACATAATTCATGAACTGCAACGGCCTAAGTAACTGGCAAGAGAATAAGTGATGATGTTCATCGAAAACAAATAAAGTGTTATTGTGTTTTTCATTGTCATCAAACCTAACCTTCAAGATTTGTTTTAATAATTGTTATTTTGTTCCTGTATTACGAGAACAATGGTTGTTCAAATAATTACCGTATTCCATAAAGGATGGATGAACTTTTACAAATCTGGTTCGAGAAATCACATCCATAAGCATTATTGCTAAAATGTCGTAAAACAAATGATTGGAATATCACTCATGAAGTGACATCGCTGTCTGAATTATATTGAAAGTAAACATGAGAAACTCCATGTTGATGGATTTTTGGAGTCTTTTGATTTTGATCAATTGACGCTTGTGAAACTTGCTCGAGATAATTGAAACTATGTCCATAGGCCAAAGAGGAACGGATGACTAACTTTTTTTTGACACCTTTACCGTAGTGGAAGCCCCTAACGGATGACTAACTTATTGGATATTATGCATGTTGATGTACATAGTCCATTATGTGTACCCATATGCAATGGATCTTTTTGCTTCATATGCTTTCTCCAGAAATTTGAGTGAATATATATGTATATTTACTTAATAAGGAAGAAGTTTGAAACATTTGAAAATTGTTCAAAGACTTTCCAGATGAAGTGAAAAATCATTGTAACAAGAAAATAAAAAAGTTCATGATTTGATCATAAAGGAAGATATTTGAGTAACAGCTTTAGCAAAACACGTAAGATTTCAGGAATTGTTCCATGAATTTGCAGTTCCCGATAAACCACAGGAGTATGGTATGTTCAAGAGATCAAATCAAACCTTGTTTGACATGGTAAGATAAAAGGTGTCATTTATTAAACTGCCATTATGTTTTAAGCATTAAAGATTTAGAGACTACCGCTTTTACACTGAAAAGAGCACCATCATGATCCGTTGAAATGACACCATATGAGTTATGGTTTGGGATAAAACCCGAATTTTCTTTCCTTAATTTTTGGTGTGCTATGCATAAGTAAAATGTTTACAACCAAAGTCAGATAAGCACGTCTTTGTAGGTTATCCCAAAGAATTTGTTGGGAATTCCTCCATAACACCGAGGAGAAAAGAGTTTGTCGTTTGGAACGTCAAGTTTATTGAGAAGGAATTTTTCATGAAACGTTATGTGGGAGGACAATAGAACTTTGATAAGGTTGTTGTAACTTAGCTATATGTGCTAAGTAGTGCAACGCCAGAAAGTGTCCTGGTGGCAGCCACAATGCTCATGGCTCCCGTGATTACAAAGGGTGTGATCTTGGAGATTAGAGTTCCTATTGAACCATGTGGGTCGGTACAAATCAAATAGTAAGATTTGAAATAGAAGTCATTATTGTTTTTCATGAAACGACTACATGCAAAGAAGCGATGATGGGCCCTGACTCTATAAAACGACTAGAAGTCATAGAATCCGTGATAGTATCCATACATGAATAATCAAGTTTCTGAACTTGGAAGACCCTCCGGAAAGGCGTGAAGCCTATCAATCGTGTTTGGATCTATAAAGAAATAGACATGGATGTTTAACATCTATGAAATAGTCGACATGTCGGAAAGAATTTTACAGCAATGTTCAAGGAGTTAATATGACAAGATTTGATCTTTCATAGCGATATTTAGTCTTGACGGATTAATGTGGCAACCACTACATATAATTTGGTATATGGTAGTTGAATAAACAAAACAAGGTTCTTCTAATATAATGGTTACCTAGGATGTGTGCATTACACGGTCCGAAGGGTTTTGTTAATTCAAAGGGTGCTAAAAGGGCATGCAAACTTTAATCGTTGAAGTGAGCATAACGGAGTTGGAATCTTCACCATGATGAAAATGTTAAAGGAGTTTAATTTCATCGGAGATGATGAAGATGCTTGCATTTGCAAGAAATTAAGTGGGAGCACTGAGAAAAATTTCCAATACATTATGCAGAGTACATATTGTTGATTGGAAATGATATATCTTTTATTGACACAAGTTAAAGAATTTCATTAAAATAGGATTTTGATGAAAGACTTGGGAAAAACAGGGATATTTGGCATCAATGTTTATATGGATAGATTGAGGCGCTGATATGGTTATGTGATGGCTCAGTGTTGATGTAGAGCTCGTTGGGAACCCCAAGAGAAAGGTATGATTAGCACAGCAGCAAGTTTCCCTTAGTTATGAAACCAAGGTTTAATCCAACCAGTAGGAGCAAGGAAACGCCCCAAAGGTGTTACTAGATGAGCCTTGGCTGGGCGTACTACCGGTGCTAGTAGCAACGCGGAGACCTGCACAACACAACCACAGAACTTTGTCCCCAACTTGCGATGAGGTTGTCAATCTCACGGTGTTTTGCCGAAAACAAAGGATTAAACGTATCGAATGGAAGGAAGTAATAGTTTGCAGAAAGTAAACACAAAACAGTAAACAGTTTGTAGATTGTATGTAAAAGAAAAGGACCGGGATCCATAGTTCACTAGAGGTGGCTATCCTTAGATAGATAACATGCTGGGTGAACAAATTATAGCGGGGTAATTGACAAACATCGAGAAATCAATACATGCATATACAAATCATCTTGACTCCCTTGAGAATTGATTGGGCATTACAACATTATACATAGACCACCAACCAACTGCATCTATGACTAATAATCCACCTTCAGGTTATCATCTGAACCCCCTCTAGTATTATGTTGCAAGCAACAGATTATTGCTTTACAAATTGCATGTAATGTAAACAATACGATTGTTCTATGAACAATGGATTGTTGTTTTCTCCCTAGTAGCAACAACACATCTAGTACCTTAGAGATTTCTGTCACTTCCCCAGATTACCAAAGGCATGATCCCTCTATCGAGCATAAATACTAACTCTTGGAGTCGCTAGCATCTACTTGGCCAAGATAGCTACTAAGAACGGAAAGCATGCAAGATCACAAATAACAAAGACATGATAGAATCAAAAATCAATCTGAAATAGCATCTCAATATCCATCGGATCCTGGCAAACACACCAGCACCAGTACGAGTACTAGCACCAGCAGCAACAACACCAGCACCAGAAGTAGCACCATCAACACCAGCAGCAACAGCACCAGCACCAGCAGCAACAGTAGCAGCACCAACAGCAGCACCAACACCAACCGTAATAGTAGTAGCACCAGCACCAGCATCAACAACAGCAAGAGCCTCCAAGCCTCCCAAGGGAAAAGCTCCTTCGGCTCCCACCGGGTCTACTCCCTCTATTGTTGATATCTTTCAACTAACTCCTCAATCCTCATTAGGCAAAGCCAAGAAGAACTCCGGTTCAGCCAAACATACCTCTTCTGGGTCTACTGCCACCGGATCAGAGGGTAGCCAACAGCTAGTTTTGCATACCAGCCCCGCTGTAGCTCAATCCGCTAGGCGGGAGGCCCATGTGAAGGGCCTTGTGGCGAGATGTTCTCCGAGCGGTGAAAACTATAGTCCACTACTCCTTGAGTACGTGAAGAACTAGAACGACACAGAATTCATCAACCAAGATGACCTGCCGGAGAAGTTCGGCCCTGCTGAGTTCAGCGCCCAAATGAATTCCGCTACCAAGGCTATCTCCCTGGCTGGCCGGATGATGGAGGTATTTCTCTTTCTCTGTTGTTGATGTTTTACATAACTGAACACTTGTAGATATAGCTCCTAGTCCCTGAGCCTCTGAGGGAATAACTTGTTATCCGGTCGGATGCTCCTCGTAGAGCTCAGTTTTTGTTCATAATGACATTAATTTGAAATAAATTTTGGGCCGGGTCTAGTTCCCTTGGCCCGTATCTTATGTACTTCAAATATCCACACACCTAGAGCTGGGTTAAGTTCCACTTGGCCCGGGTTTTGTATACTTCGAATATCCACACACCTAGAGCCAGGTTAAGTTCCACTTGGCCTGGATCTTGTATACTTCAAATATCTACACACCTAGAGTCGGGTTAAGTTCCAATTGGCCCGGGTCTTGTAGACTTTGAATATCCACACACCTAGAGCCAGGTTAAGTTCCACTTGGCCCAGATCTTGTATACATCGAATATGCACACATCTAGAGACATGTTAAGTTCCACTTGGCCTGGATCTTGTATACTTCGAATATCCACACACCTAGAGCCAGGTTAAGTTCCACTTGGCTTGGGTCTTGTAGACTTCGAATATCCACACACCTAGAGCCGGGTTAAGTTCCACTTGGCCCGGATCTTGTAGACTTCGAATATGCACACATCTAGAGCCGGGTTAAGTTCCACTTGGACCGGAGCTTGTATACTTCGAATATCCACACACCTAGAGCCGGGTTAAGTTCCACTTAGCCCGGGTCTTGTATACTTCGAATTGCACACATCTGGAGCTCGGTTAAGTTCCACATGGCCCGGATCTTGTATACTTCGAATTGTTTTTACTCTGCCTTTGAACTTTTCCCTTGCCTTGCTTATTTCAGAATACCATTAACCGCCGCACCGCCGAATTCCAGCACCTGCTGGACTCCTTTAAAGCTGTTCGTGCGCATTATGGTAAACTCCTGGTGGAGTACCAGAAGGGGGGTAATTTCCCATTCTTCCTCTTCCTTGTTCGTTCAAACTTTTTAGGACCCATATGATTTTCTCGTCCGAATCTTGCAGCCGAGGTTGAAGCCGAGAAAATAATCATGAGGAAGAACCTTGTGGAAATAAAAGGTAAACTTAACTACTCCACATGATCGTTGTATTTTTCTTGCTTTATCCGGTGTACACTTATACTCTAGGTCCTCCGGGTTATTATGCTGTTGCAGTTGCTCTCGAGGATAGCGTCACTATGCCTAAATTGATGACTCATTCCCTCGAACAAGCAGGGAAGTATGAAGCTGAACTGAAGAAGAAAGACGCTGAGATAGCTCGGCTCCAGCAGCAGGACTCAGAGGTTACTCGGCTAAATGCCAAAATCCAGAGGCTTAAGAGCTCTCATCAGTTACCACCGAATACGAGAAACTCCAGGTCCATAATGCCAACGTTGATTCCGAGCTTCAGCGACTTCTCTTCTAGATTGCGCGTAAGTTTCCTGCCCTTGTTTGCTCTTCCACCATTCGGATTTGGTCAATTTGCTCACTGTTTTTCTTATTATCCTTAGGAAAATTTCCAGAGAGCGATACGTTCGCTGCCTCTACCGTACTCCAATCCCATTTATGGCATGGAATTCCTGATGGCCCTGATCCCTTATACCCCAGAGCATCTTCTGGCGAGTCTTACCGCTCTTCTTGAGGTGGTAAAGAATTTTGGCGTGGATATTGTCCTAGCGGCAACACGGATGTTTGGCTGCCTCTGGCCTAGTGAAACCATTCCCAAGAAGGGCTCCGCTTTTATAGCCAAACTCATGGAATGTGACAGGCAACTGCATTTGTGGCGCGAATCTGCCGCACGGGTTGGGGCCGACATTGCTCTAAAATTTGTGCTCTCATGGTACGAATGAATTGACTTGGCATTGCGCAATTGCATGTGCACCGGGTCAAAGTGGTGCGAGGATCCGGAGGGGATCGCGCGCCGCCAGGCCTGTGCGAACAATCTCATCGGATACTCCTTCTGCCATGCCTGGAATACGGGGCCGATATTTCTTGATGTCGCTGATGACGAGATTGTCTCTGGAGCGGAAGATGAAAGAAGTGAGATCGAGGGCTCCAAACTAGGCGATGAGGCTGAGGATCCGGAGGAAGGTGAGGTTAACCCAGAAGACGAATCCGAAGCTAGCGCTCCTCCCCCGCACTCTGTAGTACCTCCCTCCTAGACAAATGATTCGCCTGCTGCTCCTGCTCCATGAAAAATGCTAGCGCTCCTCCCCCGCACTCTGTAGTACCTCCCTCCTTGACAAATGATTCGCCTGCTGCTCCTGATCCTTGAAAAACACTTCACTTTTATCAGATCCCCGGAATGCTGGGTGCAGATGTACTTAAATACTTTGGTTAGGTTGTGCTACAACTAAGTGTTCCGAACTAAGTTTTAGTGCCGGATTATCATGGGCGAAGTCCCCGAGTTTCATTTTCTTGTTCCCCCAATTATTGACTCGGCTCGCGTCTACCTTGATTCAGTTTTTTCGACTTACGAGTCCGAGGTTCAAAAAATTGACTTAACAATACTTGAAACCTTGAGATTAGCTCAAAATAGCTCGGCATTTTCGTGACAGTAAATAAACTAAGGGTTAGCCAAAAAACCAGTGTCGACCCGCTTAAGTTCTTTTCCTTAGTCGTTTTTCATGTGCTTTTCCATTCCAAACTTGTTCTCTTGCTTGCCATGAAGCCAATTCTTGTTGGACAACAGCAAAGTCGAAGAGTTAGGTTTTTGGTGCTCACACATTACTAATCCAACTAAGACATAAGCGACTTAACCTAGCGGACACAAAAAATACGAAAACAAAAGATAAGTACTAAAGCAGTCCCCGAGTCTCTGCTCGGGGTGGCAAAGTTTTTATTGATAAGCTCACTGCCGACATACATACCGACATACGAGTAGTTCGAATACATTCACCTCTTAGGTGTAGAAAGGACGAAGCAGTGCTACGTTCCATGGTCTTTTGGATTTTTCTCCGGACCTGTCTGCCTTGTTCTTTTGCTGGGACTGTGCATCAATAAGATAGTAGGAATCATTGCGCAAAGCTTTTCTCACAATGAAGGGCCCTTCCCATGGGGGGGGGTAATTTATGCATGCCAGCGGTGCACTGTATTAGCCTTAGCACCAAATTACCTTCCCGAAAAACTCGGGGGTTTACTTTTTGGCTATGATAGCATTGGAGATTTTGCTGATATATGGCGGATCTGGACAAGGCCAATTCTCTCGCTTCTTCCAGCAGATCAACATCATTTTGCCAGGCTTCGCGCACTTCGACTTCTGTGTATTGGGTGACCCTTGGCGAATCATGCTCTATGTCGGCTGGTAATACAGCTTATGCCCCATATACCAGAAATAATGGCGTATAGCCTGTTGATCGATTCGGAGTTGTTCTTAAACTCCATAGTACCGCTGGTAGTTCTTCTATCCAACACCCCGCTGATCTTTGCAGCAGCTCTATGAGCAGGGGTTTTATCCCGAACAGTACCAGTCTGTTGGATCTTTCCACTTGCCCGTTCGATGCGGGGTGCGCGACTGAAGCGACATCTAACCAGATCTTCTTTTCCTGGCAGAATCTCGCAAATGCTCCTTCAGCGAAATTTGTTCCGTTATCAGTTATGATGCTATGGGGGTAGCCGTACCTTAGGATTATATCCTTGAGGAATCTTACTGTTGTTGCCCCATCACATTTTCGAATCGGTTTTACTTCAATCCATTTTGTGAATTTGTCAACCATGACCAGAATGTGGGTCATCCCTCCTTTGGCCGGCTTAAATGGTCCTACCATGTCTAGGCACCATACAGCAAATGGCCATGTAATGGGGATAGTTTTCAGCTCCGACATTGGTAGGTGAGTTTTTGTGGCGTATCTTTGACAACCATTGCATTTTCTCACCAAGTCCTCTACTTGCTCTAAAGCACTGGGCCAATAAAACCCATGCCGGAAAGCTTTTGCTACTAAGGCCCTTGAGGAGGCATGGTGGCCACATTCCCCTTGGTGAATATCCCGGAGTAAGTCGAGTCCTTCCTCCGGATCAACGCACCGTTGTAGTACCGCAGTCACACTTCTTTTGTATAACTCGGCATTGATAATGGTATAGGCCTTTGCCCTTCTCTAATTTTTCCTTGAACTTATTTCATTATCTGGCAAGATTCCCTCTTTTAGGAAATAAAAAATTGGCTCTGCCAATGTTGGTATAGCCCAGACGAGGAATGGTCCCTCAACGACCTCCATTGCATCCACTGACATAACTCCTACCGGATTAGTCCTCGGGTTTGCTGGAGTAGTCCCCGGGTTTGCTGATGTAGTCCCCGGGTTTGCTGCACAATACCCCGGATTTGCGGAGGTGCTTCCCCATTCTATCTCCATAGGTGGTGCTCCTAATCCGGGGGACGCCGGGATGAAAATGGAATCTGATTCGGGTGATGGTGTGATATATGGTTTTCTCAAGTGCTCCAAAGCCATGTTTGGCAGAATGGGTTGCCTGGATGAGCCCAGCTTTGATAGTGTATATGCTGCCTCGTTTTCGATCTGAGGTACGTGATGGAACTCACACCCTTCGAAGAACCCGCTTATTTTTTGGACATGGAACCTATACAAGGCCATGTTAGCATCGAGGGCATCCCAATTTCCCGACACTTGCTGCACCACCAAATCCGAATCACCAAAGCATTGTATCCTACGTATCCCCACTTCCTTTGCCACTTTGAGACCATGTACCAATGATTCGTACTCCGCCACATTATTCGAGGCACTAGAATAGATTTGAAGGACATACTTCAGTTGATCCTTCTTCGGCGAGGTAAGCACTACTCTAGCGCCTAATCCGTCTTTTAGTTTCGATCCGTCGAAGTGCATTTGCCAATAATTGGAGTCTGGCAAAGGTGGCTCATATTGCATTACATCCCAGTCCACAAAGAAATCCGCCACAGCTTGTGACTCGATCGCATCCCTTTGGTCGAACTATGGTCTGTGCGGCGCTAATTCGATAACCCACTTTGCTATTCGGCCGCTTGCGTCCTTATTACTCATGATCTCTGAATGGGTGCCTCACATATTACCTTGATGGGGTGTTCCTCAGAATAGTGTTTGAGTTTCTTGGCCGACATATATACACTGTATGCCATCTTCTGATAATGAGCATAATTCTGTTTTGAGGCTGATAGTACTTCGCTCAGATAATACACCGGTCTTTGCACCGACTTTCCTTCCTCCTCGTGCTCCACTACGATCACCGCACTTACGACTCGGTTCGTCGTGGCTACGTAGAGCAACATTGGATCCTTAGGTAGTGGTGCAGCTAGGATTGGCGCGGTAGACAACATCTCTTTCAAGTCTCGAAATGCAAGATCCGCCTGTGGTGTCTAGTGAACTTATCTTCCTTTTTCATGAGATGATAGAGGGGCAAGGCCTTCTCTCCCAACCGACATACGAACCTACTTAATGATGCCAGGCACCTAGTGAACTTCTGGACATCGTTAAGATATTTTGGCAATTCCATTCTTTCAATAGCCCGGATTTTCGTCTGGTTAGCTTCAATGCCCTTGCTAGATACCAAGAAACCGAGTAACTTTCCGGCGGGTATGCCAAAAGTGCACTTCTCCGGGTTCAGCTTCATTCGGAACCTTCTTAGGTTCACGAATGTCTGCCGGATATCCTCAAGGAGCGTATTGATTTCCTTGGTCTTTATTACCACATCATCCACATAGACCTGCACATTCCCACCTATTTGTTCATGCAAGCATTTCTGCATGCATCTCTAGTACGTTGCTCCTGCATTATGTAACCCAAACGGCATAGTTCGATAGCAATAATCCACGTACGGGGTAATAAATGCAGTCTTTATTTGATCATCCGGATTCAGGGGTATCTGATGGAAACCATAATACGCGTCAATGAATGACATCAACTCACATCCGGCCGTTGAGTCTATGACCTGATCTATTCTAGGGAGTGGGAATGGATCTTTTGGACACGCCTTATTCAGGTTCGTGTAGTCAATACACATGCGCCATACCACAGCCACGTTCATATCGTCTTTCTTTTTCTCCACTATCACCGGATTAGAGAGCCAATCCGGATAGAGTACCTCCATGATAAACCCGGCCGCTAGTAATCTTGCTATCTCATCTCCAATAACTTTCCTCCTGTCTTCTGCAAAACGTCTGAGAGGCTGCTTTACCGGCTTAGCCCCGGGTCTAACATTCAATGAGTGCTCATCCAACTCCCTCGGTACACCTTGCAGATCTTGTGTAGACCAAGCAAAGATATCCTAATTCTCACGGAGGAAGTTGACGAGCTCTCTTTCCTATTTGCTGCTTAACCCGGCACCAATGGTGACAGTGCGCTCTGGGAACAGATCATCGATTGGTACTTTCTTCTTGTCCTTAGTTGCCTGGAATGATATGCTCCCGTGCGGGTTGGTCAGGGCCGGCATATGTTGTTGCGCGGATTGGGCCAATGCCGCCACTTCTAGTATCTTCCGTTTTTCTTGAGCTATCACGAGTGACTCGGCTAAATTGGATCCGGCTGAAGCGCACTCGATCGAATGCCGGAAGTCCCCTGATATAGTTATCACGCCCCTTGGTCCAGGCAATTTCATCTTAAGGTAACTGACGTGGGTAGTTGCCATGAATTTGCTCAATGCTAGCCTATGGAGTAACGCGTGATAAGAACTTTCTAGATTCACTACCTCAAATTCCAAGTTCTAAGTGCGACAGTTGTCTCTTGTGCCAAATAACACGTCAACCCGGACTTTACCAATTGGTTCACAAGAAATACCCAGCACAATGCCATGAAAGGTGGTCCTTGTTTCTTGCAACATGTTCTCTGTTATCCCCAACTTGTGCATGTTATCTGTACATAATGTTCATACTGCTGCAATTGTCAATCAACACCTTGGAAAACCTCACATTGAGATTTGGTCCGATGAATGTCGGATCCAGCACCAGGGCGTAGGTTCCCGGGCTTGGCATGATCTTCGGGTGATCCTTGATACTCCATGTGATTTCTTGATCCGCTCAAGGCATATATCTTGGCACAGCCGGCATTACTACATTCACCTCCATATGCCGGCGCTGCAAGCTTTTCCGGTCATTCTCTTCCATGGTGAACACACAATAGGTTTGATGATGTTCCGTGTACTCATTTCGTCCCTCATTCTTGTTGTAACCTTGGCCTTGTTGTTGGTTATTGCCTACCTAATGTACCGCATCCCTTCTTTCCGGATTCTCGTACCTCGGCGGAGGTGGTGGCAGCATCAGTTGCTGTCCATTTCCCCTTGTTAGTAACGGTGGCCGGGGTGTTTCATTTCTAGGTGCTTCGCTCCGAGGTGCCTGAGCATTCCCTGAACTCCCCTGTTCTAATTTCCTCATCCACTCACACTTTCGGGTTGTATGATTCGCTGGAATGTTCGGACTTGGCGTATGAAATTTGCAAGGTTGATCTAGCATAGACTCGAATGTATACCTCGGCCTATCCTTTCGTTCCTACCACTGCTTTTTCTGCTCCCGGCTCCAAGGCTTTCTCCCTTCGTTTTTCTGTTGCCAGCTCTGCCCTCTAGTTTTTTGGCGTTGACTGGCTCCGGCATTGGGTTGATCCCTGTCCACAGCTGCGACTTACTGCGAGTTATACTGATAATCCGGACGCTCGTCCCTTCTTTTTCCTTGGAAATCATTCCTCCTTGATGATCCGGGGCCATCCCGGCCGTAATACTCTTCGTTTGCTTCGCTAGACATTAACCGGGGCTGCGTTGGATCTCTCAAGGCATATGAATCTGCGATCCAGATCATCTCAGCCAAGGTAGTTGGCATATGTCGCTGTAACCTTTGCCACAACATACTTCCATATCTGCACCCTTGAGCGAACCACGCAATAGCTTGTGATTCAATCACTACTTCGCACGAGTTTGTCACATTGCACCACCGAGACAGGAAATCTCTATCCGGCTCATTCGGTCTCTGCCTGCACAACGCTAGGGTTTGCGGCCTGTTTGGTCTCATGTAAGTGCTTGAGAAATTTCTAACTAACCGCTACTAGAAATCCAGCCAGCAGTTAACGCTTCCTGGTGGTAAATTGTTCAACCAAACTCGTGCTGGTCCTTCCAACATCTGGTGGTACATATCTCACCGCCCATCTCAAATTTCCCGTTGCAATCTTGACTGCTGTGGAATAGTAAATAAACTAAACCTCTGGCCTAGTACTACCATCATAAGTTCGGGTTCCTCTAGCCAGCTGAAAGTTCGGCACTGGTGGCTCATTCATGATCCGGGGCCGGAAACACGCCGGACCCGGTGGACCTTGTAACTCGATTTGTTCGGACCTATAAATCCTATCCAACTTCAACCTCGCATCATCCGGCTGCAAGTTCCTGCTTCCCAACCGTGATCCAATTACATGGTGATCTAGTCTGGGGTATCCACCGTTGACCATAGCCGAATAACCATCATTGTATCTTTCTTGATCCGGACGTGCATGATGCCGTGGTGCTGCTTGTCCCGAAATTCCTTCTTGCCAAGGTACGCGTTGTTGTTGCGTCCGAGGTAAGTTTTGCCCCGCTCCCACGGGATTGCGCTGTCCGGCATTGCCGTTGGCAGGATTTCATTGACCAGCATTGCCTTGGTCATGGTTACCTCGGGCAGCCACACCTCGGCTGGTACTATGGCGGTCCTCATCAACTTGCACTTCTTTGCGTTTTCCAGCCCTTACCTAGTCATAAGGGACCATTTGCTTGTTTCTTCTCCCGAAGTCCACTGCCTCTTCTCTCCTGGGATCATGACCCGGAGACGACGCGGCTCCTCTGGATCTTGTCGGGTTATATCTGGCTGAATGTACCACGTGTGAGGCCCCTGGTGGTGCCGGGTTAACTTTGTTTATTTCTTCATTTTGTTGGCATGCAACTCTCAACAGGTGATTTACCCTCTCTTGCTGCCTTTGTTAGGCCTCTCCGGTTAAACCTTCTAACTCGGACGCGGCCGCATCTGCTGCTCTGAGATTCTTTGCCGGGGTACTGTACCGATCCAACCCTCTGGTTACTATCATAGCTATCTGACTCGGCCTAGGCTCGTACTCCTTGTCAATCTCAGTAATCAGGTTCCTTCCCCGAATTTTCACTCCATCGATACGGTTTGCCTTAGCATATTCTCTCAAGGTGATATTAAGCGACTGATGCAGCTCTGCTAACTTCTTTGCTCCAGCTAACATCTTCCGCCTAGTTTCCTCTAACTCAACTTGCGCCAGAGCCGGATCTACTACAGGTGCTATTGGCGTTGCCAAGCTATCTATCACTTGCTGGAGCACATTCTCTGGCTTCTCTAGCGGAGGAAACATAGATCTTGTCTGTTTGGGCGTTACTTCTGGCTCTGGTGCTGGATCTTTGCTTGGTCTCGCATCTGGCGCGGTCATCGGGACTTCAACGCTCCTAGTGGTGTGAGCGATACGCACTCCACGAGTGGCGCTGAGAGGTGGTTCGCCTCCCTCGATGATGTGCCTCGGGTGAACGCTGGACTCATCCACCCCGACGTAGATCTTGTGCGTGCCAAGCTTGAGGAAGACATTGTTGCACGGTGGAGGGTTCCTGCCAAAGCTTCCCGCGTTGTCGCTGACATAGTCCAGCGCTCCAAAGCGCTGAACCAAGCCTGAGACGATTCGCTCGCCGGTGCTTGAGAAGTTTCCCTCCTGAATTTTCACCCCTGCTAGCACCGCTAGCCCCACGGTGGGCGCTAACTGTCGTGGTGGTGGCATGGCAGATGCTATGGATAGGCTAAAGATGGGGCCAATGAGTGCTAGGGGAATCCAGGGAGGGAGAGCGTGGTGATTCCACGCACGAATGTTCTTGTATATTCTCTATCGATGGTGTTTACAAGTGCTCCGAAGGCTCTCAACAAGAAGGAGTCGGTGTGTCTTACTCCCTATTTACTAGCCCTTGAGTTCTACCTTAGACAGAGAATGGTTGATCTATTTGTCGTCCCTCTCTATGGAGGCCCCGGTGCTCCTTATATAGGGGAGCCCGGGTTACAATTCTAGGGCATAGGTGGCAGTATATTCTACGAATATGCTCCTCGTGCAAAGCTAGATGCTTCTTTATTCCTCTTTAATGGCTCGTCCGAACTTTGGACGTAACCCGCAGCGTCATCCTCGTCTTTTGGCATCACCAGACACGGGCTACGTCATCTGGCTTTGCCCACGTCACCTTGGTCTCCCTGACCCGCTGGTCCTCTTCTTTACTTTACTTCGCACATGTTCCAGCTAATAAAGCCACCTTTTGACCAGCGGGGGATCCCTTCTCTTTGACGCGTAGATAATCCGGCTAGCATATAGCTAATCCGGCTTACCCATTTACCTGCAAAACAGATAGACACGGACGACATAAATCTTATGCCGGCCGAACCATTGTCAAGCTAATGCCCCATGGGCCAGTCCACACCATGATTCAGCCTGCCTTGAGGTGATCCGGTCAGCAATTCGCTTTGACTATGCCGTACCCCGGCTAACTCGGCCCTTATACCCCGTTGTTACCCTACCCGGGGGTATCCCCACAACAAAATGTTAGTTTTATTCCGTATTTATTAGAGCCTAACCCATAATTATTTTAAAACCCTATTCAACCCCTCTAGGCGACGCGGTCAGCAATTCGCTTTGACCGCGCCGTACCCCGGCTAACTCGGCCCTTATACCCTGGTGTTACCCTACCCGGGGGTATCCCCCAACAAAACGTTAGTTTTTATTCCGTATTTATTAGAGCCTAACCCATAATTATTTTAAAAGCCTATTCAACCCCTCTAGGCGACATCCATTGTCCTTCCAACACGCCATGTCGTCCGGTGACTGCTGGAGGCGATCAAAATGGCAGGGCATCATCACTACCAGCACGAAGCTTATCATGTACGTTTCCATATGAAAAGGAGTGCTAATAGGCACCGTTCGCACCTTTCCTAGTTCACGTGGACGAGGAACAGATCGGTGGGTGGTGCCACGATATATTTCCCCGGGCTTCGTCTCATCTTGCATGGTAAATACCTACCTACATATTCTTCTATTTTCCGTCTTTTGCATTTTTGGATGTCTATGTTTTGCTTTTTCTGCGGCCGTAGTTCTTATATGCCTTTTTTCACTCTACAGGTGCTGGTTGTATGTGGAGGATAAGATAAACCGTGCTTTAATAGAGCACGTCAGTACGTTATGTGTTCTTGCCGTCTTTATCTTTTTGGTTTGCATTCGCTTTTTTGCATCTTCTTTCATGCTATTTAGTTCTCTCTCTCACAATCCTACCAATGAAGGACGACAAGCCTTGAGGCATCAGGGATAGTGGTATTTCTCTCGCGGCTAATACCTTTGATCCGGATTACGGATGTAGTATAGCTTCTTTTTCGCTAGTAGACCTAGGTTATCGAATCCTCAGGAAGCACATGCATAGTGAAGTTACTTTAACGGACCTTCGGGAGTTTTAGAATTCCTTTTGTCTTTTTACAGGACCAAGAGTTTTCATCTTTTTGTTGTTGTTGATGATGGAGAAAGAGGGCCTAGGGCATTCGGTTTCACCTGTAGCTGTGCAAAACATCTGATGGGAATAAAAGATAAAGATAAAGTATGCATGTAATTGTTAGAGCAAGATAAATTATATGTGGGCAGTGCATCCATAATTTCTATTTCTTCCGCAACCTCTTATAGAAATAACTTACTAGTCTCATACATAGAAGAAAGAGAACTAATGATATGCATAGTGATGTCACCGTTAATCCCAAGTAAATCCCTCACATACAACCGTACTACCCCTTTTGTCACTAGGGTTCCCAACCTACAGATCAATCATTACTCATACTCTCTATACCTGGCTCAACCCTCGGGGTCTTGGGTACCTTATAAGTCCTTAGTTTAAGGCAAGAGAGGATACAATAATCATCATTTAATACAAACTAATACATGATCTCATCTATGATAAATAACATGCACAAACGCTATATGGCTAGGCCGAAGCCCTTAACCCAAGGAGAATTACTCACACATAGATATGAGATCAACAATCACAAACATTGTAATAAAAATCATGATATTGATAGCAATAGTCTTACAATGTCGTCAATTGAAGAAGAAATCTACTATTACAAGGGGTGGAATTTCGCTATGGAGATAGAGAAGGGTGTTGAGATCTAGAGGCAGCTGGTGTTCTGGGGCAAAAACTTTTGGGCAAGGCAGGATTGTTTTCTCGTAGTCCGAGGCTTCTTTATATAGGGGTACCTTCACGAAAGTTGTTCTGTTTGACCTAGAGGTGGTGGCGCTAACTATACGACTGGAACTATAAGGCCGGAATTTTATTCCGCTCGTATAGGTGGTCGTTAAAGCGTCTGCCTCCATTCACGACTCCTGGTTTCTTCTGTATGATCGAAATCTCGTATCTTTGACTTTAATGTAGTGATTCCCATCTTCGAACGACATTATCTGCGTAGAAAAAATAGAAAGAAAAGATTGCATACCCCTTTGAATATTAGGCATTAGTGCAGGGTTTAGAGAGATATTTCATCAAAAATATGAATAATATCCAGTTTAAATGTGGACGTAGATGGCTATATTTCAGAACCATCAGCGGATTACGACTTTTTATTTAATAGCTTCTTTTACATGAATTCATGGCCCATCAAATGGTGTTTTCGGCTCTCTGCTGCTTCACAATCACTGTACGGAGGAATTCAGAATAGTTGTTGAGAAGACGAAGCAGAAGGTGTTTGTCGGCTATATCAAAGATGTCAGCAAGCTAGAATCTCTAGGGCCATCTATTGTATTTTTTATAGCCTTCTCTGTAAGCTTTTGCGTTCATTTGTTCTATGATAATAAAACAAATGAGATGAGAATTGTACGGAAATGTGTGGCGTGTATTATGTAGCTTTTCTATGAAAATAATGAACGGATCCATTTATTTAGATTTGTTGTGTGTTGTGAATTTTCATCTCCGTGCTTGTTTTTTTACTTTTACGACTTCTTAGAAAATGTGACTAGATTTTGGTTCTACCTCTTTGTTTATTCTTCATGTTCTTCGGTTTATTACGCGCGCTTATCTTTACCTTTTTAGTGTGCATGTTGTTGTTCCAGACTGAACAGAAAAGAGAACATCTTTAGACAGACTACTGCTCGAGTTATAATGGATAAAACAGGATCTATAAACGGGGTCGTGCTCGAGATACTGTGCCTCATATTGATGGCCTGAATGTTGGTTCAGCAGTCTACCATCGTCTTTTCATAAAAGAGCGTAAGACTTAACTCCGTGAGTGACGGTTAAGTGTGTATTCGTGTCCCAGGATGTGACTGACACGTGGTACTTCATATAGATGTGCACAAGCGTGTGTGTGAGACGTGCGGAATATCAATCTGTGGAAACATATGTTTGAAAAAAATTTCCTACTACTCGCTGCGTTGCACGGTATAGTCTGTTCTGGCAAGCCACTTACTAACTCGGTATATCGTTTGCACGTTATGTGATTAACGCCATTTGTAACATGGAAACACGCCGTAGCTGACCCGTTCACTCTAATAATACGTCCGCATACTTTTTGTTATATGTCATCAAGCATTCTGCCTACCACCTTTAGCTCTTAGAAGCAAATGTGGTGCGGCTATGTTATCCAGCATTCTACATACCAGCCACACCCAGGGGAGCAAACAGAAGTCTATTTACAACAAAATACATATTATAAAATTCTCTTTAAACCTAAAACTCCTTCAAATCACTCTGAACTACTTTGGATCCTCTCAAAGCGATTCCAGTTCTCTCATGAAACACTTTGTTTCTGTGATCCCAATGATTCCGAAACGATCTATAAGCGTCATAGAACCCATAAGTGTTTTACCCTATGGTTCAGGAACATCACCGACATAATCGAGATTCTTTTTGGATCAATGATCATCGTCAAGATCTGGAGATCAATAATGACCCCTGTGCATTCCATGATATGAATGTCATTTGAACCATAAACGTCGAGTCCAATTCCCTTTGTTACTTTGATACCTGACTTGTTCGAGACCTGATCATCGGTATCACGATACCTTGTTCAATCTCATTACTAACAAGTGTTGAACTCTTTCCCATGATATTCTATATTCATGACCAAGTCATACGCTATGCATCTTAAGGATGTAATCTCAACAAATGGGTCTAGTGTATCTTCCCGTCACACGAGAAAACAAATCCCAATCTAGATGCATACGCCTCAATATATCCCTTTGGAATATCTGATAGACACTTTTATGATCACCTTGCTATGGTGTGATGGTTGATGAAGTAAAAAAGGCCTTGGGTGATAGTGATTAGATATTATCTCATGGTCTAAGGACTAGGATACTTCATTTCGTAATTATTTCAATGATGAACATTGTGACTTCATCATGCCGTAATACGTATGTTGGGTACACGTCCATCACATAATTCACTAACGATATGACCTCATTGTTAATTGAAATAAATGTCCATGATTAGGAACCTTGATCATCAGTTGCACAATGAACTAGTTGAATAGATACTACTTGGGACATTGGTTTCTTTACATACCACACGTGTACTAATATTTTCGATTGATATAGTTATAGCACGGTATAAAACTATTATTAACTAATATGGTATGAAAATAAACTATTATTAACTAATTTGGAACCTGCTCTTCTAACTAAGAACTTGGGTCACATTATGTCGAGTATACAATATAGTTATATGGAAGAACCTAAAAGACTTAATAATCGCTACATATCGTAACCAAACTTTGAATTTGTCAAAACATCTTGTGACAAATCGAGCTTTATATCTTTTCTTAAAGTTTCATTTCTTCCTTATACCTTTGAGTTATTGGGAATGGTTAATTAACCTATTAACTTAATAAGATCGAGTAACCTATTTACTTTTCCAATCTTGTGGATTTGAGAGATTTCCAACCCATAAGTCTAGTCAATAGCTTTGCCAAGTTGATCACTATGATGATGGACAACCGCTTATGCCCACGACTACCTGATCTCCAAGAACCCAAGCGCTTTTGTGAAAGGAATGAGAATTAACGACAACATCTTCTTGGTCCAGCAATCTATCAAACTACTACATAGTAGGAAGATATCGGCTATCCTATTGAATTTGGATCTTGCGAGGTCATTTGGTTCTATTGCTTGGCCCTTTTTGATGGAAGTCTTGAAACACTGTGGATTTGGACCACGATGCAGAGACATGACCTCCTTGTTGTTGCGCATCTCGGGATCTAGGGTTCTTGTCAATGGAAACCTAGGAAATATCATGATGGATGCAAGAGTCTTACGCCAAGGGTTCACAATCTCTATCATGCTCTTCCTCCCGATGATCTGGGTTTTCAACACTATGATAGAACGATGTGAACAAATGCATCTATTTTAACCCCAAGTGGAGGTAGGCTTCCAACACTATGTCTCTCTATTCGGGGATGATGTGGAATTGTCCTGAAATCATGCGATGGAGATTTTAGAACTATTAGTGGAGCCCTAGGCTTTTTGCAGCTACCTAGGGTTGGAGATGAATTTGAACAAAACATAGATTGTACTAATCGGATGTAGTGCGGAGGATTTGCAAGACTTGCTCCAAATTTCCCCATGTCGAATAGTTTCCTTTCCAATCAAGTACCTAGGCCTCCCTCTATCGTATCGTTGATTGACAAAATACAAACTACAACCCTTGGTGGACAAAGTGTCTAACAAGTTTACCACTTGGAAATCAGGGTTGATCATATATAGTGGCAGAGTCATCCTGGTTAAATCAATGATTTATGTTAGTGTCGGGGTTACACACTATGGCGATGGATCTGCCCCCTTGGATTATCGATTTTTCTTAACAAACTTAGTAAGGGTTTCTTCTGTGCAGGGACACAATGCTCCAAGAGTGGCCAATGTGTTGTTGCGTGGGATACAGTTTGCACACTAGTGGGATAATGTGGATTGGGATTTCTCAACCTAAAAATTCTTAACGAGGCCTTCTATTCGATTTTGGATTTGGGAAGAAAACACATCCAATAACCTTCGTTGGTCGCAACTTGACCTAGCGATATCTAAAGAAGCTACACAAATGTATAACTCTTCAGTCATAGTTGAGATGTGGGATGGCCGCAAAACCCTATTCAAGATCAATCATGTTGGGTACGCAGCATAGAAAACAAAAAATTCCTATAATGGGAACTATTATACGCCAAGATCTATCTACTAGATACAAGCAATGGTGGATTATCCATAGAGAACATACCCTCAAATACCGACAAAGTGTAACAAGATGGATCTCGTGGATGATGTAGTCGAACGCTTGCCGATCTCAAGATCGTGTGGAAGTCCTAGCGCCACAAATCAGCAGCGCATATGTCCTCGCACACACGTTCAGGCCATCGAACAACCTCCACCTCCTCGCTCCAACGATGCAGCAGAAGCAGCAAATCCTTCTAGAAAAAATGCCACCAGGAACATGTATCTCGCCAATCCGGGACCATTGGGGAATAATTCTAGAGGGGAAGAGATATCCTTCACGAGGAGGTGTGCTTTGTGAGGGAGGATAGGGGGCCTTTTATAGGGAAGGGGGCACCCCCTTCCATGTTCTCCGGCCATGGAGGAGCCGCTCCACCTCCTCTCATTCATGTGGGTGGGAGCTCCACTCACATAAACATGCCTCCACTCAAAGTTCCACTCACATGCACTAAATTGCCACCAAATTTAATGCAACTCTCATTTAATAAAACTCCTTTTTTCAGAATTTTGTTAATTACTTTAATTAACAAACATCCACATAAACCCCCTGCAACATTTCAATATCACATGCAAAACCAATTTCAGCAATTTCACCCGAAACAATTTCGGTGTCCATTGAAATAATTCCAGCGCTTTGCAATTCTTTCGTCTATAACATATTTTCTCCAAATGGTGTTTGGCAACCCTTAAGTGTGTCACTCCATGGTTAGCGAATAATGCAGACATGATCGAGACACCTCCTAGATCAATAATCAGAAGTGGGACTTGAAGATCTATACTGACTCCCACACATTCAACAATCACTTTTGTGATTGAGAGAACCTTTAACGATAGTAAATAAATCCATTTGTATTGCGATATATAACATGTCCGAGATTTGATCATCAGTATCTCAATACTTAGATTGATCTAGTTATCGACATGCACTCTTTTCTCGTTCCCGTGACATAACATTCTAGTGATCACATCACTTGCTTGCAAGCTATCTTAATGTGATATCACTAAGAGGGCCCAGAGTATATCTATCCATCACTGGGATTGACAAATTCCACTCTTGATCGATGATCCTCAACATAACAACTTCGGAATACCCAAACCCATCTTTATAGTCACCCTATTACGGGGTGATGTTTGATAAAGATTACTTCATATGATGCTATAGAAATATAAACATAATGCGTTTGATCGTAATGCTATACTTCGGATGAATGTTCATCACATCACTCACCAATGTTGTGACCTTGTTATTAACAACATCAAATGTCCATGATCAGGAAACCTTGATCATCCTATTAATCAACGAGCTAGTTTATTAGTGAGGCATAACTATGAACTTTCTATTTGTTTATTAAACAAACATGTATTAAGGTTTCCGTATTAATACAATTATATCATGCACAATAAACATCTATCATATACTTGGAACACATCTAATAACAACTTTATTATTGCCTCTCAGGGCATATTCCCTTTAGTCTCCAACTTGCACTAGAGACAATAATCTAGTTTACAAAGTGATAAATCTAACACCCATGGAGTTCTTGTGTTGATCATGTTTTTCCCTAGGGAGAACTTTAGTCAACGGATCTAATACATTTAGGTCTGTGTGTACTTTACAAATATTTATATCTAAATCATTGGCATGCTCGCGGATGGAGTGAAACCAGCGCTTAATATGCTTGGAATTCATGTGAGACCTTGGTTCCTTGGTGTTGGCTATGGCTCCATTGTTGTCACAATAGATCACGATTGGGTACAACGCACTAGGAACCACACCTAGTTCGGTTATGAACTCCCTCATCCAAACTGCTTCCTGTGCCGCTTCTGAAGTAGCAACATATTTTGCCTCCATCGTTGATCCAGCCACCACAAGTTGTTTGGAACTCCTCCAACTAACTGCTGCTCCATTCAAGTGAAATATGTATCCTAATTGAGACTTAGAGTCATCCAGATCGGTGTCAAAGCTAGTGTCGACATAACACTTAGCGAACAGCTCTTCTTCACCTCTGTATACAAGAAACATATCCTTAGTTCTTCTTAAGTACTTAAGGATATTCTTGACCGCTATCCAGTGTTCTGAACCTGGATCAGATTGGTACCTACTAGTCAAACTAATAACATGTGCCACATCTGGTATTTTACATAGCATGGCATACATTATAGAGCCTATGGCTGAAGCATAGGGGATCTTATCCATTATCTCTCTTTCTTCCGCCGTAGCCGGACTTTGAGTCTTACTCAATGTCTTGCCTTGCATCGTATGTAAGAACCCCTTCTTACTCCCATCCATGCATATTAAACTTCTTTAATATCTTATCAAGGTATGTACTTTGCGATATCCCAATTAGGCGCCTTGATCTATCTCTATACATCTTAATGCCTAATATATATGACGCATCACCAAATTCCTTCATTGGAAATTTGTTGTTTAGATAACTTTTAACACTATTTAAAAGATCTACATCATTTCCAATCAATAATATGTCATCCACATATAATATCAGAAATGCCACATTGCTCCCACTCACTTTCTTGTAAATACAAGCCTCTCCATAAGTTTGAACAAATCCAAACTCTTTGATCATCTCATCAAAGCAGAGATTCCAACTCCGGGATGCTTGCTTCAGTCCATAGATGGATCGCTGAAGCTTGCATACCTTATCAGCATCCTTAGGATCGACAAAACCCTTAGGTTGCATCATCTACAACTCTTCTTCAATATTACCATTGAGGAAAGAAATTTTGACATCCATCTTCCATATTTCATAATCGAAATATGCAGCAATTGATAACATAATCATAACCGACTTTAGCATCGCTATGGGAGACAATGTCTTATCATAGTCAACTCCTTGAATTTGTCGAAACCCCTTTGCGACAAGTCGAGCTTTATAGATGGTCACATTACCATCGACATCAGTTTTTCTTTTGAAAATCCATTTATTCTCAACGGCCTTTCGGTCGTGAGGTAAGTCCACCAAGGTCCAAACTTAGTTTTCATACATGGATTCCATCTCGGATTTCATGGCTTCTAGCCATTTGTTGGAATCCGGGGTTGTATGATTCGCTGGACTGTTCGGACTTGGCATATGAAATTTGCAAGGTTGATCTAGCATAGACTCGAATGTATACCTTGGCCTATCCTTTCATTCCTCCCACTGCTTTTTCTGCTCCGAGGTCCAACGCTTCCTACCTTTGTTTTTCTGTTGCCAGCTCTGCCATCCAGTTTTTTGGCGTTGACTGGCTCCGGCATTGGGTTGATCCCTATCCACAGCTGCGACTTGCTGCGAGTTATACCGATAATCCGGAAGCTCGTCCCTTCTTTTTCCTCAGAAATCATTCCTCCTTGACGATTCGGGGCCATCCCAGCCGTAATACTCTTCATTTGCTTCGCTAGACATTAACCGGGGTTGCGTTGGATCTCCCAAGGCATATAAATCTGCGATCCAGATCGTCTCAGCCAAGGTAGTTGGCATATCTCGCTGTAACCTTTGCCACAACATACTTCCATATCTGCACCCCTGAGCGAACCACACAATAGCTTGTGATTCAATCACTCCTTCGCATGAGTTTCTCACATTGCACCACCGAGTCAGGAAATCTCTATCCGGCTCATTCGGTCTCTACCGGCACAATGCTAGGGTTTGTAGCCTATTGGGTCTCTTGTAAGTGCTTGAGAAATTGCTAACGAACCGCTCCTAGAAATCCAGCCAGCAGTTAACGCTTCCTGGTGGTAAATTATTCAACCAAACTCGTGCTAGTCCTTCCAACATCAGTGGTACATATCTCACCGCCCATCTCAAATTTCCCGTTGCAATCTTGACTGATATGGCATAGTCAATCAGCCAATCCTCTGGCCTGGTACTACCATCATAAGTTCGGGTTCCTCTAGCCAGCTAAAAGTTCGGCACTAGTGGCTCATTCATGATCCGGGGCCTGAAACACGCTGGACCCGGTGGACCTTGTAACTCGATTTGTTCGGACCTATAAATCCTATCCAACTTCAACCTCGCATCATCTGGCTGCAAGTTCCTGCTTCCCAACTGTGATCCAACTACATGGTGATACAATCTGGGGTATCCATAGTTGACCATAGCCGAATAACGATCATTGTATCTTTCCTAATCTGGACGTGCATGATGCTGTGGTGCCGCTTGTCCCGCACTTCCTTCTTGCCGAGTTACGCATTGTTGTTGTGTCCGAGGTAAATTTTGCCCCGCTCCCACGAGATTGCGTTGTCCGGCATTGCCGTTGGCAACATTTCTTTGACCAGCATTGCCTTGGTCATGGTTACCTCGGGCAGCCACACCTCAGCTGGTACTATGGTGGTCCTCATCAACTTGCACTGCTTTGCCTTTTTCAGCCCTTACCGGGTCATAAGGGACCATTTGCTTGTTTCTTCTCCCAGAGTCCACTACCTCTTCTCTCCTGGGATCGTGACCTGGAGACGACGCGGCTCCTCTGGATCTTGTCGTGTTATTTCCGGCTAAATGTACCACCTGTGAGGCCCCTGGTGGTGTCGGGTTAACTTTGTTTATTTCTTCATTTTTTGGCATGCAACTCTCAATAGGTGATTTACCCTCTCTTGCTGCCTTTGTCGGGCCTCTCCGGTTAAACCTTCTAACTTGGACACGGCCGCATTTGCTGCTCTAAGGTTCTTTGCCAGGTACTGTACCGATCCAACCCTCCTGTTAATATCGTAGCTATTTGACTCGGCCTAGGCTCGTACTTCTTATCAATCTCAGTGATCAGGTTCCTGCCCTGGATTTTCACTCCATCGATACAGTTTGCCTTAGCATATTATCTCAAGGTGATGTTCAGCAACTGATGCAGCTCTGCTAACTTCTTTGCTCCAGCTAACATCTTCTTCCTAGTTTCCTCTAACTCAACTTGCGCCTGAGCCGGATCTACAACAGGTGTTGTTGGCATTGCCAAGCTATCTATCGCTTGCTAGAGCACATTCTCTGGCTTCTCTAGCGGAGGAAACCTAGATCTTTTCTGTTTGGGCATTACCTCTGGCTCTGGTGCCGGATCTTTGCTTGGTCCCGCATCTGGAGCGGTTATCGGTACTTCAACGCTACTAGTGGTGCGAGCAATACGCACTCCATGAGTGGCGCTGAGAGGTGGTTCGCCTCCCTCGACAATGTGCCGCAGGTGAACGCAGGACTCATCCACCCCGACATAGATCTGTGCGTGCCAAGCTTGAGGAAGACACCCTTGCGTGGTGGAGGGTGCCTGCCGAAGCTTCCCGCATTGTTGCTGACATAGTCCAACGCTCCAAAGCGTTGAACCAAGCCTAAGACGATTCGCTCGCCGGTGCTTGAGATGTTTCCCTCCTAAATTTTCACCCCTTCTAGCACCGCTAGCCCCACGGTGGGTGCCAACTGTCGTGGTGGTGGAACGGCAGATGCCATGGATAGGCTAAAGATGGGGCCAATGAGTGCTAGGGGAATCCAAGGAGGGAGAGCGTGGTGATTCCACGCACGGATGTTCGTGTATATTCTCTATCAATGGTGTTTACAAGTGCTCCTAAGGCTCTCAACAAGAAGGAGATGATGTCTCTTCCTCCCTGTTTACTAGCCCTTGAGTTCTACCTTAGATAGAGAATGATTGATCTATTTGTCGTCCCTCTATATGGAGGCCCCGGTGCTCCTTATATAGGGGTGCCCGGGTTACAATTCTAGGGCACAGGTGGCAGTATATTCTATGAATAAGCTCCTCGTGCAAAGCTCGATGCTTCTTTATTCCTCTTTAACGGCTCGTTCGGACTTCGGACGTAACCCGCAGCGTCATCCTCGCCTTTTGGCGTCACCAGACACGGGCTACGTCATCCGGCTTTGCCCGCGTCACCTCGGTCGCCCCTGACCCGCTGATCCTCTTCTTTACTTTACTTTGCGCATGTTCCAGCTAATAAAGCCACCTTTTGACCAGCGGGGGATCCCTTCTCTTTGAAGCGTAGATAATCCGGCTAGCATGTAGCTAATCCGGCTTACCCATTTACCTGCAAAACAGATAGACACGGCCGGCATAAATCTTATGCCGACCGGACCATTGTCAGGTAATGCCCCATGGGCCGGTCCACACCGTGATTCGGCCTGCCTTGTGGTGACCCGGTCAGCAATTCTCTTTAACCATGCCGTACTCCGGCTAACTCGGCCCTTATACCCCGGTGTTACCCTACCCGCGGGTATCCCCCCAACAAAACGTCAGTTTTATTCCGTATTTATTAGAGCCTAACCCATAATTATTTTAAAAGCCTATTCAACCCCTCTAGGCGACATCCATTGTCTTTTCAACACGCCATTTCGTCCGGCGACCGCTGGAGGCGATCAAAATGGCGGGGCATCATCGCTACCAGCACGAAGCTTATCATGTATGTTCTCATATGAAAAGGAGTGCTAATAGGGACCGTTCACACCTTTCCTAGTTCACGTGGATGAGGAACAGATCGGTGCGTGGTGCCACGATATCTTTCCCCAGGCTTCGTCTCATCTTGCGTGGTAAATATCTACCTACATATTCTTCTATTTTCCTGCTTTTGCATTTTTGGATGTCTATGTTTTGCTTTTTCTGCGGCCGTAGTTCTTATATGCCTATGTTTTTTCACTCTACAGGTGATGGTTGTATGTGGAGGATAATATAAACTGTGCTATCGTAGAGCACGTCAGTACGTTATGTGTTCTTGCCGTCTTTATCTTTTTGGTTTGCATTCGCTTTTTTGCATCTTCTTTCATGCTATTTAGTTCTCTCTCTCACAATCCTACCAATGAAGGACGACAAGCCTTGCAACATCAGGGATAGTGGTATTTCTCTCACGGCTAATACTTTCGATCCAGATTATGGATCTAGTATAGCTTCTTTTTCCCTAGTAGACCTAGGTTATCGAATCCTCAAGAAGCAGATTCATAGTGAAGTTACTTTAATGGACCTTCGAGAGTTTTAGAATTCCTTTTGTCATTTTACCGGACCAAGATTTTGCATCTTTTTGTTGTTGTCGATGATGGTGAGAGAGGGCCTAGGGCGTTCGGTGTCACCTGTAGCTGTGCAAAACATCTGATGGGAATAAAATATAAAGATAAAGTATGCATGTAATTGTTGGAGCAAGATAAATTATAGGTGGGCAGTGCATCCATAATTGCTATTTCTTCCGCAACCGCTTATAGCAATAACCTACTAGTCTAATACATAGAAGAAAGAGAACTAATGATATGCATAGTGATGTCACCGTTAATCCCATGTAAATCCCTCACATACAGCCGTACTACCCCTTCTATCACTATGGTTCCTAACCTGCAGATCAGTCATTACTCATACTCCCTATACCTGGCTCAACCCTCGGGGTATTGGGTACCTGAAAAGTCCTTAGATTGAGGCAAGAGAGGATACAATAATCATCATGTAATACAAACTAATACATGATCCCATCTATGATAAATAACATGCACAAACGCTACATGGCTAGGACAAAGCCCTTAACCCAAGGAGAATTACTCACACATAGAGATGAGATAAACAATCACAAACATTGTAATGAAAACCATGATATTGATAGCAATAGTCTTCAAATGTCGTCAATTGAAGAAGAGATCTACTATTACAAATGGTGGAATATCGCTATGGAGATAGAGAATGGTTTTGAGATCTGGAGGCGGCTGGTGTTCTGGGGCAGAGACTTTTGGGCAAGGCAGGATTGTTTTCTCGTAGTCCGGGGCTTCTTTATATAGGGATACCTTCACGAAAGTTATTCTGTTTGACCTAGCGGTGGTGGCGCTAACTATACGACCGGAACTATACGGCCGAAATTTTATTCCGGTCATATAGGTGGTCGTTAAAGCGTCTGCCTACACTTCACGACTCCTGGTTTCTTCTGTATATTCAAAATCTCGTATCTTTGACTTTAATGTAGTGATTCGCATCTTCAAACGACATTATCTACGCAGAAAAAATAGAAAGAAACAATTGCATACCCCTTTGAAATTAGGCATTAGTGTAGGGTTTAGAGAGATATTTCATAAAAATATGAATAATATCCAGTTTAAATGTGGACGTAGATGTCTATATTTCAAAACCATCAGTGGATTATGACTTTTTATTTAATAGCTTCTTTTACATTTTCCCACTGATTTGTTTTTGTGCTTCTCAGGGTCATCTTCTCCATGAATTCATGGCCCAGCAAACGGTGTTTTCGGCTCTCTGCTGCTTCACAATCACTGTACGAAGAAATTCAGGATAGTTGTTGAGAAGATGAAGCAGAAGGTGTTTGTCTGCTATATCAAAGATGTCAGCAAGCTAGAATCTCTAGGGCCCTCTATTCTATTTTTTATAGCCTTCTCTGTAAGCTTTTGTGCTCATTTGTTCTATGATAATAAAACAAATGCGATGAGAATTGTATGGAAATGTGTGGCGTGTATTATGTAGCTTTTCTATGAAAATAATGAACGGATCAATTTATTTAGATTTGTTGTGTGTTGTGAATTTTCATCTCCGTGCGTGTTTTTTACTTTCACGAGTTCTTAGAAAATGTGACTGGATTTTGGTTCTACCTCTTTGTTTATTCTTCGTGTTCTTAGGTTTATTACGTGCGTTTATCTTTAACTTTTAAGTGTGCATGTTGTTGTTCCAGACAGAACGGATAAGAGAACATCTTTAGACAGACTACTGCTCGAGTTATAAGGGATAAGACAGGATCTATAAACGGGGTCGTGCTCGAGATACTGTGCCTCATATTGATGGCCTGAATGTTGGTTCAGCAGTCTACCATTGTCTTTTCATAAAAGAGTGTAAGACTTAACTCCGTGAGTGAAGGTTAAGTGTGTATTCGTGTCCCAGGATGTAGTGTGTGTGAGACGTGCAGAATATCAATCTGTGGAAACATATGTCTGAAAAAAGTTTCTACTACTCCCTCCGTTGCACGGTATAGTTTGTTCTGGCAAGCACCTTACTGACTCGGTATATCGTTTGCACGTTATGTGCTTAACGACATATGTAACATGGAAACACGCCGTAGCTGACCCGTTCACTCTAGTAATATGCCCCCTTACTTTTTGTTATGTCATCAAGCATTCTGCCTACCACCTTTAGCTCTTAGAAGCAAATGTGGTGCGGCTATGTCATCCAACATTTTACATACCAGCCGCACCCGGGGGAGCAAATAGAAGTCTATTTAATATAAAATACATATTATAAAATTCTCTTTTAACCTGAAACTCCTTCAAATCACTGTGAACTACTTTGGATCCTCCCAGAACGATTCTAGTTCTCTCATGAAACACTTTGTTTCTATGATCCCAATGATTCCAAAAAAATCTTGAAGCGTCATAGAATCCTTAAGTGTTTTACCCTATGGTTCAGGAACATCACAACCATAATCGAGATTCTTTTTGGATCAATGATCATCGGCAAGATCTGGAGATCAATAATGACCCCTGTGCATTCCATGATATGAATGTCATTTGAACCATAAACGTCGAGTCCAATTCCCTTTGTTACTTTGATACCTGACTTGTTCGAGACCTGATCATCAGTATCACGATACCTTGTTCAATCTCGTTAGTGACAAGTGTTGAACTCTTTCCCATGATATTCTATATTCATGACCAAGTCATACGCTATGCATCTTAAGGATGTAATCTCACCAAGTGGGTCTAGTGTATCTTCCCGTCACGCGAGAAAACAAATCCCACCCTAGATGCATACGCCTCAATATATCCCTTTGGAATATTTGATAGACACTTTTATAATCCCCTTGCTATGGTGTGATGGTTGACGAAGTAAAAAGGCCTTGGGTGATAGTGATTAGATATGATCTCATGATCTAAGGACTAAGATACTTCATTTCATAATTATTTCAATGATGAACATTGTGACTTTATCATGCCGTAATACGTATGTTGGGTACACGTCCATCACATAATTCACTAACTATATGACCTCATTGTTAATTGACATAAATATCCATGATTAGGAACCTTGATCATCAGTTGTGCAATGAACTAGTTGAATAGATACTACTTAGGACATTGGTTTCTTTACATACCACACGTGTACTAATATTTTCGATTGATATAGTTATAGCACGGTATAAAACTATTATTAACTAATATGATATGATAATAAACTCCCTTTACTATTTTATTCTAGGGCATATCTCCTTCAGTATCCCACTTACTCTCGAGTACAAATAATCTAGTTGCATTTGTTACTAATCATAAACAAAGTATCATATAGTGTGCTTTTGATTATGCTTTATAATGGAAAATGTTTCATCAATGGTTTGCGTCCTTTAGATCCCTATATTCTTTTCAAATCATGTAATGTCACCTTGTTTCACATTATCTATTATCACATAATATGTCGAAGTATATGTTTGGTGGCAGAGTGACACATTTGTTTCCTTGTGTATACAATGACATATGTTCAGTCAGGTAGAATTTCACTACATTCATGTATACTAGAAACATACTCAGTTAGAATTTGAGATTCCTAAGCCATAACTATTATACTTGATACTACTGGAGAAGCCACATACTTCAATATTAATGTAGATTTAATTGTCAATGCATAATATGCAACTTCTATTCCAAACCATGCTTCTTTCAACTTAAATATATACTTAATTCCGGTTTAGTGATTTACTCAGGAATCACTTTGGAACCTATTCTTCTAACTAAGAACTTGGGTCACATTATGTCGAGTATACAATATGGTTATATGGAAGAACCTACGATAGAACCATAGGGGATGTAGATCATCCCTTTTCTTCATTTTTAACCATTGTTTCTTATATCGAGACTAACTCAATGCTTCTGCTAGTTTCACAAGAATCTCTTTCCGTACTTGTTCTATTCTGAACTACTTCAAAATATAAACTAAGACATTCCGAACTTCTTTTAGAATATAATTCAGAAAACATTTTGACTTTTATTGTTTATTAAAAACACCAATCTATATCCATAGATTTCAATGTTTAATACTTGTTCAACTTCATCTTTCAACTATTTACCAACTTAAATAACTATTAGTACCAATTACATCATTTACCATATGTCATCCACATTTGCAAGAATGTTTTCACACTCCTATTGAAATACGTCATACATATATGGGACTAGGATAATCACTCAGCTCCCCCTCAAAATAAGTCATCTACATATTCAGATTCAGGAAAATTGTTTAGCTCCCACTCAATTTCATGTAAATGTAAGTCCTCTTGATATTTTGGTAATTCCAAAATTCCTTGATCATCCATCAACTCGAGAATTCCATCTACGAGACACTAGTATCCATGTGATTGACAAAACCTTCTTTTTCTACTAGTTATAACCTTATTCAATCTTGATATTGAAGAACATGTAGTTTGACAACCTTCTACCAATTATCAAATTGTACTATTTGCTGGTGTAAACCCAAAAGACTTAATAATCGCTACATATCGTAACCAAACTTTGAATATGTCAAAACATCTTGTGACAAATGGAGCATTATATCTTTTCTTAAAGTTTCATTTCTTCCTTATAACTTTGACTTATTGGGAAATCTTAATTAACCTATTTACTTAATAAGATCGAGTAACCTATCTACTTTTCCAATCTTGTGGATTTGAGAGATTTCCATCCCATAAGTCTGGTCAATAGCTTTGCCAAGTTCATAACTATGATGATGGACAACTGCTTATGCCCACGACTACCTGATCTCCAAGAACCCAAGCGCTTTTGTGAAAGGAATGAGAATTAACGACAACATCTTATTGGTGCAGCAATCTATCAAACTACTACATAGTAGGAAGATCTCGACTATCCTGTTGAATTTGGATCTTGCAAGGTCGTCTGGTTCTGTTGCTTGGACCTTTGTGATGGAAGTCTTGAAACACTATGGATTTGGACCACGATGTAGAGACATGACCTCCTTGTTGTTGCGCATCTCGGGATCTAGTGCTCTTGTCAGTGGAAACCTGGGAAATATCATGATGGATGCAAGAGGCTTACGCCAAGGGTTCACAATCTCTATCACGCTCTTCCTCCTGATGATCTAGGTTTTCAACACTATGATAGAACGATGTGAACATATGCATCTGTTTGAACCCCTAGTGGAGGTAAGCTTCCAACACTATGTCTCTCTATTCGAGGATGATGTGGAATTGTCCTGAAATCATGCGATGGAGATTTTAGAACTATTAGTGGATCCCTAGGTTTTCTGCAGCTACCTAGGGCTGGAGATGAATTTGAACAAAACATAGATTGTAGTAATCAGATGTAGTGCTGAGAATTTGCAAGACTTGCGCCAAATTTTCCCCTGCCGAATAGTTGCCTTTCCAATCAAGTACATAGGCCTCCCACTTTTGTATCGTTGATTGACAAAATACAAACTATAACCCTTGGTGGACAAAGTGTCTAACAAGTTTACCACTTGGAAATCAGGGTTGATCAAATATAGTGGCAGAGTCATCCTGGTTAAATCAATGATTTACGTTAGTGTCGGGGTTCCACATTATGGGGCTGGATCTGCCCCCTTGGCTTATCGTTTTTTCTTAACAAACTTAGTAAGGGTTTCTTCCATACAGGGACACAATGCGCCAAGAGTGGCCAATGCGTTGTTGCGTTGGATACAGTTTGCACACTAGTGGAATATTGTGGATTGGGATTTCTCAACCTAAAAATTCTTAACGAGGCCTTCTATTTGAAGTGGATTTGGGAAGAAAACACATCCAAGAACCTTCATTGGTTGCAACTTGACCTGGTGATATCTAAAGAAGCTACACAAATGTTTAACTCTTCAGTCATAGTTGAGATCCGGGATGGCCGCAAAACCCTATTCAAGACCAATCATGTTGGGTTCACAGCATAGAAAACAAAAAATTCCTATGATGGGAACTATTCTACGCCAAGATATATCTATTAGATACAAGTAATGGGTGGATTATCCATAGAGAACATACCCTCGAATACCAACAAAGTGTAACAAGATGGATCTCGTGGATGATGTAGTCGAACGCTTGCCGATCTCAAGATCGTGTGGAAGTCCTAGCGCCACAAATCAGCAGCGCATATGTCCTCGCACACACGTTCAGGCCATCGAACAGCCTGCACCTCCTCGCTCTAGCGATGCAGCGGAAGCAGCAACCCCTTCCAAAAAAAATGCCACCGGGAATATGTATCTCGCCAATCCGAGAACATTGGGTAATAATTATAGAGGGGGAGAGATATCTTCACGAGGAGGTGTGCTTTGTGAGGGAGGAGAGGGGGGCCTTTTATTGGGAAGGGGGGCACCCCCTCCCATGGTCGGCGGCCATGGAGGAGCCGCTCCACCTCCTCTCATTCATGTGGGTGGGAGCTCCACTCACATAAACATGCCTCCACTCAAAGTTCCACTCACATGCATTAAATTGCCACCAAATTTAATGCAACTCTCATTTAATAAAACTATTTTTTCAGAATTTTCTTAATTACTTTAATTAACAAACATTCACATAAGCCCCCTGCAACATTTAAATATCACATGCAGAACGAATTTTAGCAATTTCACCCGAAACAATTCCGGTGTCCATTGAAATAATTCTAGCGCTTCGTAATTCTTTCGTCTATAACATATTTTTTCCAAATGGTATTTGGCAACCCGTAAGTGTGTCACTCCATGGTTAGCGAATAATGCAGACATGATATAGACCCCTCTCAGATCAATAATCAGAAGGGGGACTTGGAGATCCATACTGAGTCCCACACATTCAACGATCACTTTTGTGATCGATAGAACCGTTAACGATAGTAACTAAATCCCTTTGTATTGCGATATATAACATGTCCGAGATTCGATCATCAGTATCTCAATACTTAGATTGATCTAGTTATCGACATGCACTCTTTTCTCGTTCCTGTGACATCACATTCTAGTGATCACATCACTTGCGTGCAAGCTATCTTAATGTGATATCACTAAGAGGGCCCAGATTATATCTATCCATCACTGGATTGACAAATTCCACTCTTGATCGATGATCCTCAACATAACAACTTCGGAATACCTGAACCCATCTTTATAGTCACCTTGTTACAGTGTGACGTTTGATGTTATCAAAGTATTCTTCAAGTGTCAGCAATTAACATGATCTCATGGTCCAAGGATAAAGATTACATCATATGATGCTATAGCAATATAAACATAATGACTTTGATCGTAATGCTATACTTCGGATGAATGTTCATCACATCATTCACCAATGCTGTGACCTCGTTATTAACAACATCAAATGTCCATGATCAGGAAACCTTGATCATCCAATTAATCAACGAGCTAGTTTATAATGACGCATAACTAGCAACTTTCTATTTGTTTATAAAACACACATGTATTAAGGCTTCCGTATTAATACAATTATAGCATGCAAAATAAACATCTATCATATATTCGGAACACATATAATAACAACTTTATTATTGCCTCTTAGGGCATATTCCCTTTAGTCTCCCACTTGCACTAGAGACAATAATCTAGTTTACAAAGTGATAAATCTAACACCCATGGAGTTCTGGTGTTGATCATGTTTTGCCCTAGGGAGAACTTTAGTGAACGGATCCACTACATTTAGGTCCGTATGTACTTTACAAATCTTTATATCTAAATCCTTGGCATACTCGCAGATGGACTGAAACCAGCGCTTAATATGCTTGGAATTCATGTGAGACCTTGGTTCCTTGGTGTTGGCTATGGCTCCATTGTTGTCACAATAGATCACCATTGGGTCCAACGCACTAGGAACCATACCTAGTTTGGTTATGAACTCCCTCATCCAAACCGCTTCCTGTGTCGCTTCTGAAGTAGCAACATATTTTGCCTTCGTCGTTGATCCAGCCACCACAAGTTGTTTGGAACTCCTCCAACTAACTGCTGCTCCATTCAAGTGAAATATGTATCCTAATTGAGACTTAGAGTCATCCAGATCTTTGTCAAAGCTAGTGTCGACATAACACTTAGCGAACAGCTCTTCTTCACCTCTGTATACAAGAAACATATCCTTAGTCCTTCTTAGGTACTTAAGGATATTCTTGACCGCTATCCAGTGTTCTGAACCTGGATCAGATTGGCACCTACTATTCAAACTAATAACATGTTCAACATCTCGTCTTTTACATAGCATGGCATACATTATAGAGCCTATGGCTGAAGCATAGGGGATCTTATCCATTATCTCTCTTTCTTCCGCCGTAGCAGGACTTTGAGTCTTACTCAATGTCTTGCCTTGCATCGTATGTAAGAACCCCTTCTTACTCCCATCCATGCATATTAAACTTCTTTAATATCTTATCAAGGTATGTACTTTGCGATATCCCAATTAGGCGCCTTGATCTATCTCTATACATCTTAATGCCTAATATATATGACGCATCACCAAATTCCTTCATTGGAAATTTGCTATTTAGATAACTTTTAACACTATTTAAAATATCTACATCATTTCCAATCAATAATATGGCATCCATGTATAATATCAGAAATGCCACATTGCTCCCACTCACTTTCTAGTAAATACATGTCTCTCCATAAGTTTGAACAAATCCAAACTCTTTGATCATCTCGTCAAAGCTAAGATTCCAACTCCAGGATGCTTGCTTCAGTCCATAGATGGATCGCTGAAGCTTGCATACCTTAGCAGCATCCTTAGGATCGACAAACCCTTAGGTTGCATCATATACAACTCTTCTTCAATATTACCATTGAGGAACGCAATTTTGACATCCATCTGCCATATTTCATAATCAAAATATATAGCAATTGCTAACATAATCCTAACAGACTTTAGCATCGCTATGGGAGACAATGTCTTATCGTAGTCAACTCCTTGAATTTGTCGAAACCCTTTGCGTCAAGTCGAGCTTTATAGATGGTCACATTACCATCAACATTAGTTTTTCTTTTGAAAATCCATTTATTCTCAACGGCCTTTCGGTCATGAGGTAAGTCCACCAAGGTCCAAACTTAGTTTTCGTACATGGATTCCATCTCCGATTTCATGGCTTCTTGCCATTTGTTGGAATCCGGGCTCATCATCGCTTCTTCATACGTCGCAGGGTCATCTATTTCATCAACCATGAAATTCATAACATGATTTCGGTATAGTTCAGGAGATGCACGTGTCCTGCTTGACCTGCGAGGTTTGGTAGTATCCTCTTTCAGAATTTCACGATCATTATCATTAGTTCCCTCTTCATTCGGTGAAGTAACTCCGAAGCAATTTCTGGCGCTGCACCACTTGCCGTTTTATGAAGAGAAGGTTCAATAACCTCTTTGAGTTCTACCTTCTGACTACACACGCCTTTCGCAAGAAACTCTTTCTCTAGAAAGGATCCATTCTTGGCAACAAAAACATTGCCCTCGATTCAGTGATAGAAGGAATACCCAATTGTTCGAGTTTATCAGGCTGAAGTTTCTTCATAAACATTGCAACCCCAAACTTTAAGAAATAACAGCTTAGGTTTGTTTCCAAACCACAATTCATACGGTGTCGTTTCAACGGATTTAGATGGTGCCCTATTTAAAGTGAATGCAGCAGTTTTCCAGTGCTTAACCCCAAAATGACAGTGGCAAGTCAGTCAAAGACATCATAGATCGAACCATATCCAATAAACTACAATTACGATGTTCAGACACACCATTACGTTGTGGTGTTCTGACAGGTGTGAGTTGTGAAACTATTCCACAATCTCTCATGTGCGCTAAACTCGTAACTAAGATACTCACTTCCACGGTCATATTATAGAAATTTAATCTTTCTATTATGATGATTTTCCACTTCACTCTAAAATTCCTTGAACTTTTGGTTTCAGGCTTGTGTTTCATCCAATAGCTATACCCTTATCTACTCAAATCATCCATGAAAGTAACAAAATAACGATATCCACCTCGCGCTAACGCACTCATTGCACCACATACACCTGTATCTACGATTTCCAATGAACCTGTCGCCTGTTCCATTGAACCGGAAAACGGCGTTCTAGTCATCTTGCCCATAAGGCATGGCTGACATGTATCAAATGATTCAAAATCAAGTGATTCCAAAAGTACATCAGAATGGAGTTTATTCATGCATTTAACAACAATATGACCTAGACGGCAGTGCCACATATATGCAAATATATCATCATTAAGTTTAATCCTTTTAGGATGAACATTATGAATATGTGTAACACTATTATCGAGATCCAACAGAAATAAACCATTTATCACAGGTGCATGACCATAAAAGATATCATTCATATAAATCGAACAACCACTGTTTTCATATTTAAATGAATAACCACTTTGCAACAAACATGATCCGGATACAATGTTCATGATCAGCACAGGCAGCAAATAACAATTATTAAGATTTATAACTAATCCCGACGGTAGGTGGAGAGGTAGCATTCTGACGGCGATCACATCAACTCTTGATCCATTATCGACACACATCTTGACCTCACCTCTTGCTAGCTGTCGCTTGTTCCGCAACCCCTGATTCGAGCTACATATATTAGCAACCAATCCAGTATCAAATACCCAGATGCTACTGCGAGTACTAGTCAAGTATACATCAATAACATGTATATCACATATACCTTTGTTTTCCTTGGCAGCCTTCTTGTCCGCCAAATACTTGGGGCAGTTGTACTTCCAATGGCCAGTCCCCTTACAATAGTAGCACACAGTATCAGACTTCGGGCCTACTTAGGATTTCTTTTCAGGCGCGGGTAGATTTTCCGCCCTTCTTTCCCTTCTGTTTACCCTTCTTGTCTTTCTTGAAACCGGTGGTCTTATTGATCATCAACACTTGATGTTCTTTCCTAATCTCCACTTCTGCAGTTTTAAGCATTGACAGAAGATCGAGGAGAGACATCTTCATGCCCTGCATATTATAGTTCATCATGAAGGTCTTGTAGCTAGGTGGCAGAGATTGGAGAACAGGATGTATGCCTAACTCAATGGGAATTGTTTTTTCTCAAGGACACACGCTTATCGGCGTACCCAAACATTTTGGGTACATGCTCACTAAAGGAGCTATTCTTTTCCATCATGCAGCTAAAGAACTTTTCAGAAGCATTATAACTCTCTATGGCAGCATGGGTATCGAAAATCATTTTCAATTCCCCATGGTATCAAAGGCATTGCCATTTTCGAAATGGTTTTGAAGTTCTGGCTCTAGCCCATACAGTATGCCGCAATGAACTAAGTTATAGTCCTCCTGATGAGTCAAATAGACATTCTTTTCGTCGTCACGGGCTTTAAGACCTGCTGGGGGGCCTAGCGGTGCTTCTAGAACATATTGCTTTTGTGCAGCAGTGAGGAGAATCCTCAAATTGATGGCCCAGTTGGTTAAGTTGCTACCATTTGCTGCAAGTTTCTCTTTCTCCATGAACACATTGAAATTAAAAGCAGGTGGTGCCATCTACAATAAAATTTGTAAAGTTTAGACCAAGTTTATGATATATCGAGTTCAACTTATCAAATTAAGAATGAATCTCACTCAAAAACAATATCCCTTGTGTCTTGAAGGTGATTACATGAACCAAATCCACTACACCAAGTCTGATCATCACGTGAGTCGGTGTAGCTTCAAAGGCGAGCATATATATGGGCATCATATCAACTATATGACTCATGCTTAACCTTTCGGTCCATGTTCCGAGGCCATGTCTGTACATGCTAGGCTCACCAAGTAAGAACCTTAGTACTCGCATGTATAAAATTGTCTTACACCTGTTTATGATCGTGGATTCAAGTACACCTGATCATCAGGTGATGTCTTGAAGCGGCGAAACATAGAATGGTGCATACTTAAGGGAGACCACATTTTTATCTTGATATCTAAATGAGGGATCGTCTTATAATGCTACTAAAACACCAAACAAGAAATATAAGATGCAAGCATCAAATGTGTAAAGTGAAATGATATGGTTCTTGCACTTGATCACCATAATGTGCATCGTGGTATGATCTTTATCATTCCTTTCTGTGTAAGGCCAAGGTCTATCGAACTTACACGTTAGGTATGTTGCAAGAGTATCAACTATACATCAACTTACAACATTACCATATCATGACACCAGCCTAGCAACGATCTAAACTAGACGCCTCTAATTTATCAATTGCAAGTTTGAAAGGACACAAACGTCACCTAGAGGGGGTGAATAGGCGGTTTAAAACTTTTACGAGATGGGCGTAACAAAGGCGGAATAAAACTAGCATTTACTTTGTCAAGCACAAAACCTATATATGTACTATCGTTCACCCATATGCACCAACAACATATGCTAAGTAAGACAAGCAACTATGTGATAGCAAGATATAGACTTCAATCATGAAGGTTATCACAAAGTAAGGTGCATAAGTAAAAAATTGGGTATAGAGATAACCGAGGCACGTAGGGACGATGATGTTTTACCGAGTTCCTCCCAACAATGGAGTACGTCTCATTTGGAGAGGGGGTGGTATCAAACCACCAACACCACAAAAGGCCTCCCTTGTTCTCATGTGAATCTCACCCCAATGGGATCAATCCACACTTCCACTATCGATGCACTTTTCAGTGGCAACCCTGAACCTCTCACAAGGTTGGGGCACTTCTCCACAACTCAATTGGAGGCTCCCAACAAACAAGCTTGGGGAAATCTCCACAACTTAATTGGAGGCCCAAAGAAATCCACAAACCTATGATACAACCAAACCATATAGGGTTCCAAGAACCCAAGAGTAAAAAGCTTCTCACCTTTCACCCAATTGAATCCTCACCGAGAACTCAAACCGATGCACCAAATGCAAAGGCAAGAACACACGAAGTGCTCAAGTACTTCTCTCCCAAATTCCACCAAAGCTACAGAATCTTATGGGGGAATAAGAGAGGAAGAACAATGGAGGAAATATAGAAAAGACTCTAAGATCTAGATCCCAAGATGTTCCCCTCACTTAGAGGAGAGATTGATTGGTGGGGCTGTAGATCTAGATCTCCTCTTTCAAATCCCTCAAGAATATGCAAGAATCAATGGAGAGATTGAGGGATAGCAAGCTCAAGAAGGTCAGTAGTGGAGGGGAAAAGTTGCAAGGAAGGTTAGGTAAACATTGGGGAAAAAGGGCCCCTTATATAGGTCCTCCAACATCTAACAGCCGTGGAGCATGCGAGCCGGACATTCCTCCCTGTTTCCGGGTAGTTTCCGGTTTGGACACCAGAATGGCATCCACATGACTGAAATCTGAGATTTCTACGCCACACCGGCGTGTCTGGCCTATTCACTCCGGACATTCTGGCCAAGACAAAACTGATAGAAACAGCAATACAAAAACAACCATAACTTTTGCATCCGGACTCCGATTTTGATGATCTTTGTTTGGGATATACTTTCCGGGTATCCTCATAGTTCCTCACTAACTAGGGTGGCCCACTTCGGGTTAGAGCTTTGCTTCACGGGCGGCCCAGTCAGGGAGAAGAGACGGAGTCTAGTCCGGCTACGGGAAGGCCCAGAAGACTTACCGACTTAGGCCCATAATGTTACTTGTAGTTCAAGATGTACTCTGTAACCGACTCTTATTCGTAGCCAGATAGATCTCTCAGTAAACCCTAGGCCGAATATCTATATAAGCCGTCCTAGGGAGAGCCTTTAAGGCACCCTCAATAGTCTACAATCTCAACTCGCACAGGCGAACCCTTGTAACCCATATTCCGGCCCTGTCGTATTACTAGATTGCTAGCAGGAGTAGGATCTGTCCAAAGCCAGTGGATTCGAACCTGGGTAAACTTGTGTGCTCACCGTCCTGGAACACCGTACGTCTCACACGCCTCTCTTCCGCACGCCTCGAGGACCCCCTCATGGCGTACTTGTCCTCAATCCGACGACAGTTGGCGCCCACCGTGGGGCAAGTGAGCTTCGGATCTGCATTCTGAGCGGAATCTGCAAGAATTGGAATCGGCGTCGGTCGCATCCTCTACGCTAGCGACGTCCCTCTCAACGTTCTCGACGAGACATGGATTCCGGCTAGGGAGGCCGTGACTGCCTACACCATCATGTCTTTTTGCGAGATCGATGTTTACATCGGTTTTGCGGAACCTGTCCCACCCACCCCAGCGGTGATGATAGAGGCAGAAGAATTTTCTGGGTCCCCTTTGTCCGCAGAGGCGGTAGAGTTCCGGATCTCAGAAGACACTAATCCCACCCAGCCCGCACCAGTTGCGGAGATAGTGGAGAAATCCGAGCCTGAAGAAGACCTAGCGGTCCAAGTAGAATCTGGAGTGGATCTCCCTGGAGAAGCCGGATCCCAGATCGACCCACCCACGAAAGTCAAAATCCAGGAGGAGCATATCAATGACACTGATTCTGGCTCTGATGACGCCAGGACAGACATACCTTTCCTAAGGTACACACTGCGACGTATGATACTGCAAGGCGCAAGTGCAGACGCAATTCTCGAGACCATCAAAAGTTTCGATGAAGCTGACCACGAGAGCCGCAGGTACCTCAGGAGGAACGCGTCGCACTTTGTCGGATATGTTGGATCCGGATCCGGCTCTGCCGATGTTAGAGAAAACACCGACTCTGTGCTGGATGCAATTGGAACAAACGCCGACGTACCCGCATCCTCGGATGAATCGATGACGTCAGCAGATTACTGAAAGTTCTCCGCGGAATATGAAGAGGAGTACAACTCCAAAGCTGCAGAAGAAGGAGAAGCCATGGATGAAGGATCCGGGGAACAGTCTCCCAAAGCGTAGGATAACATGGAAGTCGGAGATAATCCCGAAGTCCAGAGTACCGAAAGTACCGATCAGAGCTTGACTCCGAGAAACGGACCCAAAGCCATCTTTGCTACCGGCGCTGCCAAGAAGGCAAAGAAGAAGAACAAGACCCCGGCAAAAGACCCTCTGACAGAGGAGGTGATTGCCGAGGAATATGGGGAGGACTCGGAAGGAGCACTTATCCCAGACGAGACGAAAAAAGAAGAATCAGTGGATGGACACGTGATCACGGAAGGTGCGCATAAACTCATCGATGCTGCATTAACCACACCTATTCCTACAGCTGCAAAACTTACTGCTGAAGAACTGGACGAGAGGGCGCAAGCCCTAGAAGCGCGTCGTCAAGTACTCCTCGATGAAGCCAAAAACATTGAGGAGGAAAAGAAACGCATGGCATCTGCGGGGAAGTACAACTCCAGGCAATACCAGAAGACCAGGAAGCGTCACACCAATGACAACCAATTCCCACAGATCCACGCCGTTCTTTTCGGAGATGAGATGGGGATGCCTCGGAAAGATAGTAAAGGAGATTGGGTATATCCAACCCCAGTACAGAATACCGTGGCAGCCTGAGAAATTCTATCGGCTAATCCAAGACCGGAGGAAATCCAGTTGAGAATCAAACTACTCAACAAGGGACTGGAACAGCAAAAGGTCGCCATGTCTGGAAGCCAAAAACTGGTGTTGGATTCCAACCAATGTCGCACAGATCCGACAAGGGCTGACATAAGACCCCATCGTGTTCCGAAGCAGCATCATCGCCCCGAACACCAGGAAGACAATTATTGGAGAACCAGATCATCAGGACAGCATCACAGAACTGCGCGTGACTAGAGCAATGTCGCCCCAGCGGCCAAAAAAGAGGCCATTTCTGCACTGTATCCGAGGAATCCTCCCCGACGAGAGTCAAAAGATCGAAGGGGAGAAGAAAAAGAGAAATGTCGGGAGGAGGATCGTCAAAAAATGCCACCTCCTAGACATACAAGCCGTCCGGCTGAGCCTCACCATAGTGGGAATGACGGACGAAGGAATGATGCAAACCATGCCGGTACAAGCCGGCAGGGGGCACGTTGTAGTGAAGACCCTCCCCAGAACAAGAATAATGACGCACCGGACGGAGGCCGACGATCAGCCGGAAACTATGCAACTGCCCCACCCTCTCCACCAAGCAGTCATCACAACGGCTCTCCAGGGGGACAAGGAGGACGACATGGCGGAGGAGGTGGTGGCAGAAGCCGAAGTTCGGCTCTAAGGCACCGCAACCACAGCCGACATTCGGGACGATCTGTATCCCTGAACGATGCAAGGCACATGATCAACTCCAATATAGAGGCGCGACGCTATGAAAATGATGATATCTACGTGGGCCCAAAGTGCTTCGGACCACGCATCAGAGCTACAAGATTCCCGGAAGGATTTCCTATCTCAAGACATATCCAAGCCTACGACGGCATTGCTCGACCAAATACCTGGCTACAGGATTTTTTCCAAGCTTGATGCATCGCCAAAGGTGGAAACAGCCTGGTCGCAACCCGATATCTCCCACTTATATTGCGGAAGGCGGCACGATCATGGCTCAATGAACTTCCAGAGAACACCATCCACAACTAGTATGACATGCAAAGTGCGTTCTTTCGGAAATTCGACGGCACATATCGGAGGCCCTGTACGGTCGGATACCTATAGCGTTGCACCCAGAAGGCCGGAGAAACTACGATTGAAGCTTTCATCGGACGATGGATCGACACCAAGAACTCCTACGAAGGAGTAAATGATTAAAATGCGATTGAAACTTTCATCGCAGGACTCCCAATTGGTCTATTGCGCCATCGCTTGAAGTGTGACAAGGTCACTGATTTGGGAGAGATGATAGAAACAACGAGAAAGTATGCGGATGCTGACAACGATGCAGAGGGATTCCTCAATGTCCTAGTTGTGCCTCAGTCGACAAAACAACCAAAGCAACAAGCTCAGAAGCGCAAAAATACCTCGTAAGACAATCCCAACGCGGAAACGGCACTAGTCACTGTTACTTTCGGGTCTGGAGCATGAGGAGGACGTGGCAGAGGCCGTGGAACTTCAAAAGTGCAAGGTAGAGGAGACCAGCAACCAGGCAAAACCTATTCTTGGGCCAACATTGCCAATAACCCATGTGTGCATGACTTAGACGCCAATGGGGGCTCGTCCCACACCAACGCCGAATGTCGTTTCAATGACGACATCAAAAGAGATGACACCGCGGGCTACAAAGCTAAGCGGAATAATGGAAAGAAGAATCCCGAAAAAGACAAAGAGACCAAGGAAGATTCCAACATGGAGGAAGCTGATGCTTCAAATCCCAAGCCGAAAGGGAAGAAAATGTTTCCGACCAAGAAAGACACTTATGTCATCTTCCTTGGATCTCAACCAGCAAAGGTCAAGAAAGCAGTTCTAAATGAGCTCAACGCAACAGTTCCGGCTATCCCCCAGTTTTTTAACTGGTCAGAAGTGGCAATCACATTTGATCGTGCTGATCATCCGCCTAAGCTACACAGGCGAGGAAAATACGCCTTAATCGTTAATCCACTTATTGACAGTTATGGTTTCTCCAAGACCCTCATGGACGGTGGTAGCAGTATCAATATTCTCTACGTCGAAACGCTACGCCGGATGAAGATCTCAGAGACCCAGCTGAATCATAGCACTGTGATTTTTCATGGGTTTGTCCTAGGAAGACAAGCTAATTCCCTGGGAGAAATCACTTTGGATGTTACCTTTGGAACTCCAAAGAACTATCGGACGGAGGCACTTTCTTTCGAAGTAGTCCCGTTCAAGAGCGCGTACCATGCTATATTTGGACGTCCGGCTTACTGGGCTTTTATGGCTCGTCCGTGCTACATTTACAATATGATGAAAATTCTAGGTCCCAACGGTGTAATCACTATAAGGGGAGACCCGAAGAAAGCGCGAGAGTGCGAGGATGGAAATGCCGCCTTTACTGAAGCCGTGCTGCACGTCTAGGAGTACCAGGAGATCAAGAAGAGCATAGATCCGTCCAAGATGCCCGCAACGAAGAAGGAGGTGAAAAAGCCAAATCCGAAGTTCATGGCATCAAAAGAGACGAAGAAGATGCCGTTGAAGGATGATGAGCCCTCCAAGGTGACCTAGATAGGTGTAGGCCTAGATAGCGCATAGGAAAGCGCGCTCGTCAAGTTCCTCCAAGAAAATCAAGATATCTTCGCATGGCAGCCATCTGACATGACTGGAGTACCTAGGGAACTTTCCGAGCACTCTTTAAATGTAAACCCGAACGCTAAACCCGTCAAACAGTCCCTACGACTTTTCGCCGATGAAAAGCGTAATGCAATAGCTAAGGAACTAGCACAGCTTGACTTAGCCGGATTCATAGAAGAGGTCATCCACACTGAGTGGTCGGCCAATCCTACAATGGTCCCTAAAAAGGACACCACTGATTTAAGGATGTGTGTTGATTATACTGCCTTGAACAAGGCTTTTCCAAAAGATCTGTTTGCTCTTCCTAAAATTGATCAAGTTATCGATTCTACGGCAGGCTCGGAACTCCTCTGTTTTCTCGACGCATATTCCGGTTATCACCAAATTAGGATGAAGGAATCTGACAAAGTCAAAACTTCATTCATAACCCCTTTCGGAACCTTCTATTTTGTTATGATGCCCTTTGGGCTGAAGAACACAGGAGCTACCTACTAGCGCACAATGCAGCGTTGCCTCCACGACCAACTCAGACGCAATGTACATGCATACGTGGATGATATTGCGGTGATCTCCAAAAATAAGGAAACGATGATTTCCGACTTGGAGGAAACATTTGCCAATCTACAAAAATACAACATCATGCTTAACCCGAAGAAATGCTTCTTTGGAATACCGGCCAGAAAATTGTTAGGTTTCATCGTGTCTCAAAGAGGCATAGAGGTGAACCGGGACAAAATCAAGGCTATACTCAATATTTCCAGGCCAACTCGCCTGAAGGACGTACAAAGATTAACTGGTTGCATCGCTGCGGTCAGTCGATTTGTAAGCCGGCTTGGTGAAAGAGCCGCACCATTATACAAACTCCTGAAAAATACCAAGGATTTTGTTTGGACTGACGAAGCTGAAGCTGCACTACAAGACCTGAAGAAAGTACTCTCATCTGCTCCTATCCTTGCAGCGTCGGAACCTCAGGAACCGATGTTGCTCTATCTTGCTGCGACAAATAAGGTCATTAGGATCGTCATGGTGGTGGAGAGACCGAAGGAAAATCAGGAACACCTGGTGCAGCGTCCGACTTACTTTGTTAGTGAGGTCCTGACAGAATCAAAACAGCAGTATCCGCACTATCAAAAGTTGGCTTATGGTGTTTTTCTAGCATCTCGTAAGTTACGACACTATTTTCAGGAGCATCCAATTACCATGGTGAGCACATCTCCCATGAGAGATATAATCAACAACAGTGACGCCACAGGACGCGTCGCCAAATGAGGCATAGAGCTTTCATCTTTTAATATTGAGTATAAACCTCGGATAGCAATCAAATCCCAGATCCTTGCTGACTTTGTCGCTGATTGGACAGAGACGAAGGAGAATATGACCCTCCCTGAGTCAGAATATTGGACCCTCTACTTTGATGGGTCTAAGGCTCGAGGGGGCTCGGGGGCTGGCGTGGTGCTCAAATCACCCCTAGGAGATAAACTTCTATACGTGTTGCAGATCCACTTCACAGCGACAAACAATATTGCGAGTATGAAGCACTGCTGCATGGAATCCGGATTGCTAAGGATATTGGCATCCGACATTTGATGTGTTACGGAGATTCGGATCTTGTTGCTCAACAAGTGTCGGATATTTGTAATGCAAATAAACACATGGCAGCATATTAAGCTGTCATGGATGATCTATCTAAATCGTTCGAAGGGTTTGAGGTTCAACACATCCCTCGAGCAGAAAATGAGGAAGCAGATGCACTATCTCGGATAAGCTGTGCGCGGAAAGAGGTCCCGGATGGCGCTTTTTTAGAGCACCTAAAAGTTCCCTCAATAAAGGGAGTAGATGAGGAATATCCGACCAAATCCGACTCACCTCTAATAGCAGTTCTGGTTGTAATTCCCAGCTGGACTCAACCCTACCTAGATTATCTGGTAGATGGCAAGTTACCCGAAGACGAGGTGCTGAGCCGGCAGATCATCCGACGAGCGAAAGCCTATACTATTGTTAAAGGTGAGCTCTATAAACGGAGTATTTCTGGGGTTTTGAAGTGCTGCGTATCTCCGGAAGAAGGAGTGGAAATCTTAAGGGAAATCCACAAAGGCGAGTGTGGTCACCACGCAGCAGCCAAATCTTTAGTGGCAAAAGCTTTTAGACATGGATTTTTCTGGCTTACAGCTCAGGCAAATGCCGAACGATTAGTCAATACGTGCAAAGGCTGCCAAAAGTACGCTAAACAAGCTCATGTTCTAGCTGATCAGCTGCGAACAATACCTATAACATGGCCTTTTGTGGTCTAGGGGCTTGATATGGTAGGACCATTTAAACGAGCTCCAAGTGGATTTACTCACCTCTTAGTGATGGTGGATAAATTCACCAAATGGATTGAGGCTAAACCTGTCACAAGTTGTGATGGAGCAACAACCAAAAGATTTGTCGAGGATGTTATAATCCGGTATGGTTATCCAGATAGCATTATCACGGACAACGGGAGCAACTTTTCTATGGGAGAATTGGCTGAATTCTGCAACGAGCAAAATATTCGGCTTGACATTGTGTCAGTCTCACATCCGCAGGCTAATGGACAAGTCAAAAGAGCAAATGGTTTAATCCTACAAGGCCTAAAACCGAGACTTGAAGCACCACTACGACGTGCTGCGGGGGCTTGGGCAGAACAATTACCCTCTGTAATATGGAGTCTACGAACAACTCCAAACAGGTCAACAGGATATACACCTTCTTCTTGGTCTATGGCACAAAAGCAGTTCGTCCTAGTGATTTAATTCATACTTCTCCTAGAGTGGCCGCGTATATTGAAGAGGATGCCGAGATTACTCAACAAAACGATCTTGACTTAGTCGAAGAGGTTCGCGTCGTTGCTAAAATGAGATCAACATCCTATCAGTAGAAGTTACGCAAGTATCATAGCCAGAGAGTGCGAAACAGATCTTTCAATAAAGGTGATTTGGTTCTACGGCTTGTGCAACAAAGAAAGCACAAACTTTCCCTAGGATGGGAAGGGCCCTTTTCAGTTAGTCGAGTATTGCACAATGGTTCGTACTACTTAACTGACATGAGGCCGGTGAAACAAAGACCTGCTACTAAGAAGATAAAGAGAGCTGGAGGCAGTACAAATCCGGATGAGTTAGACAGACCATGGAATATTGCTCAGCTACATCCCTTTTATTCGTAGTTTATCCTTCTTTGTACTCATATATATGTACATGTTCAGAGAGAAATAAAAGTTTTGGTTGCCTCAAGTTTTTCTGAGAAGTTTTTACCATCTTATTTCCGAATGATCATGTCATAGTCGAAAATACCAGAATGCTTGAAAGTACATTATGCTCATGTTCGTTCTGGTTTAGATTTACGATTCTAAAAATGCTACCTTCGGGTATAACTCCGAGTATTTTCTGGATGCGGGTACTTTATGCTCATGTCTAGTCTATACTTTGGTTTTTTGTCTGATTGCTGGATGCGGGTATTTTCCGAGTAGTGAATTGTTGGTACTGGAAGCCGGCTTTGTTTCCTAGTTTAAACTGGTTTAGCAATTGAGCTCCATTGCTTGGCAAAGTTTCCGAGCAGAAAGTTTAGCCGGCTCACGAAAGGGACGATGCGGAAAGCCAGATAAACGATAAGTATAGACGAAAAAATACTAGTGCTTATGTAAACATTTCAGGCACGCAAAAAATTTAAAGCCAAAAGTGCTGAATAGATCAAAAGCTTAGCACTAGCAAAATTATAGTACTGCATATCTACAGACCCATCATGTTTTTCAGAATAACACAAATGTTTCCGGGATTCTATGATGTAGGAGAGGAAGGAGTTGCTGGCTCGCTAGATACGTGGCCTTGATATCGTTCCGAGATGTCCACATCCGAGGTGGTGCGTTCATCCTGAGAAACTTCTGCTGAATCTTCTGGAGGCGGAGGCGGAGTGTCCACACGGGTGAAGAAAGCAGTCTCGTAGCTGGTCAAATCAGCCACGTGACACCCATATCCGGCGCAGGAGTCCATAATGGCCTTGATGTCCTTCTCCTGTCTGTCTTCATCTACTTTGCAGTACCCTCTGCTAACTTGCCATATTTCCATGTTTCCATGGTGGCTCATGACCATGGTGAGAGTGTTCTGCGTCGCGGTCCACATGTAGGACATGTTCCAATCCTGGACAAGTTGCGACATCTCCTTTGCCTTGTCCCGCACCTGAAAATCCGACATGCTATGCATGTCCGGAATTTTGAGAGCTTCGCCAATGTCCTCAAGGGATTGGCGGAAGTCGTGAAGCAGGTCACCGACTTGGGTAAGCCGGTGGGTGCGGGGCTCAGCGGAGGTGGAGTCCGTCAAGTTCAGAGGACCTATAGACAAAAATAGTTAAAGAAAATCCGACATTGAAATAAGTCAAAGAAAATAGACAAGCCAGATAGATGAAACGTACCGAAAATGACGTCTTCAATCTTGGTCTTCTCTTCCCGAAGACTCTGGAGTTTAGCCCGGAGCGCCTCAAAAAGATCCCTCTCTCTCCACAGCTCCTTACTGAGGTCCGAGATTTTCTAATTTTGAGCAGCAATCTTACGATCACGCTCGTCAGTGGCCATGGATGAGGACTCAAGGATTTGAGCAATGCTCTTTTCATGATCCGCCTTGAGCTGATCCAACTCTTGGCGAAGTTCCTTGTTCTCCACCACCAAAGTTTTAAGGTTCTCGGCCTCTTCAATCATGGCGCAGGATTGTTTTACCAGCGTTGTAAGTCAAAAAGGAACAATAGTTCGGTAAATAAATTCGACTATGAAAACAGGAAAGACAAGATTTGAGTTTTGGAATGTTTACCTTCGGCCTCATCCTTGGCAACTTTAACCTCAGCATTTTTTAGTCGGAGAGCTTTGATCTCTCTCTACTTATCACAGAAATTCTTCAACAAATCCTGGTTATAGGAATATACTTTCTGTAAGTCAGAATACCCAAAGTCAGAAATCTACTAAAGACTCGGGCTAATATTTTTACTAATATCAGCACGAGCCTTGGGGGCTACACTAGTTCGTTCTTTGGAATCCTAAGGAAGCATAAACCCGGATTATTTATCCTACTTCATGCTTGGGCGCTAGAGGATATGATATGAAATAAAGGAAAAACAGGAGTTAGAATTCCGACTTACATATTGTTCACGAGTAAGTTTATCCAAACTCGTGTTCACTTCAACTGCAACCTTCTCAGCGAGAGTCAGAGGGGTCATAGGAGAAGTTGGAAGCTCATCGGACCTGATCCTCTCGTTGCGAAGACGCACTTGTTCAAGAAGATCAGAGTGCTTGATGTCCTCTGCTTCTTGTGCTTATTCTTCGGTAGATAAGTTTATTTTCTCCAGGCATTGCTTGGCCAGCCGCTGGATCTCTTCAGCAGATTTCCGGGACATGCCAAACTTGGCAAGTCCCGGATTGCTGAGAAGGTTTTCGGCAAAGGTTTCAGCCGAGGATCATTACCCAAAGATGGTTCACCCTTATCTATACCTGACTCACCGATGGTGACATGAGTTTGCGATTCAAGGATCGCAGGCTCCGTTGAAGGAGCTGGATGTTCTACGACAGCTGGAGAAGGAATGATCACCGGCGTTGCGGAAGGTTGAGAGGTAGGAGTCAGAGGAGCCACAGCAGGAGAAGCTACAGTAAGCTTCGTCTGTCGCAGGGGCTTCAAAGAAGTTCCCTTCCCCTTTCCCTTGATGAGCTGTTTAGCTCTGAGAATGTAATAGAGCCGAAAACATTACATCTCGGAAGAAAATTCGAGTAAAGTGCAAAGGAGGAAGTTGTGATTGAAAGTTACCTCTTCACGATGGGAACCTCCTTTCTTCCAACAACCACTGTCGGAGCTTTGCGCTTCTTAAGCGCAATGTCTGACAATGGGACCACCTCTGTCTCCTGAGAAAACTCTGGAGGATATCCTTCGAGTGGAGCTAATTCTGACTCGGGGAGGTCAGCAAGCTGAAAAGAAGAAAACATATCAGTATTGCAATGTAACTTAAAGATTGAAACACATAAAAAGGTTTACTGTCAGAAGCTTACCGACACTACGGGGTTTTCTGCCGTATGCATATCCAGAGAAACCTCCGCCATCCTCCTCTCGATCCGCTCCCTTATCAACCATTTTATCTAGCTCATGTAGCTTTGCGTGGTGTAGGCTCTGGAGCTGATGCGGAGGGAGTCTTTCTTGGGCGACATGATGGAGTGCATCAGTCGGTCTTCGTGGTACTGAAGGGGCTGGATCCGGAGTGACACCCAGCATTGGACTAAGTCGCATCCCTTCAGTCTTTTGTGTTTGATCAAGTATTTCATCCGCCTCTTAGCGAGGATCAGATCATCAGTGAGAGCCAGAGGAGCCTTGTCCCAAGACGGTTGGGCCGTGGAAGCTCCGTCGATGAAAGCCGGCAAACCAGTAGCTTTGTCGGGAGCCGGAATATCCTTATTATAAAAGGATGTGGCTGGCCATTGTTTGACCGAGTCACTAGCTAAGATCTTGGGATATGCGCGCTTGCGTCTAAGTGAAAAACAAATGGTACCGGTAATGTAAGGAACACCAGCAGGTATAGAATTTCTCCGGACATGAAAGTAATACCGGAATAAGGTCAAACTTGGCCTAATGCCGAGAAATTCCTCACACAAAGAAGCGTAAGCGCTCATCTCTAGGAGAGAATTGGGAGGAAGATGGTGGAGTTCAACACCATAATGGTCAATCACCTTGGAGAAGAACTCTAAGGGAGGAAACGACAAACCTCTGTCGAGGTGAGTGCCGAAGTGGACCCGCTCATCGTCGTGCGGGTTGGGGACGGTCTCCCCGGTGCCGCTCCACCAATCGCCGGCGTGGAGGAGCCCTTCTATCTCCACACCGCGGAGCTTCTCATCATCTAACACGCATGGGATCCAGACCCCGCGGAAGCTTTCCTTCTCCGTCGCCGCCGCTGCCGCCAAGCCGGAAGAAGAAGAAGAAGAAGCCATTTCTCCGGTGGGCAGATGACCTAGGATGGGCGGCGCTGGGAGTTTTCGGGAAAGTAGAGGAGCTCTGTGCACGCGGGGGAGATTTGGAGGAGAAGAAACAGCAAGGGAACAGGTGAAGAAAGGAGGAGAATCCTCACCCCTTATATCCACCTAACCGCGCCAAGATTCGTGCAAATGCTACAGTGTAACCTCCACGCGTCGTGGAAGGAACTGAGAAGGACCCACGCGATGATTACGTCGCCTCGATCTCCGCGTACGCATTGAAACGGCGCCTCGGTTCCGCGAACTGCGGACCCACCAACGGTCGTGCTGACAGGATGTCTGTCAGATGACATGACTTGACCATGACTTGTGTCAGGTGGCGTTAGAAACCAAGTTCCGGCGTAGTTTGAAATCAAGCTGGAAAATCCGAGTAACCTGTTGATAGGTCCGACTTATTTTTAAGACATAGATCGTATTTTTTGTTGTGAAGTTTCAGGAACCCTTCAAGATTCTGCAAGCCGAAGATCAAGCTAGACGATGATGAATCCGACTTTGGATCTTGGAGGCCTCCGGGGGCTGCTGTTGGGGATATACTTTCAGGGTATCCTCACAGTTCCTCACTGACGAGTGTGGCCCACTTCGGGTTAGAGCTTTGCTTCACGGGCGGCCCAGTCAGAGAGAAGAGACGGAGTCCAGTCCGGCTACGGGAAGGCCTAGAAGACTTACCGACTTAGGCCCATAATGTTACTTGTAGTTCAAGATGTACTCTATAACCGACTCTTAGTCGTAGCCGGATAGATCTCTCCTATAAACCCTATGCCGGATATCTATATAAGCCGTACTAGGGAGAGCCTTTAGGGCACCCTCAATAGTCTACAATCTCAACTCGCACAGGCGAACCCTTGTAACCCATATTCTGGCCCTGCCGTATTACTGGATTGCTAGCAGGAGTAGGGTTCGTCCAAAGCCGGCGGATTCGAACCTGGGTAAACTTGTGTGCTCACCGTTCCGGAACACCGTACGTCCCACACCCCTCTCTTCCGCACGCCTCGAGGACCCCCTCATGGCGTACTTGTCCTCAATCCGACGACAATCTTGGGCTAGTTTTAAAGAGGACAACAAACTCTACAAGATCATGCAGGGAAACATCATAGTACAGCAAGGGAGGATAGAACAAAATGACGAAATGTTTAACCTCTCTCAAAAATATGAACCGGTAAAACCTCCAACATCGAAAACGCAATAGAGAATGCATATGAAATCCATTTTCGATGAACTAGAGCTTGTAATGAAGCTTAACACAAGCTCTAACTCCTCGCAAGGATAAGAACCAAATAATGGAAGGTTTTACCAATATTTAAAAGACAAACCAGTAAAACCACCAATATCAAAAACGCAATAGAGAATGCATATGAAATCCGTTTTCGATGAACTAGAGATTGTTATGAATATTACCACAAGCTCTAGAACCTCACATGGATAAGATCCAAATAACAACCAAGAAAGATGATGCCAAGTATGCAAAGGTTTGACCTCTCACGAAGGATATGATCAAGTTATTCACTCGAGAGCCCCTCTTGATAGTACGACTATCTATCCTATAAACCGCTCTGCCCAACTAACACCATGAGACAGCTACAAAAGAAACCCTATCAAGAACATACATTTGCCTTGAGCATATTCCACTTGATATTGCCGATAGCGATCTTGTCCACCTCAAGATGTAAGACCTTTCTTGATTGCACTAGATTGGTGAAGACTTGCAAATTGCTCTCACATACTCCACTATGGTAGACTTTCTCTCTTGGTCATATCATCTTCCCATATCCATGATAACCATAGGATGGCAAGATTTAAGCAACTGATCTCTTCAAGATGGCTGATCTTGAACTTGCACATCATTTCTTCTTTCTTCATTATGTTGGTGTCTTGAAGGTACATAAGAGATATTGCTCCAACTTTATTCTTCAAGACACACTTGCTATAGTCCCAACTCTTACTTGACCAATTTTTGGATCACTCATTTAAACCTTGGTCAACACTTGATCTTCTCTACTTTCTTCTTCTCCCAACCTTGAAGCCAACATATGTTTCAAGCATTGTGTATGGACAAATCGTACAAGTAAAAGCTCAATGCAAACATGAGTCCATAAAGATTGCCATTAATTACCAAAACCACACAAGGGGGCACACATGCACTTTCATAGTTTTATGTGGCTTAGGGCTTTCGAAGATAGAACCGGTCTTACCTACGAACAAAGAACCACAACGACGATAACCAAATTATTAGCAACTCGTTGTAAATCAGATATTGACTATAGTAGGAGAGATAGACACCTACTATCCACTTATGCAAAACTAGTTGCATGGCAAGCGTGGAACAGGTCTCATGTGCAAGGACATGTAAAGTTAGTCCGGGCCGCTTCATGCCACTATGCCACCAATATACAAAATACATGAAAGAAGCAATAACATGTGCATCATCGCCCACATACTCATATGTGTACTACCCGTGCAAAGCATCTATGCATAGATCACGCTCTGATACCACTATTGGGTTCGCAACATAGAAATAAAAAAATTCCTATGATGGGAACTATTATACGGCAAGATCTATCTACTAAATACAAGCAATTGGTGGATATACATCCATAGAGAACATACCCTCGAAGACCGACAAAGTGTAATGGGATGGAACTCGTGGATGATGTAGTGGAATGCTTGCCGATCTCAAGATCATGTGGAAGTCCTAGCGCCGCAAATCAGCAACGCATCCGCCCTCGCACAAACATTCAGGCCACCAAAAAACTCCAACTCCTCGCTCTAGCGATGCAGCGGAAGCAGCAACTCCTTCCAGGGGAAATGCCACCGAGAACATGTATCTCCCTAATCCGAGACCATGCGGGAAAAATTCTAGAGGGGGAGAGAGATCCTTCACGAGGAGGTGTGCTTTGTGAGGGAGGAGAGGGAAGCCTTTTATATGGGAGGGGGCACCCCTCCCATGGCCGGCGGCCATGGAGGATCCCCTCCACCTCCTCTCATTCATGTGGGTGGGAGCTCCACTCACATAAACATGCCTCCACTCAAAGTTCCACTGTCATGCATTAAATTTCCACCAAATTTAATGCAACTCTCATTTAATAAAATTCTTTTATTTATTTTATTCAAAATTTTGTTAATTACTTTAATTAACAAACATTCACATAAAACCCCCTTCAACATTTCAATGATACATACTGACTCCCACACATTCAACAATAACTTCTGTGATCGAGAGAACCTTTAACAATAGTAACTAAAACCCTTTGTCTTGCGATATATTACATGTCCCGAGATTCGATCATCAGTATCTCAATACTTAGTTTGATCTCGTTACCGACATGCACTCTTTTCTCGTTCCCGTGATATAATATTATAGTGATCACATCACTTGCTTGCAAGCTATCTTAATGTGATATCACCGAGAGGGCCTAGAGTATATCTATCCGTCATCGGGATTGACAAATTCCACTCTTGATCCATGAGCCTCAACATAACACCTTCAGAATACCTGAACTCATCTTTATAGTCACTCTGTTACAGTGTGACGTTTGATGTTATCAAAGTATTCTTCCGGTGTTAGCAATTAACATGATCTCATGGTCTAAGGATAAATATTACTTCGTATGATGCTATAACAATATAAACATAATGACTTTGATTGTAATGCTATACTTCAGATGAATGTTCATCACATCATTTACCAATGTTGTGACCTCGTTATTAATAACATCCAATGTCCATGATTAGGAAACCTTGATCATCTTGTTAATCAACGAGCTAATTTATAGAGATGCATAACTAGGAACTTTCTATTTGTTTATTAAACACACATGTATTAAGGTTTCCGTATTAATACAATTATAGCATGCAAAATAAACATCTATCATATACTCGGAATACATATAATACAATTTTATTATTGCCTCTCAGGATATATTCCCTGCAAACCCATGGTTGTGAAGCCGATCGATCCAAGACCTCGCGTCATCCCTTCGTGCCTTTGCCAAGCCCAAGGCCATGTGGAGTCGTATAGTAGTTGAGGCACGAGCAGGAAACGCGTGGATTCGTGATCTAGCGGTGTATCTGATAGTGGGAGCAATACTGTAGTACTTAAACATTTCGTAGCTACTCGAGGCAGAGCAGTCGCTTTCACAAGGGGAGATAGCTAGATCTAGAAATGGACTAGCTCAGGAGTGCACTCATGCAAATCAGCTTACATGATCGCTTTCGAGGGAAGAATCAACTGTTGATGGACAATGGAAGTCTTGAAACCATGGACACCATTGAAGTTTAAGTTGTTTTCTTGGCTAGCGCTCAGGGATCATTGCTAGACCTCTGAGAGATTAGCGCGCAGATGCCTTTTGCACCAATTAGTGTGCATGTTGTGTGATCAAGCCCAGGAGATCATTGCCCATTTGCTGGTGAGATGTCCCTTTGCACGTGAGGTCTTGTTTTACTCACTCTGTTAGATTGGTTTCACTCACTTAGCACCATCAAACGCCTCCTCTCCTAGAGAGTGGGAGATTTGCTGCCAAGACGCAATTCTAGCTAAGATAAGGAGTGGATTCAAGTCAGTCATAATGTGCTCGATGCGCATGATTTGGCTTAATATAAACAACCAAGTGTTTGAGTCAAAGGGATGCTCCCGATGGGTAGTAGTAGGTAGGATTAAGGATACTTGTAAGAAGTGGAAACTGTGTGGTGGAGGTAGGTTAGCGAAAGTAATCCCTTAGTGTTTCCTCGGGTGGAGTGGTCATTGAGCGACCGAGTGTGGCGCGGATGATTTTTAAAACAACCTCTTTCTATCTTAATATATAGACACGCGGATCTCCTGTGAGTTCTAGAAAAAAGATATACCCTAATGTGTCGGCAAAAGTGGATGTTGATAAACGAAGTCGCAGACGACAACACTAAGGTGACTAATCTTATGGGGGAATCCCTTCAGAAATCATCTTGTGTCCGTAGTCTAACCATCGCCGCACTCCATTTTGGTCCACGGAATCGCAACCTGCAGAATTCTCACCACAATCCAAGAGTCATTGGGACCGTCTTTGGTGCGGGATCTCCTTGCATGACACTACAGATCTTGAGATGGAGCACATGTAACACAGGCCATGAACCACTCTAGGTAGCCAGCTGCTACAATAGAGGGTTTATGCAACCTCAAGCCTAAACACGCTCTTGCAACTCATGGCCACCAAAAAAGTTCACTGCCACCACCATGGCTTCCTCCGCCGCTTTGCCCGTCGACACAGCCGTCGTGCTTAGTGAGCGATCAACACATCGGGGGCCACGCCGGGAATGGTGAGATCTTGGCCAGTACTAGCAGTTCGATCAGATCTTGGAGGAGAGAGGTAAAGAGATGTTAGGTCAAGGGACAATACAACAGAGGAGAACTCATCGCCGCCGCCGTCCGCCTTCAGGGCGGCCTCCTCTGGCAGCGGCGGCGGTGGTATGGGATGGTGGCGATGGAGAGAAGGTTCTCCATGTCGACTCTGAGAAGAACACAGGCAGAAATTTTCATTATACCTCCTGATCTTTTTTATGCTAAAAGCCCCTTAAATTTGTGTACTTTAGTACTTTGATCCTCCCAACAGTTGGCAAGTTGGGAAAAAATTTCATTGGCCCCATTAAAACAATAATATAGCAATATATAGAAATTAAAAAAGAAACTCTCGCTCCGGTTTTATTCTACATCACAGACTCACAGCACCAAACTGAGTGGCAAATATATACTTTTGGCTTGAAGAACGACTAGGAAATGGGGGTAGAATTAGTCAAACTTAGACGTAAGCAAGAAAAGTTAGTGCTGTTACTCCGTACCACCAGGGAAATACTGACTGCGACATTAAGGCATCTTGGTCACGCAAAACGCGTCAATTCCAAACCTAGGATCAGACTCCAGTATATATTCCCTCTCTCTATCTATGTATCTCTCTCTCGTACAGAGTAGGAGAAACACAAAACACAAACACGAAGAGAAGTTTGGAGCATATGGAGCTGGTTGTGTCTTCAATTGCAGGCAACCTAGTAAATAGATTCATATCCTTCATTATCAAGAAGTACAACAACCAAGTAAATCTTGATGAGAAGATGGAGAGGTTGCAACAGCTTCTTCATAGGGTTCACATGGTCGTCGAGGAGTCCGAGGGTCGACACCTTACCAACTTCAAGATGCTGCTCGAGCTCAAGAAGCTTGGTGATGCCATGTACCGAGGGTATCATGTCCTCCACACCGTCAAGTCACGGGCCCTTCGCATCTCAAGGGTTGAAGAAGAGGAGGTTAGCAGCTCTGGTTCTTCCATTCACTCTTTTCGCTCCACACGGAGCACTGCCTCTGCCGCTTACCATGAGCTTCAAAGTGCACTGGATAATTTGGAGACCATGGTTTCTAACATGGCAGAGTTTGTCTTGCTCCTAGGTGGATGCGAACGCATGTTTCGCAGCCCTTATGACGCATACCTCTACGTTCATAATTTCATGTTTGGGCGCCACGTAGAAAAGCAGCAGATCATCAATATCTTACTGCAAGATAACCCTACTCCTTCTGCTCCAACCGTACTGCCGATCACAGGCGCCGGTAAAATTGGTAAGAAAACTCTGGTCGCACACGTTTGTAACAACCAAAAGGTCATATCACACTTCTCCTCAATCCTGCACTTGAATGGAGAAAGCTTCTGTAGAACTGAGCACGAAGCGTGCATCCAGGCAGGCCGGACTTTGGTTGTGGTTGAGTTCATTTCAGACGTGGACGACGAGACTTGGCAAAAGTTTTACTCAACAACAGCAGCACATATGGGTAGAGGAAGCAAGATCATAATCATAACCAAGGCTCAGAAGCTAACCCGGTTCGGAACGGTAAGGCCAGTGTGCTTGAACAGCTTCTCACCTGATATATCCAACATTGCATCGTCAGCTACTCCACTTCGCCTGATGCCTCCGCACGGCGAGAACGATCGTTGCAGAAAGGATTTGCCTAAGCTTATGTTTGGAGACCTCATTGCCGGTTCTGCAATTTTGCCAAAGGAACAGTTTGAGCTAGTCTCTTGGGAATCGCGGATACCTCCGTATAAAAAGTTTCTTAACGTTGCTAAATTCTTTAATGAGATGAACTTGCCTAATCCTGCAGTTTCACCTAGCAAGAAGCGCCGACGATAGATTAGCCTGCAGTTTCGATGTACTAGTTCTTTGTTGTTTATCATGGCCTTGTAATTTCATTAGTACAGTAATTAAAAAGAAAAGTAGTTTTCTGTGAGTCGTCAGCTCAGATGAAGTCAAGCTAGTACTGCTGCTATATTTGGTTGTTCGTTGTTTGCTACGGCAGCATAGTCAAAGAAAATAGCTTTCGGTAGTGCGTGGCCCTTTCTTTGTTTGCCCTCGCAAAGGAAGTCGCTTTCTGTGACTCATCGGCTGGGCGCAACCTAGCAATTTTTTTAATTCCGTGTTTACGTTGTTGCTTTTAGTTCCTCTGACCCATATTACTCTGACCCATATTAGTTGACTCTAATTTTGCTAAATATGGATGTATATCTAGTACTAAAACTTGTCTCGATATATTCGTATCTAGACAAATCTAAAACAACTAATATGAGTCAGAGAGAATAGTAGTAAAACATTAGGTACGCCGTACTATGGATTTTAGGGTGTCAGTATCTAGCAGGCCGGCCCGTAAATTTTAGAGGCAAAGTTCAAATCCATCTGCACCGTGCTCACAGACATCGTGGACCACGTGAAGTGCCGCTGCCTCGCATGCGACGCGGAGAAGCGTGATCTTCGTCGTGCCATCCGCCGCTCCGCCCGCAAGCACAAGACGCGGCTCAGCTTCCTCGTTGTCGACTGCACAGATGATGACACCACCTACTCCGACGACGAGTAAGCGCGTGCCTTCGCCGCCGTAGATGCTCCGGTGAGTAGGTACCGAGGTGGAGCTCCGTAGATGCTAGGTCTAGTCTGGATGTAGGACGCGGCATCAATTTTTGACGTACATATATAGATAACGATGATCAAAACCTCTCATATGTATGAATGCGCCAATGTGTGACGTTTTTTGAATATGCAGTTCGGATCTAGTGTATTTGTTTTGTCCAAGCATTTTACATACTGCAAACGTGGTTTGCAGTACACTGCATCCGGTACCGTAGGATGCGGTATCTGCTACAGATTCTCTTAAGAAGATTCAATGGATAATATTTTTTGCCAAGAATTAGGTCAAAGGATTATTTGGTAATTTTCTTTAATAGAATAATTGTCCTTTCATGTGGTATGGATCTTAATTAATTTGTAGTTAATTCAAATGATTTTAGCCGCCTAGTGCAAATTCGTGGCGTGCCATCACGACAAGTGTCTTCGGACTCCTTTGCCTCTTGTTACGTTGCCATCCCACACCGTAGTCGCATGCGAGAAGCTTCGCGACACACGTTCGCCTCCCTCATGATCAACCCCTAAACCCTAACCTATTGCGCGGCAGCACGAGAGTGGCGTTGCCACATGCCCTTGCCTCATATTCTATTGACGCCGTCTACTGCACTACCGTGGATCTGATGGCTTTCGTAGACACGTGAGGTGCTATACATTGTAACGTGGTGGGTGAAGCGTCATATGTGGTGCAGAGCTCGTCAAGGGGTTCTAAAGCGCCTTCTATGTGCTCAACACCATCTACAACAAGGTCCAAAGGCACCGGTCTCAGCCACCAAGATCATAAGCAACTTCTTAACGTAAATGGCATGCTTATAAGTTAGTATTAGCATTAGCAACATCTAGTAGTTGAATATGCATCCTCTAGAAGTTTTTCATCTTTTACCATTATATGTTTGAACATGTACAAGAACATTCATAATTGATTGGCAAGTGTCTATATGTCAACATTGTAGTCTTAATGCTAATAGTCATCGTATTGATTACTGGAACATCATGGGGGGTCCACGAGGCCTGAAAAGAGAAGGGGTGTGAGTCGTGAGGATGTTTGGGATGGGGAGCACAAAAGTTTACCCAGGTTTAGATCCTACTCCTGCAATTAATCCAATATAATCGGCAAAGCTAGAGGGTACGGATTGTTTGACTATGATTCGCATGTGCGAGTTGTCATGAATCTTGCCTTCAGGGTTGCACTTATGACAGCTTATATAGATGCCCGCGCCAGGGGGTGGTCTGGCCGCCTAGGGCACCCCCTCAGCCTCCCCTTTGTCCTATAAGATGCCTCCGATACAGAAACCCTAAGTACCCAATCAAAATTCCATGAAAGATTCTATAGCTGCCGTGATCTCTATCCCTAGATCGGGAGGGATCTGAAGCTCTTCCCGGCACCCTACCGGAAGGGTGAATTCACCTTGGAGGCCTTCTTCATCACCATTGAAGCCTCCGGTGTGATGCGTGAGTAGTTCATCCTTGGACTACGGGTCCATGTAGTAGCTAGATGGCTGGTCCTTCTCCTTTGTGCTATCATGTATAGATCTTGTGAGCTCCGTTCATGATCAAGATCATCTATTTGTAATCCTACATGTTGTGTTTGTGTGGATCCGATGGATATTGAGATGCTATTTCAGATTGATTATTCATTCTATCATGTCTTTCTTGTGTTTGCGTGGATCCGATGGATATTGAGATGCTATTTCAGATTGATTATTCATTCTATCATGTCTTTGTTATTTTTGATCTTGATTGCTTTCTGTTGTTAGTAGCTATCTTGGCCAAGTAGATGCTAGCGACTCTAAGAGTTAGTATTTATGCTCGATAGTGGGTTCATGCCTCTAGTAATTTGGGGAAGTGACAGAAATCTCTAAGGTACTAGATGTGTTGTTGCTACTAGGGAGAAAACAACAATCCTTTGTTCATAGAACAATCGTATTGTTTACTTTACACGCAATGCGTAATGTAATTATCTATTGCTTGCAACTTAATACTGGAGGGGTTTCAGATGATAATCTGAAGGTGGATTATTAGTCATAGATGCAGTTGGATTACGATATATGTATAATGTTGTAATGCCCAATCAAAACTCAAAGGAGTCAAGATGTTTAGTATATGCATGATTGCTTTCTCGATGTTTGTCAATTGCCCCGCTGTAATTTGTTCACCCAACATGTCATCTATCTTAAGGAGAGCCACCACTAGTGAACTATGGACCCCGGTCCATTCTTTTACCATCAATCTACAACTGTTTACTGCTTTCTGTTTACTTTCTGCAAACTATTACTTTCTTCCACACAATACGTTTAATCCTTTTTTTCAGCAAAACCGGTGAGATTGACAACCTCACTCTAAGTTCGGGGCAAAGTTCTGTGGTTGTGTTGTACAGGTTTCCACATTACTGATGGCGCCGGTAGTGCGCCCTGCAAAAGTCCAGCTAGCAACACCTTGGAGGTGTTTCCTTGCTCCTACTGGTTCAATAAACCTTCGTTTCATAACTGAGGGAAAACTTGATGTTGTGGTCATCATATCTTCCTCTTGGGGTTCCCCAACGAGCTTGATATATTTTGGGCCATCAAGGACTTTTTCTGGCGCCGTTGCCGGGGAGTCAAGGTCATCTTCACAAGGGGAGTCTCTCATAACAAATCTCTTTACTTTGTTTTATTTGTTTTGCTTAGTTTATTTTCGCTTTGTATATTTGTTTCTTTATTAAAAACACAAAAAATGACTACTCTTGAAAACACTAAGTTGTGTGACTTCACTAGCACCATGGCCGTTTGTTTCCAATCCTAGCGATTCAGTTCGGCGGACGTGCCTGCAGGCGATGGGACGGGTGTGTGACGTGGCTTTGGCGTGGCAGAGACCGGTCACGGAGACCACCATGTCGTTGCCGATCCGCATCGGGTGCGCGGTGCTGACATGACATAACGTGATATGATAGAAGGAAGTGTATAGCTATTTGTGATTATTATTCCCAGCAAGTTTAAGAAGTGTAAGTATAGACAGGGACCTAGCATCCCTACACAACGGGAAGCCTCCCAGCTGCTCAGGCCTGCCGATTGCACAAAGCTTGGAATTTCCGTTTTTTAATTTGGTGATTTTGTCCAGAATTTGCCAAATTGAAGCTCGTTTCCCCATGCTTCTATAAGTTTCTGGGTAGGCCACTGGTGTAAGCTTGCATGATCAAGCAACTTTTCAACACACGTGTTGGTGGAAAAGCATGAGGTTTCAACGCACCACATAGTTTAAGGGTCTCGAAATAGTAAGAGAATTAAACATTATTAGTGGCTGGGCTAGGACAGTGGCGGGTTTGTCAACACCCGGATTTTTAGTCCCATATGCCTATTATTTCATACATCGCAATCCCAGGATTACCATTTTTGCGAGACATAATAGATTGGATATCCGAGTGCATTATCCGTTACAAACCATAATAAGGTCTTACATGAATAAAGGATCTCATGATCTAGTCTTAATACAACAAGCAGCGGAATAAATAATAAGCGTAGCTATGGGGTCCATCTTTAGTGGCATAGGCAATGCTCACGATGGAAGCTAGTCCTAGTTATCATAGCCGTCCTGCTGTTCTTCATCTTGGTAGTCTCCTTCATAGTCTAGCCATAGGAATAGCTAGGGACAAAAGCCATGAGTACTCTTTAAGTACTCGCAAACTATCACTAACAAGTAAGGTAGTTCTAGTGGGAAAATGATAACTCTAGGTTTATTTGTAAAGTTAAGTTTAAAACCTAAGCTGAGTTCAGAAACAAAGAAAGATAAAATATAGTTTGAAAATCACCTAAGTGGGAACTTAATTTTCATATTCACAACTCTGTTGTGGTCAAGTCATGTCACAATTCATTTCATAAGTTGTTTTGAAAACATTTGACAACGGAACAGTATGGCCACTTCAACTGTCCATAACCGCGGACGCGGCTATTCGAATAGTTTGACACTCCACAGAGGTGGTACACTTTCACCACAAGATTTGATATATCTGTCAGGGATAACCCTGAATCATCATACTTAGTATGCATATAATCAAACATAACTTTTCCATTACACACTCTAGTATAAGCACCTCTCCTATGAGTATGGCCTCAAACATAGGTGGACAACATCGAGAGGTAGCCTTAGCTCAAACCTCTCCCGCGAGGGAACTAATACTAATGCATATAAACTTCCGGCTAAGCCTTAACCAATTCACGTATTGTGGTTGTACGGTAAAATTGGAATGGTATCGCATCCGAACCCAACCATCAGTTTTGTAAAAGGGTTAAGGCTGATGCGTCAACATTTTCATCATCATAAACCATTTGTGTTTCTCAATACATGTCAAAACATCTCAATAGAATGACTCATCATTCCATGGTTTTCATAATTCATTTTCACCAAGTACTCCCATCTAAAGTGACTCAAATTCGAGTTTAGCTCTAAACTACTAAGTTCAGAGTGTTCACAAATATGGGATGCTAAGATCAGTCTCATTCCCTTGAATGACATCTAAATCTAACTAGATAGTTGAAGTTTATACTTTTTATGCTACCTTCCAACAAGTAAGGGACTTTGGTAAAGTAAGGGAGTAAAGCTTGGAAATAAAACTTGGGGTAGGTAGTAATTAAAGTGGTATAACCAAAGCATGACTAATGCATCTTTCTTAAGTTATCTAGTTTAATTCTAGTATGCTAACAATAGCTTGCTCAGTTTACTTGAAGTGCTAGGTTTGCCTTGGTTGGTGCAGTGGTTTAAGTTTTCTTCCTCTTCCTCTTGATAGAACTCCTCCTCCTCGAAAGCTTGGTCGGTATTATCGTCTATAAATACATACGGGATACACAATCACCAAACAATATTTTACTAGTCTACTTAGCATACTAGGGCACACATTTGATGATCTATTATCATCACAAGCATCACAAGGTTTTATTAACTAGCTTCATTCTTTTTATTTGAGAAAAGTAATTTCTACTCATTGAAATTAACTAAGATTTAATATTCCCCATTAAAATATGGGATCATGTGAACACATGTCATCACCACATATTCTAACATATGGGAATGTGATTTAAAGGTTGGATCACATTTTAATAAGTTTAAGTTTAATAAATAATGATTTAAAGTGACTAGAAATGCCTATATAGCATTATTTTGCTACTAGTGCAAAGTCACTTCATTCAAACCTTAATATTATTACATATTCAGATAGCTATGGTTAAATGTGATTTTTTGAGAGTTGGAATCAACTCAAAAGCTATCATGGTTGATTTTAGAAAAAAATTTGAATGTGCAAAAGCTTATGTCTTGTTATTTTTACTGGGAGAGATCTCTAACTCTAAATGATTTAAATCCAGCGGGCTTGGATAGATAATTTCGGTAGCTTTCCAACAAAATTGGAATCACTCAATTTGGTTCAGTAAATCTTCCTGAAATGATTTCTAAACCAAGGGACAGAATTGGTTCTAAATCTAAATAGAAAAATCCTAATTTGAATTACTCGGTCAGCGTGGCAAATTAAATGGGCCGGTCCAGTGACGCTCAGCGGCATAGAGGGCGGCTGACAGGTTGGTCCCGCTTGTCAGCGGTACATAAAACCCAAAACGGTATGGGACGATCTGGGTGCTACGATTAGAATAGAGATCAACGGTCCACAGTCGTCGTCGAGGACGAACTCGTCGCCGGCGAGACCGAACCCTAGGCGACATGTGGGGGTCTACTGGGGACGTACCAGGGCTCCAGCTAGTGCGGCGAGGCGGGCGATCAAACTAGTGGACGACGGCGGGCTCAGGCGAAGTCGCGGCAGGGGCTGAGGTGGACGAAATCGATGGCAGCGTCTCCTCCTCTGCAGCGGCCTCCTCCGGTGCGATTCCGGCGAACTGCGGCTCGAGCGGCTCCGGCGAGAGACGGGAAATGGTCAGTGGAGAGAGGGGAGTGGAATGGTGTGAAGAGATGGTGCTAGGGAGGCCTGCTTATATAGGCTCGAGGGTGAAACCGAGAGGCATAGGCGCGGCTCGTCGGTGACGGCGAAACAGGGGAGCTACCGGCCTGGCGAGGTAGGCGGACGGTGGGCAGTCTACTAGTGGTCAGCTATGGCGCAATGGCGCGGCTAGGGGCGGTGCCTAACTGTTGGGGGCTATGGTGTCAAGGCGCGTTCTGCTGCGTGCTGGCGGGAATCGTGCTCTGGCGCGCTCTGGCTTGCTCGCAGAGAGAAAGGGCGGCGAGGCTGGGGAGTGGTCCAGGGGCTATCTGCACCCGTGGGGTGGACCGTGGGCGGCGATGTGGTGGCACCTAACTTCCTAGAGTGGCGGAGAGGGGCTGGCGGTCTCCTGCGCCTTGTGCACATTTGGCCGGCGAGCATGGCCTCTGGGTGGCGGGACAGAGGGAGTAAGTTGAGATCAAATGGGTGGCAAAACCCTGTAGAAACAGTGAGCTAGAACTAGAGTGTGATTCATGCCTGCCAAGTGTTCGATCAAATGGCTGCATGAATAAAACTTTTGAATTTTTGAAAGATTTTTGGTAGAGTGGCGTAACTTATGCTTGAGCATCTAGGTTTGCTTGGGTTTTGGAAATGGAGTTCATTTGTGTGGTTTTTGAATTAATGTGATCTTGATACATACACTAGATTCAATTTTCAAAAGTCATTTAAATTTAGTGTTGGAAAGTTTTTCGGATGAAACAAAGTGGGCCTTGGTACATGACTACTTGTACTAGCAAGGGGTGCAAAGATCCACAATTGTTTCTTTTCATATTTGAGTTCTAGGAATAGCCAAAGTAGGCTAGGTGATTAAAATGGCAAAAGTGACCATTTGTTTACTTTATTCTTTTTTATTTCTTTTTCTTTGGGATTTGTTTGGGAATGATCTAGATGATGTTTAATTCACCTTAGAATCATTTTACAACTAATGGATCACTCAAACATGTCAATTCAAAACAACTCCTAATTTAAATACAAACACATATGAATGCTTAATTATTTTGAATGGAAAAGTTTTTGTTAACCCTAAATTGAGTAGGTTTGATCTTGATTCATTTTAGTTTATGTTTTGGGATGTTACAAACCTTCCCCCCTTAAACAAAATCTCGTCCCGAGATTTACGAAAGAAAACTAGGAACTAAAGAGATCTGGGAACTCTATCCTAATATAATCCTCTCGCTCCCAAGTGGCTTCTTCTTCGGTATGGTTGCTCCATTGAATCTTGAGAAATTTGATACTCCTGGTACTGGTGGTTCTGTAAGCTTCCTCCAAGATACAGATGGGTACTTCATGATACGTCAGGTCCTTGTTGATATCAACATCTCGATGATCGATGTTTTTGAACACTCTGGTCTTCTCAGACACTTCTAGGCATTTGCGAAGTAACGAGATATGGAACACATTGTGGATGGCTGACATCTCTTCTGGCAGTTCTAGTTGATAAGAGACTTCTCCTCAGTGATTCAGAATCTTGAAGGGTCCTATATATCTGGGGGCTAATTTTTCTTTCAGACTAAAACGTTGTGTTCCCTTCAATGGCGAAACCTTGAGATATACAAAATCTCCGATATTGAAAGTCAGGTCTCTCCTTCTCTCGTCAACATAACTCTTCTGTCGGGATTGGGTGGTCTTGAGGTACTCACCGACTTTGTGAACCTTCTCTTCGGCTTCTCGGAGAATGTCAGGTCCAAAATCTGGCTCTCTCCTACTTGCGACCAATTCAAAGGGTACGACACTTTCTTCCGTATAGGAACTCAAATGGTGCCATTTGCAAACTGGCTTGATAGCTGTTGTTATATGAGAATTCTGTGAAAGGCAGACAATCTTCCCATTTTGATCCATACTCCAAAACACAAGCTCTCAACATATCTTCTATGATTTGGTTGACTCTTTCAGTCTGTCCATCAGTTTGTGGGTGATAAGCGGTGCTGAAATTCAACTTGGTTCCTAATCCTTCTTGGACTTTCTGCCAAAATATCGAGGAAAATTGGGTTCCTCGATCTGATACTATGGTCTTGGGGGTTCCATGCAGACTAACAATTCTAGCAATGTACAACTCTGCTAGCTTCGAACTCTGATAGGTAGTTTTGACAGGTATAAAGTGAGCTACCATGGATAGTCTGTCAACGATGACCCAGATTGAGTCATTTCCCCTACTAGAAGTAGGCAAACCAGTGATAAAGTCCATTCCGACGGAATCCCATTTCCATTCCGGAATTTCCAATGGTTGCAATAATCCTGCGGGTCTCTGATGCTCTGCTTTGACTCTTTGACAGATGTCACACTTGGCGATGTAGCTTCGGATTTCTCTCTTCATCTTGTGCCACCAAAATTGCTCTTTCAAACCTTGATACATCTTTGTTCCTCCGGGGTGGATAGAATAAAGAGTATCATAAGCTTCCTACATGATAACTTGCTTCAGCAACGAATCTGCTGGCACACAGATACGGCCCTTGTACCACAGAACTCCTTCTTCGTCTTTGGTGAATCCAGGTACCTTTCCTGTACCAATACGACGTTTGATTATGTCGATACTTTCATTTCCCTTCTGGGCTTCCTTGATTTGGCTAATCAAAGTGGGTTGAAGTTCAATGCTAGCTAGAAATCCTTTGCTAACTAGCTCAGTTCTAAACTGCTCCAACTCCTCATACAAACTTGGTTGCTTCTCCTTGATCATGGTGTTTAGCTTACATGGCAATCTGCTAAGAGCATCCGCTACCACATTGGCTTTGTTGAACTTGGCATATAACCGATGCTCTCTCAAGGTTTCTAGGATGATTCTCAGATGTTGCTCATGCTCTTCTTCTAACTTGGAGTAGATAAGGATATCGTCGATAAACACAACAACAAACTTATCTAGGAAATTCATAAAGACATTATTCATGAGATTCATGAAATAAGCAGGGGCATTGGTTAACCCAAAAGACATGACCGTATATTCGTATAATCCATAACGAGTAGTAAAGGCGGTCTTCGGAATATCCGTTGCACGAATCTTAAGTTGGTGATAACCAGTCCTAAGATCAATCTTTGAGAACACTTGGGCACCAGTTAACTGATCAAATAGATCCTCTATCTTTGGCAGTGGGTACTTGTTTTTTATGATGACATCATTCAGCTTTCTGTAATTGGTGCACAAACAGTTGCCTCCATATTTCTTATCACCGAATAACACTGGTGATCTCCACGGCGATGCGCTTGGTTGAATCAAGCCTGTTGCTAACATAGCATCCAACTACTTCTTCAATTCTACTAACTCTGAGGGGTTCATGCTATAGGGTCTCTGGGCTATTGGTCTGGTTCCGGGGATTAGTTCGATAATGAACTCAATATCCCTATTCGGGGTCATACCGGGCAATTCATCTGGGAATACGTCGGGGTATTCACAGACTACTTTGACTTGCTCGACGGTGGGTAGGGCTAGACTCTTGTTGCACTTGAATTGACGAGGTAAGGTTTTAGATATATGCTCTACTGTTACTCCAGGTCTACTGGTCATGGTGATGGCTTTCTTAGCACAGTCTATTAGTCCGTTATGCTTTGACATCCAATCCATTCCTAGTACTACTTCCAATCCTTTGGTTCCAAGTACTATTAAATTGGCATAAAAATCTATCCCATGTATTCTAATAGGCACAACTTTGCAATTTTTTCTAGCTTTTGTAGTTGAATCGGGAACTTGAACTATCATGGCATGCTTCAAGTGGGTTGGGTGGATCTTACTAGTGCATGCAAATTCTTCGGTGATTAATGAGTGCGATGCTCCAGAATCAAACAACACTCTGGCTAAAACTGAGTTGACAAAAAACATACCCAACACTACATCTGGCGCTTCTTGGGCTTCCTCGGCGTTCATGTGGAAGTGACGGCCGTTGCGGTTGTGAGGGTTCCTTGGGGCAAATCTTCTTCCTGGTTGAACAGACGCTGCTGTTGAGCTAGGGCATTCACATTGGCAGTGGCGGCAGTCTTCTTGGGACACTCATTGGAATAGTGACCCTTCACTCCACACTCGAAACAAGTGATCTGGGACTTGTCTTTTGCTGCCACGGGCACAACATTGCTTCCAGTTCTGGGTGCAGTGTTGTTGTTGTTGTTGTTGCTCTTGGGAGGTGCACGGTTGAAATTGCTGGTGTTGGCGGGGTTGTTGTTGTTTCCTCCGGACTTCACATTGCCTCCGCTATGGTTGGGGTAGCTCGGGCGAGACATTGGTGGTCGGTTGTTCCTTGGTGCATACCCTGCAGACCGGTTGGGACGGTACTTCTGGTGACTGTTGGATCCAGCTTGGTGCATCATATGACGTATGCGGTTGTCGTTTTCCTGGTTAATCTTCCCTTCCATCTGAATGGCAGAGTCGACTAGCTCTTTGAGATCCTCGAAGCAGATGTTGACGAGAACCGTCTGCATCTCATCATGCAGTTCGTTCAGGAATCTATCCTTCTTCTTGGCCTCCGTGTTGATCTCGTCAGGTGCATACCTGGCAAGTGATAGGAATCTGTCATGGTACTCCACTACAGTCATTCCGCCTTGCTTCAGTTCTCTAAATTATCCCTCCTTCTAGTGACTAGGCTCTGCGGCACGTGGGTGTGGCTGAACTTGATTTTGAAGGCTTCCCATGTCATCACTTGACCATGGTTCAATAGGCGGATGCTGTTCCACCAGGCTCTTGCATCTCCTGCCAAGTAGTGGGTGGCAAAGAGAACTTTCTCGTTGTCATCAACTCTAGCTGCTTCCAAATTGTTCTCCATTGTCTGCAACCAGTCATCAGCATCTAATGGGTTCTCCGAAGTGCTAAAGATTGGGGGATTGGTATTCTAGAAGTTTTTCAGCTTGGATCCTTGACGATCCTGATTTCCATGCCCTTGGTTGTTTTGGGCCATTTGAGCTATCTGCTGTAGTGTTGCTAAGTTGGCCTGGCGCTCTACCCTGCTTGCTTCACGGTATGCCACTTGCATTTTCATAATCTGCAGCATTGGGTCCTGCGATGAGCTGCTCCCTCCGGGGTTTCCATGATTCATCTAAAAATTGAGATAGATAAAGGGGTAAGAGGGAAAGTTCTAAGGTTCAGGGTTTTGGTTTCAAAGCTAAAACTTTGAGTTTGACTCAGGTTTTACAACTTCTTTTCATTCCTTCAAACAAGCACGTGATACAAACACACACACACCACAACATCAAAGGAAAACAGATAGTTTTAGGAACCATTCTGCAATCTACGATACAAAGGGGACCGATACTCCTCATGCTACGATAGTGCTCTAGTGCATCTACTCATTGTCGATGAAGTTGGAGTCATCATCGTCGGTGTAAAAGTCCACAACATCCTTCTCCAGAAAGTCATCATCATTGTTGAGGTAAGAGTCCATATCTCCCTGGATGTCTTCACCTTCCTCGTCTTCTTCCTTTGCTGCAAGCTGGGCTTCTAGCTCCTTGATGGTCTTCTCGAGGTCGCCCACCTTCTTGCGAAGTTGGTCGATGGTGCGATCCTTCTTTTCACGCTGGCGGCGAAGAGACTGACGGTCCTTGACAAGCAGTGAGAAAGTCTGGGCCTTCTGGGCGGCAATGGCAAGGTTGTGGTTGGCAAACTCCCTAGCATTGTCTAATTCCTTCTGGCGGTCATAAAGCAGGAAGTCAAGGTTCTCCACTTGACGCTTCAACTCTGGGTGACTTGGCATCTCCATTGGCATTCCCATGAAGTCATGCCTTGCATAGTGAACAAAGCGAGTTCCTTGGATTTGGTTGACACTCAGGGCACACAGACGTGCGAGAGCTTCATGCATTGCCCTGGCTAATCCATCTAGCCGGTTGTTCTCTCTTACGCAGAACTGGATTCTCCCGGACGTTGGTGCTTCTATACTTCCTCGAAGATCAACGGTGACTAGCCATTGTAAATCTCCTCCTGGGGGTCTAGGAAGTTGAGATCAAACTCCGGATGTGGGCGTCCCAAGTACTCCGATAGTGCGTCAAGATCCCTCTCGAAGATCAGCTGGCCTACGTTGCCCAACTGGTAGAACTGGCTGAACCGAGTCTCCATCTACAAGAATTAAGGATGAGGAAGTAAGTGAAGTGATCAAGTGTGTCAAATTTTATGTAGTAATGGAAGAATTTGAGGAACATGAATTTTTGAGAGAGAATGATTTCCCAAGGGTAAGAGAGGAAATAGTTTTTCATAAATACTTACTTTTGTTTTGAAACTCAGTTTTTGTTCGGACGTCCATTCTAACTAGGGTCTCCTATGGTCAGGATGGCTGTGATACCAACTTGTCAACACCCGGATTTGTATTCCCAGATGTCTGTTATGTCATACATCGCAATCCCAGGATTACCATTTTTGTGAGACATAACAGATTGGATATCATAGTGCATCATCCATTACAAACCATAATAAGGTCTTACACGAATACAGGATCTCATGATCCAGTCTTAATACAACAATCAGCAGAATAAACAATAAGCGTAGCGGTGGGGTCCATCTTTAGTGGCACAGGCAATGCTGACCATGGAAGATTGTCCTAGTTATCATAGCCGTCCTGCTGTCCTTCATCTTGGTAGTCTCCTTCATAGTCTGACCATAGGAATAGCCAGGGACAAAAGCCATGTGTACTCTTTAAGTACTCGCAAACTATCACTAACAAGTAAGGTAGTTCTAGTGGGAAAATGCTAACTCTAGGTTTATTTGTAAAGTTAAGTTTAAAACCTAAGCTGAGTTCAGAAACAAAGAAAGATAAAATATAGTTTGAAAATCACCTAAGTGGGAACTTAATTTTCATATTCACAACTCAATAGAATGACTCATCATTCCAAGGTTTTAATAATTCATTTTCACCAAGTACTCCCATCTAAAGTGACTCAAATTCTAGTTTAGCTCTAGACTAGTAAGTTAAGAGTGTTCACTAATATGGGATGCTAAGATCAATCTCATGCCATAGAATGACATCTAAATCTAACTAGATAGGTTAAGTTTTATACTTTTTATACTACCTTCCAACAAGTAAGGGACTTTGGTAAAGTAAGGAAGTAAAGCTTGGAAATAAAACTTGGGGTACGTAGTAATTAAAGTGGTATAACCAAAGCATGCCTAATGCATCTTTCTTAAGTTATCTAGTTTAATTCTAGCTTTATAACAATATCTTTCTCGGTTTACTTGAAGTGCTAGGCTTGCCTTGGTTGGTGAAGTGGATGAAGTTTTCTTCCTCTTCCTCTTGATAGAACTCCTCCTCGAAAGCTTGGCCGGTACTATCGTCTATAAATACATACGGGATACACAATCATCAAACAATACTTAACTAGTCTACTTAGCATACTAGGGCACACATTTGATGATCTATTATCATCACAAGCATCACAAGGTTTTATTAACTAGCTTCATTCTTTTTATTTGACAAAAGTAATTTCTACTCATTGAAATTAACTAAGATTTAATATTCCCCATTAAAATATGGGATCATGTGAACACATGTCATCACCACATACTCTAACAAATGGGAATGTGATTTAAAGGTTGGATCACATTTTAATAAGTTTAATTTTAATAAATAATGATTTAAAGTGACTAGAAATGTCTATATAGTATTATTTTGGTACTAGTCCAAAGTAACTGCATGCAAACCTTAATATTATTACTTATTCAGATAGGTATGGTTAAATGTGATTTTTGAGAGTTGGAATCAACTCAAAATCTATCATGGTTGATTTTCGAAAAATGTTTGAATGAGCAAAAGCTTATGTCTTGTTATTTTTACTCGGAGATATTTCTAACTCTAAATGATTTAAATCCAACGGGCTTGGATAGATAATTTCAGTAGCTTTCCAACTAAATTGGAATCACTCATTTAGTTCAGTAAATCTTCTTGAATATGATTTTTAAACTAAGGGACATAATTGGTTCTAAATCTAAATAGAAAAATCCTAATTTGAATTACTGGGTCAGCGCGGAAAATTAAATGTGCTGGCCCAGTGATGCTCAGCGGCGCAGATGGCGGCTGACAGGTTGGTCCCGCCTGTCAGCGTCACATAAAACCTGAAACGGTATGGGACGATCTAGGCGCTACGATTAGAATAGAGATCAACGGTCCACAATCGTCATCGACGACAAACTCGTCACCGGCGAGACCGAACCCTAGGCGGCAGGTGGGGGACTACTGGGGACGTACCAGGGCTCCAGCTAGTGCAGCGAGGAGGGCGATCAAACTGGTGGATGACGGCGGGCTCAGGCAAAGTCGCGGCAGGGGATGAGGTGCAGCGTCTCCTCCTCTTCAGCGGTCTCCTCCGGTGCAATTCCGGCGAACGACGACTCGAGCAGCTCCGGCAAGAGAGGGGAAATGGTTAGTGGAGAGAGGGGAGTGGAATGGTGTGAAGAGATGGTGTCGGGGAGGCCTTCTTATATAGGCTCGACGGTGAGACCGAGAGGCATGGGCGCGGCTCGTCGGCGACGGCAAAATAGGGGGCTACCGGTGTGGCGAGGTAGGCGGATGGTGGGCGGTCTGCTAGCGGTTAGCTATGGCACAATGGCGCGGCTAGGGGCGGTGCCTAACTGTCGGGGTCTTCACGCGCTCTGGGGGATAGATGTGGTGCTCGACGGCGATCATGGCGTCTGTGGGTTGCGCGGCGGTGCATGGCCGTGTCTGCTGGGTTGCTGGGGTCGAGGTGGAGCGGCGTGCGTGATATGGTGTCAAGGCGCGGTCTGCTGCATGCTGGCGGCAATCGTGCTCTGGCGCGCTATGGCTTGCTCGCAGAGGGAAAGGGCGGTGAGGCTGGGGAGTGGTCCTGGGGATATCCGTGACTGTGGGGTGGACCGTGGGCAGCGGTGTGGTGGATCCTAACTTCCTGGAGCGGCGGAGCGGGGCTGGCAGTCTCCTACGCCTTGTGCACATTTGGCCGGCGAGCATGGCCTCGAGGTGGCGGTGCATTGCTGCTAGGGACAAGGGGGTGGGGTGATAATGGTCTGGTTAGAGCCAGGAGGGACAGAGGGAGTAAGTTGAGGTCAAATGGGTGGCAAAACCCTATAGAAACAATGAGCTAGAACTAGAGTGTGATTCATGCCTTCCAAGTGTTCGATCAAATGGCCGCATGAATAAAACTTTTGAATTTTTGAAAGATTTTTGGTGGAGTGGTGTAACTTATGCTTGAGCATCTAGGTTTTCTTGGGTTTTAGAAATGGAGTTCATTTGAGTGGTTTTTGAATTAATGTGATCTTGATACATACACTAGATTCAATTTTCAAATGTCAATTAAATTTAGTGTTTAAAATGGAAAAAATGACCATTTGTTTATTTTATTCTTTTTGATTTCTTTTTCTTTGAAATTTGTTTGGGAATGATCTAGATGAGGTTTAATTCGCCTTAGAATCATTTTACAACCAATGGATCACTCAAACATGGAAATTCAAAACAACTCCTAATTTAAATGCAAACACATATGAATGCTTAATTGTTTAAATGGAAAAGTTTTTATTAACCCTAAATTGAGTAGGTTTGATCTTGATTCACTTTGGTTCAAGTTTTGGGACGTTACAGGGTTGGTCGGCTAGAAGTTCTTGATTCCTAAGTAAGGGGACACCAGGCCGGTCTTGATATAGTCCCTCAGGAATTTGCCATAAGCATCTTTCTTAGCCTTGGTCATAGACTTGTGTTTACTAGACGGTGCAAACCGCATGCGGAATCAAGCTCGCAATCCTCGGGTTGACGCCTTTCTTACAGAAAGGGCACCTGAGCTCCCCAAGTCGAGTGCGGAAAGGGATTCTCCCGCTCTTGAGCTTCTTCATGACATGGCGGATCTTGTTGTCCCTACTCTCCTTGTCAGAGTCCATCTCTCTTGAATCTACCTGTAATGTATGAAATGCAAATCGAAATAAGCAAAATAATAAATATATATTCCTCCCACGATTATAAGATACTTTCAATACAATAACATATTTATACAAGTTTAGCAGTTCATTATGGCTGTTTCTCTAGCTCGCTCCTAATTTAATGTGATTTGTGTTCTTGATAACTTATTAATAAATAAATAATGTTGATATATTCAGAACAGACTAGATCTCTCCATTTACCGGTTTTTACGGTACATCTAATCATTAGGACTATATTTTTTTATGAAACCGGGACTAGATTAAGCTCGAGCAGAAAATATGAAACATGTAGAAATAGATGTACCTCCGAGTACACGAGTGGAGCATGTTCGTCGAACTCCACGCCCTCATCGGGGTCTCCGAAGTCATCAGCACCGGAGGGCATATAGTCCCCCAAGGGGTTGAACTGCACGTCCTCCTCGCCTTGTGTTGCATGATGCTCCTAAAGATCTACCACAGGAAGTGTCGTGGATGTGGCACGACAGATGCCATGGATAGGCTGAAGATGGGGCCAATGAGTGCTAGGGGATTCCAGGGAGGGAGAGCGTGGTGATTCCACACACGGAAGTTCTTGTATTCTCTCTATCAATGTTTCTTACAAGTGCTCTTGAGGCCCTTAGAAAGAAGGAGACAATGTCTCTTACACCCCCCCCACTAACTAGCCCTAGAGTTCTCCCTTAGATAGAGAGTGATTCCTCTATTTGTCATCCCTCTCTATGGAGGCCCTGGTGCTCCTTATATAGGGGAGCCCGAGTTACAATTCTAGGGCACAGGTGGCAGTATATTCTATGAATATGCTCCTTTCCTAAAGCAGATGCTTCTTTATTCTTCTTTAACGGCTCGTCCGGGCTTTGGATGTAACCCGTGGCATCATCCTTGTGTTTTGGTGTCACAGGCTATGCCATCTGGCTTTGCCCGCGTCACCTTGGTCGCCACCGACCCACTGGTCCTCTCCTTTGCGTTACTTTGTACATGTTTCAGCTAATAAAGCCACCTTTTGACCAGCAGGGGATTCCTTCTCTTTGAAGCTAAGATAGTCCAGATAGCATATAGCTAATCCGGCTTACCCATTTACCTGCAAAACAGATAGTCATGGCCGGCATAAATCTTATGCCCGGCAGACCATTGTCAAGGAAATGCCCCATGGACTGGGCCACACCATGATTCAGGCTACCTTTGAGGTGACCCGGTAAGCACTTTGCTTTGACCTTGCCGTGATTCAGGCTACCTTTGAGGTGACCCGGTTGCCCTACTCAGGGGGTATCCCCCAACATTAGTCCCCGAAGCTAATGCCGGATTATCGTGGGCGAAGTCGCCGAGTTTCATTTTCTTGTTCCTCCAATTTTTGACTCGGCTCGCGTCTACCTTCATTCGGTTTTTTAACTTACGAGTCCGAGGTTCAAAAAATTGATTTAACAATACTTGAAACCTTGAGATTATCTCAAAATGATTTGGCATCTTAGTGAAGAAAATAACCTAAGGGTTAGCCAAAAAACCAATGTCGGCCTGCTTAAGTTCTTTCCCTTAGTCGGTTTTTCATGTGCTTTGCCATTCCAAACTTGTTCTCTTGCTTGCCATGAAGCCAATTCTTGTTGGACAACAGAAAAGTCGAAGAGTTAGGTTTTTGGTGCTAACACATTACTAATCCAACTAAGACATAAGCGACTTAACCCAGCCGACACAAAAAATACGAAAACAAAAGACCAGTGGAATAGCAGTCCCCGAGTCTCTGCTCGGGGTGGCAAAGTTTTTATTGATAAGCTCACTGCCGACATACATACCGACATACGAGTAGTTCGGATACATTCACCTCTTAGGTGTAGAAAGGACGCAACAGTGCTACGTTCAATGGTCTTTTGGATTCCTCTCCGGACTTGTCCGCCTTGTTCTTTTGCTGAGGCTGTGCATCAATAAGATAGTAGGAATCATTGCGCAAAGCTTTGATCACAATGAAGGGCCCTTCCCATGGGTGGATAACTTATGCATGCCAGCAGTGCGCTGTATTAACCTTAGCACCAAATCACCTTCCCCAAAAACTCGGGAGTTTACTTTCCGGCTATGACAGCGTCGGAGATTTTGCTGATATATGGCGGATCTGGACAAGCCAGTTCTCTCGCTTCTTCCAGCATATCAACATGCTCTATGTTGGCTGGTACTATGGAGATTTTCCTGGGCTTCGCGCACTTCGGCTTCTGTGTATTGGGTGACCCTAGGCGAATCATGCTCTATGTTGGCTGGTAATACAGCTTCTGCCCCATATACCAGAAAGAACAGTGTATAGCCTGTTGATCGATTTGGAGTTGTTCTTAAACTCCATAGTACCGCTGGTAGCTCTTCTATCCAGCACCCTGTTGATCTTTGCAGCGTCTCTATGAGCCGGGGTTTTATCTCGGACAGTACCAGTCCGTTGGATCTTTCCACTTGTCCATTCGATGCAGGGTGGGCGACTCAAGCGACATCTAACCGGATCTTCTTTTCCAGGAAGAACTCGCAAACGCTCCTTCAGCAAAATTCGTCCCATTATCAGTTATGATGCTATGGGGATAGCCGTACCTTAAGATTATATCCTTGAGGAATCTTACTGCTGTTGCCCCATCACATTTTCGAATCCGTTTTACTTCAATCCACTTGGTGAACTTGTCAACCATGACAAGAATATGATTCATCCCTCCTTTGTCTGGCTTAAATGGTCCTACCATGTCTAGGCACCATACAACAAATGGACACGTAATGGGGATAGTTTTCAGCTCTGACATTGGCAGGTGAGTTTTCGTGGCGTATTTTTGACAACCATTGCATTTTCTTACCAAGTCCTCTGCTTCTCCAAAGCACTGGGCCAATTAAACCCATGCTGGAAAGCCTTTGCCACTAAGGCCCTTGAGGAGGCATGGTGGCCACATTCCCCTTGGTGAATATCTCGGAGTATGTCAAGTCCTTCCTCCGGATCAACACACCGTTGTAGTACCACTGTCACACTCCTTTTGTATAATTTGGAGTTGATTATGGTATAGGCCTTTGCCCGTCTCTGAATTTTCCTTGAACTTATTTCATCATCTGGCAGGATTCCCTCTTTTAGGAAATCAAAAATTGGCTTGGCCCAAGATGGTATGGGTCGGACGGGCAATGGTTCCTCATCCACTTCCATTGCATCCACCGACATAATTCCCGCCGGATCAAGCTGCATAGTCCCCGGGTTTGCTAAAGTAGTCCCCGGGTTAGCTGAGGTGCTTCCCCATTCTATCTCCATCGGTGCAGCTCCTGATCCGGGGAGTGTCGGGATGTAAATGGAATCTGATTTGGGCGATGGTGTGTTGATGGTTTTCTCAGGTGCTCCAAGGCAACATTTGGCGGGATTGGTTGCCGGGATGAGACTAGCTTGGATAGTGTATCCGCTGCCTCGTTTTCAATCCGAGGTATGTGATGGAACTCACATTCCTCGAAGAACCCGCTTATTTTTTGAACATGGAACCTATACAGGGCCACGTTAGCATCCAGGGCATCCCAGTTTCTAGACACTTGTTGCACCACCAAATCTGAGTGTCCAAAGCATTGTATCTGACGTATCCCTACTTCCTTTGCCACTTTGAGACCGTGTATCAGTGCTTCTTATTCCGCCACATTATTCGAGGCACTGAAATGGATTTGAAGGAGGTACTTCAGTTGATCCTTATTGGGCGAGCTAAGCACTACTCCAGCGTCTAATCCATCTTTCAGTTTAGATCCGTCAAAGTGCATTTGCCAATAATTGGAGTCTGGCAGGGGTGGCTCATATTGCATTTCATCCTAGTCCACAAAGAAATCCGCCACATATTGTGACCTGATCGCATCGCTTCAGTCAAATGGTGGCGCATATGGAGCTAATTCGATAGCCCACTTTGCTATTCTGCCGCTTGCGTCCTTGTTACTCATGATCTCTGAAATAGGCGCCTCACATATCACCTTGATGGGGTGTTCCTCGAAATAGTGCTTGAGCTTTTTGGCCGACATATATACGCCATACCCCATCTTCTGATAATGAGGATAGTTCTGTTTTGACATTGACAATACTTCGCTCAGATAATACACCAGCCTTTGCACCGACTTTCCTTCCTCTTTGCGCTCCACTATGATCACTCCACTTACGATTCGGTTGGTCGTGGCTACGTAAAGCAACATTGTTTCCTTAAGTAGTGGTGCAGCTAGGATTGGCGCGGTAGATATCATCTTTTTCAACTCTCGAAATGCAAGATCCGCCTGTGGTATCCATGTGAACTTATCTTCCTTTTTCATTAGCTGATAGAGGGGCAAGGCCTTCTCTCCCAGCTGACATACGAACCGACTTAACGATGCCAGGCAACTAGTGAACTTCTCGACATCGTTAAGACTCTTTGGTAACTCCATTCTTTCTATGGCCTGGATTTTCGTTGGGTTAGCTTCAATACCGCGGCTAGATACCAAGAAACCGAGTAACTTTCCGGCTGGTACGCCGAAGGTGCATTTCTCCGGGTTCAGTTTCATTCGGAACTTTCTTAAGTTCGCGATTGTCTGTCGGATATCCTCAAGGAGCGTATTGCTTTCCTTGGTTTTGGTCACCACATCATCCACATACACCTGCACAACCTATTTGGTCATGCAATCATTTTTGCATACATCGTTGGTACGTTGCTCCTGCATTACGTAATCGAAATGGCATAGTTCGATAGCAATAAGACCTGTACGGTGTAATAAACGCAGTATTTATTTGATCATCCGGGTGCAGGGATATTTGATGGAAACCAGAATACGCGTCAATGAATGACATTAGCTCACATCCGGCAGTTGAGTCTATGACCTGATCTATTCTAGGGAGTGGAAATGGATCTTTTGGACACGCCTTATTCAGGTTCGTGTAGTCAATACACATGCGCGATACCACTGCCATGTTCGGATCATCTTTCTTTTTCTCCACCAGCACTAGATTAGAGAGCCAAACCGGATAGAGTACTAATGGCTCGTGTATTAACAAGCTCGTTGGGGAACCCCAAGAGGAAGGTATGATGAGCACAACAACAAGTTTCCCTCAGTTATGAAACCAAGGTTTAATCGAACCAGTAGGAGCAAGGAAACACCCCAAAGGTTTTACTAGCTGAGCCTTGGAAGGGCGCACTACCGGTGCTAGCAGCAACGTGGAGACCTGCACAACACAACCACAAAACTTTGTACCCAACTTGCGATGTGGTTGTCAATCTCACCGTGTTTTGGTGAAAACAAAGGATTAAACGTATTGAATGGAAGGAAGTAATACTTTGCAGAAAGTAAACACAAAACAGTAAACAGTTTATAGATTGTATGTAAAAGAAAAGGACCGAGATCCATAGTTCACTAGAGGTGGCTCTCCTTAAGAGTCAGGAAATCTCTATCTGGCTCATTCGGTCTCTGCCGGCATAATGCAAGGGTCTGTGGTCTGTTGGGTCTCTTGTAAGTGCTTGAGAAGTTACTAACAAACAGTTCCTGGAACCAACCAACAATTGACACTCCCTGGTGGCAAATTGTTCAGCCAAACTAGCGCTGGTCCTTCCAGCATCTGTGGTACATATCTCACTGCCCATCTCAAATTTCCTGTCACGATCTAGACGGCTCTGGCATAATCAATCAGCCAATCCTCTGGCCTAGTACTTCCATCATAAGTTCGGGTTCCCCTAGCCAGCTGAAAGTTCGGCAATGGTGGCTCATTCATGATGCGGGGCCCGAAACATGCTGGACCTGGTGGACCTTGCAACTCGATTTTCTCTGACCTATAAATCCTATCCAACTTCAACCTCGCATCATCTAGCTGCAAATTCCTGCTTCCCAACCGTGATCCAATTACATGGTGATCCGGTCTGGGTATCCATCGTTGACCATAGCCGAATAACCATCATTGTACCTTTCCTGATCCGGATGTGCGTGATGCTGTTGTGACGCTTGTCCTACACTTCCTCCTTGCTAAGGTACGCACTCTTGCGTCTGAGGTACATTTTGCCCTGCTCCCACAGGATTCCGCTGTCCGGCATTGCCGTTGGCAGCATTCCTTTGACCGGCACTGCCTTGGTCATGGTTACCCCGGGCAGCCACACCCCGGCAAGTACTGTGGCGATCCTCATCAACTTGCACTGCCTTTCCTTTTCCAGCCCTTACCGGGTCATAAAGGACCATTTTCTTGTTTCTTCTCCCAGATTCCACTACCTCTTCTCTCCTGGGGTCATGACCCGGAGACGACGCGGCTCCTCTGGATCTCGCCGAGTTATTTCTGGCTGAATGTACGACCTGTGAGGCCCCTGGTGGTGCCGGGTTATCTTTGTTTATTTCTTAATTTTTTTGGCACGCAACCCTCAACAAGTGATTTACTCTCTCTTGCTTCCTTTGACAAGCCTCACCGGTTAAGCCTTCTAACTCAGATGCGGCCGCATTTGCTTCTCTGAGGTTCTTTCCCGGGGTACTGTATCGATCCAACCCTCATGTTACTATTGTAGCTGTCTGACCCGGCCTAGGCTCATACTCCTTGTCAATCTCAGTGATCAAGTTTCTGCCTTGGATTTTCACTCCATCGATGCGGTTCTCCTTAGCGTACTCACTCAAGGTGATGTTCAGCGACTGATGCAGCTCCGCTACCTTCTTTGCTCTAGCTAACATCTTTCGCCTAGTTTCCTGTAACTCAACTTGCGCTTGAGCCGGATCTACCACAGGTGCTATTTGTGTTGCCAAGCTATCTATTGCTTGTTGGAGCACATTCTCTGGCTTCTCTAGCGGAGGAAACATAGATCTTGTCTGTTTGGGCGTTACTTCTGGCTCTGGTGCTGGATCTTTGCTTGGTCTCGCATCTGGCGCGGTCATCGGGACTTCAACGCTCCTAGTGGTGTGAGCGATACGCACTCCACGTGCTGCGCTGAGAGGGGGCTCGCCACCCTCGACAATGTGTTGCGGATGAACGCAGGACTCTTCCACGCCGACGTAGATCTTCTGCGTGCCAAGCTTGATGAATACACTGTTGCGCGATGGAGGGTTCCTGCCAAAGCTTCCCAGGTTGTCACTAACGTAGTCCAGTGCTCCAAAACGCTGAACCAAGCCAGAGACGATACGCTTGCCGGTGCTCGAGAAGTTTCCCGCTGGATTTTCACCCCTCCTAGCACCGCTAGCCCGACGGTGGGCGGCAACTGTCATGGTGGTGGCACGGCATATTCCATGGATAGGCTGAAGATGGGGCCAATGAATGCTAGGGGAATCCAGGGAGGGAGAGCGTGGTGATTCCACGCACGGAAGTTCTTCTATTCTCTCTATCAATGTTGCTTACAAGTTTTCTTGAGGCCCTTAGCAAGAAGGCGACAATGTCTCTTACCCCCCACTAACTAGCCCTAGAGTTCTACCTTAGACAGAGAGTGATTGCTCTATTTGCCGTCCCTCTCTATGGAGGCCCTGGTGCTCCTTATATAGGGGATCCCGGGTTACAATTCAAGGGCGCAGGTGGCAGCATATTCTATGAATATGCTCCTTTCCTAAAGCATATGCTTCTTTATTCTTCTTGAACGGCTCGTCGGGGCTTTGGACGTAACCCGCAGCATCATCCTTGTCTTTTGGCGTCACGGGCTACGTCATCCGGCTTTGCCCGCGTCACCTTGGTCGCCACCGACCCGCTGGTCCTCTCCTTTGCTTTACTTTGCACATGTTTCAGCTAATAAAGCAACCTTTTGACCAGCGGGGTATTCCTTCTCTTTGAAGGTAAGATAGTCCGGATAGCATATAGCTAATCCAGCTTACCCATTTACGTGCAAAACAGATAGTCATGGCCAGCATAAATCTTATGCCGGTCGGACCATTATCAAGGAAATGCCCCATGGGCCGGGCCACACCGTGATTCGGCCTCCCTTGAGGTGACCCGGTCAGCACTTTTCTTTGATCGCGTTGTACCATGGCTAACTCGGCCTTTATACCTCGGCGTTTCCCTACCTGGGGGTATCCCCTAATAGGAAGTACAACCCCGGCGGCGATGCCCGCACACTCACCCCCACGCACTGGTTTCATGGAGAAGGTTTGTGGCTGTACGTTGAGGATTGTGGGGTTTTGATAGATAGGGAAGAGAGAGGAGTGGATGAGTGCAAATGGAGAACCCGATAGGCTGGGTTTTTAATGTAGGGACGTTTAGGCCTCCTCGAAGGCCCTGGTAGGCAGTTCTTCTGGTTGTGGCTACTGCGTGGAAGGTTCGTGTGGTGGGGGTCTGTCGGAAGTGAGAGTGTAGGCGCACTGCATAGTAAAAATGGTACATCCCGTGGGCCGTGGATGACTAGTTGCCGTGTAGTAGACTTTTAGCCTTTGTAGACTAGATTAAATGTGACATGACCATTCCACGAATTTTCCATGGACGGCTTCGTGTTCTTCTTGTAGAAGTCTCGCTGAGGGAGACGTCCGTGATGTCTCACGATGTACTGTGAAGGGAACGACGTGTGCAATGATCCTTGTTGGATCACACGGTATCAACGGTTGGTGCGCACGATCCGCGTGACAACTGTGACAACCAATCAGGGCGCAGCAGACAGATTGAGCACAGGTTTGGGCTTCTACGAAAGAGAGAGAGGGAAAAGTGAGTAGTATAAAAAACCAAGGGAAAATTTGATTAGTATAAAAATGGAAAGTGAGTGTCTTGTACAATGAAATGCATCATGGCATACATCAGATTATGCCAAGATGGATCCACTAGAGTTCACTGGATGTGTGTTCTTCTCATAAACTACATGGATCCACTCATTGCATGTGTGTTATTCCCATAAACCACATGGATCCACTAGAGTCATTAAATATGTGTTCTTTTCACAAACCACATATGGATCCACCAGAGTCATTGCATGACCGTTCTTTTCATAAAGCATATGGATCCACCAGAGTCATTGCATGTGTGTTATTTTCATGAACCACATATGGATCCACTAGAGTCATTGCATGTGTGTTCTTATCCTAAACCAGCACTAGAGTCATTGCATGTGTGTTCTTATCCTAAACCAGCACTAGAGTCATTGCATTTGTGTTCTTGTCATAAAGCATATGGATCCAACTAGAGTCGTTAAATGTGTTTTCTTTTCACAAACCACATATGGATCCACCAGTGTCATTGCATGTGTGTTCTTCTTACTAACAACAACTAGAGTCATTGCATGTGTGTTCTTACCACAAACCACAGGGATCCACCACTTTCATTGCATGTGTGTTGTTTTCACAAACCACATATGGATCCACCAGTGTCATTGCATGTGTGTTATTTTCATGACCCACATGGATACACCAGTGTCATTGCATGTGTGTTCTTTTAATGAACCACAACTAGAGTCCTTGCATGTGTATTTGATACATTGCAAATGTATCTATAATTTTTGATGTTCCATGCTTGGTTTTATCCACTTTCTTGTGTTTTGTTCCAACTTTGGAGTACTTTTCATATGATTTCTTGGACTAACCTATTAACAAGAGCCACAGTGCCAGCTGCCTGTTTTCTGCTGTTTTTGGTTCCAAGAAAATTAGAAAATGAATATTCTTAGAATTGGACGGGACAGAAGCCAAAGTGCCTATTTTTCCGGAAGTTATTAAGTGCCAGAATACGAGACGGAGAAGGGCCAGGGAGCCACCACACCACCTGGCCGCGCGGCCAGGCCTGGCCCACGCCAGGGGGTGGTGTGGCCGCTCCCGGCACCCCTCGGCCTCTCCTTCCGCCTATATATTTCCCTCGGGACGAAAACCCTAACTATCCGATCAAAAAACCTCGAAAAAGTCTATAGATGCCGTCCTCTCCATCCCTAGATCAGGAGGGATCTGAAGCTCTTCCCGGCACCCTGCCGGAGAGGGGAATTCACCCTAGAGGCCTTCTTCATCACCATGCAAGCCTCCGGTGTGATGCGTGAGTAGTTCATCCTTGGACTACGGATCCATGTAGTAGCTAGATGGATGGTTCTCCTCCTTTGTGCTTTCATGTTTAGATCTTGTGAGCTCCGTTCATGATCAAGATCATCTATTTGTAATTCTACATGTTGTTTTTGCGGGGATCTGATGGATATTGAGATGCTATTTCAGATTGATTATTGATTCTATCATGTCTTTGTTATTTGAGATCTTGCATGCTTTCCATTGTTAGTAGCTATCTTGGCCAAGTAGATGCTAGCAACTCCAAGAATTAGTATTTATGCTCGATAGAGGGTTCATGCCTCTGGTAATCTGGGGAAGTGACAGAAATCTCTAAGGTACTAGATGTGTTGTTGCTACTAGGGAGAAAACAACAATCCTTTGTTCATAGAACAATCATATTGTTTAGTTTACACGCGGTTCGTAAAGTAATAATCTGTTGCTTGCAACTTAATACTGGAGGGGGCTCGGATGATAACCTGAAGGTGGATTATTAGTCATAGATGCAGTTGGATGGCGGTCTATGTATTATGTTGTAATGCCCAATCAAGTCTCAGAGGAGTCAAGATGATTAGTATATGCATGTATTGATTTCTCGGTGTTTGTCAATTGCCCCTCTGTAATTTGTTCACCCAGCATATTATCTATCTAAGGAGAGCCAGCTCTAGTGAACTATGGATCCCGGTCCTTTGTCTTTACATACAATTTACAATCTTTTACTGCTTTGTGTTTACTTTCTGCAAACTTTTACTTCTTTCCATTCGATACGTTTAATCCTTTGTTTTCGGCAAAACACGGTGAGATTGACAACCTCATCGCAAGTTGGGGACAAAGTTCTGTGGTTGTGTTTGTAGGTCTCCATGTTGCTACTAGCACCGGTAGTGCCCCCTGCCAAAGCTCAGCTAGTAACACCTTTGGGGTGTTTCCTTGCTCCTACTGGTTCGATTAAACCTTGATTTCATAACTGAGGGAAAACTTACTTTTGTGCCCATCATACCTTCCTCTTGGGGTACCCAACGAGCTCTACGTCGAAAGTCGAGCGCATCAAGATCTTTTCTGGCGCCGTTGCCGGGGAGTCAAGGACATCTTCATAAGGGGAGTCCCTCATAACCAATCTCTTTACTTTGTTGTTTTTGTTTTTCTTAGTTTCTTTTGCTTTGTTTGCTTGTTTTGTTCTTAAAAAAATACAAAAAAATTAGTTTTACAAGTTTGCTTTCTTATTTGAAAACCCAAAAAATGACTACTCTTGAAAACACTAAGTTTTGTGACTTCACTAGCACCAACAACAATGATTTTATGAGCACACCTATTGCTCCACCTGTGGCTGAAAATACTTTCTTTGAGATAAAACCTGCTTTACTCAATCTTTTTATGAGAGAGCAATTTTCTGGTATTGGTAATGAAGATGCTGCTTCCCATCTAAATAACTTTGTTGAACTTTGTGAGATGCAAAATCATAGGGATATAGATGGTGATATTATAAACTGAAATTGTTTTCTTTCTCTTTGAGAGGAAAAGCTAAAGAATGGTTGAATTCCTTAAATAGGAATAGTATTGATTCTTGGACTAAGTACAAAGATGCTTTCATTGGAAAATACTATCCTCCTGCTAAGATTATAGCCATGAGAAGTGAAATAATGAAGATTAAACAACTTGATAATGAGCATGTTGCTCAAGCTTGGGAAAGAATGAAATCTTTGGTTAAGAATTGTCCCACTCATGGACTTACTGCTTGGATGATCATCCAAACTTTTTATGCAGGATTGAACTATTCTTCAGGGAACCTATTGGATTCAGCTACTGGAGGTACCTTTATGACCATCAATTTGGGTGCTGCAACAAAACTTTTGGACAATATGATGGTTAATTATTCTAAATGGCATACTGAGAGAGCTCCACAAGGTAAGAAGGTAAATTCTGTTGAGGAAACCTCCTCCTTGAGTGATAAAATTGATATTATTATGTATATGCTTGTTAATAGGAAAGCCCATATTGATCCAGATAATGTTCCTTTAGCCTCTTTGGTTGCTCAAGAAGAGCAAGTTAATGTGAACTTCATAAAAAATAACAACTTTGGCAACAATGCTTATGGTAATAATACTTATAGGAACTACTGTGGTAACAACAATTATAAGCCATATCCTCCCAAAAATGGTAATGCGTATGGAAATTCTTACAACAATAATAAGAGTGCTCCCTCTGAACTTGAAGTTATCTTAAAGAGTTTATTAGTAAACAAACTACTTAGAATAAAACTATTAAGGAAAAACTCTGTAATGCTGAAAGAAATATAGCATCTTTGGCTGAAGGTCAATATACTTTGAATAATATGGCTGCTAAACCTGAAACTAATGAGAATCCCTTTGCAGCCACTAATGCTATACAAGTAAGAATTGATGAAAATGTTAGACTATTAGCTGAATTACATGCTAAGTGTGAAAGAGAAGATGAAATTGCTAGAAACATTAGTGTTTCTACTATCACCACCACTAGTGTTGAGGCTAGTAATAGTTCTACTACTTTAGATGATAAAGTTGATTTTGATCTTGATGGTTGCAATATCTCTGAAGTTATTAAGTTCCTACAAAAGCTTGCTAAAAGTCCTAATGCTAGTGCTATGAACATGGCTTTTACAGAACACATTACTGATGCTCTCATAAAGATTAAAGAAGAAAAGATGAAACATAAAGCTTCTATTCCTATAAAACAAGAAGATGGTTGGGAACCCATCATTAATATGAAAGTGAATGACTTTGATTTCAAAGCTTTGTGTGATCTTGATAGTAGTGTTTCTATTATACCTAGAAGGATTTATGATATGCTTGATTTGACTCCTCTTGAAGATTGTTATTTGAATGTCCCACTTGATGCTAATGCTAAAATAAACTCATGGAGAGTCTTAATGATGTTCTTATTATGGTTAACGATTCGTATGTCCCCGTTGATTTCTATGTTTTGGATGTTGAATACAATGCTTCTTGTCCTATTACTTTGGGAAGACCTTTTCTTAGAACTGTTGGTGCCATCATTGATATGAAAGAAGGCACCATTAAATATCAACTCCCACTCAAGAAAGGTATAGAACACTTCCCTAAAAAGATAGAAAATATTTATTTTGCTTCTCCTATGAAAACAAAATTTGGTCTTAATGCTTTTTTCATTTGAGAACACTTGATTCTTTCTTTTCTTCTTATGCCTAACTTAAAGGTGTTAAAGAAAAGTACTTATTGGGAAATAACCCAAAAGTTTTAGATGAGTCTTGGAAGTTATTACCTCTGTAATAACCTCTCCTTATCCTTTTTATTTGCTTTTTTTGCCAAGAGTAACCTCTAATGAGAGAGAAGTAATGATTGGGAAAGTTGCTATCCCGAAACCGATTTCTATGCTTTACCGTAAACATTCGTGAGAGAGCTCTGTATGTCGCATTGAGCTGTAATTGTTTGTGCTTCTTCCCCAGGTTGTTATCTAACTTTCGTTAGTTCAACACTTTTTGATTTGAGCAACATAAAGTCTTCGAAAAAATTTGTCTTACCTGCTGGTCTGTTTTGATAGGTTTCTGCCATTTTCTGCATTTGCTTCTTGTTAGTTCCTTCTTGAGTTCTTTTGGGTAATTGAGATTTTTGAGGGAAGTGCTACGGTAGCTAGTGTTCCAATGGAAGTTTATTTGGTGTTAGATATGAACCTTCAGACTTATTTATCTTAAGTGCACTAATGTTGCTAATGAGATTGTGTGAAGTTTTGTATTAAGGAAAAATTTCAGGTGTATGGAAGGAATGAGTAATGAGATGAAGGATGGACTAAATCTCAAGCTTGGGGATGCCACGTGTGTCACCCCAAGAAATATCCAAGAATTACAAGCGTCAAATCTTGGGGATGCCCAAGGCATCCCCCTTCTTCATCAATAAAAATCTCAGGTTTCTTCCAAACGCTTCATTTTTATTGTTTAATGCGTAGTTGTGTTTTTCTTGGAGCGTCTTCTTTTTCGTTTTTGTTTTGGTTTTTCGTTTCCTTTGGTTTGCTTAGTTTTCTGAATAAATTGGTTGGACCCCCACTTTCATACATTTGGTTTGCAAATAGTTTAGTTTGGTTTGGAAAAGAGTAGGAAAGTTCATACTTATGTGGTAAAAAGAGCTCGTTTTTGACTGTGTCCTATGCTTTGTCATGCCATGCTTGATATTGTTTTGGCTTTATGCTCAGTATTCTTTGCTGTAGCATGACTTGTTATAAACAATTGAGATTTCTTAATGTGCCTTGGATGAATCATGTGTTGTTTTAGCATATTAAAGCATAGTATAGTGGTATTCTCCTTTGATGCTTTATTTGGGTTGACTTCGCGAATGCTCAAACCATGGTATGACTATCTCAAGTCACCATAGCCTTTATGATCCTTTAGTTTTCAACTTGTAGTTTCACTTTATGCTTTGATCAATGATGTTTTTTCACTTTGCATGATTATGGCCATTATTGCTCTCTTAGTTTGTCACTCCCAGTCTTTTGCTAGCCTCCACAACAAAGTATGAGTTCCACTCATGCATCCAACTCCCTAAACCAACTTATTCCAAACAGTCCACCATACCTACCTACTAGCTTATGCTATTCCAAGTACATTCATTCTTTTGTTTACCTTCCATTTGTTATGAGAAAACTAGTGATTAAAGCTCTCACGAACTTGATGGCACACTTTACTTTCCTTGCCCTTAATAAACTTGAACCATTGTGTCTTCTATGTTGTATATGCTTGCACTTATTTGTCGGGAATTAGCAGAACCATGCTTTCATGGGGAACGCTTTCAACATTGCACTTGGTACTTGTACCTAGTTGATATCATGCTCTTTTGTATATGGATGTCGTCGGTGTGAAATGAAAGGGGAGCTTGTAAGTCCATGGAGTTATGTATATGTGTTAGAGAAATGCCTGGGTCGCTGGTCTAATCCATGCTGACATGGTGGAAACCTGCAGCGTAACCATAATGAGCTGTCTATGAAGCATTCTTATTATAAAAAAGAGTCCTATACTGAGAAAAATGAGAAAAAGAGAAAAAAGAGATACTATGAAAAGAGGAAAGAGAGAAAAAAGCACCATATTCCCATGGTAAATAAGAAGAATGCTGAGATGCTCGTTGTCTGCTTGCCTTGTCATTTTGATATGGGGATTCTTCCGTATCATCGGGCAAGGGGTACCCCGTTGGCGGTTCTCTATGATACACATGTACTTACGATGACAAGAACTTACCAGTGACTAAACTTGAGTAGCATGAGGAGTGCCCTCGTATACAATGGACATGAGATTTCTGACTTATACTTCGTCAAGCATGTACACCATAGTTTGTTCACTTTAACCTTAATCACTTCAAGATGCTTATGATAGGGGCAATGAGAGCTGAAAGCTATAAGTACCATAATTTTTGGAAGCTCTTTATGAGACTTGAATCCCTACCTCCTTTTACAAAAGGCCTTTCTTCCACCATCATATTGAGTCTCCACCTTCTATCTTTATGCACCTACTTTGAGAGCATAGTGGCTATTCTTAGTTATATGTGCATTGTCCCAAGACTAGTTGATTGATGCATAACTTGTTATTGCTTGTTTTAAACTATTGTATCTAGTTACTCTTATGAACTTTGAAGGTGTCCTATGCATTTATAATTGCTACTCTATTGAGGGACAAGCTGAATACTATTATGCTATGTTTTCTTTATGTGAAACAAACAAACATCTTGCAAAGCATTGTTATTCATGAATCTTTTGTTTGTGCCTTTTCATGTTGCATCATAGTTTCTTTGCTTATTGCTAGAACTTTCTCTTTCATGTTATGATTGAAGTACTATGATCCCAGCTTCGAATGTTTTACAAATACTTTGATCAAGTCTTTGATGGTGCATGTCACCTCAAAAATTATTCTTTCTTTTTATCACTTACCTACTCAAGGACGAGCAGGAGTTAAGCTTGGGGATGTTGATACATTGCAAATGTATCTATAATTTTTGATGTTCCATGCTTAGTTTTATCCACTTTCTTCTGTTTTGTTCCAACTTTGGAGTACTTTTCATATGATTTCTTGGACTAACCTATTAATAAGAGCCACAATGCCAGCTTCATGTTTTCTGCTGTTTTTGGTTCCAGGAAAGTCAGAAAATGAATATTCTCGGAATTGGACGAGACAAAAGTGAAAGTGCCTATTTTTCCGGAAGTGATTAAGTGCCAGAATACGAGACGAAGAAGGGCCAGGGAGCCACCACACCACCTGGTCGCGTGGCCAGGCCTGGCCCACGCCAGGAGGTGGTGTGGCCGCTCCCGGCACCCCCTCGGCCTCTCCTTCCGCCTATATATTGCCCTTGGGACGAAAACCCTAAGTACCCGATCAAAAAACCACGAAAGAGTATGTAGCCGCCGTCATCTCCATCCCTAAATCGGGAGGGTTCTGAAGGTCTTCCCGGCACCCTGCCGGAGAGGGCAATTCACCCTGGAGGCCTTCTTCATCACCATGCAAGCCTCCGGTGTGATGCGTGAGTAGTTCATCCTTGGACTACAGATCTATGTTGTAGCTAGATGGCTGGTTCTCCTCCTTTGTGCTTTCATGTTTAGATCTTGTGAGCTCCGTTCATGATCAAGATCATCTATTTGCAATTCTACATGTTGTGTTTGCGGGGATCTGATGGATATTGAGATGCTATTTCAGATTGATTATTGATTCTATCATCTCTTTGTTATTTGAGATCTTGCATGCTTTCTGTTGTTAGTAGCTATCTTGGCCAAGTAGATGCTAGCAACTCCAAGAGTTAGTTTTTATGCTCGATAGTGGGTTCATGCCTCTGGTAATCTAGGGAAGTGACAGAAATCTCTAAGGCACTAGATGTGTTGTTGCTACTAGGGAGAAAACAACAATCCTTTGTTCATAGAACAATCGTATTGTTTACTTTACACGCAGTTCGTAAATCAATAATCTGTTGCGTGCAACTTAATACTGGAGGGGGTTCGGATGATAACCTGAAGGTGGATTATTAGTCATAGATGCAGTTGGATGGCGGTCTATGTATTATGTTGTAATGCCCAATCAAGTCTTAGAGGAGTCAAGATGATTAGTATATGCATGTATTGCTTTCTCGGTGTTTGTCAATTGTCCCGTTGTAATTTGTTCACCCAGCATGTTATCTATCTAAGGAGAGCCACCTCTAGTGAACTACGGATCCCGGTCCTTTGTCTTTACATACAATCTACAATATTTTACTGCTTTGTGTTTACTTTCTGCAAACTTTTACTTCTTTCCATTCGATACGTTGAATCCTTTGTTTTCCGCAAAACACGGTGAGATTGAAAACCTCATCGCAAGTTGGGGACAAAGTTCTGTGGTTGTGTTGTGCAGGTCTCCACGTTGCTACTAGCACCGGTAGTGCGCCCTGCCAAAGCTCGGCTAGTAACACCTTTGGGGTGTTTCCTTGCTCCTACTGGTTTGATTAAACCTTGGTTTCATAACTGAGGGAAAACTTACTGCTGTGCTCATCATACCTTCCTCTTGGGGTTCCCAACGAGCTCTACGGCGAAAGTCGAGCGCATCAGTGTTCTTTTCATGAACCACATATGGATCAACTAGAGTCATTGCATGTGTGTTCTTTTCATAAACCAGCACTAGAGTCATTGAATGTGTGTTATTTTCACAAACCACATATGGATCCACCAGAGTCATTGCATGTCTGTTCTATTCACATAGCATATGGATCCACTAGAGTCATTGCATGTGTGTTGTTTTCATGAACCACATATGGATCCACTAGAGTCATTGCATGTGTGTTCTTATCCTAAACCAGCAGTAGAGCCATTGCATGTGTGTTCTTTTCATAAAGCATATGGATCCAACTAGAGTCATTGAATGTGTGTTCTTTTCACAAACCACATATTGATCCACCACTGTCATTGCATGTGTGTTCTATTCATGAACCACAACTAGAGTCATTGAATGTGTGTTCTTTTCACACACCACATATGGATCCACCAGTGTCATTGCATGTGTGTTCTTTTCATGTAGCACAACTAGAGTCATTGACTATGTGTTATTTTCAGAAAGCAGATACGGATCCACCAGTGTCATTGCATGTGTATTATTTTCATGAACCACATGGATCCACTAGTGTCATTTCATGTGTTTTCTTTACCTGAACCACAATTAGAGTCATTACATGTGTGTTCTTTTCATGAACCACATATGGATCCACCAGAGTCATGGAATGTGTGTTCTTCTCACAAACCACATATCGATCCACCAGTGTCATTGCATGTGTGTTCTTTTCATGAACCACATATGGATCAACCAGAGTCATTGCATGTGTGTTCTTTTCCTAAACCAGCACTAGAGTCATTGAATGTGTGTTCATTCCACAAACCACATATGGATCCACCATAGTCATTGCATGTCTGTTCTTTTCATAAAGCATAGGGATCTACTAGAGTCATTGCATGTGTGTTATTTTCACGAACCACATATGGATCCACTAGAGTCCTTGCAGGTGTGTTCTAAACCAGCACTAGAGTCATTTCATGTGTGTTCTTTTCATACATATGGATCCAAATAGAGTCATTGAATGTGTGGTTTTTTAGGTCGCACTGCTGGGTCCCACATATCAGCCTCTCTGTAAATGAAACGTGTGTATGATGGACTGTTTTTTGGCCATGTCCGCTGTTTTGACCTTGGTAACTTGCTGGGTCCCAGATGTCAACCACCTCTATGGAGGAAACGTTTCTGTGTTGGGTCCCAGCTGACAACCTCTATTTGAAAGAATCGTGTGTATGTTGGACTATTTTTTGGGTTCCAAATGTAAGCCTCAGAGTACAAAATATGCTCATAAAGGCCGAATTAAAAAGATTCTGGGCTAACTCGGGGCGGATTCCCTATTCATCATGGCTTATATTCCATGCGCTCACTCCTAAGTTGACTGGGCTATGGTCGGTGGCCACAAGACCATGAAAAGGCCGAATTACAAGGTATTGGGCTATATTTGGGGCTGATAGGCTAATTTCATGGGCTATGCTTGGGCCTGCTAAGTCCGACATGTCAGCTTCTCTAAGTGCAACATGTGTATGATGGACTTTTTTTTCGGCCGCGTCCGCTATTTTCACGGTGGCAACCATGTATGGTCTTACTGCAGGTGCCCTTATGTCAGCCTCTCTAGCATGTTTTGGCTTGTGGGTCCTAGATGCAGCCTTGTATGTTCTCGCTGGTGCGTCCCCGATGCGAGCCGCTCTATACAAGTATTTAAACTTTTGTTTCGAACCCACCCTCAAAACAAACTCCAGGGACACTACATGCTGGTGAGTCTGTGATGTCAGCCTCTCCATAATGCGATATTTCTAGACGAAAATATGTAAATCCAAGATACAGTTCAAACAAAAGACCTTCAAATAAAATAAACATAAACTAAGTGTGTTGCCACTACAACAAAGATATTTATAGAATAAATATCATTAAACTTTTATTAGTACTACAATTTATGTATTAGTCTTCTTAAAAATATTTCATGTGTCTATGTTTATTTCTTTTAAAATATAAAAGGGCAGCACTCCTGGCATCTCAGTTTATAAAATGCCACATAATGGAGTATTTTCTTAAAAACATGGGTAGGCAGATTTATTTACTTTGAGAGGTGGGGGCAATGCCCAAAAGGCCGAATTAAAAAGAGGTTCGCAATTCTACATAGGCTGCTCTACGTGGGTTATACTCCGTAGGCTATGCTCCATGGGCTTCATTCTCAAATTTTAGTGGGCTGTGCTCAGCAGTCCCCTAACCCCTAAAAGGCCGAATTAATATGTTCTTGGCTATGCTCCATGGACTCATTTCTCAAATTTCACTAGGCTGTGGTCAGCAGTCCCCTGACCCCGAAAATACCGAATAAAAATGTTCTGGGCTAAAGAGGGGCCAAATAAGCTACGGAGTACTATATGTCTTCTCCTGGTTAATAAAAATTGCATTGTGATGTGCTCGGCCGGATTCAAAACAAAGACCTCATAGAGGGAGGGGGAAAAGCGATAATTCTTTTTGGCGGATATTCATGTCAAAATTCAGCAGTACAAAATAAGGTAGAAAAATTATCAACAAATTCGAAGTTCATATTCAGGAGCACTTAACCAATTCAGCAACATTTCAAAAGTGACCAATTCAGCAATACAGACAATGAAATACAAATAGCAGTACAGAGAGAACCAGTTTTTGTTTCAGCTCTAAAAACCTTGTCGCGCGATCAGTTTGTCCTTTTCACCAAACACACTCGGTCATTGGAGGAAGCAAAACTGACGATCAAGTCTGCTTTGAGTACCTTCTTCTCACATCAATGCATATGTGACACCGTATGCACCCCAAAATGCCCAAGTCTCAGCTAGATTGTGACACAGCCATGTTTCAAAAGAAAAGAAAGACTATCTACTACCCTTGATTTAAACAAGTACCAGTACATCAGTATTAGTTCCACAAAATGCTTTAGTAATAGTAACGATAGAACATTTGAGAGATTTAGTAGCTTTCCTACTTGAAATTAAATAGCAGTACAAAGATAATAAGTTCTAGTTCCATCTCAAAAACCTTGGCACACGATCAGTTTGCCCTATTCTCCGAATAGGCTCGATCATAGGAGAAAGCAAAACTGATGATCATGTCTGCTTCTGTGCGAACACGACCTCATTTCGTCAATGCCTGTGTGACCCCCATATGCAACCCAAAATGCCCAAGACTCATCTAGATAATTGTGACAATGCTAAGTTTCAAAAGAAAAGTAAGACAATCTGTTGCACTTGATCTAAACAAGTAACAGTACATAACTATTAGTTCAACAAAATACTTTGGTAATAGCAACGACAGAACAAAGGCAAAGCAAGACCATCTCCTTCCTTTGACTTAAACAAGTATTACCAGTATATAGAAGTACAAAATACTACGTAGTACAAGAACTAGTACTATACTAGTACTACTATGCATCCAAAATCCACCCCCACCAAACAGAGATCCGTAAGCAGGTTAAATAAATATTGTGTCAATTGGGGGTTCTCCCCCACGATTGATGCATATTGAGTAATGCAGGCCGGTAATATGAGATGGTTCACTGCAGAACATAAAGGAATGTTTTTTCCTCCGGATGATGCCCGGCACCTCCTAGCTCCCAAGCATGGAGGAACTGCAGATTGTACGGCCCAAAACACCAGCTCTATTGTCGGGTAATAGGAAGTGATCAACACATTGCACAAGGGCGACGAGCATGCATCCGACCTGACGCACACGACAAATTCGCTGATGTTGCCTGACTCGCGCATGTCGAATAACAGAGCAAACACCATACCATTGTCCCCTGATCCGATCTTCTCTACTCTTGATGAGCGTGGTGCAAGTAGCGGCTGAGAGATGTACCTGGAGTTTCTAAAGGAAGTAAGATTCAACAGACTAAATTGCAGCATGCTAAATATTATAAGTAAATATGAGTAACCTAACTGCGATAAAACATACGTAGTACTCCCTCTGTTTCAAATATAAGATGTTTTAGCTTTTGTGAAACGATTGCATCTAGACCCGTTTTAGTATATGGGTTCACTCCAAACTACACACTAAAAAGAGTCTAGATAAACTCGTTTCACAAAAGCTAAAACATATTTATATATTTTGAAACGGAGGGAGTAGATACGGAGTACATGTGCAAGGCCATTGTTTCAAAGGAAAAGCTACTTGATCTAAGCAAGTAGTGCTAGCTCCCAGTACAGAGAGCCATGTTTGAAAGGAAATGCTCGACCATTGGAGCATGATAAACTAACGATCAATGCTTGTGTGCACCCCATATGGAACCCAAATGCCCAAGTCTCATCTAGATTGCAACAAGGCCATGTTTCAAAATAAAAGCAATACTATCTACTTCCCTCGATTTAAACAAGTACATTACATCAGTATCAGTTCCACAAAATGTTTTAGTAATAGCAACGACAAAACATTTGAGAGATTCAGTAGCTTTTTTGCTTGAAATTCAATAGCAGTACAGAGAGAATCAGTTCTTGTTCTACCTCAAAAAACAGACTCGATTATTGGAGCAAGAAAAACTAACAATCAAGTGACAATTCCTGTGTGACCCCCCATATGTAACCCAAAATGCCCAAGACTCATCTAGTTGATTGTGATAATGCTAAATTTCAAAAGAAAAGTAAGACAAACTGCTGCACTTGATCTAAACAAGTAATAGTACATCACTATTAGTTAAACAAAATATTTCAGTAATGACAACGACAGAATAAAGGCAAAGCAAGACCATCTCCTGCCCTTGGCCTAAACAAGTACTACTAGTACCGGTATATAGTAGTACAAAATAGTCCGAAGTACAAGAACTAGTTCTCTACTAGTACTACACTGCATCCAAAAACCGACCTCCAGTACACGTACGTCTATGGTATGTAGTGAAAGTGCGATAAAAAAATCTGAGGTAGTAGAATGGTCAATTTGAAATTCTCCCTTGTGATGGATGCATATTGACTAATACATGCCCTGGGTTTGAGAAGTTTGAAGGTACATGACCATGAAATGCTTTTCCTTCTTCATGATGCCAGGCACCGCCCTGCTCCTAGGAGTGAAGGAATTGCGCACTGCACCCTCCCAAAACCCATCCTCTAGTGATGGGTGATAGACGGTGAACTACATATTGTACAAGGGCGACGAGCACCCCTATGTCCTGATGCACATGAAGGATACGATGATGTCACCCCACTCGAGCTTGTCAAATACCACAGCGAACACCGTACCATCGTCCCCAGATCTGATGTTCTCTAGTCTTGATGAGTGCAGTGCCGACAGCGGCTGAGAGATGACTAGGATTTCTAAAGGAAGTAAGAATCAGCGTACTAAATTGCAACATGCTAAATATACATATAAGAAGTTCTCAGGCGCCTGAGATCTTCGTACTCCCAAGAAAAAAATACAGAGCCATGTTTCAAAGGAAATGCTAGATCATCTCTAGCATTTGGTCTAAACAAACTTGAACGGCAGATCATCATCAGGATCATGATGGTCATATTTGCCATCTCCCAAATTGTGGATACAAAATGTGTAATACAGTGCGAACCTATCATGTTTCTTAATCATGAAATTAAGGTAATCTTAAGTAATCCTGACGGAGGCCGGTGACGCACTGTTCTTCGGCTCGAAAAACAGGCTATCTTTGGCAAACTCCTCCAGGTCCTCTCCAATCATTGAAGTTTTATAAAAGTGCACCTCCACCACATACTGCAGAAACAAGCACGCCGCCTACCTGATGCACTGAACGGATACATCGAGGACATAGTCGAGCATGTCAAATCGCACGGCAAACAATGTACCATCGTCCCCAGATACCACGGTCTCTACTCTCCATGAGCCAAGTGCCAGCAAAGGCTGAGAGATGTACCTATGTTCCTCATTGTAGTGGAAAGTAGTGGAAAATGGGATTTTTTGAGGTGAGCGAGGAGCGCTGTGGGCGGGGCGGTGAACTCACAATGAGGCTCAGTGCAGTTGCACGGGCCATGCCGTTACGCCATCTTGTGGTTGAGGAAGTCGTGGAAGGCGACCAATGTCCCGTAGCCGACATTGGGCATCTGCTACCTTTTCCACCGATGACTTGGCGGTGCAACTCCTTGGAGCATGTGGCCAGCTGGACGGTGCTGGTAGTGTCCATACGCATAGAGATTTCTCCGAAGGTGTCGTCGCTGACCTTGCTCCAGCCACCGTACCGAATGTTGTGCATCGAATCCACCATTGCGTCCGAATGGACTAGGGCGAGGGCGGATTCAAATATGATTGTTGGGGTTTCTTGGAGGAGAGTGATGGAGGCCTGTAAGAACCGATGCAACGGGCGAGAAATGGCTAGGAAAATTTAGGAAGTGCGGCACTCGAGAGGATCCAAAATGCAGCTAGCAAGCGTTAGTGCATGGGGATCGCCGGAGATGGGGAAGATGGGAGGCCCTTTGAACGAGGGGTGTTAATTTTGCATGTTCCCTTGTCGGTCTTCTGAAGTGGATCAAGGACGCCTGTTGGAGTTATAGCTACAGTGCTAGACTAGCAAGCTGTCATGTTCTGGCTCAGTATTGTACCATCTCGTCACATAGATTGTGTTTCAGGAAAGGATGTGAACCCACATTTTTCCCCTCCCTGCTAGATAGCGTGCACCATAGAATCGCTTTTCTAACATGCGAAGTATTTGAACCCACATGCCCAACTCTGATAATTAGGACTACTAAAAAACTATAATAATAGGTGAAGCTCAAAAAATAATTATAATTTTGAGCCACTTCCATAGAATATCCATCGTATATTCGGTTCTTATACTATGTATCATGTAGTAGTAATCAATCGATTAGCTACCTAATAGTACTCGCCATGCTCTAGAGAAATGACGAAGAACATTCTAGAATTACAGAGAAGTGTGTTTTGAGGTTTGTGCATATCTTTCAGTGTGCTAAAGACTATCAATAGTATCTTGAATGGATAGAATTAAGATCCAACGGTACTTTATGGACGTAGCTCAAAATTATAATTATTTATAGTCTTCACCTATTATAATTTTATATAAACTAGTAAAAGGCACATGCCTCACACGTATATATTGTATGAAATTTGATTAAATAACATTAAGTTGTTATGAACCAATAATCTCGTTTGAGAAAATGCATACATTAAGTCTATTAATAATAACTATCTACACATATTGAGAATACAACCTACTATGCTATGAAATTTGGGGGCGGGGGTGACATGATGGTTCTAGAACATGGTGGAGTTTGCTCTAGGTAGTACTCAACAAGAATCCACCTTCTCGGAACCATTGGATCTAACAGCCCAACGGTCAGTATTGTTACTATGGATCCAATTCAAAACTACTCCTTTATAGTAGTAGAGAAAAAATAATATGGTATATACTTCTACTATCTGATTCTCACGTGAAAGGCATGTGCAACTTACTAATAAGATATATAACACAGATATCTGTGAACATCTATCATTGGATATAGATTGATAGATTGCAACATTGCTAATTGTTGGATCTCTTCCAAATTCAAGAAAGAATCTATCGCGCTTACTTGTAGTTCAAATTTGACCTACTTTCTTTAAATCGACATAAAGTTATTTGAGTGCATGGGCGTAGTTAGCTAATATATAGGGAAGCTTGAAATGTCCTAAGAGTAGAGAATTGTAACAAATATTTCCGTGTTTTCTGAAAATCGGGTGGTGGCACTTTATTTTCTTGACTGGGGTATGTCCCGAAGGAGTGAGATGCTTCAATAATTAACACAGCTAGTGCATGTGTACATGTTACACCAAGGACCTTAAAAAAGTGAAAATTGCATCCAAGTCCATACATTTAACACAAAGGACCCTACAATCAAGCAATTAAAATTAGTAGTCGGGTCCTGCTCCTCCATCAAGGAGCTGAGCCATGCTCTTTGTAGTAGTACCAGTAAGCTACACGTGCCTTGCACGTGAAACTCACATAATATAGAGAAGCATGACATGTCATTAGTATATAACATTGTAATAGGTAAATCTTTAAATATCTATGAATTTGAGCCACGTTTCTAAAGTATGAGTGTATATTTGGTTCTTGCACTTTATATCATGTAGAAATAAACGTTCATTAGCTACCTAAAAATTATAAAATTTAGAACCATGGTCTAGAGAAACAATCAAGAAGATTCTAGAATGATGGCTAAGTCTGTTTTGATATTTTTCTACATATATATCTTATCATATCTTATCTTACCACTATATAGTGTACGAATAACTTTGAATACTGACCATTGGATCAAGACTCGCGAATCCCAACATTTCCAGCCGTTGAATGTTATTTTGCATTCAAGCATCTAGAAGATTATATTCATAGTCTTCATCACAATGAATGGTATGCACATATTTCAAAAAAAAAGTTCTCCATCATTCTAGAATCTTCTCCCTCATTTCTCTAAGCATGTTACCAGAATTTTCAAGTTTTAGATAGCTAATAATCGTTGACTTCTAAATGATATACAAATTACAAGAACCAAATATACACCCATACTTTATAGATATTGATCAAATTTATATTTTTGTATTCTTTACCTATTAAAATTGTATATAGTGATGATATGCCAGACGTCTATTATCTGAGTCTCATGTGTTGATTAAAAGGGACGTGTCACACGCGTATATACTATATGAAATGTGATTTAACAAACGTTAAGTTGTTCTTAACCAAAATTTCTTGTTAGAGAAAAAATGCATACATTAAGTCTATTAGTAATAACTATCTACCCATATTTAGAATACATCCTACTGTGCTATGAAATTTCGGGGATGGTGAAATGATGGTTCTAGAACATGTTTGAGTTTGATCTAGGTACTATTCAACACGAACACATCTGCTCTAAACCATTGGATCTAACATCCCAACAGTCAGGATTGGTGGTATGGATCCAATTCAAAACTGCTCCATTGTAGTAGTAGAGAGAATACAGCCTACTATGCTATGATATTTTGCGGGTTGTGACATAATGGTTCTGGAATATGGTGGAGTTTGCTCTAGGTACTATTCAACACGAATCCAGGTTCTTTGAACCATTGGATCTAACAGCCCAACAGTCAGGAATTGTGGTAAGGATCCAATTGAAAACTACTCTATTATCTTATCTTACCTCTTACCACTATATAGTGTACGAATAACTTTGAATGTTGACCGTTGGATCAAGATTCACCAATACCAGCATTTCTAGCCATTGGATTTTATTTTCCATTCTAGCATCTAGAATATTCTATTTGTAGTCTTCGGCATAATGAATGCTATGCACAAACCTCAAAACACACTTCTCCATCATACTAGAATATTCTCCTTTTTTTCTCTAGACCATATTATCAAAAATTTCATGTGTTAGGTAGCTAATAATGTTTCACTTCTACATGACATACAAAGTATAAGGATACACCCATACTTTATAGATGTTGATCAAATTTATAATTTATTGTGCTTTACCAATTATAATTTTATATAGTGATGATATGGCATACGTCTACTATCCGAGTCGCACGTGCAAGGCACGTGCAACTTTCTAGTATAGTACAGATCGAGATATGATGTCATTATGGTCATCCTTTGAATAACCTTCATTCCCGATGCTTGGAAAGGAAGAGAAAAATTCGAAAGTTTGAATTCTACTAATTTTTGCCGCCAATGCCCGGTTCCTTCCTATGTACACCAACGATCATGCTAGAGACACAACTGGGCCACCGTACCAAGACACACATGCGCAACGATGTGGACCAGGGAGTGTTGAGATGGATGGTGAGGCGGCAGCTAAGAGCGAAAAAATAAATTTGATTTGTTTTGAGTGCACATAAGTCCTGAAATTTACTAGAGTGTGTACGCTGTAATGGCTATGGTAACTCATGTCAGGAACCCATCATAATTCTTCTCTGACATTGCACTGCCTTCAAGTGTCTGCCATGCTGCCCTCCCGCCCATCCTCCCGTTTATTCTCTGATCTCCTCTTGCTCTTTGGTTTTTTCCCTCATCTCACTAGTACCTCTGTCCCAAAGCTTAAGACCCCGTTTAGAATGCAGGAATGCAAAACATAGGAATAGAAAAAAACGTAGGAATTAAGATAGTATCATGTAAGCTTAATTGCTACAGGAATAAATACCACATGAAATTTTTTAGGGTGTCGTTTGGATGTCACACAAGAAAACCTAATGAATTGTAGACACAAGGAGATGAAACATGAGGTTAGACCTCATGTTATTTTCCTAGAAAATTCCTATGAAACAACCTATACCATAGGAATTTCAAAGGAATCTTAGATTCCTATTCCTTTGTCCCAAACGAACCCATAGGAATTTTTCCTACAGGAATCATATCCTACAAAAATCCTATGATTTTCCTTTGTTCCAAATAGGGCCTAAGGCATTTTTTGATAAGTCAAGCTACGAAAAGTTTGACCAAACTTCTAAAAAATATCAAGAACTACTATATGATATTAGTAGATACCATGTGAATATATGTTTGATGATATATCAAAGGGTATGTATTTCATATTGTAAATATTTATATATTTTTCTAAAAACTTGGTCAAACTTTGCATAGTTTGACATTTCAAAAAAAAAGGCCTTGAGCCTTGGATGCAGGTACTACTAGTATTTAGTACTCCGTCTTGGAATTTAAGTATTGATAGATAGACATCGTGGGTCCCTTCAGACGGTGTTAGGAAAATTAAAGAGGAATCTACCGCGCTTACTTGTAGTTCAAGTTTGACCTAATTTCTTTAAATCGACATAAAGTTATTTAAGTGGGCAGAGTTCGCTAGAGAATCTTGAAATGTGCTAAGACTATGGAATTGTAAGAAAACATGGTCCCCACTTTTTCTAAAAACCAGGTGGTGGTTAGGCCTGGAATTATAACTCGAATCTCGCGAGCTAAATGAGTAACTCGTGACTCGGCTCGACTCAGCTTGAACTCGGTGTCTAACGAGTTGAGCCGAGTTTTAGATTTGAACTTGTTTGTTCACCCAAGCTAAATGAGCTACTCGTTTAGCTTGTTAAACTCGTTCAAATATAGAATTTGAAATTTTCCACTAATGAATGCCATACTACGAATGTTTCTTGTACATGTAATGGTGTAGAACTACTATATTTTCCATTCGATCTTGCCTTCCTGTTATTATGAAAGTACTATCCTTATTCTAGTTATTAATTAGTAGGATAAGTACTAGTTTTTCGTATATGTGCTCTTGTTCGTAACTCATAACGTGCTAAACGAGTTACTCGTGAGTTTACCGAGTCGAGCCAAGTTTCAAATATGAACTCATTTTGTAAACGAGCCGAGCCAAGCTAGGTCATTAGTTGAATGAGCTTTAGCGAGTCGAGCCAAGATAATTCGGCTTGTCTCGAATTCCAGGCCTAGTGGTGGTACTTTTTTTACTAAGGAATGTCTCTAGGGAGTGAGATTCTTCAATTATTTAACACAGTTAGTGGATGTGTACATGTTACACCAAGGACCTAAAAAAACAAAAAATACATCCAAGTCCATACATTTAGCACAAAGGACACTAAAATCAAATGCTTGAAAATTTTGGTAACATGGTCTATAGAAACGGGGGGAATATTCTAGAATGATGGAGAGGTGTGTTTTGAGGTTTGCGCATAGTATTTAATTGCGATGAAGATTATTAATAGAATCTTCTTGATGCTAGAATGGAAAAGAAGATCCAACGGCTGGAAATGTTGGGATTCGTGAGTCTTGATCCAACAATTAATATTCAAAAAAATTTGTACACCATATAGTGTTAACATAGTGGTAATGGTAAGACTAGTACTTGCTTAACAGAAAACAACGCACTTCTCACTTTCAGCAGATCGTGTTGAAGAAGATACACGAATCTACCAGATGCAGGTACTATATCATAAACTCTATATGATGTCAATATGGTCATGACCTTGGCTTTTCGAGTCGAAACCAGAAATGTTCATACACCTTAGGCCAATACACATAGTGAAGCAGCGAGAGCATTTTTTGTATTCAAAGGTGTCAAAACACATGTTTCTCATTTTTTTCTTAGCACTATATAATGTATGAATAACTTTGAATATTGACCCTTGGATCAAGATGCGAATTGCAACATTGCCAGACATTCGATCTTCATTATTTCCATTTTAGCATCGAGAAGATATTATTGATAGTCTTTCTTTTCTTATATTACCACTACTAGTAAAAGGCACGTACCACACACGTATATAATGTATGAAATGTGATTTAACAAACATTAAGTTGTTATTAACCAATAGTCTTGTTAGAGAAAAATGGATACATTAAGTCTATTAATAATATATCTACACATATTGAGAATATAACCTACTGTGCTATGAAATTTTGGGGGTGATAACATGATGGTTCTAGAACATGATGGAGTTTGCTATAGGTACTATTCAACACGAATCGAGCTGCTCTGAACCATTGGATCTAACAGCCCAACGGTCAGGATTGGTGTTATGGATCCAATTCAAATTAAAACTGCTCCATTATAGTAGTAGAGATATGATGTTAATGTGGTCATGACCTTGGCTGTTCGGGTCAAAGCCAGGAATGTACATACACCGTAGGCCAATACACATTGTGCAGAAGCCATATCATTTTTTCTGTATTCAAAGGTGTCAAAACACATGTTTCTCATTTTTTTCTTTAGCACTATATAGTGTACGAATAACTTTGAATATTGACCGTTGGATCAAGATGCAAATCCTAACATTGTCCGATGTTGGATCTTAATTTCCATTTTAGCATCGAGAAGATACTATTGATAGTCTTTCTTTTCTTATCTTACCACTACTTTTTATATATAGTGTGCGGACAACTTTGAATATTGACCGCTGATTCATGACCCGCGAATCCCAACATTGCTGCTAGTTATTGGATCCTCTAATCCATTCCATGATCTATAAGATACTATTCATAGTCTTTGTTATCTTATCTTACCACTATATAATGTACAAATAACTTTGAGTATTAACCTGTGGATCAAGAATCGCGAATCACAACAATGCTAGCCGTTGGATCTTCTTTTTTCCATTCTACCGGGTTGTACTTTTCTCTACTACTATAATGGAGCAGTTTTGAATTGGATCCATAGCACCAATCCTGACCGTTGGGATGTTAGATCCAATGGTTAAGAGAAGCTGGATTCGTATTGAATAGTACCTACAACAAACACCAACATGTTCTAGAAGCTGGATTCGTATTGAATAGCACACTAGGATGTATTCTCAATACGGGTAGATAGTTATTACAAATAGACTTAATGTATGCATTTATTCTCCAACAAGAATATTGGCTAAAACAACTTAACGTTTGTTAAGTCACATTTCATACCACCTTATCATTATCAATTTGTTTTCACCCATCAACTCAGTCATCCACGTAGGGTCCACAGATTGGCGAGGTCGCGGTCGCCTTGGACGCACCACAAAGTTATGACTGGGCCATCGAGTGCAGGAAGTAGAGTCAGCATTCTGTCCTGCCACTTACCCTAGTCATCGTTATCCATATTTTCCACACGCATCGGCTTCATCAGCAACATTGATTGTCCCCTCGCTTCGGTAATCTGCCACATTAATCTTGGATCACCTCCTTCCTATTTAATCTCTTCCCTTCCCCGCACCAAACCATCTCTAATCCCCCGCTTCCAGGAAACATCTCCGTCCTCGTCTGTCATCCATGGCCACCTTCTGGCTGCCGCCCGCCGTACCAGAGCACAAAGACCCCGACATCGCCGCATAGGTGGATAATACCCTGCACATTTGGGCTTTCTCCCTACTGAGAAAAAAGTGCCAGATGGCGTGCGCCTTCCTCGACGCTAGGTACGGTGACTGCAAGTACCAGATGCATGGGATATACGACAATCTAGACAGGATGCTGAAGGTCAAGTTCGTCAACTTCAGGGACGCCCGTCTCCTCTACGGCTAGGCCTTCCACTACGGTTGCAAGATGGTGGTGTTCACCAGCTCCAACGTTTTCACCAACTACTAGAACAGGTTCCCAAACAACGGCAACTTCATCCATAGTGTTCTCCCGGAGTTGTCGATGGCTCCGGAGGTGCTGCCTCGTTTTCTAGCGGTGCCGCTGATGGCTCAGGAGGTGTCTCCGCCTTATCCGGAGGTGCCGATGAGTCAGGAGCCGGCTCTGTTGCTAGAGCTGTTGTTGGTGCCGATGTCACGAGCTGCCACTGGCGGCGCGGACTAGGTGCAAGGAGGCGTTGAACCTGCACTAGTTCAGCAGTGAGTCCTATATGATAATATGAAGTTAATGGTTGTATGAAGTTTCTTCTAGTACTACTCGTCAAAAAAAGTTTCTTTTGGTACTAGTCACTGTACCCTATAGTACTAGTAGTAGTACTGTGAATGACGATCTATTGAATATCCTCCCCTGGGATGTTTGTGAATGAAGTGAAAATTTTGAAACCGGGAAAGTTTGAATTGCTACTCTATTGTAAGGACCAAAATGGCTCGCACCAACACAGATGATGAACACGCCAGACAAAGACATAGAGCCGCTGACAAAGACACGGAGCCAACAATGGAAGGTTGTCGGTTGACGCACGTGCGTAGCGCCACATTGTGGACGACGGAGAGATCAGCCGGCCGGGGTGTGGGGGTGTTGATAGGAGAGAAAACACACTAAGAGATAAGCCGACGGAGAGAGAAAACACATTTTTTGCGTGCATATATATTGTAGTCCTGAAATTTACTCTACTCACTATACCCTATACCTCGTGTCAGGAACCCATCCCAGCTTTGCTCTAACATCGCACCGCCTTCAAATCCTCCTATCCGCATCTCTCTCGATGCCTCCTCTGTGCTCATAGTCTCTTCTTGCTCATTTTTTTAACAGAAAAAGGAAATAAATTCTCCTTACTTGCTTTTCAGAAAATAAATTCCTGTCACTCGGAAAATTGAATTTGAAATTGTTTTTTGGATAAATTCCTATCTAAAAAGATGGCCAAATTTGTCAGCATGTAAATCCTTGGATATGGGATCATGAGCATAAAGTCTGATGTAGAGATATGGCCTTGACCTTGTGGTCGTTCTCCTTGAAATCCAAGATTTTTTCATACTCATTAACAACTATGCTTAAATTCGCTGAAATTTCACCACTTACATTTAGGTTAGCATTTTGCACGGTCGGTGGGAGTACATTCTACATCAAGTACCTTAAAAAGGGAAAATAACATCGAGGTCCACACATTTAGCACAAAGGACCCTAAAATTGAGCGAAGAAAATAGTCAAGTTTTGCTCCTTCTCGAGAGAGTAGCTGATCGAGCCACACTCTTCATACTACATCATCTTCGATTGTTTCCAAAATATGACCAAATTTGTCGGCATGCAAATTCTTGGATATGGGATCATCGGCATAAAGTCTGATGTAGAGATACGGCCTTGACCTTGTGGTTATTCGCCTTGAAATCCAAATATTTTTCATACTCGTTGACAACTATGCTTAAATTCGTTGCAATTCACCACTTACTTTTAGGTTAGCATTTTACACGATCGATGGGAGTACATTCTACATCAAGAAACTAAAAAAGGGAAAATTACATTGAGGTCAACACATTTAGCACAAAGGACCCTAAAATTGAGCAAAGAAAACAGTCAGGTTCGGCTCCTTCTCGAGAGAGTAGGTGATCGAGCCACACTCGTCATACTACTTCATCTTCGATTGTTTTCAAAATATGGCCAAATTTGTCGGCATGCACATTCTTGGATATAGGATCATCAGCATAAAGTCTGATGTAGAGATATGGCCTTGACCTTTTGGTCGTCCGGCTTGAAATCCTAGGATATTCATACTCATTGACAACTATAATCTGAAATTCGTTTAAATTCCACCACTTACTTTTAGGTTAGAATTTTACACGGTAGGTGGGAGTACATTTTACAACAAGGACCTCAAAAGGGCAAAATTTACATCGAGGTAAATACATTTAGCACAGAGGACCCTAAAAACAAGCAAGAAAAATAGTCGGGTTCGGCTCCTTCTCGAGAGAGTAGCTGATCGAGCCATACTCTTCATACTACTTCATCTTCGATTGTTATCAAAATATGGCCAAATTTGTTGGCATGCAAATTCTTGGATATGGGATCATCCACATAAAGTATGTTGTATATATGGCCTTGACCTTGGTTGTTCGTCTTGAAATACAAGAACGGTTCATACTCGTTGACAAATAAGCTTAAATTTGATTAAATTTTTCCACTTACTTTTAGTTTAGAACTTTACATGACCGATCGGAGTACATTTTACATCAAGGATCTCGAAAAAGCAAAAATTACAACGAGGTCCATACCTTTAGCATAAAGGACCCTAAAAGGAAAATTTTCTGGTTCGGCTCCTTCTCAAGAGATCAGCTGATCTAAGCCAAACTCTTGATACTACTTCATCTTCCATTGTTTTCAAAACATGGCTAGATATATTGCCATGCAAATTCTCTGACATGGGATCATCATCATAGAAAGTATGATGTTGATATGGCCTTGACCTTGCTCGTTCGGCTTGAAATCCACGAATGTTCATACTCGTTGATAAGTAAGCTTAAAATCGTCTAAATTTCACCACTTACACTTTTAGGCCTAAAAGGGGGGAAATTACATCGAGGTCCATATATTGAGCACAAAGGACCCTAAAATTGAGAAAGGAAAATAGTCGGGTTCGTCTCCTTCTCGAGAGAGTAGCTGATCGAGCCATACTCCTCTTCATACTACTTCATCTTCGATTGTGTTCAAGATATTGCCAAATTTGTCGGCATGCAAATTCTTGGATATGGGATCATCAACATAAAGTATGATGTATATATGGCCTTGACCTTGGTGGTTCGTATTGGAATACAAGAATAATGCTTCATACTCGTTGACAACTAAGCTTCAATTCGTTTAAATTTCACCATAATACTTTTAGGTTAGAACTTTACATGGTCGACCGAAGTACATTTTACATCACGGACCTTAAAAAAGAAAAAAATACATCGAGGTCCATATACATTTAGCATAAAGGACCCTAAATGGAAAAAATCAGGTTTGGCTCATTCTCGAGAGATCAGCTGATCTGAGCCAAACTCTTAATACTACTTCCTCTTTGATTGTTTTCAAAACATGGCCAAATCTATTGCCATGCAAATTCTCTAACATGGGATCATCAGGAGAAACTATAATGTTGATATGGCCTTGATCTTGGTCATTCGGCTTGAAATCCAAGAATGCTCATACTTATTGACAAGTAAGCTTAGAATAATCCAAATTTCACCACTTACAGTTTTAGACCTAACAAAAGGGGGAAATTACATCGAGGTCCATACATTTAGCACAAAGGACACTAAAATTAAGCAAGGACAATAGTCGGGTTCAACTCCTTCTCTAGAGAGTAGCTTATCGAGCCATACTCTTCATACTACTTCATCTTCGATTGTTTTCAAAATATGGCCAAATTTGTCGGCAAGCAAATTCTTGGATATGGCATCATCAGCATAAAGTATAATGTGGATATGTCCTTGACCTTGGTCATTCGCAATACAGTATTGTACCAGACAAACTGATCCTACCTGCATGAGTGGTAAGAAGGTCTACGCCTTTTTTTGGAAATGGAAAAGGTCTACACCTAGAGAGAGACAGAGAAACGTGGGGCCTAGCACAAAGTGTACAGTGCTATGGGGGAGAGAACGAGGACTGCATGCATGTCTTCAACACCATCTGCATTTTATTCTATTTACTTGCATTTTATTCTTTTTACTACTCCTAGGGTGGCGGGCGGCGGGCAGCGGTGGAAGTAGGGTTCTAGTAGTATGGAATAGTACTCGAGTACTCTTGCTCAGTGATTCATGAAGTAAGACTTTAGTAGTGTACTACAGTCCTGTACTGCTCAGATGCAGCTGTCATCATACCACGGCTCCTAGGGAGACGCCAGAGACACATGTGCTCAAATGCATGTCCCAGGTGGGCCCCGATGCCTAGCGATTGGAGAAAGCCTTGCTGCCTGACCACACAACCAAGGAAATTCATTTCGCTACTCTCTACTATACTATTTCTCGGTGTGTTTCGAAATTAAGTTCACACCTTGCGATAATCTGTTCAGTGGACCCACCAGGTAGTCAATGTATCAAGAACGAGTGAGAGTTGTTTGGCAAGATTAAACTTCTTGCTAAGAATATGCATGCCTAGAAATTTGACCGTGTTTTGAAAACAACCAAAGAGACTATGACTCACCGTGTTTTGAAATTTTGGTGGTGTTTCGAAATTAACTTCACACCTTGCGATAATCTGTTCAGTGGACCCACCACCAGGCCGTAGTCAATGTCCCAAGAACAAGTGAGAGTTTGGAAAGATTCAACTTCTTGCTAAGAATATGCATGCCTAGAAATTTGACCGTGTTTTGAAACTTATCAAAGAGACTATAACTCACCGTGTTTTGAAATTTTCGCTCTATTTTGAAATTAACTTCACACCTAGCGGTAATCTATTCAGTGGACCCACCACTAGGCCGCAGTCAATGTATGAAGATGAGTGAGAGTTTGGAAAGATTCAACTTCTTGCTAAGAATATGCATGTGTAGAAATTTGACCATGATTTGAAAACAAACAAAGAGACTATGATTCACCGTGTTTTGAAATTTTGGATGTGTTTCGAAATTAACTTGACACCTTGCGAAAATCTGTTCAGTGGACCCACCAGGCAGTCAATGTATAAAGAATGAGTGAGAGTTTGGCAAGATTCAACTTCTGCCAAAGAATATGGATGCCTAGAAGTTTGACCGTGTTTTGAAAATAATAAAAGAGGCTATGACTCACCATGTTTTGAAATTTTGGCCGTGTTTTGGAATTAACTTCACATGTTGCAAAAATATGTTCAGTGGACCCACCACTAGGTAGTCAATGTATGGAGACGAGTGAGAGTTTGGAAAGATTCAACTTCTTGCTAAGAATATGCATGCCTAGAAATTTAACCTTGTTTTAAAAACAATCAAAGAGACTATGACTCACCGTGTTTTGAAATTTTGGCTGTGTTTCAAAAATAACTTCACTCCTTGCGATAATATTTTCAGTGGACCCACCAGGCAGTCAATGTATCAAGAACGGGTGAGATTTGTTTGGCAAGATTCAACTTCTTGCTAAGAATATGCATGCCTCGAAAGTTTGACTATGTTTTGAAAACAATCAAAGAGACTATATGACTCACCGTGTTTTGAAAGTTTGGCTGTGTTTCAAAATTAACTTCACACCTTGCGATAATCTATTCAGTGGACCTACGAGGCAGTCAGTGTATCGAGAATGAGTGAGAGTTTGGAATGATTCAACTTATTGACAAGAATATGCCTGCCTAGAAATTTTGATCGTTTTTTGAAAACAATCAAAGTGGCTATGGCTCACCGCGTTTTGAAATTTTGCGTGTGTTTTGAAATTAACTTCACACCTTACAAAAATCTGTTCACTAGACCCACTAGGAAGTCAATGTATCAAGAATGAGTGGGAGTTTGGAATGATTCAACTTTTTGCTAAGAATCTGCATGCCTAGAAATTGGATCGTGTTATGAAAACAATCAAATTAGCTATCGCTCACCGTGTTTTGAAATTTTGCGTGCATATAGAAATTAACTCAGCACCTTGCGAAAATCTACTCACTAGACCCTCTAGGCAGTCAATGTATCGAGAACAAGTGAGAATTTGGAATGATTTAACTTATTGCTAATAATATGCATGCCTAGAAATTTGACCATGTTTTGAAAACAATCAAAGAGGCTATGACTCACCGTGTTTCGAAATTTTGGCTGTGTTTCGAAATTAACATCACACCTTGCGAAAATCTGTTCAGTGGACCCACCAGGCAGTCAATGTATCAAGAATGGGTGAGAGTTTGGTAACATTCAACTTCTTGCTAAGAATATGCATGCCTAGAAATTTGACCGTGTTTTGAAAATAATCAAAGAGACTATGACTAACCGTGTTTTGAAAGTTTGGCCATGTTTCAGAATTAACTTCACACGTTGCAAAAATCTATTTAGTGGACCCACCACTAGGCAGTCAATGTATGGAGACGAGTGAGAGTTTGGAAAGATTCAACTTCTTGCTAAGAATATGCATGCCTAGAAATTTGACCTTGTTTTGAAAACAAACAAAGAGACTATGACTCACCGTGTTTTGAAATTTTGGCTCTGTTTCGAAATTAACTTCACTTCTTGTGATAATAGTTTTAGTGGACCCACCAGGCAGTCAATGTATCGAGAACGAGCGAGAGTTATTTGGAAAGATTCAACTTCTTGCTAAGAATATGCATGCCCCGAAAGTTTGACCATGTTTTGAAAATAATCAAAGAGACTATGACTCACCGTGTTTTGAAAGTTTGGCTGTGTTTCGAAATTAACTTCACACCTTGCGATAATCTGTTCAGTGGACCTACTAGGCAGTCAATCCATCGAGAACGAGTGAGAGTTTGGAATCATTCAACTTATTGCTAAGAATATGCATGCCTAGAAATTTGACCGTGTTTTGAAAATGAACAAAGAGACTATGACTCACCGTGTTTTGAAATTTTGGCTGTGTTTCAAAATTAACTACACTCCTTGCGATAATATTTTCAGTGGTCCCACCAGGCAGTCAATGTATCGAGAACGGGTGACAGTTGTTTGGAAAGATTCAACTTCTTTCTAAGAATATGCATGCCTCGAAAGTTTGACCATGTTTTGAAAACAATCAAAGAGACTATATGACTCACCGTGTTTTGAAAGTTTGGCTGTGTTTCGAAATTAACTTCACACCTTGCGATAATCTGTTCAGTGGACCTACGAGGCAGTCAGTGTATCAAGAATGAGTGAGAGTTTGGAATGATTCAACTTATTGCTAATAATATGCATGTCTCGAAATTTGACCGTGTTTTGGAAACAAACAAAGTGGTTATGGCTCACCGTATTTTGAAATTTTGCATGCGTTTCAAACTTAAATTCACACCTTGAGAAAATCTGTTCACTGGACCCACCAGGCAGTCAATGTATTGAGAACGAGTGAGAGTTTGGAATGATTCAACTTATTGCTAAGAACATGCATGCCTAGAAATTTGACCATGTTTTGAATACAATCAAAGTGGCTATGGCTCACTGCGTTTTGAAATTTTGTGTGCATTTAGAAATTAACTTGACACCTTGCGAAAATCTGTTCACTGGACCCACCAAGCAATTAATGTATCGAGAAAGAGTGAGAGTTTGGAATGATTCAACTTATTGCTAAGAATATGCATGCCTAGAAATTTGACCGTGTTTTCAAAATAATAAAAGAGGCAATGACTCACCGTGTTTTGTAATTTTGGCTGTGTTTCGATATTAACTTCATACCTTGAGAAAATCTGTCTAGTGGACCCACCAGGCAGTCAATGTATCAAGAAAGAGTGAGAGTTTGGAATCATTCAACTTATTGCTAAGAATATGCATGCCTAGAAATTTGACCGTGTTTTGAAAATGAACAAAGAGACTATGACTCACCGTGTTTTGAAATTTTGGCTGTGTTTCAAAATTAACTACACTCCTTGCGATAATATTTTCAGTGGTCCCACCAGGCAGTCAATGTATCGAGAACGGGTGACAGTTGTTTGGAAAGATTCAACTTCTTTCTAAGAATATGCATGCCTCGAAAGTTTGACCATGTTTTGAAAACAATCAAAGAGACTATATGACTCACCGTGTTTTGAAAGTTTGGCTGTGTTTCGAAATTAACTTCACACCTTGCGATAATCTGTTCAGTGGACCTACGAGGCAGTCAGTGTATCAAGAATGAGTGAGAGTTTGGAATGATTCAACTTATTGCTAATAATATGCATGTCTCGAAATTTGACCGTGTTTTGGAAACAAACAAAGTGGTTATGGCTCACCGTATTTTGAAATTTTGCATGCGTTTCAAACTTAAATTCACACCTTGAGAAAATCTGTTCACTGGACCCACCAGGCAGTCAATGTATTGAGAACGAGTGAGAGTTTGGAATGATTCAACTTATTGCTAAGAACATGCATGCCTAGAAATTTGACCATGTTTTGAATACAATCAAAGTGGCTATGGCTCACTGCGTTTTGAAATTTTGTGTGCATTTAGAAATTAACTTGACACCTTGCGAAAATCTGTTCACTGGACCCACCAAGCAATTAATGTATCGAGAAAGAGTGAGAGTTTGGAATGATTCAACTTATTGCTAAGAATATGCATGCCTAGAAATTTGACCGTGTTTTCAAAATAATAAAATAGGCAATGACTCACCGTGTTTTGTAATTTTGGCTGTGTTTCGATATTAACTTCATACCTTGAGAAAATCTGTCTAGTGGACCCACCAGGCAGTCAATGTATCAAGAAAGAGTGAGAGTTTGGCAAGATTCAACTTATTGCTAAGAATATGCATGCCTAGAAATTTGGCCGTGTTTTGAAAACAAACAAAGAGACTATGACTCTCCGTGTTTTGAAATTTTGGCTGTGTTTCGAAATTAACTTCACCCCTTGCGATAATCTTTTCAGTGGACGCACCAGGCAGTCAATGTACTGAGAACAAGTAAGAGTTGTTTGGCAAGATTCAACTTCTTGCTAAGAATATGCATGCCTCGAAAGATTGAGCGTGTTTTGAAAACAATCGAAGAGACTACGACTCACTGTGTTTTGAAATTTTGGTTGTGCTTCGAAATTAAATTCACACCTTGCGATAATCTGTTTAGTGGACCTACCAGGCAGTCAATTTATCGAGAATGAGTGAGATTCTGGAATTATTCAACTTATTGCTAAGAATATGCATGCCTAGAAATTTAACCATGTTTTGAAATCAATCAAAGTGGCTATGTCTCACCGTGTTTTGATATTTTGTGTGCGATTCAAAATTAACTTCACACCTTGCAAAAATCTCTTCACTAGACCCACCAGGCAGTCAATGTATAGAGAATGAGTGAGAGTTTGGAATGATTCAACTTATTGCTAAGAATATGCATCGCTAGAAATTTGACGGTGTTTTCAAAACAATCAAAGAGGCTAGGACTCACCATGTTTCGAAATTTTGGCTGTGTTTCGAAATTAACTTCACACCTTGCGAAAATATGTTCAGTGGACTCACGAGGCAATCAATGAATCAAGAACTCGTGAGTGTTTGGCAAGATTAAACTTCTTGCTAAGAATATGCATGCCTAGAAATTTGATCGTGTTTTGAAAATAATCAAAGAGATAATGACTCACCTTGTTTTGAAATTTTGGCCGTGTTTCGAAGTTAACTTCACACGTTGCAAAATCTGTTCAGTGGACCCACCACCAGGCAATCAATGTATAGAGACGAGTGAGAGTTTGGAAAGATTCAACTTCTTGCTAAGAATATGCATGCCTAGAAATTTGACCATGTTTTGAAAACAAACAAAGAGACTGTGACTCACCGTGTTTTGAAATTTTGGCTGTGTTTCGAAATTAACTTCACTCCTTGCGATAATATTTTCAGTGGACCCACCAAGCAGTCAATGTATCAAGAACGAGTGAGAGTTGCTTGGAAAGATTCAACTTCTTGCTAAGGATATGTATGCCTCGAAAGTTTGACCATGTTTTGAAAACAATCAAAGAGACTATGACTCACCATGTTTTGAAAGTTTGGCTGTGTTTCGAAATTAACTTCAAACCTTGCGATAATCTGTTCAGTGGACCTACGAGGCAGTCAGTGGATCGAGCATGAGTGAGAGTTTGGACTAATTCAACTTATTGCTAAGAATATGCATGCCTAGAAATTTTATTGTGTTTCGAAAACAATCAAAGTGGCTATGGCTCACGGCATTTTGAAATTTTGCGTGCGTTTAGAAATTAACTTCACACCTTGCGAAAATCTATTCACTTGACTCATCAGGTAGTCAATGTATCAAGAATGAGTGTGAGTTTGGAATGATTCAACTTATTGCTAAGAATATGCATGCCTAGAAATTTGACCATGTTTTGAAAACAATAAAAGAGGCTATGACTCACCGTTATTTGAAATTTTGGCTGCGTTTCGAAATTAACTTCATACCTAGCGAAAATCTGTCTAGTGGTCCCACCAGGCAGTCAATGTTCCAAGAACGAGTGAAAGTTTGGCAAGATTCAACTTCTTGATAAGAATATGCATGCCTAGAAACGTGTTTTGAAATTTTGGTTGTGTTTCGAAATTAACTTCACCCCTTGCGATAATCTTTTCAGTGAACCCACCAGGCAGTCAATGTATCGAGAACGAGTAAGAGTTATTTGGCTAGATTCAACTTCTTATTAAGAATATGCATGCCTCGATAGATTTAGTGTGTTTTGAAAACAATTAAAGAGACTATGGCTCACCGTGTTTTGATAGTTTGGCTGTGTTTCAAAATTAACGTAACACCTTGCGATAATCTGTTCAGTGGACCTACCAGGCAGTCAATGTATTGAGAACGAGTGAGAGTTTGGAATGATTCAACTTATTTCTAAGAATATGCATGCCTAGAAATTAGGCCATGTTTTGAAATCAATCAAAGTGGCTATGGCTCAACGTTTTTTGAAATTTTTTGTGCGTTTCGAAATTAACTTCACACCTTGCAAAAATCTGTTCACTAGACCCACCAGGCAGTCAATGTATCGAGAACAAGTGAGAGTTTAGAATGATTCAACTTATTGCTAAGAATATGCATGGCTAGAAATTTGACCGTCTTTTCAAAATAATCAAAGAGGCTATGAGTGCTACGTTGCTAACGTATCTATAATTTTTGATGTTCCATCTTGTTTTATATCTACTTTCTTATGTTTTGTCCACACTTTGGAGTATTTCTATACACTTTCTTGGACTAACATATTAACAAGATCCCACAGTGCTAGTTGCCTGTTTTCTTCTGTTTTTGTTTCCAAAAAAGTCAGAAAAAGAATATTCTCCGAATTGGACCAGACAAAATCCAAAGTCGATATTTTACCGGAAGACTCACAGAGCCAGAAGACGACATGGAGAGGGGCCTCAGGGTGGCCACACCTCCCTTGGTGCGGGAAACCTAGGCCGCGCCAAGGCATAGTGTGGGACCCCTGGCCGCCCACCGACCTTGCCTCTTCGCCTATGGGAAGCCTCCCAATGCATAAACCCTAAATCGTCTAGCCTCCATCCACGAAAAGTTCCGCAGTTCCGCCGCCACCGAAGGGGAGATTCGGGGGATAGAAAGTCTCTGTTCCGGCACCCTGCCGGGACAAGGAAGTGCCCCCGGAGCCATGTCCATCGATCTCCACCACCATGTCCATCACCGTTGCTGACTCCCATGATGAGGAGGGAGTAGTTCTCTCTCGAGGCTAAGGGTTCTACCGGTAGCTATGTGTTCATCTCTCTCTCTATGCATGATCTTATTGAGATCATGAGTGTGAAAGTGACAACATGCTTTAATAGATCTCTGCTCTCCCTATGTGTGTGAAAGTGACAACATGCACACCATGGTGGCACTTAGGCTAGAGATTACAAATACTTGTTATGAGTTATATTTGGAGTTGGATGTTTCCGTGAAATTGTGGTGTTTGTTGGAACCATCTATTGCTCAAGATGACAGTGTGGGGTTATCTAGATGGGAAAGGCTTACTTTGAGGTGTGATGTTATAGCTCTACCATGGATTCGAGTGTCCAACCGGAGAGTAGTTAAGAGTAGTATCATAAAAAGAAGATATTTATATGAGAGTGTTCACTAGTGAAAGTATGATCCCTAGGCCTTGTTTCTATGCATTGAAACACCATTTGCAATTAGATCTGTTACATGTTTGCTTGCTTCCATCTTTATTTCAGTTTGCCTTTAGTCTCTTCCACACCATCAAGCTATTTTCTGGCACCGTTACCACTTAATATTTATCTATACCACATGTATTTCACTATCTCTTCGCCGAACTAGTGCACCTATACACCTGACAAGTGTATTGGGTGTGTTGGGGACACAAGAGACTTCTTGTATCTTGATTGCAAGTTTGCTTGAGAGCGGATACCTTTGACCACTTCCTCCCTGAGTTCGATAAACCTTGGGTGATCCACTTAAGGGAAAACTTGCTGCTGTTCTACAAACCTCTACACATGGAGGCCCAACAACTGTCTACAAGAATAGAAGTGTATAGACATCAAGCTATTTTCTGGCGCCGTTGCCGGGGAGGTAAGGTAAAAGGTACTCACATCCTCCGGTGTGAGTGCTCGAAGTTATTCCCTTTAGATTCTGCAATTATATCTTTTTGTTTCTTGTTTTTGTTTTCACTAGTTAGGCTTAATGGAAAACAACAACAAAATTAGAGAGCTTTATAGTATTTACCTTGAGTTAGGACATGAAGTGTTTGAAGAGAAAATTAAAAAACCTATGGAACTTTATTTGCATACTAATAGCGATGTTATTAGTATGAATTCTTTGAACTCCATTATTTCTAATTCTATGGAAAAGTCTAAGCTTAGGGAAGCTGGTTTTGATCAGCATGATATTTTTAGTCCCCCAAGCACGGAGGAGAAAATTTACATTGATGATACTATACCTCCAATATATGATGATTACAATGATGAATATGATATTTTCAGTCCACCTACTATTGAGGAGAAAATTAATTATGATTACAATATGCCTCCTATATTTGATGATTATGGTGATGAGAATAATAATGATAGCTATTTTGTTGAATTTGCTCCCACTACGATTAATAAGAATGACTATGCTTATAGGGAGAGTAATAATTATTCTATGCATGTGGATCAAGATAAGAATGTTTTATGTGATAGTTATATTGTTAATTTTATTCATGACGCTACTAAAAGTTATTATGAGAGAGGGAAATATGATTTTATGTATCTCAATCATGTTAAGTTCTCCTCTTTATGTTGAAAGTCTTGAAGTTGCACTTGTTTTGCTTTACTATGCTTGTTGCTGTGTGCTTTCACGACTTGTTTCTTTACAAGATTCCTATGCTTAGGAAGTGGGTTAGACTTAAATGTTTTTTATATTTGCTTCTTGATGCTCTCTTTTACTCTCAATTCATATTTCTTATGTGAGCATCTTGTCAAACTATCATGCCTAACTTAAAGACGTTAAAGAAAAGTACTTATTGGGAGATAACCCAAAAGTTAAAGATGAGTCTTGGAAGTTATTACTTCAGTAATAACCGCTCCTTATCCTTTTTATTTTCTTTTTGTGCCAAGAGTAACCTCTAATGAGAGAGAAGTAAAGCTTGGGAAACTTACTGTCCCAAAACAGATTTTTGTGCTTCACCGTAAAAATTAGTGTAAAATCTCTCTACATAGTTTTGAGGCGTGAATTGTTTTTCTTATGCCCTAGGTTGTTATCTAACTTTAGTTAGCTCAACACTTTTTGATTTGAGCAATAGAAGGTCTTCGAAAAAATTGGTTGTTACCTTCTGGTCTGTTTTGACAGATTTCTGCCATTATTTGCATTTGCTTCTTGTTGGTTCCTTTTTGGATTCTCTTTGGGGAATTGAGCTTTTCAAGGGAAGTGCTTCAGTATCTTGTGTTTTAATGGAAGTTTTATTGGTGTTGAAACTGAACCCAAAGACTTATTATCTTGAGTGCACTAATGTTGCCAATAAAGATTGTGTGAAGTTTTGTATGAAGGAAAAATTTCAGGTGTATGGAAGAAATGATATAATAAGATGAAGAATGGAATAAGGCTCAAGCTTGGGGATGCCATGCGTGTCACCCCAAGAAATATTCAAGAGGTACAAGCGTCAAAGCTTGGGGATGCCCAAGGCATCCCCTTCTTCATCAATAAAAATCTCAGGTTTCTTCCAAACACTTCATCTTTATTGTTTCATGCATAGTTGTGTTGTTTTTGGAGCGTCTTCTTTTTCGTTTTTGTTTTTGGTTTTTCATTTTCTTGGTTTTCTTAGTTTTCTGAATAAATTGGTTGGACCCCCTCTTTCATACATTGGTTTTCAAATAGTTTGGTTTGGATTGGAAAAGAGTAGGAAAAGTTCATACTTAAGTGGTAAAAGGAGCTTGTTTATGACTGCGGCCTATGCTTTGTCATGCCATGCTTGATATTGTTTTGGCTTTGTGCTTAGTGATCTTTGTTGTAGCATGACATGTTATAAACAATTGAGATTGCTTAATGTGCCTTTGATCACATGTGTTTCCATAGTAGTGTGGCTTGCTAATCTACATGCCTAGATGACCACCACAAGTAATCTTGGTTACTTTCTCCACAAAATAAAGAAAATGGCTAAGTCCTATACATCTAGTCTTGTTCCATTTTTGGAGCTTTGGTTTGAGTAAACCCCTCACCTTTTCTACCATGCAAAGGCACCATGTGGTACCATTCTATGAACACTTGAGAACCCCACCTTAGCCCTGGTTAGACCACAAGCTTAATCTCATTGCATGTAAGTGTTATCTTCAGTAGAGGCCACTTAGTGAATGACCACCTTATTTTGTCCACTGTTTGGATGATTCTTGCAAACACATGGGTTTGATCTAGGATGCAAACAGGACCTGCACCTCACCACCAAGCATCCGTCTACACCCCTGGGTCTCCCCCTTTGCCATTGGTGGCCTTGGCTCAAAATGGCAAGCCCCCAAAGTGGCCACCTCATCGACTTGGCCCTATATCACCAAAACCCCTCTCCCCACTCCCCTACTCGTGCTACACCCATCTCTCTAGCCCTGGCACGACTCAACACGAGTACACCCTCCCCTGTACCACCCCAGTCCACCCCCATGCAGCCAGACCCGACCGAAAGAGAGAGAAGCCCACTACCACAGACAGGACCCGCCCGAGCCGTCCCCTCGCGTGCATGCCTCTGCCCTGCCGCGTCTGGACCCACGCGCGTGCCCGCGTCTTCCCTAGGCACGCCCCGACCCCCTTCCTCCCCTCACCCACTACCCTGGCTACCCCCAACCCATGCCAGCCATGTCGCCCAAAGCGCTGCACTCGCCGCGCCATTTCCCGCCTGCCTGGTGCAAAACGGCACCGCACCCCATCTCGATGGGACCCTTCCTCCCCCTCTTAACCACCCCCGCACCGATCGCCGCATTGTAGCCCCTCTGTCTCGCGCCCTGTCAAGCATGACACCACGCGAGCACCTCGCGTGCACCACCCCTCCCTCTGCATCACGCGCTCTCGAGGCGAGACGTTGCGACCAGCAGCATCACGCGCTCTCTCTCGCTCAGATATGCTATCCCACTACTGGCGCCCAGCCTATCCCTGCCCTGCTACTCCTCTCGCCACCCCCTCCTACACCCGGTGCACCGTCGGCACACCCTCTCTGGCCTTAAAGCCCCAGACCGCCTCAGCCTCGCACTCCATGCCACACTACTCCTCTGCCATTTCCACTTCACCCCCAGAGCGGAGCCGATCCCGCTCGTCTCCTGCTATTCTTGCAACCACCGCACCGCCACGACACAGTCGGGCACAGTGAAGGTTGCCATCGCTGGCTAACCCCTCCACCTTGCCCTCAATCTGCCGCGTTTCTGGCGCCGCGTCTGACCCGCTCCCCCTTTACCTCTTTGACCAGGAGCATCTGAGCTGCGTGGACGCCGAGGACACCGAGGAGCCGAGGACGCCCGCCAGGCCGCTAGCAGCCGAAGCCGCCCTCGCCGCCCCTCGTTCGGATCCCCATCGACGACCACCTCCAACCCTGCTGTCGCCGACACCTCTCCGCCACTAGGTGACCACCCCGACCCCCGCACGGTCCAGCTAGGGTTAGCTCACCGTTGCATCTGTTCTAGGAAGAAGACGAGCTACTGGCCATCGATTTTGCTTTTAATCCAATGACCCATATGGACCGATACCCCCTCGGTCCTCTCCACCACTAACGCGTGGGCCCCACTGGGGTATTTAAAACCCGAATCTCCCACGCATGCCACCGTGTACGCGGGCCGGCCTAGCTTCTGAGCGGGCCATGACCCAGCCCCTGTACCCTTTTCCTTTTTATTAATTTAGGCTATCTTAGTTTCCAGATTGTTGTGGTGTAGCTTTAAATCCACCAAAATTAATCTGTGTGTTGTTTCGGCATGAGACAAATTCCATTTGGTAGCCTCTGTAAATGCCTACACCCAGATCTGGAAGATCACAAAAATACCCTATGTGCTTTTACTGGGAATTTTCGTGGTAGAATTATGCTGTTTTGAGTATTTAATCTATAACAATAACTCTGGAACTCAGAAAAATGTGAAACCAATGTCCAGGCCTTGCTTGTGAACATACCTACTGAACAAAATTAAAATCATTCAATTTGGATGTGTATAGCTTCTGTTCTTATTTTCACAAGTTGTGGACAAAAGTTTTATTTAAATTCGAGAGGCTTTTATTTTGGGATCTAATTTTGGGCTAAAACCAACTCCAAGGGTTAGGACTCTATTAGTACCACTTAATCCAGGAAGTGCATAATTTTTGGATCAGTAGTTATGCCCTGGGAATTTTATTGCTAAATCCAGTACTGTTTCAGTATATATTAATTGTTAAAAATCAACCCTAATAGATAAAAACATGAAACCACTTGGGTTGGCTTGGTATTCTCTGTATATACCCAGAAATGTAATTTGTAGTCACTGTTCACCAACTTGTTTTGGTCGAGGCATCTGATTGTGTGTTAATCTAGTCTTCATCATTTAAATCACCAAATAAGTTTGGTTTAACCTTTTTGACTGATTCCAGTGGCAATGTACTGCTAGGATCTGTAGCAACATGTGTATGATTGGGTTTGTTCAGTTGAGCACCTATTCTGTACTGGTTGTGCTGTTTGTCTTATGGATGATGGTTGGTGTTGTGGTTTGATTATTTTCCCCTTTGCGACAATAGATACGACCGAGGACGAGTTTGAGGAAGGTACCTGGGAAGATTATGAGGAAGAAGCCTAGGAAAAAGCTTCCAATCAAGGCAAGCCACCTACAAGTTCATCAGACTTGTCCCATCTTAATTTTATGCATCTTGTTTTACCAACTTTTACTAATGCATTGTTTTAATCGCTATATTATTATATATATCTATTATGGTATTGGTTTGGCTCCACCAAACTTATGCCTATGGTACTGTTTAAGTACTCCCCCTTGGTATTACCTACCTTTCCCCTAATAGTTAAGGTGGTTTACTATACCACAACCCATTGGAAACCCCGGTTTAGCCTACCAAAAACTCTAGGATGGGAACCCGTTGGCAAGGACGGTTTTTACAAAGGTTTTGGACAGAAAACCTTGGCAAGAGGGACTTGCCAAGTGATAATAAAAAGATTTTTGGATCAGATTTCCAAGTGGTGGCATTAAGGAAGAAAGTGTAGGAAAAACTATTTTTGAAAACGCACCCGGTTCTATGTAGTTTTGCCAGAACAACTACCCCGTGCAACCACACTACCCCTATATGGGAAGGGGCTTGACCCGAAAATGGTCCTCTATGATGCAAGTGCCTCGTAACTACTACAGGGGATCGCGGTCCCCTGAGGCTGGGCCTTCTTCCGTAAAGGTCCATGTGGGACATCGACCTGGAGAAGGAACAAACTGTCTGCGGGCAGCCATGCGTTACTGTGAGCCCCTCATTGAAAGCGCCCACTGAGTGTAGTGTAAAATGCGCTCCGATTGGTCCTCGGTACCCGACATCCCGGTTTTGAGGGGAGTAACACTCATATGGTAGACGCTTGTGTTAAGAGTGGATTATCCTGAAGGTCTCGGCCGATTATCCGACACCCGCATACTAGTGTATGACGATCCGCGACTGTTCGCGGCGGATGTATTGGATCTTATGGGTAAAGTGTACAACCTATAGAGAGCATAAATCTATTCGACTAGCCGCGTCCGCGGTCATGGACAGTTGGAAAGGTCACTGCTTAGCGGTGCTAGTTTTTGATTTACAAAAAGGTTTTCGAAAAAAGGATTCGGCCCTGGGATGGTCGAATGACGGGAAGGATGGACCATGGGATGGTTGGACCTAGATGGAGTAGTGTTCATGGGATGACCAAGGCAAAATAGTGAAAGGGGTGATCCCATCCTAGTAGCTCAAGCTTTTCCCCTCAACTACTTTACGCCTAAAAGTTTTATAAATAAGAGTCGTAGTAGTGTAGAGTTTTTATCCTCAAGAGATACTACTCCTTCAAATAGCCCATTGGAGCCATCCTATCCACAGCCATATTGCATACTCTTTTTTTCATTCCCTTGTATGGTGGTTTGCGAGTACATTCAAATGTACTCACTGGCAATGTCCCTGGCTATCAACTTGGCTAGATTATGAGCAGGATGATGGAGACGATGGAGGGTATGACGAAGACTTCGCGAACTAGGGCGTTACTCTGAGTCGGGCACCTGTTGGGCTATGGCTTGACTCGGGACCCCTGCATTTAGTAGTACCGCTGCTTTTATCTATTTGTGCCCATGGAGGCAAGTTGTAAGACTATTATTGTCAGACTTGTTGTAATCATATTGTTATGGATGTGTGTACTTTGATATCATGTCGGTTATTCTCCACAATGCACTGATCATGGGATCATGATGGTTTGCATAATTTGGTAATCTCCGGTGAAAATCCGAGGTCGCCACATACTTGGTATTAGAGCCATCCTGACTTTAGGAGCCCCTAGTTAGCTTGGACGTTAGACCCGGACCCAAAAACTATTTTCTCTATAAAGGAAGGAGCTTGGTAATTGCGGAAAAAATGCTTATGACTCCTCGCCTCTATTTCGAAAACAACTTGCGTTAAATTTAAGTTTTGCATATTTAAAATTTTGACACTATTCACTAACTTAAATTTACCTATAATTTTGTAGATGGTTGTTCGTTCACCATGTAGCGTCAGGTCGGACTGGACTTGCCACTCTAGTTGTTTGAGGCTGAGCTGAGGGACTTGGCCAAGCGTGTGGGCCACCCAACGCCGGAGATCCAAGGCGCTTTCATTCCCAGGCTAGATGAGGGAGAGAAGAACTGGTTGGTTGTATGCACCATGAGGGGTGGCATAGTGCCTCCGTTCTCCGAGGAGCTGAAGGTAGAAGTACTAGAGAAGGACTGGGGCGATGGTGTGCTTCAGTGTGGCTCAGGAGGCCCTAGCACGCCTCGCCTATCACCATCGCAGGAAACTGGAGGGTACCAAGTTCTACCACTTTGGGAGGCGCGATCCCCAGGGTTATGCCGCCGTAACCCCGTAGCACTACGACTTCAGAGAGCACATCCAGAACATGGAGTATCTCCTGAGGAAGAACCAGGATGCTATGGATGATGTTCGCATGCGCCTGGTCAACAAGACCTTGGAGTACCTCACCCTTGTGGAGGACCTGAGGGTAGAGAAGTTGGAGCACGCCAAGACCAAGCTGAACAAGCAGACTGTGGTGGCTAGGAACAAGCGGCTCTTGAAGACAAAAAAGGAACAGAAGGAACTCTTGGTGACCATGGAGGCCAAGATAGAAGCACTGGAGGAGGAATGCGCTGAGCTCAACAAGGACAACGATGACCTTCTGAATGAGACAGATAATGACGCTGCATACAAGGAGGATTTCGATATGGAGCCACCGAGTGACCCCAAAGATGATGATCAGATGGATGAGGAGGAAGAGGATCCAGAGGAGCGAGTCCTTTAATTCGAGGACGATACTGAGATCATCATTGAGAAGGACACCACCGCACGTCACGAGGCGGAGTAGGTCTCACGCCAGATGATGAGAGCAAGTGTGAATATCGCCATGTCCTCTTTTGAGTGGTGATTTGTTTGTCTTCTGCTTGCTTGTATGGTTGAACTCTTGGTATTATCTATCTAGCATGGAGATGTGATGCATGAACTTGGTTATTTTATGGTTAATCCTATGGTTGCATAATTCCTAAGCACCCGTTATCTCCTATGCATGTATGCCTATTGTGTTGTTATTTTCCGTACCCCGAGGTTCCGGTTGCGAACCGCCCCTTTTGTTACCCATCCTAACCGTATACCTTAAGGATGGTGCGCCCCCACGGACACCCTCCACCACCCCCGACCATGGAGCAGCTCCTGCACATGTTCATGCAAGACCTCCAAGCCACCAACGAGGAGTGCCAAGCCAACATTGTCGCTCTCCAGCAGCTCATGCAAGCCGCAGGTGGTAACACCCCCGACCCATGAGGGCGAAGAGCACAGATCCAGACTCAGGGACTTCCAGAACACCAACCCACCTGTATTCACCAAGTGCACCAACCCATTTGACGCCGATGACTGGATCCGCCCTATTGAGAACAACCTGGAAGTTGCCCGTGTTCGAGAGGATGAGAAAGTCCCCTTAGCCACCCACTTCCTCATGGGTCAAGCAAGGACTTGGTGGATCAGCGTCAACGAAATTCTGCCCGCGGGACAAGCCATCACCTGGGAGGACTTCAAGGAAAGGTTTCGCAAGCGCCACATCCCTCCAGGTTTGATCAAGATGATGAGAGACCCATTTCGTGACCTGAAGCAAGGAGGAATGTCTGTGCTATAATATCTGGAGAAGTACACTGATCTGGCCAGGTACGCACCAGACGACACCAACACTGAAGAGAAGAAGGTGGATACCTTCATGAATGGGCTCCAGGATGAACTGTAGTGCCATCTAGTAGCCTAGAGGTTCCAGGAACTGAATGCCCTTGTTGATGCTACCATTCTGGTGGAAAACAAGCGCAAGGGAGTGATTGAGAACCGCAAACACCGCATGATGCAACAAGGAGAACCCAGTGGACAGAGGTCGCGAAGCATACCACCCTCAAGGCCTGCACCCCCACCGCAGAGGACTCTGTCCTATGCTCCGCGCCCCAACAACCCCGACCGCAACTACAACAACCCTCGCCCTGGAGGCGAGAACCCAAGACTTGCCCCTAGAGGCCCTGTCCACCTCAATGCCCGCCCCAATGCAGCTGGTTGCTTCAATTGTGGACAAGTGGGACACTACTCCCGTGAATGCCCCGAGAGGAAGAAGGACAATGCGCCACGCCCTAATGCAGCCCGCCTGAATCAAGGACACGCCAGGGGAGCCCCAGCCAGGGGCGCTGTCCCCAAGAAGCATGTCAATGCTACCAGAGGACATCTGAACCATATCACTACTGAGGAATCCCATGAGTCTCCTAACATTGTTCTCTGTACGTTCCTTGTCAACTCCGTCCCTACTAAAGTATTATTTGACTCTGGGGCCTCGCATTCATTTTTTACTGAGCCGTTTGTTGAAAAGTGGGATGGAACCTAGCCAACTGAGCAGACTCATGTTAGTACAAATACCTGGTTACACGGCCAACACACAATCCGTCTGCTGATATATCCCCGTAGTTATCCATGGTATAACCTTTAAGGCTGATCTAAGGGAGCCCAAGGATTAGATTTGATATTAGGAATGGATTGGATGGCCAAATACCATGGGATAATAGACTGTGCAAGAAAAGCCATATCCATGACAAGTAGTGAAGGTGTACAAGTCGAGTACAAGGCAACTGTGCCCTCATCTCAGGTGTATTGCCAGAAGGGTATAGTCGGACCTACCATAGAGCAAGTACTAGTGGTTTGTGAGTATCCGGATGTGTTTCCAGAGAAGTTGCCCGGTATGCCCCCTGATAGGGATATCGAGTTCATCATAGAGTTAATCCCCGGAACAGCCCCCATAGCTTAGAGGCCGTACCGTATGAACCCCAAGGAGTTGGTCGAGCTAAAGAAGCAACTGGATGACATGGAACGCAAGGGTCACATCCAGCTGAGTGCTTCCCTTTGGGGATCATCCGTTCTTTTTGTGGACAAAAGAGATGGAACCACCCGGCTAGTGACTGACTACCAGAAACTCAACAACGTCACAATTAAGACCAAGTATCCCTTACCCAAGATCGAAGATCTATTTGACTAGCTAAATGGAGCCCGTATCTTCTCTAAGATAGATCTCTACACCAGATATCACCAATTCAAGATCCAAGAGTCATACATCCCCAAGACCGCCTTTACTACCCGATATGGTCTATATGAATACACCGTCATGTCCTTCGGCTTAACCAACGCCCCTTCCTATTTCATGGATAACATGAATAAGGTATTCATTTCCTACCTAGACAAGTTTGTCGTGGTGTTTATCGACGACATCCTCATATACTCCAAGACTGAAGTTGAGCATGAGAAGCACCTGAGACTAGTACTGGGTACCCTCAGGGAGCATCAACTGTACGCTAAGTTCAGCAAGTGCGAGTTCTGGTTAAATGAAGTTGGATTCCTTGGCCACATAAAATCTGCCAGAGGAATATCAGTCGATCCCGCCAAAATCAAGTCAGTTTTGGAATGGAAAGCCCTCACCAATCCCTCAGAGATCCGAAGTTTTCTGGGTTTAGCCGGATACTACCGTAAATTTGTTGAAGGTTTCTCGAGCATCGCGAAGCCAATGATAGAACTGCTGAAGAAGGACAAGAAGTTCGAGTGGACCGAGAAGTGTGAGGAGAGTTTTCAGGAACTCGAGAAGAGATTAGTGTCGGCCGATGTCCTGATATTGCCAGATATCACCAAAACCTTTGTAGTCTACTGCGATGCTTCCAAGTTTGGAATCGGAAGTGTACTGATGCGGGAAGGAAAGGACATCGCCTATCTATCTCGGCAACTAAAGACTCATGAGATGATCTACCCCACCCATGACCTAGACCTCGCAACCATGGTTCACGCACTCAAGACCTGGCGCCACTATCTGATGGGAAACCGCTATGAGATCTACAAGGATCACAAGAGTCTGAAATATATCTTCACGCAGAAGGAGTTAAACATGAGGCAGAGAAGATGGATTGAGTTGATCAAGGACTATGATCTTGGCATTCATTATCATCCAGGCAAAGCTAATGTTGTAGCTGATGCCTCAGTCGGGAACCTTGTTCCCTGAATGCTATGATCAAGAAGGAACAACCAGAACTGAGTCAAGAACTAGAAAGGTTTGGACATGAAATAGTCAACAATGGAGTCCTAGCCCATCTGGATCTAAAACCGATCGTCTTAGACCAAATCAAGGAAGCTCAGACAGGACACAAAAGCATTGAGGGTATTAAAAGAAGAATGGAAAAAGAGAATGTTCCTGGATTCAAGGTTGATGACTGTGGTCTGCTGTGGTACAAAGGGCGCATCTGCGTACCCAGCAACCATTACTTGAAGCATATAATTATGAAGGAAGCCCACGAGACACTCTACTCCATCCACCCCGGTAGAACCAAGATGTACCAGGATCTGAAGGAACAATTTTGTTGCATGGGATGAAGCGTGAAATCGCCTTGTTCGTGGCTAAGTGTGATATATGCCAAAGGGTCAAAGCCAAATATCAATGACCAGCCGGATTGCTGCAACCTATGAAGATTCCGGAGTGGAAATGGGAAAAGGTTGGAATGGACTTTATCACTGGACTACCCAAGTCCAGCAGGGGACATGACTCCATTCGGGTCATCATAGACTACCTATCTAAGGTGGCTCACTTCCTCCCCGTGAAGACTTCCTACAATGGACAACAACTATCAGAATTGTATATCTCCAGGATCATCAGTCTTCATGGAGTTCCCAAGGAGATCGTGTCGGACCGAGGACCACAATTGACCTCCCATTTCTGGAAGAAGCTACATGAAGCCTTGGGTACCACTCTATCTTTTAGCACCGCCTATCACCCTCAAACCGGAGGACAGACAGAGAGAATCAACCAAGTCCTGGAGGATATGCTCCTCTCATGCGTTCTAGCTTATGGGTCCAAGCGGGAGGATTGCCTATCGTTCACCGAATTCTCCTACAATAATAGCTATTAAGCAAGTCTGAAGATGGCACCCTTTTAGTTTCTCTATGGAAGAAAGTTTAGAACCCCTCTGAACTGGACTGAGACCAGAGAAAGCCAAATCTTCGGCCTTATGTGATCAAGGCAGCCGAGGAACAAGTCTAACTAGCACGTGACCGCCTTAGAGCCGCTCAATCTTGCCAGAAGAGCTATGCCAACAACAAACGTCGTGATGTGAGCTTCAATAAGGGAGACTCCGCGTATCTCCGCGTCTCCCCTCTCAAGGGAATGCATCGATTCCATGAGAAAGGAAAGCTCGCCCCACGGTACATCGGAACCTTCAAGATCCTCGCTCAACAAGGAAACGTGTCATGTCAACTAGAGCTGCCCAAGGAATTGGCAGAGTTCCATAACGTCTTCCATGTGTCCCAACTCCGGAAATGCCTTCAAGCAGCCGACAAGCCAGAAACATTCAAGGAAATCGACTATCAATCCATTGATCTCAACCGTGATCTATCCTACCGAGGGTTGCCCGTCAAGATCCTAGAGAAAGCCAATAGACTCACCCGACGTCGGAACATAAACTTCTACAAGGTCCAATGGAGCAACCACTTAGGAGAGGAAGCCACCTGGGCACGAGAGGACTATCTCAAGAAGGAATTCCCCCATCCCTTGTCAGCAGAACCGGCGAATCTCGGGACGAGATTCTTTTAAGGGGGGAAGGTTTGTAACATCCCATCTTCTGTTTCCATGTTTGTTTAGGAGTAAGAGGCTAAATTTCAGGGGGAAATAAAACCTTTTCTACTTGATTGCATGTGAGCTTTGCTTATACATGAATGCTTGATCACATGTGTTGACATGGTAGTGTGGCTTGATAACCTACATGCTTAGATGACCACCATAAGTAATCTTGGTTAGTTTCTCCACAAAATAAAGAAAATGGCTAAGTCCTATACATCTAGTCTTGTTCCATTTTTTGAGCTTTGGTTTGAGTAAACCCCTCACCTTTTCTAGCATGCAAAGGCACCATGTGGTACCATGCTATGAACACTTGAGAACCCCACCTTAGCCCTGGTTAGACCACAAGCTTTATCTCATTGCATGTAAGTGTTATCTTCAGTAGAGGCCACTTAGTGAATGACCACCTTATTTTGTCCAATGTTTGGATGATCCTTGCAAACACATGGGTTTGATATAGGATGCAAACAGGACCTGCACCTCACCACCAAGCACCCGTCTACACCCATGGGTCTCCCCCTTTGCCATTGGTGGCCTTGGCTCGAAATGGCAAGCCCCCAAAGTGGTCACCTCATCGACTTGGCCCTATATCACCAAAACCCCTCTCCCCACTCCCCTACTCGTGCTACACCCATCTCTCTAGCCCTGGCATGACTAAACGGGAGTACACCCTCCCCTGTACCACCCCAGTCCACCCCCATGCAGCCAGGCCCGACCGAAAGAGAGAGAAGCCCACTACCACAGACAGGACCCGCCCGAGCCGTCCCCTCCCGTGCATGCCTCTGCCTTGCCGCGTCTGGACCCACGCGCGTACGCGCGTCTTCCCTAGGCACGCCCCGACCCCCTTCCTCCCCTCACCTGCTGCCCTGGCTACCCCCTACCCACACCGGCCACGTCGCCAAGAGCGCCGCCCTCGCCGCGCTGTCCCCCGCCCGCCTAGTGGAAAATGGCACCGCACCCCGCCTCGATGGGACCCTTCCTCCCCCTCTTAACCACCCTCGCACCGATCGCCGCGTTGTAGCCCCTCTGTCTCGCACCCTGTCAAGCGTGACAGCACGCGAGCACCTCGCGTGCCCCACCCTTCCCTCTGCATCGTGCACTCTCGAGGCGAGATGTTGCGACCAGCAGCACCATGCGCTCTCTCGCTCAGATACGCAATCCCGCCGCCGGCGCCCAGCCTATCCCTGCCCTGTTACTCCTCTCGCTACCCCCTCCTACACCAGGTGCACCGTGGGCGCACCCTCTCTGGCCTTAAAGCCCTAGACCGCCTCAGCCCCCGCGCCCCATGCCACACTACTCCTATGCCATTTCCACTTCATCCCCACAGCGGAGCCGACCCCGCTTGGCCCCTTCTCTTCTCGCCACCGCCGCACCGCCGCGACACCATCGGGCACGGTGAAGGTTGCCGTCACTGGCTAACCCCTCCGCCTTGCCCTCATTCTGCCGTGTTCCCCGCGCCAAGTCTGACCTGCTCCCCCTTTCCCTTTTTTACCAGGAGCACCTGAGCTATGTGGACGCCGAGGATACCGAGGAGCCGAGGCGTTCGCGACGCCGCTAGCAGCCAAAGCCGCCCTCGCCGCCCCTCGTTCGGATCCCCTTCGACGACCGCCTCCAACCCCACCGTCGCCAACCCCTCTCTGCCACTAGGTGAGCCACCCCTCCAGCTAGGGTTAGCTCGCCGGCGCATCTGTTCTAGGAAGAAGAAGAGGCACTGGCCGTTGATTTTACTTTTAATCCAACGGCCCCTACGGACCGATACCCCCTCAAGCCTCTCCACCACTGACGCACGAGCCCCACTGCGGAATTTAAAACCCGGATCTCCCGCACAGGCCACCATGTACGCGGACCGGCCCAGCTTCTGAGCGGGCCGTGACCCAGCCCCTGTACCCTTTTTCCTTTTTATTAATTTAGGCTATTTTAGTTTCCAGATTGTTGTGTTCTAGGTTTAAATACACCAAAATTAATGTGTGTATTCTTTCGACATGAGACAAATTCCATTTGGTAGCCTCTGTAAATGCCTAACACCTAGATCTGGAAGTTCACTAAAATACCCTCTATGCTTTTACTGGGAATTTCAGTAGTAGAATTATGATGTTTTGAGTATTTAATCTATAACAATAACTCTAGAACTCAGAAAAATGTGAAACCACTTTCCAGACCTTGCTTGTTAACATACCTATTGAAAAAAATTTAAATCATTCAATTTGGATGTGTATAGCTTCTGTTCTTATTTTCACAAGTTGTGGACAGAAGGTTTTCATTTAAATTCCAGAGGCTTTTGTGGATCTAATTTTGGGATAAAACCAACTCCCATAGTTAGGCCTCTGTTATTAACACTTAATCCTAGACGGGAATAATTTTTGGATCAGTAGTTATGCCCTGGGAAGTTTATTCCTAAATCCAGTAGTGTTTTCAGTATATTAATTTTCAAAAATCAACCCTAAGAGATAAAAACATGAAACCACTTGGGTTGGCTTGGTATTCTCTGTATCTACCCATAAATGTAATTTGTAGTCACTGTTCACCAACTTCTTTGGGTCGAGTCATCTGATTGTGTGTTAATCTAGTCTTCACCGTTTAAATCACCAAATAAGTTTGGTTTAACCTTTTTGATTGATTCTAGTGGCATTGTACTGCTAGGATATGTAGCTACATGTGTTTGATTGGTTTTGTTCAGTTGAGCATCTGTTCTATACTGATTGTGTTGTTTGTCTTATGGATGATTATTGGTGTTGTGGTTTGATTATTTTTGCCTTTACGACGATAGATACGAATGAGGACGAGTTTGAGGAAGGTACTTGGGAAGATTTTGAGGAAGAAGAGCAGGAACAAGCTACCAATCAAGGAAATCCACATACAAGTTCATGAGACTTGTCCCATTTTTATTTTATGCATCTTGTTTTACCTACTTTTACTAATGCATTGTTTTACTCGCTATATTGTTATATATATATCTATTATGGTATTGGTTTGGCTCCACCAAACTAATGCCTATGGTACTATTTAAGTACTCCCCCTTGGTATTACCTACCTTTCCCCTAGTAGTTAAGGAGGTTTACTATACCACAACCCCTTGGAAACCATGGTTTAGCCTACGAAAAACTCTAGGTTGGGAACCCGTTGGCAAGGATGGTTTTTACAAAGGTTTTGGACAGAAAACCTTGGCAAGATGGACTTCCAAGTGATAATAAAAAGATTTTTGGATCTAATTTCCAAGTGGTGGCATTAAGGAAGAAGGTGAAGGAAAAACTATTTTCGAAAATGCACTCGGTTCTATGTAGTTTTGCCAGAACAACTACCCCGTGCAACCACACTACCCCTATATGGGAAGGGGCTTGACGCGAAAATGGTCCTCTCTGATGCAAGTGCCTCGCAACTACTATAGGGGATCGCGGTCCCTTGAGGCTAAGCCTTCTCTCGTAAAGGTCCATGTGGGACATCGACCTGGAGAAGGAACGAACTGTCTACGGGCAGCCGGGCGTTGCTATGAGCCCCTCATTAAAAGCGCCCACTATGTGAAGTGTAAAATGCACACCGATTGGTCCTCGGTACCCGACGTCCCGGTTTTGAGGGGAGTAATACTCATAAGGTAGGCGCTTGTGTTAAGAGTGGATTATCCCGAAGGTCTCGTCCGGTTATTCGAAACCCGCATACTAGTGTATGACGATCCGTGACTGTTCGCGGTAGATGTGTCGGATCTTGTGGGTAAAGTGTAGAACCTCTGTAGAGCGTAAATCTATTCGAATAGCTGTGTCCGTGGTCATGGACAGTTGGAAAGGTTGCTTCTTAGCGGTGCTAGTTTTTGATTTACAAAAAGGTTTTCGAAAAAGGGATTCGGCCATGGGATGGTCAAATGGCAGGAAGGATGGACCATGGGATGGTCGGACCTAGATTGAGTAGTGGTCATGGGATGACCAAGGCAAAAGAGAAAAAGTGGTGATCCCATCCTAGTAGCTCAAGCTTTCCCCCCAACTACTTTAAGCCTAAAACTTTTATAAATAAGGGTCGTATTAGTGTAGAGTTTTTATCCTTAAGAGATACTACTATTTCAAATAGCCCATTGGAGCCATCCTATCCATAGCCATATTGCATATTCTTTTGTTCATTCCCTTGTATGGTGGTCTACGAGTACATTCAAAAGTACTCACTAGCAATGTCCCTGGCTATCAACTTGTCCAGATTATGAGCAGGATGATGGAGATGATGGAGGGTACGACGACGACTTCGCGAGCTAGGGTGTTACTCTGAGTCGGGAACCTGTTGGGCTATGGCTTGACTCGGGACCCCCGTGTTTAGTAGTACCACTGCTTTTATCTATTTGTGCCCATGGAGGTAAGTTGTAAGACTATTATTGTCAGAATTGTTGTAATCGTACTTTTATGGATGTGTGTACTTTGATATCATGTCAGTTATGCTCCACAATGCACTGATCATGGGATCGTGGTGGTTTGCATAATTTGGTAATCTCGGGTAAAAATCCGGGGTCACCACAAGTTCTCTCTCGAGGCTAAGGGTTCTACCGGTAGCTATGTGTTCATCTCTCTCTCTATGCATTATATTATTGAGATTATGAGCTTTGTAATCAAGTAGTTCTACCTTGCTACTCAAGTGCTTTAATAGATCTCTGCTCTCCCTATGTGTGTGAAAGTGACAGCATGCACACCATGGTGGCACTTAGACTAGAGATTACAAATACTTATTATGAGTTATATTTGGAGTTGGATGTTTCTATAAAATTGTGCTGTTTGTTGGAACCATCTAGTGCTCAAGGTGATAGTGTGGGGTTATCTATATGGGAAAGGCTTACTGCGAGGTGTGCTGTTATAGCCCTACCATGGATTAGAGTGTCCAACCGGAGAGTAGTTAAGAGTAGTATCATAAAGAGAAGATATTTATATGAGAGTGTTCACTAGTGAAAGTATGATCCCTAGGCCTTGTTTCTAAGCATTGAAACACCATCTGCAATTAAATATGTTACATGTTTGCTTTCTTCCATCTTTATTCCAGTTTGCATTTAGTGTCTTCCATGCCATCAAGCTATTTCCTGGCACCGTTACCACTTATAATTATCCATACCACTTGTATTTCACTATATCTTTGCCAAACTAGTGCACCTATACACCTGACAAGTGTATCGGGTGTGTTGGGGACACAAGAGACTTCTTGTATATTGATTGCATGGTTGCTTGAGAGGGGATACCTTCGACCACTTCCTCCCTAAGTTCGATAAACCTTGGGTAATCCACTTAAGAGAAAACTTGCTGCTGTTCTACAAACCTCTGCACTTGGAGGCCCAACAACTGGCTACAATAATAAAAGTGCATAGACATCCATTACTCACTGTGTTTCGAAATTTTGGCTGTGTTTCGAAATTAACTTCACACCTTGTGAAAATCTGTTTAGTGGACCCACCAGGCACTCAATGTATCAAGAACGAGTGAGAGTTTGGCAAGATTAAACTTCTTGCTAAGAATATGCATGCCTCGAAATTTGACAGTGTTTTGAAAATAATTCTAGAAATTAAAACGGATTCATAATCAACCTCACAAATTTCAAATTATAACAAGAAACACAAAGAGCCTCACAATTTTCAAAATATAAAATGGAATAGAGGGGAGAGAGGGAAAATCAATTTTCTATTTCTTGTGGGCAATCATAAAGCTTGAGGTGCACCTTAATGCTGATGTAGTCATAGGTGCCTCGCCGGTGAGCATCGATGGGACCGAGGCTAGCTAGGGCTATGATTCTGATGTTTGCGTGTCTGCTGGATTCTTCTGGCATATATAGACCGATTTTTTGTGCTTTCTTGATTTTGCAGGTGACACAGCCTTTTTGACGTGCCGTGGTGACAGCTAGGGGATAGGGGAGAGCACATGGCACGTTGGGCGCAGTTGAGTTTTCAAATCAATGTGACATTAAATAATTTCAAATCAATGCCTCGGAAATGCCGCGCAAGGAGATGATTTACGTGGACTTTACAGAGGTTATATTTGATCCATGTCCTTTGATATACCACTAATCCGTATTTCAGTTATAATGATTGATATTGGTAATTAAAGAATACATGCGGGTTCCCAGGCTTCTTCCTTTCAGTATTAATTACCTGAATTCACGTGAGTAATTAACGTGGGTTTTTATATATTGGCACCCTTCTTTCCTTGAACGCATGCAGAAATTAAGGGGAGGAAGTAATTTCAACTTCCTCGGTAATACAAGAGGTTTTATTGCATCACAATGGAAGATAAAATGACAAACGGAGTAATTATGCTAGAACTAGATGGCAAACACCGTTCCAATTTGCACTTGATAATAATAATATTCAATCTCCGAATATTATTACAGAAAGGAAGTAGAGGTGAAATTAAACAAAATTAATCCGCAGACTTCTTGTCTTCTTGGACCTGGATCCTTCCACTATCTCCTTCGTGCTAGTGTCGTCCTTCCGCTTCCCATGGCATCCCCTAGCTCTCACCATCTTCTTCTTCTTCAAGCCTCCCGCCTGCTTCTTCTTCCTCTTCTCATTGCAGATGAAGGCTGGATCGAGTGCACTCTTCTTAGAGATGAAGTCATGAAATGGCCATAAATCTTACGACCCCTGATCCTCCTACTCGTGCTCCCTCTTCTTCTTGTCGATGGAAGATGAATCGAGAGAACTCATATTGAAGATGATGTCTCCTTCATAGATGAAAGACCAAGGATCCTCCTCCTCCGCTTTGCTCTCCGTCGGCGGAGTCCCCTCGATCAGATGATAGTAAGCAGGGTCCTCGTTAGAAAAATTACCTTCCAGTGTGTCGGAATAGTACGGCCCATCAACGGACTCCTAGCCATCACCATGGTAGGGACTGATATCCCTGTTCACCCGTGCGTTGGACTCGTCAATGGAGGTGCACTGATCGGAGCAGCTGCGTGGCAAATTTGTGTGTGGTGGCTTGGCCGGCCTAAATGGACAGGGAGAGACAGAGAGAGTTCTTCGTTGTGTGCGTCGTGCCTAGATGGGAGAGGTGATCGTTGTTGATGGCCCCTTAAAAGCGCTTGCTCGGGACATCCAGGAGTTGCCACGTGCCATAGGAGCAGCCTGGCAGTTCCCTTCCATCTTTTTTATACTCCCTTAAATTGTTTTTTACAAAAATTCCCTTCCATCGTTGAAACAAGATCGAACGGTTGGTACTCCTTTGCCCCGAGAGCATCATCAGCGAGGATATTGCAAGTACCACCACATGTTGGGGAGGTTTTTGCACATAACAACAACCATAGACCTTTTATGTGCAAAATACATACATTTTCTATAATCATTGTACATATTACATAACCAGTCATTGAATGTTTCTTATTTTTTTGGGAAATGTTTCATAGTTAATTATATAATATAGTACTAAAAATATAATTTTTATCTAAATTAATAATAGGTAAAGATCAAAAAATTATTATAATTTTGAGCCACATCCATAAAGTATCTGGTGTATTTTTGGTTCTTGTAAGTTGTATCATTTAGAAATCAACCTATTAGTAGGTACATAATTCCCGACATGCTCTAGAGAAATAATATATAGATTCCATAATGATTGGAAAGTGTGTTTTGAGGTTTATGCATAGTGTTCATTGTGTTAAAGACTATATCAATAGAATCTTCTAAATGTTAGAGTGGAAGGAAAATCCATCGGTAAGCAATGATGGGATTTCCAATGTTCATCCAACGGTTAAAGTTCAAAGTTATTCGTACACTATATACTGGGTATGATAAGATAATTAAATGTATAACATGTCATTAGAATCTTTGTGGTTTTTGCATAGCGTTCATTGTGCTAAGGACTATCGATAGAATCTTCTACGTTCTAGAATAGAAAAAAGATCCAAGAGTTAACATTGTTGGGATTTATCAGTCTTGATTCAATTTTCATTGTTCAAAGTTCCTCGTACATTATATAGTGGCAAGATTTGCAAGAAGTCACATGCTACTTCCTTCTAGTAAAAGGCACGTGCCACACTCATATATACTGTATGAAATGTCACTTAATGAACATTAAGTTGCTATTAACCAATAGTCTTGTTAGAGAAAAAAAACATACATTAAGTATATTAATAATAACTATCTACACATATTGAGAATACAACCTACTATGCTATGAACTTTTTTTTCGGGGAGGGGGGTGACATGATGGTTCTAGAACATGGTGGAGTTTTCTCTAGGTAGTACTCCTTCAATACGAATCTAGCTGCTCTGAACCATTGGATCTAATAGACCAACAGTTAGGATTGGTGTTATGGATCTAATTCAAAACTGCTCCATTATAGTAGTAGAGATAATTCGAAAACATTGGCGATGATGCTATATGTGCATGACCGGACAACTTTTGGATAATGTAAGGGAAAAACAAGGACTCATGTATCAATGAGTGTGAATGGACAATAAGAGTTGTGAGGACGGATTACTTGTGGGGCCTAGCAACCCCACATTTCTTCTTGTTTTTTAATGAGCTTACCTCATGGGTGGCTTTGATGTCGTTGCTCGGGCAGACTATATTATTCACGTTAGCGGAATAGTGGGTTCCCAAAATTTTCTTTTAAACATAAGGTTGAACACTCCCACCCATAGTGATTCAAAATTATCAATAAAAGGGATTTATTTATTGGGTGGCCGAGTGGTTGACACCACACGTCATTGTCATGTACTTCCTCCGTTCAAAAATATAAGACGTTTTAGCTTTGTGAATCGAATGTATCTAGACGTCATTTAGTGTATAGGTTTGTAGATGTTCAGAGTGAACCTTTACATTAAAAGGCGTCTAGATACATTTATTTCACAAAGCTAAAACATCTTATATTTTCGAACGGAGAAAGTAGACATGATTTTTGCTAGGAAGGGCAAACTAATGAATGCTTATAGGAAGGCTAGGAAATTGGAAATTGTGTTCCATTGATAAAACCTTCGCGCTCCTCTTCATAGAGTCAGATTTTAGCAATTCAATACAAAAGGTTGTTGGACATGCTCCAAAGACCAATAATTTTACTTTTTAAATAATAAAAATAGTGATTAGCTCGAATAATTAATTGTGGTCTACGTATGTTCTACTACTGTACTTCATAGAATATTCTATATGTGCATGATCGAATAACTTTTGAAAAACCTGAAGGAAAACATGGCTGCATTAATGAATGAGTAGGATAGAACAATATCATACCCACTCCTGTTTAGTCAATGGGTAGAAAATTTTACCCATACCCGTACTCGCAGGTGTAAAACTTTACCTATGCCCATACCCATGAAAAATATCAAAGTTTAGAAGCCACAATATCATACTCTTCCCTAGGTTGCTTGGCCCCATAGGTTGTAACTCTACAGGTAAGTTTTACTACTATGTCAGTTTAAATGGGTAGGGTATGGGTCTATCTACTCATGCCCGTACCCATGACTTAACAGTTTAGGGTATGGGTATTACCCATGGGTATAAAATTGTGCCCGTACCCTACCAACACGGGTACTGTACCTGCGGGCACTCGTGGGTAAAATTGCCATCCTTAGCACGAAGGGACAATAAGAGTGGTGAGAACAAAGTATTTGTGGAGCCTAGCAACTTTCACTTTTTTTGATGAAAACACCGTCCCTGCTTACCTTATGAATGGTTTGATGTCGTCCCTCAGGCGCTAGATTATTCACGTTAGCGAAATAGTGGGTTCCCATATTTTTGTTTAGAATAGAAGTATGAACACTCCCAACCATAGTGATTGAAAAGTTATTGATAAAGAGCGCTTTATTTTTTAAAGCACATGGCGCTTTATTATTACACTCGATTCCCCATACCACCGGCCTACCATTCTTCTATTATTAGTTGGACTATGGATAAACAAATTCACTCAAGTTGGTTGGGGCTTTAAACATAATTTTCATGCTCACTACCTGTCTTGGTGACAACATCTTCATACGCATCATACTTCATGAATAGATATAATACGGAAATATATCAATGCTATAGTATTTTAGTGCCTACCAAAGTAATACTTCAATTTTCTCTCTTCTTAGTTTCTTCAAAAAGGGGTCTGACCTCTTTCTCAATTATTTTAAAAAACATAGTTTTCGAGAATACTTCAGTTTAAAACCCTATTATTTGTTGGAACAAAACACTAAAAATTATTCAGTAGTGCAGTTTATTCAAAAATCAAATTGTTTTCTAAATAATTTAAACATATTTTGATGTCAAACTCATCCTTAATATCTGAACCAAGCCAATCTGGGCCATGGATGATCAATATTTAGATGCCAAATGGCCAAATGGGCCCTTATTTTCTGAACTAAGGCAAAATGGGCCATGGATGATCACCGATGTGCCTGTCGGCCATTTATTCCAGGGAGTACGGCTTACCAATTTACTACTACTTGGACTATACATAAATCTGAATTTAGTCGAGCGGGAAAATCTCTCGCTATCCAATGTTTCAAACATCTTGGAATCCCCCTTCTACCTCTAGTGAAGTCGGTTCATAGGGGATTCAATTGTAATTTGCCCGTTTAGTACCTCTATACCCTAGCACTGCGGAAAACCCTAGATCTACCTTCAGCACCTTAGATCTGATTCACCGTTGTCGCCGTGCACTGCACCAGATCTGCTTCACCGACCCACTCTCCTGGCGCGCCGAACACATTCCCACCACCAGGAATCGGCTTCTTCGCCACTCTCATCTAGAGCTCGAAGGAACCCTTCTTCTGCTTCACCTTCACACACAAGCACCGCAATCGCAGCACCCTCGACAACCTTGACGTCACCACCCAAGATTCGCATCATGCCTAAATGCCATCACGACCGAGGTAACCATATCTCCTTGGAGTTTGGTAAGATAAATATGTAGTAGTGAACTGTATTTTGTCTTGGTGCTACTTTTGTAGTAACTTACAAGTACTATACTTGTTAACCGTATCTTCCTGAATAATTTTTTGTAGTCCGGTTTAACCGTAAGGCAATCAACTGCGATTTTGTATGTCATGGCGAAATATGAGTCATCCAACGGTTAACACATTTGTTTCCATTATCTATTTTAGTAAGTGCCCATATGTGATACAGTTATAATTTCTCTTTGGCTTGGAGTAGGCTATGGCACTAATTGTTATTTCTTTCTTGATGCTTTTGTCCTATGTATGTAGTACGCATTTACATTCTTTATACTGCTTCCACTAAGATGACTGTTTTGTTTTCTTCTGCTTACCCCACTATTCCTAACCGTTTGCTATTGTTACGCAATAAACAGGTGTAGTTTACACTAGAAATCATAGAATGAATGGCCCCTATAATCTCGTAAGTCTCTATTGCATTTGTATCACTTCATGCTAACATCTGTGAGACTGGAACCTTTTTGTGTTCACTATTTGCTGCACCATGATGCAAAGGACCCACACTGAATTATGGAGACCACCAGTCCAATTACTTGATGCAGCGGACATCGTCAACGAACATACATGTAACCAGATCAGCAACCCTGAGACTCTACATAGAGCTACTATAAGGACGCCCCCTTTTTTTAAGGTTTAAGGCCCTTGGTGTCATTCCATTGACTCTAGTTGAGTTGTTATTTTTGTTGGAGGCACTAGGGTGATTATAACAATGGCAGGAATGCAACAGAATCCAATATAACAGAAACGGAAGAATCATAAAGAACCGCCCATTTCAAATCTCACTTTGGTATCTACACGTGTATGGCTATTTTAATACGAGGCAGATGATAGTACACTTTGTCTTTGGGTAGACAATCAAAAAATTTAAACATTCTAATTGTTCGATAGATTGTTTGACCATTTCTCTAAAATGATTTGGCTATTCTATTAGAGGAACCCGTCTGCATGAGGTCATTGTGTTGAGTACTTACATCGCTATAACAGACCAAATAATCTTTTGAAAACCTTTGAGAATGAACATGGTAGTTTTGTTTCTTTGTATGCTATTGTAACTTCTTTTATCTTAGTTTTAGCCTTCATCAAGTAGAGCAGTCATTTCACAGGGCAGAAGTGACAGTTGCAGACTATCTCATCCCTCTATGAAGTCCACTGTTCTAGTTATTCCAGAAGAAAGAGATGTATGATGCCCTGTCGTTACTAATTGCTTTCCTCCTTTTAGAAAAAGGACTTATTTGAAATTCATTGGTTTTTGTTTTCCTTGGTAATTATGTTATATGATGTTTCTTTTTGTTTTAGGTTGCAAATATAAATATGAAGGCAGAACAGAAAACAACTACCTCAAGTGTAGATCTCTTTGGACAGAGCAGTAGTGACAGTGCGTATTGCTCACGTAGGTACACAATCTCGACTGCTCCATACATTCTAGTAGAAAGAGTTTTTGGTGCTGCACTCCAAGATGCACTTGATGTAGTTAGACAGGAAGCCAACAGAATAGATGTAGTAGTATCCATAGCAAGGAAGGACTTATCTGAGTTATAAACAGGCAAGCTTTGACAGAGAATCTACTTAATAATATCCTCAACAAGTCTCATGGTAATCTCGTTGTTACATGTGAGACAGCACAAGCTCCCTAAAAGGAACATTTTTGAAATTGATATTATATTGTTTATCAACTGTGTTGTACTCTGATGATGCTTTACGAGCTATAGAATTTTTCAGGAATATAATAATTTACTAATTTTTCTAGTTATAAGTTTTTTCCATGGTTCTAGAATTTATTTAGCATTTTAGAGAACTTGTGTTCTTTGTTTATCCAAATTTATGTCTTGGCAATGGATCTAAGTTAGATAGGCTTAAACAGTAGCATGCCCACAACGTTTTATCAGTCCTTGATGGGCCACCAATCAATAGTGACGGGCCTACACTTAGGCCATTATATGTAGAATCTGACCGTAAAAGAACATAACAGTAAAATCCCATAATAGTGAAAGGCCGGAACAGTGAAAGGCCGGAATAGTTAAAGGCCGAAATAGTGAAAGGCCAGAACAGCGAAAGGTTGGAACAGTGAAATGCCAGAATAGTAACATGCCGGAAATATTAACAAGGCCAGAACTTTAGCAGGCCAGAATCTTCAGCCGATTTATGGGACTGAATAGTAGAACAAGAACAGTGAATGTCTAGAACAGTAAAGGCCGTAACTTTAGAGGGCCGTAATGGCCCACGATGGGTGCGAGAAAAGTGACCGGTCGATACAAGGCCTTAACATTAATGGACAGACTTGGCCCAGGCCGAAAATGGGCCGCACAGTATTGGACCAAGGTGGGCCTTCTGTAGACTGAAACAGTGTCAGGCCTGAAAGTTCAAGGGATGCAGATGTCTACACTAGTTGGCCCAGTTCGGACAGTGTTGGACGAAACAGTAATGGCCCTTCTTTTTATTGGGCTTTCCTCATGGGTCGGCCCACTTAATATTTAGCAGGCCTATTCTGGGCCTGGCTTCTTCCACGGTTTTTCTGACCGTGAACGGCGGTAAGTGGGCGTAAACGGTGTTTGCCATGTGGCATATTGTATGACGTGAGTAGTCAACGAGGCTGGCGAACAAATCCATGAGGAAACAAGTATTTATGGCTGAAGGGTGCGATCCGCCATGGTCAGAAAAAACCGTGGTAGATTCTTTTGTGACGGGGCTTTTACCACGATGGGCATCTGTCGTAGAAGACTTTTCAGCCACAAAAAACGGGCCTTCAACCACGAAAATCATCCATTGTAACAGCCAACTTTTCTTGTAGTGATGTGTGTTCTTTTCATGAACCATAACTAGAGTCATTGAATCTGTGTTCTTTTCACAAACCACACATGGATCCAGTAGTGTCATTGCATGTGTGTTCTTTTCATGAACCACATATGGATCAACTAGAGTCATTGCATGTGTGTTCTTTTCATAAACCAGCACTAGAGTCATTGAATGTGTGTTATTTTCACAAACCACATATGGATCCACCAGAGTCATTGCATGTCTGTTCTATTCACATAGCATATGGATCCACTAGAGTCATTGCATGTGTGTTGTTTTCATGAACCACCTATGGATCCACTAGAGTCAGTGCATGTGTGTTCTTTTCGTAAACCAGCACTAGAGTCATTGCACGTGTGTTCTTATCCTAAACCACATATGGATCCACCATAGCTATTCTATGTCCGTTCTTTTCATAAAACACATGGATCCAACTATAGTCATTAAATGTATGTTCTTTTCATAAAGCATATGAAACCAACTAGAGTCATTGAATGTGTGTTCTTTTCACAAACCACATATGGATCGACCAGTGTCATTGAATGTGTGTCCTTTTCATGAACCACATATGGATCCACCAGAGTCATTGCATGTGTGTTCTTTTCATTAACCACATATAGATCCATGTGGCTTATGAAATGAACACTCATGGTGGCCGTTAGATCGCGTCTAATGGTGGTCGTTAGATCACGTATTCTAGAAGGCCCGCCCCCTGAAGAAGTAGTTGTCTGATACGATTGGTGCATACCGTTCGATTGGGGCGCGTGGACGAATCAGATGGTTCTTTGTGAGAGCGATCCGCGAGTAGGATGTTCCGCGACATGATTGGCCACGCTTACATTTTCATTTATATTAGTATTATTTCCACTCCCCTATAGCCTACTAGTAATATCATAGAGGTCGTGAGTGAGGCTTACATATTCCTGCTATTTTCTGATCTAACTTTTGATCTTTTATCCGATTTCTCGATGACCTTCCGATGTGGAAGATGTTGCAGCCCAAGAATTTGTAGATCTTCGCGCGCAACTTCGCAGCGACGTTCCCGCTCGTGTGCTCCCACCCAGGATTCTTTTGCCGTCACTCCTACCTAGAGATCCCGCTCCACGAGCTCGCGTGCCCGCATGGCGCATGCTCCTTAATGGAGCCGGGCTACAACTACACCGGCTCACCGGAAGAGCTCTTTATCCACCTTGTAGAGGAGCACTTCATAAAAGTGATTAGGATCTCGTACGGCCACACCCAACTTCTCCAAGAGTAGGTGCCGTTCACTGACTCGGCACGCCGCCAGCTAATTTTCCAGGGGGGACAACTCTGTTTTCGTCTAGACCATAACCGACGGTGTTCCGGGAACTAGAGCTGGGCCCACCTTCGTGTGTGCGGTATGGGTCAGGTCGGTCTCGTGCGCCTGGCCCCTATACCCAATGCGCATGTGGGCGAATGCCCAGCCACCATCGTCTGATAGCATTCTTGTGCTAACCGAGGCGCCGAGCTACCCGATGCCACAGGAGGTGGAGTATGCAGACCTAAGGTCGATCCTATGTGTCTCATCTCAGTACCTTGTCGGTGCTGGACCGAATAGGCAGATGCAATTCCACATTTGTATCGAGAAGTCCAATAGGCAAATGTAGTACTTATGATGCCGTTACTGTTAGACTTAAGCGATGCTTCTCAGGTGCATAGAGCATACGTGTTGTGCGAATGTACCCCAGTTGTAGGTTTTTAGTACTCCTTAATAATTCGATGAGTTATTGGTCCCATCAGCTTGTTGTTGTCACATTGCAAAATTCGATTTCTCTAGACAGACTGGTTATACCGCGTGCTCCCGCATGTCAGTGTCACGTGTTCCGTGGGCCCACCTGCCAGTGTCATGTCCCCCTTACTTCTCTTCCTTCCCCTCGAAGCCACTGTCCCCACTTCTCTTGCATCCTGCCACTACCGTCTAATGGTTGTAATCTTATTTTTGTTGGATTGTTTACATGTAATTTACGGGGATAATGCAACATGCAAATGGCCCAGACACAATTTCTAAAGTGGAAGCACTTACATGCTGTTATTGCACATATTTCTCAATATAGCTCACCCAACCCATTACAATAATTGTACTCGCACTAAACACAAATGAAATTGCAACAAGCCTAAACAACATCTAAACCCACATCACAGCACTATCGTCGGAGTCCACCTCGATTGGTGACACTGCAGTGCCCTTCCCAGCGACATCCACTCCCGCCAGTGGCTTGCCCTTCTCTAAAGAGGCAACAATGGCGTTCTGCACAACTTCGTCCCCGTCATCCTCCACATCAGAATCGACAATGAAAAAGGGGACGGGGTTGGCGTGGACCGAGCCCCGTCACACCTAGCGCCTCCTGCTCGAGCTCGATGCCGCATCAGTCCTTCTATAGGTAGGAGGGGTCGAGCTCAGAGATGTAGCGTCATCGCTCTGCTCAAGAAACCATGGCCATTTGATACTATGACGGTAGGATCTTGGGGTGGATCCACCACGACGAGCCCGACCAGGAGCAGTGGAGTAGATAGATCTGCCGGCTCGAGCCATGACATGTTCCGAGGGAGTAAGAGTGTGGGCCAGGCATGTTTGGTTCCTGAGCAAGGCCTCCCATTGATATGTACGCAGGTAAGGTGCCAACAAAATTCGCCCAATGCGTGCGAGAGGGCCTTCGAAGCACGAAGGCGCGAGTTTTGGTTGACAAGTCCGCACGCTAGGTCCCCCACCTATCAGCCGAATGTGGACGGTAGGATTCTGCCCGAGTTATTAAGTGGGGATAAATCACGCTTCACCATGCCACTACCCTGACATCCAAAGGCCCTCTTTCCTCTGCCCTCAGTCCCCTCGCTCTTGGCTCGTAGCTCATGTAGTTCATCTCGGGCGAAATCAGGGTCGGGTCCACGCCGTTAGGCGGGTGCCCCCATTAGGTACCAGAGGGCTCCCTACGATTACTACCCCGATATGCTGTGTTTGTGTGCTGAGAACATGCCGAGATGGATTTTGTGGACCGACAAAAATACTACAGAAAAATTCAGCAACTGTAGCATTAGAGCGGTAAGTTCCTACTATATGTACAATGGTAACCCGGATCCATAAAGCATAATGTAATTCTTTTTTTTTGTTTCCTTCGATCTACTTCGCAGGAAGGGAGGGGAACTAGTTGTGACAAGTTTGTGTGGATCGAAAATCCACTGAGAGATTTTTACAAAGAGCTTGTTCAGGATCTGTGTGATGCTGTCTGGGACAAGAAAGAGGAGATTCGTGCGTTGGAGTGAGAGATATGGGATTATCTCTCAAGATTAGGCCAGATAGTAGAAACAATTTCCTCATTATCTAGGCATTATCTGTTGCCTTTGCAGTTTATGTTGCCATGTCGTTCTCCAGCAGCTGAAATAAGTTGCTGCTTCGTGGAGTGTAGCAGCCACCTTAGAACTTTTTTTCAGCTCAGAACCTTAACATGAGTGTAATGCCAATAACAGGGATTTATTAAGCGCGTATAAATAATTCATGTCTGTGCCACTAACATCCATCGATTTTGGAGACCCCTTAACCGCTCAGCTATTGCGGTCCCGGTGGTGCGATTGATCAGATAGTAGTGGCACAGTCACAATTTCGGATTTAACTAGTGGCCTCGGCCGTATCCAATCCTCAAGTCGCGATACATTTTACTCTGAGTACGAGAGGCAGATTGTTTCTCCCAACAAGTTCCACGCACACAGCTCCAAAGTTTAACCGAACTACATATATAGGTTGAAGTTCAATACATTATTAGGCTTCTACACTACTAGCCTTCTTCCTCTGCTTGGGTGCCAACTTTCTTCCTCTTGTTTTCACATCCACTGGCTTCTTCATTTCCTGCCTTCTTCCTCTTCCTAGGTGCCAATTTTCTTACCTTCACGTACCCTGCATCTCCGGGTCGAGGTAGGTCAGGCCAATCAGCACCAGAATCTTGTCCAGCATCATCACTCCACTCATTTTGGTTTTCTTCCTGCAGCAAAATCACTGAGTCGACTATCTTGTTTCTTACCTTGCACTTCCTATAAAAAAACAGTACAAGGATTACTACCTGATATCTATAGACTATAAAACAAAGCTTTTTGAATGTACCATCTCATATGAAGGTTTGTGAGCATTAAGGGGGCATCTCGCTGCTCTATGGCCTATAGCCTATAAGATGGCAGGTCTTGCATCTATTTTTCCCTTCTTGCTAGCACAGAAATCCAGACCCCTCTTCTCGAGAAAATGCTTAAACCTATTCACATGAGGTCTTCCTCTGCCCCTTTTTGTAACTGGCTGGCAAAGCTCGAAACTCAGTTGGACTTGAGGCCATTAAGATGGGTCTATATATGGGTCCATAGAGTAGTAGTCTTACAAATACTGATCCAAATGTGGTTGATACGTTGCAAACGTATCTATAATTTGTGATGCTCCATGCTTGGTTTATATCTACTTTCTTATGTTTTGTCCACACTTTGGAGTATTTTTATACACTTTCTTGGACTAACCTATTAACAAGATGCCACACTGCCAGTTGCCTGTTTTCTGTTGTTTTCGGTTTCAGGAAAGTCAGAAAATGTATATTCTCAGAATTGGACCAGACAAAAGCCAAAGTCGATATTTTACCGGAAGACTCACGGAGCCAGAAGACGAGACGGAGAGGGGCCACAAGGCGGCCACACCATGTGGTGGCGTGGGTCCACCCTAGCTGCGCCACCAGGTGATGTGCCCCCCCTGGCCGCCCACCGACCTTGCCTCTTCGCCTATAAGATGCCTCCCGATGCAAAAACCCTAAATCGAAAAGCCTCCAGCCACGAAAAGTTCCGCAGCACCACCGCCACTGAAGAGGAGATTCGGGGGACAGAAAGTCTCTATTCCGGCAGCCTGTCGGGACGGGGAAGTGCACCCAGAGCCATCTCCATCGATCTCTACCGCCATCTCCATCGCCATTGCTGATTCCCATGATGAGGAGGGAGTAGTTCTCTCTCAAGGCTAAGGGTTCTACCGGTAGCTATGTGTTCATCTCTCTCTCTCTCTATGCATGATCATATTTTGATCATGAGCTTTGTAGTCAAGTACATATACTTTGCTACTCAAGTGCTTTAATAGATCTCTGGCTCTCCCCATGTGTGTGAAAGTGACAGCGTGCACACCATGGTGGCACTTACGCTAGAGATTACAATTACTTGTTATGAGTTATATTTGGAGTTGGATGTCTCTATGAAATTGTGGTGTTTGTTGGAACCATCTAGAGCTCAAGGTGACTGTGTGGGGTTATCTACATGAGAAAGGCTTACTTTGAGGTGTGTTGTTATAGCCCTACCATGGATTAGAGTGTCCAACAGGAGAGTAGTTCAGAGTAGTATCATAAAGAGAAGATATTTATATGAGAGTGTTCACTAGCGAAAGTATGATCCCTAGGCCTTGTTTCTAAGCATTGAAACATCGTTTGCAACTATATCTCTTACATATTTGCTTGTTGCCATCTTTATTTCAGTTTGCCTTTTGTCTCTTCCATGCCATCAAGCTATTTTCTAGCACCATTGTCTTATATCCATACCACTTGTATTTCACCTATACACTTGAAAAGTGTATTGGGTGTGTTGGGGATACAAGAGACTTCTTGTATCTTGATTGCACGGTTTCTTGAGAAGGATACCTTTGACAACTTCCTCCCTGAGTTCGGTAAACCTTGGGTGATCCACTTAAGGGAAACTTGCTGCTGTTCTACAAACCTTTGCACTTGGAGGCCAAACAACTGTCTACAAGAATAGAACTGCGTAGACATTAGTGGTAGAGTTCTTTTATTCACAAAGAAGGCCAAGGCATGATCGCAAGGTTTCCCGGTATGCTGCTACTCTAAGAAGGTGCATTCTCGCAGCTGGATGTTTAGAACATCCCTTTTGCCACTCTTGGACATATCGACCACCTCACAGCTTCTGCTGGTTGGCGAGAGAACCTTAAGATGAGCAAGTCCTCGACTTCTCTTGTGCAGTTGTTGTACAAATGGCGGTTGCATATGTCCTCTAAATCTCCTACCGATCCCTCTCCTTATATTTAACAGCTTCATGATCATACCACGTATGTTGTCCATCAAGATATGAACATGATGCACTTTTATGTCCTTCACCTAGTTATTCAGGCATTCTGCAAGGTTATTGTTTATGTAATCAACTTTGATGTCATTGTTGAATTGACTCCTCTTCCATAGCTGCGAATGATGGATGGCTAAGTACTCTGGAAGTTCAGGGGCTTCCGCAAAAATCTTTCTCATGAAATATTCGCTGCTATTAGGTTTGTAAGCTCTAGCGGCAAGAAAGATGTAACGAAATACGCTGCCTATGTAGTGTGAGTACAAGTTGAGCATCATATGGGCATGACATTCTCTACCTTCAGCTCACGAGAACACCTCCTTCACTGCATTCATCAGCCCTTTGCATGCATCTGTGGATATAGACAATGGATCCATGTGTCCTATTGATCTCCTGAGATGCCTCATAAACCATACCCACTTTTCCTCTATTTCTGTTTCAAACAGCCCGAATGCCACTAGGAACATCTAGTTGTGACCATCAAGTGTTGTGGAAGATGGCACGCAGCCTTTCCATTTGCCAGTTAGGACAGTGCTGTCTACACTCAGATATGGCCTACAACCGTCCTTGAATCCCTGGATGGAAGGTTTAAGCGCCATGAAAAATCTTTTGAAATATATTTTACCACGTACTAATTCGGTGTCAATCTCCACAACACTCCCCGGACACCTTGCTTGTACTTTCGCCTTGAAGTTGTGTAGCATCCTGAAGCTATTGGTCCAATCCCCGTGCAAGACCCTCCGAGCTTTCTCTTTATGACATAGGTATGATTACTTGGATGTTTATGATTTACTACCCTGTATTGGGTAAAAGGCTTTCCGCCCATGAAGATTTCAGATGATAGCCCAAGGAATCAGCCGACAAAGACTTTGATTATATTAGGAAAGAGACTATGAACCGACATTGTGTTGGTATTGTAATTACGTGTATGTAAAACCTATCTGCATACAGCATTGAGACCCGGCCTAATATATATAGGATGGGAGAAGCCCAAGCGAGGGTACCGAAAAAACTCCCAGGCAACTTGTAATAGTGCGATTCCCAAATATTCAAGCGACTTTGACTCCACAGTTTTCCTGACATACGATGAAAGCCCCAGCATTCTCTTTTTTGCGAAACCCTAAGGCCTTCACCATGGACATTGTCGAGGTTACCCATCGTCAATTGGCACCATCTATGGGAAACCTGAACGCTGGAACCATGGATTCGGTGGAACGCTCTCCACCAAGCATCAACCCGACAAAAGCAGATCCACACTCGCCCACCCATGTATTGGTACCCGCCGATTTCAACGGCGAATCCGATCTAATCATCGGAATCTTCCACTTCCAAGTAGAAGACCCGCAAGAATCGCACCGTTAGGCCCTGATCACACCAGAACCATCGGTGGAAAAACCTAGGCCTAAGGCAGTACCAGCATGATCCGTTGGATCGTTCATGACCGCCACATCACAGATCGAAGCAGGCGAAGAAAACGAGCAAATTAAGACAGATCTGGGGGACCTTGATGGTCTTTATGACAATCTCTCCTTTGGACTAGATCCAAAGCTAACCCCGCCATGCGAAGCAAGCCTGACGAATACCGGACCCAAATAAAGCGGCAAAAGCATCGACTTCAGAATTGGGATGGCAGAAATCTACACAGAACAAAAACGGATGGACTTCACTAGTTCACCCAATAGCATCTCTCTCGGTTCAGAAAACAACGTCATCAGCCCATGCATAACACGCCACCAAGTGTGCATGGTCAACGGGAATACCTCAACACCACACGACTCTAACGGTAATCCTATCCTCGACCCCGATGATATTTTATCAGATGACAATGCAGGAAATCACAGCAATGAAAGGGACCACGGAAACGGAGGAGAAATGGCGGATAACTGCATAGTCCAAGGAAGAGGCGGAAACGGAGGAGAGACCGCATGGAGGAGAGAGGCAAACTCTTTGGCTACCAGCAACGGCATGGCAAAATTCAATGGAAGCAATTTCGAGAGAAATTCCGATGACAGCGGACGCTTCACGCGAGGATCTATTTGCATACCAATATTTGCTTCATCACAAGAAGAGGGACCTACTCATGATGTAGAGGAAACTCGACGAAAGAAAGAGATTAGCCGATGAATCCAGCTTACGACGGGAACAGTTAAGCTCTACACGAGGATCAAGGAGCATAACAGCAGGAGCACTGCAGAATATCCGCGAAGCAGAAATACACGGACTCATACGAGATCTTAATCTATCGTTCATGTTGATTGACCAAGCAGGAAACATCAAAGCAAAAATGGCCCAAGCAGCAATTGTGGCAACGCAAACATATCTGATCACAACTCAGCCCTCACCCGACGATCCCTGTGCGGCCCTCCACTGCTCCGCCCTGATGAACCTTGGCATGGTGTGAGCCTCTCTTGCGGAAGCAGAGCAAGGAACCACACGACAGCTTGATAGATCCCCACATCATCGCAGCAGCCCTCGGCAAGACGATCTATCGCCACACCAGGCACACCTCGTAGGACCCGAGCCACGAAGAAACACAAGAAACGACAATACACAACACAGGAACGATGGATCAAGAGATGAAAACTGCAGCCGACGATACCATGATGGATACAACGAAGACGACTACGAGCTATGTGGGGCCAGTTGTTTCACTCAGTGGATTCGCAAAACCTCAGTACCCAAGGACTTCAAACTTACGCATGACCGCCTCAAGTACGATGGACTCTAGAAACCCAAAGCATGGTTACCAGATTATTTTTCCACTGTCAAGTTACAAGGCGGCTCCACAACAACCGCAATGCAAAGCTTACAACTACACCTCACCGGCGCCGCAAGATCATGGCTCAAATAGTTACCCGAAGATTCCATCGGTAGTTGGAACGACCTAGAAGATAAGTTCATCCGGCACTTCCAATCCATGTTTAAACGACATGCATCCTTGGAGCAGTTGCGGGCATGCAAACAAAAATCTAGGGAATCAATAAGAGCATTCATCCAACGATGGAATATCATAAAAAACTCAGCTGAGTCCATATCCGACGATAGGGCCATCAATGCCTTCAATGACGGCCTCCGTCGTCAATAATTCATAGAAGAACTGGGACGGGTTAAACCCATATCAATCTCATAGTTAATGGAAATAGAAAATCATTGGGCTGATGGAGAAGGGCGCTGCATAATAAGCGTACACGATCACCCGAGGAAGACAGGGATAAACATGGCAACGATAGAACAAGAAGGAACAACGATGGAAACACGGGACCAAGTTACATCGTAGCCAGTTTCTCGGGTGAAGTTAACAACAGAAGAAACGACTACAACGACGGATACCGCCATAACTGGGACGATGTCGGAGGAAGCCAGTCAACACAGCGGTACCAACAAAGAGCTCGAGACCCACTTATACATTGCAAATGCATCTATAATTTTTGATGTTCCATGCTTGGTTTTATCCACTTTCTTGTGTTTTGTTCCAACTTTGGTGTACTTTTCATATGATTTCTTGGACTAACCTATTAACAAGAGCCACAGTGCCAGCTTCCTGTTTTCTGCTGTTTTTGGTTCTAGGAAAGTCAGAAAATGAATATTCTCGGAATTGGATGGGACAAAAGCCAAAGTGCCTATTTTTCTGGAAGTGATCAAGTGCCAGAATACGAGACGGAGAAGGGCCAGAGGCCGGCCACACCACCTGGCCGCGCGGCCTAGCTAGGCCTGTGGTAGAGGTGGTGTGGTGGCCCCTGGCACCCCCTCGGCCTCCCCTTCCACCTATAAGATGCCCTCGGGACGTAAACCCTAAGTACCCAATCAAAAATCCACGAAAGACTCTGTAGCTGCCGTCATCTCCATCCCTAGATCGGGAAGGATCTGAAGCTCTTCTCGCCACCCTGCCGGAGAGGGGAATTCACCCTGGAGGCCTTCTTCATCACCATGCAAGCCTTCGGTGTGATGCGTGAGTAGTTCATCCTTGGACTAGGGATCCATGTAGTAGCTAGATGGCTGGTTCTCCTCCTTTGTGCTTTCATGTTTAGATCTTGTGAGCTCCGTTCATGATCAAGATCATCTATTTGTAATTTTGCATGTTGTGTTTGCTGGGATCCGATGGATATTGAGATGCTATTTCAGATTGATTATTGATTCTATCATGTCTTTGTTATTTGTGATCTTGCATGCTTTCCGTTGTTAGTAGCTATCTTGGCCAAGTAGATGCTACCAACTCCAAGAGTTAGTATTTATGCTCGATAGTGGGTTCATGCCTCTGGTAATCTGGGGAAGTGACAGAAATCTCTAAGGTACTAGATGTGTTGTTGCTACTAGGGATAAAACAACAATCCTTTGTTCATAGAACAATCATATTGTTTACTTTACATGCAGTTCGTAAAGAAAATAATTTGTTGCTTACAACTTAATACTGGAGGGGGGTCGGATGATAACCTGAAGGTGGATTGTTAGTCATAGATGAAGTTGGATGGCGGTCTATGTATAATGTTGTAATGCCCAATCAAGTTCCAAAGGAGTCAAGATGATTATTATATGCATGTATTGCTTTCTCGATGTTTGTTAATTGCCCCGCTGTAATTTGTTCACCCAGCATGTTATCTATCTTAAGGAGAGCCACCTCTAGTGAACTATGGATCCCGGTCCTTGTCTTTTACATACAATCTACAAACTGTTTACTGTTTTGTGTTTACTTTCTACAAACTTTTCCTTCTTTCCATTCGATACGTTTAATCCTTTGTTTTTTGCAAAACATGGTGAGATTGACAACCTCATCGCAAGTTGGGGACAAAGTTCTGTGGTTGTGTTGTGCAGGTCTCCACGTTGCTACTAGCACCGGTAGTGCGCCCTGCCAAGGCTTGGCTAGCAACACCTTTGGGGTGTTTCCTTGCTCCTACTGGTTTGATTAAACCTTCGTTTCTTAACTGAGGGAAACTTGCTGTTGTGCTCATCATACCTTCCTCTTGGGGTTCCTAACGAGCTCTACATCAACCATGCACGAGCACTTTTCTGGGCGCCGTGCATTGAGCCATCAAGCATTTTACTGGCGTTGTTGCCGGAGAGTCAAGGACATCTTCACAAGGGGAGTCCCTCATAACCAATCTCTTTACTTTGTTATTTTTGTTTTTCTTAGTTTCTTTTTTCTTTGTTTGCTTGTTTCTTTATCAAAAACACAAAAAAATTAGTTTTACTTGTTTGCTTTCTTATTTGAAAACCCAAAAAATGACTACTCTTGAAAACACTAAGTTGTGTGACTTCACTAGCACCAACAACAATGATTTTATGAGCACACCTATTGCTCCACCTGTGCCTGAAGATACTTTCTTTGAGATAAAACCTGCTTTGCTCAATCTTGTTATGAGAGAACAATTTTCTGGTATTGGTAATGAAGATGCCGCTTCCCATCTAAATAACTTTGTTGAACTTTGTGAGATGCAAAAGCATAGGGATATATATGTTGATATTGTTAAACTGAAATTGTTTCCTTTCTCTTTGAGAGGAAAAGCTAAAGAATGGTTGAATTCCTTAACTAGGAATAGTATTGATTCTTGGACTAAATGCAAAGATGCTTTTATTGGAAAATACTATCCTCCTGCTAAGATTATATCTATGAGAAGTGAAATAATGAAGTTTAAACAACTTGATAATGAGAATGTTGCTCAAGCTTGGGAAAGAATGAAATCTTTGGTATGAATTGTCCCACTCATGGACTGACTGCTTGGATGATCATCCAAACTTTTTATGCAGGATTGAACTATTCTTCAAGGAACCTATTGGATTCTGCTGCTGGAGGTACCTTTATGACCATCACTTTGGGTGCTGCAACTAAACTTCAGGATAATATAATGGTTAATTATTCTGAATGGCACACCGAGAGAGCTCCACAAGGTAGGAAGGTAAATTCTGTTGAGGAAACCTCCTCCTTGAGTGATAAGATTGATATTATTATGTCTATGCTTGTTAATGGGAAAGCCCATATTGATCCAAGTAATGTTCCTTTAGCTTCTTTGGTTGCTCAAGAAGAGCAAGTTGATGTGAACTTCATAAGAAATAATAATTTTGGCAACAATGCTTTTGGTAATAACAATTATATGCCCTACCCTCCTAATAATAATTATGGTTATAGTGGTAAACCTGGATTACATAATGAGGGAAGAATTTTAGAAGTTGAAAGAGCAACTAAAAACTTCATGCATATGCAATATGAGCAAAATAAACTATTTACTAAAACTATGGAGGAACAATCTACCATCTTGAAGAACATTAGCCATCAACTTGAGAGACTAAATAGGGAAATTCCTAGTTTACAATTGAAACTCTCTAATGCTGAAAGAAATATATCATCTCTATCTGAAGCTCAAACTTCATTGATTAATAAAATGGCTACTAAACCTGAAACTAATGATAATCCCTTTGCAGCTACTAATGCCATACAAGTAAGAATTGATGAAAATGTTAGACTATTAGCTGAATTACATGCTAAGTCGGAAAGAGAAGATGAAATTGCTAGAAACATTAGTGTTTCTACTATTACCACCACTAGTGTTGAGGCTAGTAATAGTTCTACTACTTTAGATGATAAATTTGATTTCGGTCTTGATGGTTGCAACATCTCCGAAGTTATTAAGTTCCTACAAAAGCTTGCTAAAAGTCCTAATGCTAGTGCTATGAACATGGCCTTTACAAAACACATTACTGATGCTCTCATAAAGATTAAAGAAGAAAAGATGAAACATAAAGCTTCTATTCCTATAAAACAAGAAGATGGTTGGTAACCCATCATTAATATGAAAGTTAATGATTTTGATTTCAAACCTTTATGTGATCTTGATAGTAGTGTTTCTATTATGCCTAGAAGGATTTATGATATGCTTGATTTTCCCCCACTTGAAGATTGTTATTTGAATGTCCCACTTGATGATAATGTTAAAAAGAAACTCATGGGGAATCTTAATGATGTTCTTATTATGGTTAACAATGCCTATGTCCTGGTTGATTTCTATGTTTTGGATGTTGAATGCAATGCTTCTTGTCCTATTACTTTGGGAAGACCTTTTCTTAGAAATGTTGGTGCCATCATTGATATGAAAGAAGGCACCATTAAATATCAAATCCCACTCAAAAAGTTATAGAACACTTCCCTAGAAAGAGAGAAAAGATTTCTTTTGCTTCTCCTATGAAAACAAAATTTGGTCTTAATACTTCTTCATTTGAGAACACTTGATTCTTTCTTTGCTTCTTATGCCTAACTTAAAGGCGTTAAAGAAAAGTACTTATTGGGAGATAACCCAAAAGTTTTAGATGAGTCTTGGAAGTTATTACCTCTATAATAACCTCTCCATATCCTTTTTATTTGCTTTTTGTGCCAAGAGTAACCTCTAATGAGAGAGAAGTAATGATTGGGAAAGTTGCTGTCCCGAAACAGATTTCTATGCTTCACCGTAAAAATTCGTGTAAACTCTCTGTACGTTTTTTTGAGACGTGAAGTTTTGTGCTTCTGCCACAGGTTGTTATCTAACTTTCGTTAGCTCAACACTTTTTGATTTGAGCAACAGAAGGTCTTCGAAAAAATCGTCTTTACCTGCTGGTCTGTTTTGACAGATTTCTGCCATTTTCTGCATTTGCTTCTTGTTGGTTCCTTTTTGAGTTCTTTTGGGGAATTGAGATTTTTGAGGGAAGTGCTAAAGTATCTAGTGTTCTAATGGAAGTTTATTTGGTGTTAGAACTGAACCTTAAGACTTATTTATCTTGAGTGCACTAATGTTGCTAATAAAGAATGGGTGAAGTTTTGTATCAAGGAAAAATTTCAGGTGTATGGAAGGAATGAGTAATGAGATGAAGGATGGACTAAAGGTCAAGCTTGGGGATGCCACGCATGTCACCCAAGAAATATCTAAGAAGTACAAGCGTCAAATCTTGGGGATGCCCAAGCCATACCCTTCTTCATCAATAAAAACCCAGGTTTCTTCCAAACGCTTCATTTTTATTGTTTCATGCATAGTTGTGTTTTTCTTGGAGCGTCTTATTTTTCGTTTTTGTTTAGTTTTTTCATTTGCTTTAGTTTGCTTAGTTTTATGAATATATTGGTTGGACCCCCTCTTTCATACATTGGTTTGCAAATAGTTTGGTTTGGTTTGGAAAAGAGTAGGAAAGTTAATGCTTATGTGGTAAAAAGAGCTTGTTTTTGACTGTGGCCTATGCTCAGTCATGCCATGCTTGATATTGTTTTGGCTTTATTCTTAGTATTCTTTGATGTAGCATGACTTGTTATAAACAATTGATATTGCTTAATGTGCCTTGGATGAATCATGCGTTGTTTTAGCATATTAAAGCATAGTATAGTGGTATTCACCATTGATGCTTTATTTGGGTTGACTTGGCGCATGCTCACACCATGTTATGACTATCTAAAGTCACCATAGCCTTTATGATCCTTTAGTTTTCAACTTGTAGTATCACTTTATGCTTTGATCAATGATGTTTTGTCGCTCTGCATGATTATGGCCATTATTGCTCTATTAGTTTGTCGCTCCCAGTCTTTTGCTAGCCTCCACAACCAAGTATGAGTTCCCCTCATGCATCCAACGCCCTAAACCAAGTTATTCCAAAGAGTCCACCATACCTACCTACTAGCTTATGCTATTCCAAGTATATTCATGCTTTTGCTTATCTTCCAAATTAAACTTGTTATGAGAAAACTAGTGATTAAAGCTCTCACGAACTTGATGGCACACTTTACTTTTCTTGCCCTTAATAAACTTGAACCATTGTGTCTTCTATTTTGTATATGCTTGCACTTATTTGTTGGGAATTAGCAGAACCATGCTTTCATGGGGAACGCTTTCAACATTGCACTTAGTACTTCTACCTAGTTGATATCATGCTCTTTTGTATATGGATGTCGTTCGCGTGAAATGAAAGGGGAGCTTGTAAGTCCATGGATTTATGTATATGTGTTAGAGAAACGCCTGGGCCGCTGGTCTAATCCATGCTGACATGGTGGAAACCTGCAGCGTAACCATAATGAGCTGTCTATGAAGCATTCTTCTTATAAAAAAAGATTCCTATATTGAGAAAAAAAGAGAATAGACAAAAAAAAGAGATTATGAAAAGAGGAAAGATAGAAAAAAGAACCATATTCCCATGGTAAATAAGAAGAATGCAGAGATGCTCGTTGTCTGCTTGCCTTGTCATTTTGATATGGGGATTCTTCCATATCATCGGGCAAGGGGTACCCCGTTGGCGGTTCTCTATGATACACATGTACTTATGATGACAAGAACTTACCGATGACTAAACTTGAGTAGCATGAGGAGCGGCCCTCGTACACAAGGAACATGAGATTTCTGACTTATACTTCGTCAAGTATGTACACCATAGTTTGTTCACTTTAACCTTAATCATTTCAAGATGCTTATGATAGGGGCAATGAGAGCTGAAAGCTATAAGTACCATAATTTTTGGAAGCTCTTTATGAGACTTGAATCCCTACTTCCTTTTACAAAGGCCTTTGTTCCACCATTATTTTGAGTCTCCACCTTCTATCTTTATGCACTTACTTTGAGAGCATAGTGGCCATTCTTAGTTCTATGTGCATTGTCCCAAGACTAGTTGATTGATGCATACTTTGATATCGCTTGTTTTAAACTATTGTATCTAGTCACTCTTATGAACTTTGAAGGTGTCCTATGCATTTATATTTGCTACTCTATTGAATCTCCACCTGCTATCTTTATGCACCTACTTTGAGAGCATAGTGGCCATTCTTGGTTCTATGTGCATTCTTCGAAGACTAGTTGATTGATGCATAACTTGTTATTGCTTGTTTTAAACTATTGTATCTAGTCACTCTTATGAACTTTGAAGGTGTCCAATGAATTTATATTTGCTACTCTATTGAGGGACAAGCTGAATACTACTATGCTATGTTTTCTTTATGTGAAACAAATAAACGTCTTGCAAAGCATTGTTATTCATGAATCTTTTGTTTGTGCCTTTTCATGATGCATCATAGTTTCTTTGGTTATTGCTAGAACTTTGTCTTTCATGTTATGATTGAAGTACTATGATCCCAGCTTTGAATGTTTTACAAATACTTTGATCAAGTCTTTGATGGTGCATGTCACCTCAAAAATTATTCTTTCTTTTTATCACTTACCTACTCGTGGACAAGCAGGAGTTAAGCTTGGGGATGTTGATACATTGCAAATGTATCTATAATTTTTGATGTTTCATGCTTAGTTTTATCCACTTTCTTGTGTTTTGTTCCAACTTTGGAGTACTTTTTATATGATTTCTTGGACTAACCTATTAACAAGAGCCACGGTGCCAGCTGCCTGTTTTCTGCTGCTTTTTGTTCTAGGAAAGTCAGAAATGAATATTCTCGGAATTTGACGGGACAAAAGCCAAAGTGCCTATTTTTCCGGAAGTCATCAAGTGCCAGAATACGAGACGGAGAAGGGCTAGAGGCCGGCCACACCACCTGGCCGCGCGGCCAGGCTAGGCCCGCGCCAGGGGGTGATGTGGTGGCCCCTGGCACCCCCTCCGTCTCCCCTTCCGCCTATAAGATGCCCTCGGGACGTACACCCTAAGTACCTGATCAAAAATCCACGAAAGAGTATGTAGCCGACGCCATCTCCATCCCTAGATCGGGAGGGATCTGAAGCTCTTCCCGGCACCCTGCTGGAGAGGAGAATTGACCCTGAAGGCCTTCTTCATCACCATGCAAGCCTCCGGTGTGATGTGTGAGTAGTTCATCATTGGACTACGGATCCATGTAGTAGCTAGATGGCTGGTTCTCCTCCTTTGTGCTTTCATGTTTAGATTTGTGAGCTCTGTTCATGATCAAGATCATCTATTTGTAATTCTGCATGTTGTGTTTGCGGGGATCCGATTGATATTGAGATGCTATTTTAGATTGATTATTGATTCTATCATGTCTTTGTTATTTGTGATCTTGCATGCTTTCCGTTGTTAGTAGCTATCTTGGCCAAGTAGATGCTAACAACTCCAAGAGTTAGTATTTATGCTCGATAGTGGGTCCATGCCTCTGGTAATCTGGGGAAGTGACAAAATCTCTAAGGTACTAGATGTGATGTCACTACTAGGGAGAAAACAACAATCCTTTGTTCATAGAACAATCGTGTTGTTTACTTTACACGTAGTTCGTAAAGCAATAATCTGTTGCTTGCAACTTAATACTGGAGGGGGTTCGGATGATAACCTGAAGGTGGATTATTAGTCATAGATGCAGTTGGATGGCAGTCTATGTATAATGTTGTAATGCCCACTCAAGTCTCAAAGGAGTCAAGATGATTAGTATATGCATGTATTGCTTTCTCGATGTTTGTCAATTGCCCCGCTGTAATTTGTTCACCCAGCATGTTATTTATCTTAAAGAGAGCCACCTCTAGTGAACTATGGATCCCGATCCTTGTCTTTTACATACAATCTACAAACTGTTTACTGTTTTGTGTTTACTTTCTACAAACTTTTACTTCTTTCCATTCGATACGTTTAATCCTTTGTTTTCTGCAAAACACGGTGAGATTGACAACCTCATGGCAAGTTGGGGACTAAGTTTTGTTGTTGTGTTGTGTTGGTCTCCACGTTGGTACTAGCACCGGTAGTGTGCCCTGCCAAGGCTCAGCTAGCAACACCTTTGGGGTGTTTACTTGCTCCTAATGGTTCGATTATACCTTTGTTTCTTAAGTGAGGGAAACTTGTCGCCGTGATCATCATACCTTCCTCTTGGGGTTCCCAATAAGCTCTACATCAACCACGCACCAGCACTTTTCTGGGCGCCGTGCATTGAGCCATCACCCACCCATGTCCGCAATGCAAATGCTGGAAGGACCCTGTAATATGCAGTTTTACGTGGACTCAGCAGGCGGACGACAATCTAACCATCTCATGAAAGACTGCCGAACATTCTTGAAGATGCAGGAGCTATGTAATGCAAAACCAACCGAAGCGGCAAACCGAGGATACACATCTGTGCCTGGCACATTAGCCATTGGCGCACCAGTACCACCACCACCAGCAGCACCACCGCAAAACATAACTGATCAAAACAGTGAATACCATAGGTCAAAAGGGGCAATGTCCATGATTCAGAAAGGACGTCCATCCAATATAACCAAGAAGATCATCATAAGACAAATCAATATGGCGGAAACAGCAAACATCAACCACACCCGAATATCTCCATTGGTTAGAGCAAGAAATCACATCCAGCAGAGCTGATCACCCGCTTCGGGTCCCACGACCGGGTCACTCAGCCTTGATAGTCGAAACACAAATTGGTGGGTTCGATATGATCAAGTTCTTCATGGATGCAAGAAGCAGCATAAATCTGATCAACGCAAAAACACTAAGAGCAACGGGCTATCCCCTAGACAATCTAGTGCCAACAGAAACATCCTTCCACGGAATAGTACCAGGTAAAGCCGAAATTCCTTTAGGGAAAATATTTCTTGAGGTTGTTTTTGGATCCAAAGTAAATTTCAGGCGAGAAAAACTCGAATTCGAAGTCATCGACTGGCCATCACAATATCATGCGATCCTAGGACGACTAGCTTTCGCATGGTTCATGGCAGTTCCACATTATGCATACCTAGTCATGAAAATGCAAGCACCAAAAGGAATCATCACGGTAAAAGGAAGCTTCACACGTGCCGACAATTGCGATCGGAAGTTCAACAAAATTTCCGAATCTTTTGGGATGACAACGGAGTTCGAACAACTCAAAACTTCAGCAATCGCAGAACTACTAGAAGTAGCGCATGTCAATCCGGATCAGACTTTTGACACTTCAAAGGTCACTAAAGAAGTATAGAGCCACCCCGTCGACCCGACGAAAACAACATTTGCGGCTTCCACTCTTGGTCCCGCATAGGAAAGGGCGCTCATCAGGTTCCTCTGTGAGCACTGGGAGATCTTCGCATGGCTACCTTTTAACATGTCAGCAAGTCCTAGGGAACTCGCTGAGCACGCATTAAATTTGGATCCAAAGGCAAAGCTAGTCAAACAACCGCTTCGCCGCTTCGCATAACGAAAGCGTAAAGACATTGGAAAGGAGCTCCATTGCCTTACTGACACCAACTTTATCAAAGAACTAACAAAAGCAGAGTGGGTCGCAAACCCAGTATGTGTTCCAAAGAAAAATACTACAGAACTTTGGATGTGCATCGACTTTACTGCACGGAACAAACATTGTCCAAAAGATCACTTCCCATTGCTGCGAATCAACCAAATAATCGATGCAACCACGGGATGCGAACGTCTTTCTTTCTTGGATGCTTACTCAGGATAGCACCAGATTAGGATGAAGGAAGAAGATCAGGAGAAAACGGCATTTATCACGCTTTATGGTGTATTCTGCTACACAACAATGCCCTTTGGCCTCAAGAACGCCGGAGCAACATATCAGCAGATGATGCATAAATGTTTGGGAAGCCAAATAGGCACAATCGTACAAGTATAAATCGATGATGTTATACTTACAACAAGACAAGGATCTGCACTCATCAATGACGTCGTGGAAACGTTCGAAAATCTCGACGAGTTTAGCATGAAACTAAACCCGAAGAAATGTTCCATTGGAGTCCTGGTAGGGCAACTCCTCGGATATTTGGTATCAGCAAGAGGAATCGAGGCTAATCTTGAGAAAATACAAGCAATTTTAACAATGAAAACGCCAACAAATCTACGTGGCGTATAGCAGCTGATGGGGCGAGTAGCAGCACCCAGTCGTTTCATTGTAAGACTAGGAGAAAAAGCGTTGCCATATTACACCCTAATGAGGAAATCGGAGAAATCCGAATGGATGGAAGAAGCTCAACGTGCCTTTGAGGACCTTAAAAGGACACTTTCAACATCTCACGTCGTCGTGTCTCCAAAGGAGAAAAAGCCTTTACTTCTTTATATCGCTGCCACAAATCAGGTGGTCAGCACGGTCTTGGTCGTGGAATGATAACCCACAAGTATATGGGATCGTGTGTAGCCTTTTCAATAATTAAGAGTGTCGAACCTAACGAGGAGCTAAAGGTAGGATAAATATTCTCTTAAGTTCTATCAATCACTGATATGACTCTACGCACACTAAACGTTTGCATTATCTAAGAATTAAAACTAGAGCAACAATACGAGTAATAGAGATAGCTTTGCATGATAATAAATAACAAGAAAGTAAAGCTAGTTGCTACAGCAATAAAATACACTAAACTAACAGAACTATGAGTTTGGAATAGTGGTGGTAATTGTGGTGGCTTTATCCAAGTTTAAATAGCGAATAGATCGGGTTAATTGTCTTTGATGCAGTTTTCTATGTGGGAGAGGCTAAATATACATGCGCTTCACTACTTGGAATTACATGAACTATATGATTGGATTGTTAGCAAACACCGTAAGTACTAATCAATGCATTAAGGTTTCCCGAACCATAGTCTTAAGTTTAATGCTCCTCTTACTCCCATACGTGCAATGTTCCGATTCGCGTCGTCAGGTTTCTGTCACTCCGGCAGAACTCCCCCCTTCCTTTTACACATACTACAAACCCTATGATGTTTAATCCATGCGCCCACAAATATAATGGACACCAACGGACTGTACCATATCAACATACAACTCTAATGAACCAAAGACGTTCGACCATTCAACCGAAGAACAAAGTAACTACACAAAATGACATAGATCATACGATTATAACTTATAGAATCAAACACCATGTTTACATAGGACGGTACAGAGGTGTGTGGGAGGATGAACCACTGCATACTAGGTGGATTAGGTGATGGAGATGGCGGTAAATATGGTGAAGATGGTGAAGAAGGCGGCAGCGGTGGCGCGGGGGACTCCTTCCCCGCCGCCGGTATCATGGGGAGCACCGCCCCTTAGCCCCCTTCCTTTATGGCTTCTTGGGAGCCCTCCCCCATGGATATGGGATCCATGGGGGAGGCAAAAACATGACTTTGTTGGCTGCAAATTTGTGGGTGGAGATGCCCTGGGCGAATTAGGTTTCCTCCCTTTATATAGCTTCTCGGATTCCCATCACCCCATCTTGGGCTGCAGTAAGTCGGGCCTAAAAGGCCGGTCCAGACTCGTAATCAGCTAAATTTTATGTCTAGACCGTTTGTCGCGAAATTTCCAACAACTTTGTAGTTGAAGAGTTTTCCGTTTGACGCTGTCTTCCGCCTGAAATGTGACCATCTTCAAAAAGAGTTCTGAGACAGATTTCTGAAAAAATCTCTATTTGACCCCAACAAGGTTTCCACTTGTATTCTTGGTAATTCCTACACATCAAAGTGTAAAATAAGAACATTGTGCACTTTTGCAACTATTAGTTAGGTTAGTCCAAATAAATCATAAACTTTATACAAAAATGAGTGTCAAAAGCATATTATTGGCATAAAACCATCAAAAAATTTAGATACGTTATGGACGTATCAACATCCCCAAGCTTAGTTCCTGCTCGTCCTCGAGTAGGTAAACGATCAAAACAATATAATTTTTGAGGTGAAATGCAGACAACACAATCTTGATCATCATTATTGTAAAAGCATTGATAGCTGAGATTAAGGTACTCTAAACATGAATCATGAAAGATAGAGTTCTAACAATAAGACATAGTAACTATGTTGTAACATGAAAAGGCACAAACAAAACATTCATGAATAACATTGCTTTTCAATACATTTGTTTGTTTCACATAAAGAAAGCATAGTGAGAATAGTATTCAGCTTGTCCCTCATAGAGTAGCAAAACATAAATGCATAGGACACCTTCAAAGTTAGATACAAATAGCTTAGGAACAAGCAATATCAAAGTTATGCATCAATCAACAAGTCTTGGGACAATGCACACAGAACTAAGAATGACAACTATACTCTCTTAATTGGTGCATAAAGATAGAAGGTGGAGACTCAATATAAAAGGGGAAGAAAGGACTTGATAGAAGGAAGCAGGGATTCAAGTCTCATAAAGAGCTTCCAAAAATTATGGTACTTATTAGCTTTCAGCTCTCATTGCCCCTATCATAAGCATCTTGAAGTGATTAAGGTTAAAGTGAATAAACTATGGAGTATATGCTTGACAAAGGATAAGTTGGAAATCTCATGTCCCTTGAATAGGAGGGCCGCTCCCCATGCTACTCAAGTTTAGTTACCAGTAAGTTCTTGTCATAGTAAGTACATGTGTATCATAGAGAACCGCCAACGGGGTACCCCTTGCCCGATGATACGGAAGAATCCCCATATCAAAATGACAAGGTAAGCAGACAACGAGCATCTCAACAATCTTCTTATTTACCATGGGAAAATGGTGCCTTTTCTCTCTTTTCTCTTTTCTCATCTCTTTTTTTTCTTTTTTTCTCAATCTCTATCTCTTTTTATAAGAAGAATGCTTCATAGATTGCTCATTATGGTTACGCTGCAGGTTTCCACCATGATTAGGCATGGATTAGACCGGCAGCCCAGGCGTTTCAATGACACACATACATAACTACATGGACTTACAAGCTTCCCATTCATTTCACACCGACGACATCTATAGACAAAAGAGCATGATATCAACTAGGTACAATGTGCAAGTGCAATGTTGAAAGCATTCCCCATGACAGCATGGTTCTGCTAATCCCCAACATATAAGTGCAAGCATATATAACATAGATGACATAATGGTTCAAGTTTATTAGGGGCAAGAAAAGTAAAGTGTGCGATCAAGTTCGTGAGAGCTTTAATCACTAGTTTTCTCATAACAAGTTTAATTCGGAAGGTAGATAAAAGAATGAATATACTTGGAATAGCAAATGCTAATAGGTAGGTATGGTGGACTCTTTGGGATAACTTGGTTTTATTTGGAGTTGGATGCATGAGTGGAACTCATACTTGGTTATAGAGGCTAGCAAAACACTGGGAGCGACCAACTAAAAGAGCAGTAATGGCCATAATCATGCAAAGCAACAAAACATAATTAATTAAAGAATAAAGTGATATTACAAGTCGAAAACTAAAGGATCATAAAGGTTATGGTGACTTGGGATAGTCATAACATGGTGTGAGCATGCGCCAAGTCAACCCAAATAAAGCATCAAAGGAGAATACCACAATACTATGCTTTAATATGCTAAAACAACGCATGATTCTTTCAAGGCACATTAAGCAATCTCAATTGTTTATAACATTTCATGCTACAACAAAAATCACTAAGCATAAAGCCAAAATAATATCAATCATGACATGAAAAAGCATAGGCCACCGTAAAAAACGAGGTCCTTTTACCACTTAAGCATGAACTTTTCCTACTCTTTTCCAATCCAAGCCACACTTATTTGAAAACTAATGTATGAAAGAGGGGGTCCAAACAATTTATTCAAGCAAACTAAGCAAAACAAGAAAACAAAAACCAAAAATGTAAACGAAGACGCTCCAAGAACAACACAACTGTGCATGAAACAATAAAAATGAAGTGTTTGGAAGAACCTAAGATTTTATTGATGAAGAAGGGGATGCCTTGGGAATCACCAAGCTTTGACGCTTGTACTTCTTGGATATTTCTTGGGGTGACACAGGGTGGCATCCCCAAGCTTGAGATTTAGACCATTCTTCATCTCATTATATCATTCTTTTCTTAACACCTGAAATTTTTCCTTCATACAAAACTTCACTTAATCTTCATTAGCAACATTATTGTACTCAAGATAATAAGTCCTTGGGTTCAGTTTCAACACCAATAAAACTTCCATTAAACCACAATCTACTGTAGCACTCCCCTTAAAAAGCTCAATCCCCAAAGAGAACCCAAAAAGGAATCAATAAGAAGCAAATGCAAATAATGGCAGAAATCTGTCAAAACTGACCAGTAGATATAAATTAATTTTTTCGTAGACCTTGTGTTGCTCAAATCAAACTAGCGAAAGTTGGATAACAAACTTGGGCAGAAGCACAAAAAATTACAGCTCAAACCTACGTACCGAGATTTTACACGGATTTTTACAGCAAACCATAAAAATCTGTTTCGGGACAACAACTTTCTCAAGCATTACTTCTCTCTCATTAGAGGTTAATCTTGGAACAAAAAGCAAATAAAAAGGATAAGGAGAGGTTATTACTGAAGCAATAACTTCCAAGAATCAACTAAAACTTTTGAGTTATCTCCCAATAATTACTTTTCTTTAACGCCTCTAAGTTAGGCATAGGAGCAAGATTCAAGTATTTTCCAATGAATAAGCATTAAGATCAATACCAGAAATATCTTTCTTTTTCAAGGCTTCATGCATTCCTACAAGTTTTTAACTGAAAAGCTTCCATCAAAATATTTTTTTTGGTTCCATAGGCATGAACACAAGTGTTCAAGATGGACCCCCACTTAACCATTACTCATATTTCCAATCACTTTCCTTTTCGAAAACGTTTTTAGGTAACAAGTATAACTAATTTTTTTGTAATTCGCATTTCCTATCCATACTAAGATAGAGAACAACATAAAAATGAACGTAAAACCTACTTAGAGATAAAACAAACAAGTGCACACAAGAATATTCACCCACACGCTATTGCTCCTCGGCAACGGTGCCAGAAAAGGTCTTGATAACTCACAAGTATAGGGGATCGTGTGTAGCCTTTTAGATAAGTAAGAGTGTCGAACCCAACGAGGAGCTAAAGGTAGGATAAATATTCTCTCAAGTTCTATCAACCACTGATACAACTCTACGCACATTAAACGTTTGCATTATCTAAGAAATAAAACTAGAGAAACAATACCAGTAATACAGATAGCTTTCCATGATAATAAATAACAAGAAAGTAAAGCTAGTTGCTGCAGCAATAAAATACACTAAACTAACAGAATCATGAGTGTGGAATAGTGGTGGTAATTGTGGTGGCTTTGTCCAAGTTTAAATAGCGAATATATCGAGTTCATTGTCTTCGATGAAGTTTTCTATGTGGGAGAGGCTAAATATACATGCGCTTCACTACTTGGAATTACATGTACTATATGATTGGATTGTTAGCAAACATCCGTAAGTACTAATCAATGCATTAAGGTCCACCCAACCATAGCCTTAAGTTTAATGGTCCTCTTACTCACATACGTGCAACGTTACGGTTCATGTCATCGGGTTTCTGTCACTCTGGCAGAACTCTCCTTCCGTTTACACATACTACAAACGCTATGATGTTTAATCCATACGCGCACAAATATAATGGACACCACAGGACTATACCATATCAACATACAACTCTTGGGATTATAACTTATAGCATCAAACACCATGTTTACATAGGCAGGTATAGAGATGTGTGGGAGGATGAACCACTGCATAATAGGATAATTAGGTGATAGAGATGGCGGTGAAGATGATGAAGATGGTGAAGAAGGCGGCGGCGGCGCCAGCGGCGGCGCGGGAGACTCCTTCCCCACCGCCGGTATCATGGGGAGCACCGCCGCTTAGCCCCCTTCCTTTATGGCTTCTTGGGAGCCCTCCCCCATGGATATGTGATCCATGGGGGAGGAAAAAACATGGCTTTGGTGGCTGCAAATTCGTCGGTGGAGATGCTCTGGGCGAGTTAGGTTTCTTCCCTTTATATAGCTTCTCGGATTCCCATCACCCTATCTTGGGCTGCAGTTAATCGGGCCTAGAAGGCTGGTATGGACGCTGAATCAGCTAAATTTTATGTCCAGAATGTTTGTCGCGAAATTTACAACAACTCTGTAGTTGTAGAGTTTTCCGTTTGACACCGTCTTCGACTCAAAACGTGACCATTTTCAAAAAGAGTTCCGAAATAGATTTCGGGAAAAATCCCAATTTGACTCCAACAAGGTTTCCACTTGTATCTATACTATTAAAAGGCTTACGGTCTTAATGGTATGTCTTTTTAATTAGACGATTTTACCCCTACACTTCTGAGTTATTTACCCACTGTGCCACCGGCGAGTGAAAAAATCATTTCGTCAACCCGATCTGGTACGTCAGTATCTCTACTACCTAAAAAATCGTGTTCCGTCGTCGTCTGATATGTCGCTCCCCTTCATCCAACCTCGTCGCGCAGCCCTCCTCCTTCTACCGAATGTTGGCGGCCGACAGATGGGTCAAACTTTCTAGCCTCATTCCTTTCTACCTGATTCCCTTCCTTCCCGGACGGCCGGACTAAGTAGGGTTAGCTTGCCGCCGCCCTGGCACGCTGCCGGCAGCACGCGGAGCGAGAGGAACGGGTTACCCTCGAGCAAAGGCCATGTAGGGTTAACTCGCCCTGCCGTTACGTTCGGCCGGGAGGGTGCCGGAGAGTTCGGCCTAGGGTGCCGGAGAGTTTGGCCTAGCCCGCGCCATTGGCCGCGGACGCCGTCCAAGTACGCCTCCCGTGCGGCGCCCGCAATCCTCTAAGGCCTCCTAGAACTTCGACCAGCATCCTTGCCTCGCCTGCCCCGACCACCCAACACTTCGGTCAAGGCCCCGGACAGCGCCTCCGGCAGGGTAAAGCGGTGCACGCCCACCCCCTCTGTCGTCGGTCCTGCACCGGCCGTTCCTTGAGGTGCACATCAGGAATGCCGCCTGCCTCCTCCGCGACGTATGGCCACCGCCCCGAAGCTCCGTGCTCTCCAATGGCTTCCTCTCGCTGCCGTTCCCTGGGACCCCCGATGGCGCCCCCGCGGACAAGCCCTTGAGCTCGACTTCAATGACATCTTCGTCTCGATTTATTCCTTCTAGGCTGTGTTGACGAGGGCGCGGCTTCAGACATCAACCTTGTCCTGCTCTGGCATCAGCCGCTTCCGGTAGGATTTGGGGGATTTGGGGAGGATTGGAGAAGCCTCCGTGAAAATAATGTTGCAGGGTTGTCAGTTCCCTCTAGTTCGCCATTGTAGTGTTGTTCTTCTACGTCGACCACTGGAGTACCAATCTTTTATCTTTTACGGTTCTGGTGTCGATTGGGACATTGGGTACACACCTTGCTGATGGTGAACACGAGCGAGCACGATGAGCGCTTCGGAAGGCATGCCAGCAACGAGGAAAGCATGGACGGTTTTGTATCGTCCATGTTTCACTTTTTGTTAGTACTAAAGAACATGAGTATTAAACTGAAGTAGTTTATTCAGTGATGCAAACAATTCAGTATCGTCATATTTGCTAGCATAGATGTCTTCTTCTCTACAACGCGGCTCGAGCTTGACGATGACTCATGGTTACTGGTTTTTCGCCACAGAGCTAGGTATTTGCCCCTAATACATACCAGATATTTTTTGTCTGAGAAAGCCGTAATTTTATTAGCATGATCACAAGCACAAGCTTGCAAAGCAGTGTCAGTTATTTTTAATTCATCCATCTGACAACTATTCTTGCAATTAGTTATGTTTCTTCATAAACAATTAGTTTTGCTTTTGTGTCGCTATACGTAAAGTAAAATGAGATAGTGTAAAGTTAGACACATTTGAAGGATGGGCTGCTTGCATATTAAATAAAGGCCATGCTTTCTTATCTCAGTTGTTTTTATCTCTTATGTGACAAACACATCTAAGCATGTAAAAAAATCCAATATTTGTAGTCTAATCCATATCTTACTTTTTGCATTTGGTTATGTCTAATAGGTTTTCGTGGCTTTAAGCGATTGCTCATTTTTCTGTCTAATTGTGTCTTCCATTGAAGTGTTCATATGATGTCAGCCAACAAATTCTCCTGTATTGGCTGTTCTCCAGTTAAGTACTTCTACTGCACTTATGATAATCTAAATATTCATTATTAAAGATAACTTCTACATTGTTCTCCGGACATGGTTTGTAGGCAGGATTGTGCATGCATAGGATTTCAACTTTCAATTTAGTCATTTCACTTAAAAATCCACCTAGAATAAACTCTCATGTGCAGACACGTAGTGCTTTATTAAGCAGACATGTCTATTTCCAGTATCTAAATTCCTTACCTTGTGGTAATTTAACCAATGGAACTATATGGATTGTTCCCTAGAGGTCCTCCATGATAAAATACTAACGTACATGCCTTATTATTTAGATTATCCATAGGGCTGTGAGGACAAAGTACTCGTGGTTAGACAAATCGCTTCCAGATACTCCATTTGGGATATGAATTGGATACCTTAGGTCATACGAATTTTATTACTTGTATGTGCAGGCTCCAATCAGGGAAATTTTTGTTGTCCAAAGGAGTATACATCGCAGACTAAAAGATGCGGGGCAGGGGGCATTTTGCTTGAACAGGTAGCCTTGTATAGATGGTTAGTGGAATTTGATGTTAAGTAAAATCTACCTACCCCACTACTATTTATTTAGGAAATCATGGGGTAGTTACTTGATGGTTTCTGAATTTGACGGTGGTTCAACCGGCTGTCTGCGTGCACTGCTGATATTACAAAATTCTTATTAGTCAGTTTATTAGAGCGGCTGAACGTGGTTGGCTTGGCTTGCCCATGCGTTAGTTATTATTGCTGCATTTGTACTTTGAGCGTGATGAGGATTTAAGTACTTGTGGGGTAGCATGGGTTATTGTTACATGTTGAAAACATTCTTGCTATTGTTATTTGGATGGAAAATATCGCTAGCTAGACTGTGATGCCATGTAAATGTTTCTACTTTTCAAGTTTCCCTTATTAGATATTTACACAGGGCTATGTTGTCCAAATATACTATTGTACCAAAAGTCAGTTTGGAAGGTGCTTTCCTAGATTTGCTTCGCTTACCATTCCATGTGATCTAAAACCAGTATATTTTGTCTTCTTTTGTAGGGTGAAGATCAGGAGAGGCTTTGCATGAATATTGTCCAAGCACAAGTGAGAGGAAAAAACCATGCTATCCATGGACCGATGATCCATGATGTTAATCATGTGCAGGGAATCGATGCTCTCAGTTGTCAAAGTATGGTGACAATGTGAGTAGTGCATTATGACTAGAGCCATCTCATCTCATCCCATGGTCATTCCATTTCTTAGATAGTTCATTTCTCAGATGTTCTGAATCAGAATTGATCTGCAGCCATCTCATCTCATCCCATGGTTTTAATTATGTGATAGGATCAATTTTTTCTATCAACATATCTTTAGTGGTGGAAACATAGATTTCTTTTGGGGCTTCTGAACCTTGCGAAATAGATTTCCAAAACTCCAAGGCAGAAGTGCAACCTCTCTGAAGCTATGGTCTTTTGGAACGAGTGCCTATGTCAATTTTGTATACCTGCCGGAAACACCGGCAGATAGTAGAGCGTGGCAAGGATGATTTCGAGTAAGGATGGTAATTTTACCCATGGGTATGGGTACCCGTGGGTACCGTCCCCGCATGGGCAGGGTATGGTCACACTTTTATACCCACGGGTAATACTCATACCCTACCCGTTAAGTCACGGGTACGGGCACGGGTATAGACTTGTACCAATGGGTATACTCATACTCTGCCCGTTTATACTGGCATGTCAAACTAGAGGTTCAACTAATGTGACTGAGAATCCTAGGGATGACTATCAGATTACGACTTCTGAAATTCGATACTTTCATGTACTCGTCTACCTATTATAAAGTAGAGATAATTGTCTTTTTTCCAATATATTATTGATAAACATAAAATTATGAATAACTTGTATATATATGATCTACCCGTCGGGTATCCAATGGATATGGGTACCCATCAGATATGGGTATGGGTAAAGTTTTATATCCACGGGTACATGTATGGGTAAATTTTTGTACCCATTGACTACACGGGTATGGGTATGGTATTTCTTTACCCTTCCCATATCCTGGCTATTGCCATCCTTAATTCCGAGACACCGTCGCAGTATTATTGGAGGGGCCGTCTAAGATGCACAGTGCTGGCAGAGCGACGAAAGTGGTGAAGCCAAGTGGCTTGCAAGAAAAAAGTAGGATGGCAGATGCATCCTTGTCATGCCTTTGGAGCACTATGTTTTATGCGAGTGAGAGGGCATGTTTGGAGAAGCCATGCAACAAACTACAGTAATACAAAACCGTTTAAGCTCAGAGCATATTAGAGGATGTAGGTAAGGACTTTATTTTTGCACGTCTTTAGTCTATTTTCAGATTCATGTTGTTCTGGTATGTACATTTGAAGTCCGAAGCATAAGAAGCATACATCATAAATCTAATAAAAAAAAGTTAAGCCATCAATAGTGTTCCGTCCTATATACTCTGATGAACCTTGGGTTCTCCAACTATATCCTATATACTGTGCCAGGTTAGATATGAAAGAGAGGAAGGCTTGTGCCCGAGATTAATTGAGAGGAAACCCGATTTTGTCTTTTGTTGTTCAAAATTTCATCTATCACCGTCCATAGAACGGTTTGATTAAACACGGTATATATATTTATTTATTGACTTTGTATGAGAGATAATAACATATCAGCATCGTCTTATATTTTTTATATAGTATATGACTATCTCTTTCCATACATTTTCATGTCTATCTTACGTGCAACATAAATAATTTGTGAGCCCGTAGCCATTTGACTATTCTTGGTAATTTCTACACATCAAAGTGTGCACTTTTGCAACTATTAGTAGGTTAGTCCAAATAAATCATAAACTTTATATAAAAAAGAGTGTCAAAAGCATATTATTAGCATAAAACCATCAAAAATTATAGATACGTTATGTACGTATCACGGAACGACCCGAAGAAGGAAAAACCCATGGTGTACGGAGGTCAGTCTACTTCCTGAGCGAGGTCTTATCGCCAACCAAACAAAGGTACCCACATTACCAAAAACTAGCGTATGGGGTATTTATGACAGCACAAAAACTACGCCATTATTTTTCGAAACATCCGATCATAGTGGTTAATGACGCACCTTTGTCAAACATCCTCAACAATCCAGAATAAACTGAGCGTGTCTCTCTATGGGGCATCGAATTATCCCCTCAAGACATCACATATGATAAGCACAAGGCAATCAAGTCACAAGTTTTGCCAATTTCATCATCGAATGGACAGAGGTGCAATGTGCGGGTCCACCTGATATTTCTAGTGCCTGGACAATGTACTTTGATGGATCAAAAGGAACGGAAGGAGCAGGGGCAGGAGTCATACTACTATCACCACAAGGCGAAAAAATGTGCTATATACTTTGGATGAACTTTGCAAATGCATCAAATAATGAAGCAGAATACGAGGCCTTGTTGCACGACATGCGAATGTCCAAAGCTTGCGGTGCAACTCGCCTCAAAATCTTTGGAGATTCCAATCTTGTGGCACAACAAGCAATGAACAGGTGTGACGCCATCATTGATAACATGATTGCTTACCGCGATCTATATGGCACAATGGAAGCTCAATTTGGTGGATGCGAAGTATCGCACATAGGAAGATCAGGCAATGAAGAAGCCGACAATCTAGCAAACATCGGATCCTTGTGCTTACCAGTGCCACCTGGGGTTTTTTGGGAATAAATAACGGAATGATCGATCAAAGCAAAAAGAGTCTCTGAGGTCGTAGCACCAAAAACAGGAAAAAAAGAGCAACCCGTGAAAAGACTAGGGGGCTCTATCAGCGACCAAGAGTATACAAGAGGCCATCGACGAAGAAGAACAAGAAATTGGAGAGGTCATGCTAATTGAACCTACATGGATGCAGCCGTATATAGCATCATGACTAAGGGCGAGCTACTCGAAGATGTGATAGAAGCCCGGAAAATCACCCGAAGATCAAAGGCCTTCAGAATAATCAAAGGGGAGCTATATAAGAGAAGTATTTTGGGTGTGTTGTGGCGCTACGTCACACCCGAAGAAGGAAAAATCATACTCAATGATATACATGAAGTAGTTTGTGGTCATCATGCTAGTAGCCGAGTGATTGCTGTCAAAGCGCTCAGGGTAGGATTTTACTGGCTCACTGTAGTTCAAGATGCAAAACATATCATCAGAACATGTGAAGCATGTCAACGGTTCGTGAAAAAGCCTAGAGCACCCACCGGTGAGTTAAATCCTATACCGCTGGCTTGGCCCTTCGCTCAGTGGTGACTCTATATGGTGGGAAAACTTCACAGATCATCGCCAGGAGGACACGTCTTTCTGCTAGTAGCAGTCGACAAATTTACTAAATGGATCGAAGCAATGCTTGTCACCACCCAAGACGGAACTTCGGTTGTGAATTTCATTAAATCCATAGTATTTCGGTTCGGCATACCGAACAACATCATTACAGATAATGGAACTAACTTCACTTTCAATGAATTCAAGGAGTACTACCAGGAGATGGGTATCAAACTAAGCTACGCCTCGGTAGCTCACCCACAAACAAATGGACAAGTGGGAAAAGCCAATGGACTAGTTACAACAAGACTCAAGAAAAGACTACTAGCACCACTTGACAGATCAAAATGAGCATGGGTTGATGAATTACCATCTGTCTTATGGAGTTTACGTACAACCCCAAATAATTTGACACAAGAGACACCTTTCTTTCTGGTCCACGGTGGAGAACCCGTGCTTCCTATTGAAGTGTCACATGAATCCCCAAGAGCAGCTGCATATGATGAAGAGGAATCAAGAGAAGCACTCGAATATGATGTGGATGCGCTTGATGAAGCTCAAGATGAAGCCTTACAAAGAGCAACTATTGTCGTGGAAATGGCCACGGCAGTTGCTGCCACTGGCAGCGATTGAGTGTTTCATGAGGAAGAGTTGGCGGCCATCTGCGGTGCGAGATGGGGGCGGATGCACATGGGTTTACCCAGGTTCAGCCCCTGGAGGGTAAAGACCTACTCCTGCTAGATTAGATTATGGGAGAGCGAGTTATAGGGGTGGCGAGCTTGGCGGCTAGGCAGCGAGTCGCTTGAGGGGTGTGTGATGGAACATAAGTCTCTAGGATACCCTAGGGAGATTTATATATGAGGCACCTCGCTAGGGTTTACAAGTTATCACCGAACATGATAAGGATCCGGAGATGTTGACCTAATCCGACTGGGCTTCTATTACACTCCTGGGCCTCCAGTCGCCAGTTACTGGGCTGTTCTTTCCTTCGTAGTCCAGTCGCCGTCTTTCGGACGCACTTCCAGGCCCTTTGGCCCAATCAGAACGTCCTGCTGGGCATACCCCCTTCGGCATATCCCCATCAGTAGTCCCCGAGGCCATCGTTGATTCAGGCACAGGCGTCCTTTTGGTGTTCGGAGTAGGCGAGCCCAATTTGGGCGTCCAGTCGAGTTTGCGATGGACTCCATTAGAGCCAAGGAGAATTTCCCCATGTTCCCATTCTCCGTATGAATGAATGTTATTGCCGCCAAGTCGTTGCCTTGGCGAATGAAAAAGACTAGCGGGTAGCGGGTGAATAAGGGAGTTGGACCGTCAGGTCTGGTCAAACTATCCATTGGAATTTCCAACGGTAACTTCAGTGCAATTACCGTGAGTAACAGCTATCCCGATTTTGGCGGACGGCGTTTCCCATATAAGGGGAGTGATGGTTCAGCTCTGCTGACCTTTCTTCGCATTCTTCATTCTTCGTCGTCCGTTCTTCCTACCTCCAATCTCCCTGCCTACGTCCTTCCGACTTGTCCTTTCCGCATCGTGCGATTCCACATCCTACCAAATGGCGCCTCCCAAAGGCTCATGGGGAAAATCCAAGTGTACCACGGCCCAGCTTAAATCCTTCGAGGACGCCGGAGTACTCCGCAAGGGGAATTGGCGGGTTCCCCCCTCCTTCGAGACCAAGCCAACGCCGTGACTCGGCGAGTTCATCTGCTTCCCCAGTCATCTTGAGAGAGGTTTGGGGTTTCCCACCTCACTCTTTTTCCTCCGCTTCTGCGCGTATTACGCGATCGAGCCATCGGATCTTGGTCCGCATAGCGTCGAGTAGCTGGCGATCTTCGTCTCCTTCTGTGAATGTTACCTCGGCTATAGGCCATATTTCCCGCTATGGCTGGAGCTCTTCCACGGCCGCATCTGGCGCGAGGCATCCAGCGGCTTGATGCTGGCCGCAGGTGGAGTCACATTTCCACTGAAGCCAAAGGCCAATTTCGTCAAGCTCCTCCTGCCGAACAAGGCCGCTAGCGAGTGGAAGAAGAGTTGGTTCTACGTCAAAGAAGCCACTCCCTCCGGCGAGCTGGCTCTTCCTGAGTTCGTCGCCAAGAGGAGCGAGCCCTGTCGGTTGGCGCCGAAGAAGCTTCCCGAAGACCAGCGGATGGCCGTCGCGGAAATGATGGGTCAGGTCCAGAAGCTGAAGGACCAAGGGTTGATTCCGATCAACCTCTACAACTGCTGGCTCGGGCGGCGCCTTTTACCGCTGGCGTCTCGGTCGCACTAGATGTATGAATACAACGGGAAGCATGACCTATCCTGAACTAGCAAGGAGTCATGGGAGGCCGAGGATTACAAGTCCGCCCTGAAGAAGATCACCGACGTAGAGTTCACCAGTGTGGCGGTCGGGGTCACTCCGTACACTCCTGTGAAGAATGAAGCCCCCACAGTATGTTCTCTTCCCAATCGCTACGTCCGTGTTTTAGTTTTCAGTCTCCTCGCTTGGTGTTTTACTCGTGGTGGTTCTCATGTTTTTCAAGTGTTGGAAGGCTGGCTCCCTCCGCTCGATGAAGAGGTTCCCCAGGAACTGGAGGACTGATGGCTCAATGAACGGCACCCAGAAAATTGCTTGATGGCGGTGTTGATGTAGAACTCGTTGGGAACCCCAAGAGGAAGGTATGATGAGCACATCAACAAGTTTCCCTCAGTTATGAAACCAAGGTTTAATCGAACCAGTAGGAGCAAGGAAACACCCCAAAGGTGTTACTAGCTAAGCTTTGGCAGTGCGCACTATCGGTGCTAGTAGCAACGTGGAGACCTGCACAACACAACCACAGAACTTTGTCCCCAACTTGCGATGAGGTTGTCAATCTCACCATGTTTTGCGGAAAACAAAGGATTAAACGTATCAAATGGAAAGAAGTAATAGTTTGCAGAAACTAAACACAAAGAAGTAAACAGTTGTAGATTGTATGTAAAAGAAAGGACCGGGATCCATAGTTCACTAGAGGTGGCTCTCCTTAAGATAGATAACATGCTGGGTGAACAAATTACAGCGGGGCAATTGACAAACACCAAGAAAGCAATACATGCATATACTAATCATCTTGACTCCTTTGAGACTTGATTGGGCATTACAACATAATACATAGACCGCCATCCAACTTCGTCTATGACTAATAATCCACCTTCAGGTTATCATCCGAACCCCCTCCAGTATTAAGTTGCAAGATACAGATTATTACTTTATGAACTGCGTGTAAATTAAACAATACAATTGTTCTATGGACAAAGGATTGTTGTTTTCTCCCTAGTAGCAACAACACATCTAGTACGTTAGAGATTTCTGTCACTTCCCCAAATTACCAGAGGCATGAACCCACTATCGAGCATAAATACTAACTCTTGGAGTTGCTAGCATCTACTTGGCCAAGATAGCTACTAACAACGGAAAGCATGCAAGATCTCAAATAACAAAGACATGATAGAATCAATAATCAATCTGAAATAGCATCTCAATATCCATCGGATCCCCGCAAACACAACATGCAGAATTACAAATAGATGATCTTGATCATGAACGGAGCTCACAAGATCTAGACATGAAAACACAAAGGAGGAGAACCAGCCATCTAGCTACTACATGGATCCGTAGTCCAAGGATGAACTACTCACTCATCACACCGGAGGCTTGCATGGTGATAAAGAAGGCCTCCAGGGTGAATTCCCCTCTCCGGCAGGGTGCCGGGAAGAGCTTCAGATCCCTCCCGATCTAGGGATGGAGATGACGGCTGCTACAGACTCTTTCGTGGATTTTTGATCGGGTACTTAGGGTTTTCGTCCCTAGGGTAATATATAGGCGAAAGGAGAGGTCGAGGGGGTGCCGGGAGCGGCCACACCACCCCCTGGTGCGGGTCAGGCCTGGCCGCGCGGCTAGGTGGTGTGGTGGCTCCCTGGCCCTTCTCCGTCTCGTATTCTAGCACTTGATCACTTCCGAAAAAATAGGCACTTTGGCTTTTGTCCCGTCCAATTCCGAGAATATTCATTTTCTGACTTTCCTGGAACCAAAAACAGCAGAAAACAGGCAGCTGGCACTGTGGCTCTTGTTAATAGGTTAGTCCAAGAAATCATATGAAAAGTAGTGCAAAGTTGGAACAAAACACAAGAAAGTGGATAAAACCAAGCATGGAACATCAAAAATTATAGATACATTTGCAATGTATCAAGCAAGACTCCGAGGGGGACCCTTTCGACAGCGATGGGGAGGAGGAAGAAGTCCCTCCCCCAGCGCCTGCGGCTCGCAAGACCCGCATGCAGAAACAACATGAAATCGAGGCGAGCCGTAGCTTGGACGAGCACGACGGAGGCGACGAGGTCGCACAGGAGCATACGTCCCGGCGTACTGCTACACCGTCGAAGCCCGCACATAGGCCCAAGTCGCCAGCGAAAAGGCCCACGTCGCCGGCCAAGTCCGCGGTGGTGTTCGAGTCGGATGACGACTCCGGCGATGAAGGTTCTTCCGAGGTCTCGCACAAGGCCCCAAAGGATACAGTCCTGACAAAGGGGTTGGAGGGCGAGGATATAGAGGTAGTGGTAGAGGTTCCCCTAGCGGCGATTACGCCGACGGCCTCAAGGGTTCCAATCCAAGAAGCGGCTTAGGCGATGGCGTCCAAGTCGCCACAGCCATCAAGGGCGGCCGCGTCAGAGCCGGAGATACCGGCGACTGCAACTTCATCGTTTAGGAAGCCCGCGGTATCGTGGGCTTCAGATGTCTTCGAGAGGGGGCTTAGTCGCAAGTTGGGCCCCGAGTTGGACAAGCCTGCCCACATTAGCACCGTGCTTCGTGTCCTCCCAGTCGCTAAGTAAGTACTTCTCCCCCGTCCCAATTCGCCTTGCTCTTTTGTATTGTCGTTATAATCATTGTGGTGGCTCGTGCAGGTCACGGGCCAAGAAGATTGGCCGTCCTTCGGTGGCTAAGATTCCACTGGCCACCAATATGGGAGAGGGCGACCTACCCAAGAAGAGAAAGGCCACCGGAGATGTGGCGACCGCCGAAGTCGCGAAGAAGCAGAAGGGGGGCACCGACGACGCTGCGACCAAGGCCAGCGCCGCGGAGTCAGCTGCTGCGCCAGTCGCCGAAGAGGTGGTGGCGACGCGATCGGAACCAGGTTTGGATGCGTCCGTGCCGGAAGCGCCGGTCCCGACAACCAGCACCCCCGCCAGAGCGTCGGCTTTGTTCCCGCATTTCATGGCGAGGGGGTTTCAAGGTGTGGCGAACACATAGTCTCCGCAGAGTCCAGAAATCGTGGATGCAGACATTGGGTCCCGTCACGGGCGCACTTCCTTCACGATCCCGTCGATTGACGCCGGAGAACTTCACAAGATGCTCGGCGCTGCTATTCAGGTATGTCCAGTCCCCAAGTTCCTGGTCGCCGAATGTCAGCATCTGGGAACTGAACCCCTTGCTGCTCTCCAGTACCAGAATTCCTAGTCGCTGAATTTCGGCATCTAGGAATTGATATTCTTTCTCCTTCTCCAGTCCCCGAATTCCTAGTTGCTGAATTTCGGCGGCTAGGAATTGATGTTCTTTCTCCTTCTCCAGTCCCGGAGTTCCTGGTCACTGAATTTCAGCGGCTGGGAACTGGGTGTTGTTTTGCCAATTGCTGAGGCGAATTGTTTGTTTGCAGGGATTGGAAAGGGAGTCGACCGATCGGCAGGCCGCGAGAGAGCGCTTGGAGCGTGACTTGCACGAAGCACAAGAGGTGAACCAACGGCTTCAGGAAACTATTGGTGAGTATATGTTTGTCTTTATTCTCCTCTTTCGGGTGTGAGCTAGTCGCGTACAGTATGATGATGGCTTCTTGCAGATGGTTTCCCAGCTTAGATCTCCAAGGCCCGTGAGGTGTATGTTCCAGTCGCCGAGCTGGACACGGCGAATGAACGAATAGCCTCCCTCGTAAGGATTTGGAGGAGGCGAAAGCGGCCTCAATTTCTTCGGAGGAGCGAGAGAAGGCTACCGTCATTGCGGCTGAAGAAGAATGCAAAGCCACGGATTCCATCATCGTGGGGCTGCACAACGAGCAAACCGCCTTGGAGAAGCATGTTAAGGAGAATTGCCGCAAACTCCTTGGTGAGTCTCTGTCTTTGCCTGACCCTTTTGTCGAGTCTCCGCTTTCGGGGTTTCATAGTTTCACTGACGCCTGACTTTGCAGCTGTGGTAGGCCAAAGCGACCCGGTGGTGCAAATTTACAATGCCTCGCAGTGCATGACTGCCGTGGTGAATGCGGCCACGGCCTTGGCGTTGTGCGTCCAAGCGGCTCTTCAGGGCATGTCCCCCACCGAAGTTATTCCTGGGGAGCTTATGGAGGTGTGGCGCTATCTGGAAGAGGTGCCTGCTGTTGTGGAATGGATGATGCGCTTAGCGTTCAGGCGCGGGGCTGCCACAACGTTGAGCTTGGGTCTCGCCCATTTCCCCGACGACTTCGACCTTGACGATGTGACTAGTGGCTATCCATCGGCGACCGGCACGGTGGAGATGTCAGAGGTGTTGAAGCTGACCACAAAGGCCGCCCCTTACACTGATCGTGTCTTGGCGATGGGGGATCTGCTGCCGTATCAAGAGACGGTGTTGGCGCCTGGCAACCCCGAGCCGGAGCATCGCGACATGAAGTCGGAGCAACCCTTCCGGTCGTCGTTGTCGAAGTCACTGACGACGTACCCGACGAACCCGTGGCAGCCTTTTGTTCGTGTCAAGGGGGGTAGCGCTGCTTCTTCATCAGGGCCTGTGGAGTAAACAATGTAATTGTCCAAGTTGTGATGTATGCCAAGTGGCGCTGTAAGATATTTTTGCAATGTAAGCCAAGGGGAGTCGATCGACTCGTATTGCGACTAGGAATGTGTGGTGTGTTTTGTTTATGCATTGTTTTGATTGAGCGAGTCCCCGAGCGCGTCCGCCCTTTAATGGGGTATAACTCGATTGTATACTTTTGTGTGTTGGTTTGTTTATGCATTTGTTTTTATCCCTTGCGTCTTTTGAGTGGCGAGTCCCCGTGCGCGAGTTGGACTGACTTATAAGCGAGTCCCCGAGCGTGGCGTCCGACCATATTGGTCATGCTCCTATTGCAGGTTGTGAGTTCGTTGTTTGTAACGCGTCTCCTCTCCTGGCCCTGAGAGCCAGTCGCTTGGCAAGCCCTAGGCAGCTCTCTTACTTTGTGTGTTCCCGAGCCACGTGGGGGTTCCCGTTTTGCAGAGTCCCCGTGCGTGGTACTTAACCGTTCGAGTCGCTTTGCACGAGGGTGGGAGGGACAAGTCGCTGTGAGAAGCGTGTACAGGTTGTCTTGGCCCGGTGGGCCAGTCGGGCTAGGCGACTCCAATGGTCTGAATATTTCCGATGCCCTTGTGTCGCACTACTTAGCCGCGCCGGTCGCTCGACCAGAGGTTGACTTCCGTAAGTAGCGTATTGCTAGTATGTACGAGTGCGAGTGGCACAAGGATATGGCGAGTGGACACAATTTGTGCGATCCAGATGAATTTCATTATATATTCCGATGGAGTACAATGTGAGGTTCTAAGTATAGAACTTTTCAGGAGGTTTACATTCCATGGCCTCCCGACCTCTAGTTGGCCGTCACCCCATATGTCGATGAGGTAGTAGGCATCATTGCCAAGGACTTGGCCTATGGCCAACGGCCCCTCCCATGGGGGGAGAGTTTGTGCATGCCCTTCTTGTGTTGGGCCAGTCGTAGGACCAGATCGCCTTCTTGGAAGGTGTGAGTTCGCACTCGGCGACTGTGGTAGCGGCGGAGTCCTTGCTAGTATATGGTGGTGCGGGAGCGAGCCAGGTCGCGTGCCTCGTCGAGTTGATCGATGTTGTCTTGGCGAGCAACCTCGTTGGCCGCCTCGACGTAGTTGGCGACTCGAGGTGAGTCATGCTCCAGGTCGGTTGGCATTACGGCCTCGGCGCCATACACCATGATGAAGGGCGTGAACCCGGTTGAGCGGTTGACGGAGGTGCGAATCCCCCATATCAGAGAGGGGAGCTCGTCGACCCAGCATCCTGGAGTGCGCTCGAGGGGCACCTGGAGTCGCGGCTTGAGCCCATGGAGGACGCTCTGGTTGGCGCGTTCTGCTTGGCCATTTGACTCCGGGTGAGAGACTGATGCGAGGTCGAGTCGGATGTCGTGTTCTTCACAGAATTCCGCCATGGCCCCCTTGGCAAAGTTGGTGCAGTTGTCTGTTATGATGTTGTGCGGGTAGTCGTACCGGTAGATGAGTTCGCATAGGAACTTGGTGGCCATCTTGCCGTCGCAGTTTTTTATCGGCCTGGCCTTGACCCATTTGGTGAACTTGTCGACGGCGACCAGGAGGTAAGTGAAGCCAGATGGGGCCTTCTTGAACGGGCCTACCATGTCCATGCCCCATACGGCGAATGGCCACGTGATGGGGATGGTCATGAGTGCCGAGCCAGGGAGGTGCGTCTAGTTGCCGTACTTCTGGCACCCAACGCATTGTTGGACGATGTTGGTGGCGTCAGTGTGTGCGGTGAGCCAGTAGAAACCGTGCCACATGGCCTTGGCGACTAGCGACTTGGCTCCGGCGTGATGGCCGCAATCGCCGGCGTGAATGTCCTGGAGGATCTTGCGGCCTTCTTCTGGCTGTACGCAGCACTGGAACACGCCGGTCACGCTGCACTTGTGGAGCTCGCCGTTGATGATGACGAACGATTTGCAGCGGCGCACGATCATTCACGCCTCTATCTCATTGCTCGGTAGGAGTTTGTGTTCCAGGAAGGCGACGTATGGTGTTGTCCAGTCGCTAGGTTCCACAACCATGGCGACTAAGGCCGGTTCTGGTTGTAGTGGGATCCCGATGTCGATCTCTTTTGATGCACTGACCGATGGTTTGTGGATGATGATGAGCAAGACGCCTACTGGTGGCGCTTGTCAGGTCGATCCGATGCGGGAGAGGGCATCTGCCTCCTCATTTTTGCGCCTGTCGATCCACTCGACGGAGTAGCCGTCGAAGTGTCCCTCCAACTGGTCTACAACTTGGTGGTACGCGATCATTGTTGGAGAGACGGCATCCCACGTCCCGGCGACTTGGCCAGCGACTAGGTCGGAGTCGCCATAGCATCGTAGGCGATTGATGTTCATCTCCTTAGCGGCTCTCATGCCGTGAAGGAGGGCCTCATATTCTGCCATGTTGTTGGTGCAGGGCTTGAAGTTGAGGTGGAGCACGTAGTGGAGCTTGTCTACTTTGGGGGAGGTCAGGATGACCCCAGCCCCTGCGCCGTCGGCGTTCTCGGAGCCATCAAAATGGAGCGACCAGTAGTGGAGGTATGGGAGCTTCTCTGGCTGCTGTGCTTCTTCCTAGTCTGCGAGGAAATCAGCGAGGGCTTGTGACTTGATCGCTTTGCGGGGCTCGTACTTGATGTTGTGGACGCTGATTTCGACGGGCCACTTGGCGACTCGCCCGGTCGCCTCGCGATTGCGTATGATGTCCTGCAGGGGCGCGGAGGAAACCAACATGATTGGGTGCTCCTGGAAGTAGTGTGGGAGTCGCCGCTGTGCTTGGAATACCGCGCACACCAGTTTTTGGAATTGCGGGTAGCACCGTCGTGAGTACGTTAGGACTTCGCTGATGTAGTAGACGGGGCGCTGTATGGGGCGCTCCTTGCCCTCTTCCGGTCGTTCGACGACCATCACGGCGCTGACGACTCGAGTAGAGGCCGCGACGTAAACGAGCATTGGCTTTTTGTCGAGTGGCGCGGCGAGTAGTGGTGCTGCGAGTAGCACTTCTTTGAGCGCTTTGAGTGCTTTGTCCGCCTCCGCATCCCATTAGAACGTGGGGTTCTTGCCCATCAGGCAGTAGAGGGGCATTGCCTTCTCGCCTAGTCGGGGGATGAAGCGACTGAGGGCCGCGACTCGCCCTCCGAACTTCTAGACGTCGCGCAGGCACTCGGGTTTCCCGAGTCGCGCGATGGTGTCGATCTTGGTGGTGTTGGCTTTGATGCCTCGCTTGGAGACTACATAACCCAGGAGTTGTCCGGTGGGGACGCCGAAGGTGCATTTTCCGGGGTTCAGCTTGATGTTGTACCTCCGCAAGTTTGCGAAGGTTTCGGCTTGGTTGGCGAGCAGGTCGTCCTGACGGGTGGATTTTACCACCACGTCGTCGATGTAGACGTGAATGTTGCGGCCAATTTGGCTCGCTAGACACTCCTACATGCACCTCTGGTATGTGGCACCTGCATTCTTGAGGCTGAACGTCATGGTCGTGTAGCAGAATGTGCCGAATGGCGTAATGAACGCCGTCTTCAACTCGTCCTCGACCGCCATCTTGATCTGGTTATAACCAGAGTAAGCGTCGAGAAACCACAGCGACTCCGATCCCGCGGTCGAGTCGATGATCTGATCGATGCGTGGTAGGACGAACTCCTCCTTCGGGCAGGCATTGTTGAGGTTGGTGTAGTCAATGCACATTCTCCATGTGTTGTTCTTTTTAAGAACCAGGACTGGGTTTGTCAGCCATTTCGAGTACTTGATTGGCCGGATGAAGCCTGCGGCTAGCAGGCACTAAAATTCTTCGACGATTGCTCGACGATGCTCTTCATTGAAGGGCCGTAGCGACTGCTTTACTGGTCGCACTTTGGGGTCAGCGTTGAGTTTGTGCTCAGCGAGTTCCCTCGGGACACCTGGCATGTCAGATGGCTTCCATGCGAAGATGTCGCGGTTCTCACGGAGGAACCCGATGAGCGCACTTTCCTATGCGGGGCTCATGTGCGCCCCAATGGTGACCGCCTAGGACGAGCTTGACGGTGCGGGTGTGCGTGGTTGCCTCGAACGTGGAGTTCACGGCGGTTGGTTTCTTCAGGATGGTGGGGTCGTCCTTGTTGATGTTGCCCACGTATTTCGCGAGTTCCTCCACGTGGTCGGTCTCCGTGGTGATGACGGTGTCGGCGAGCTCGGCGCCCTTGTCCTCGCATTCCACGGCCATGCCGGGGTCGCCGTGGACGGTGATGATGCCGCTTGGCCCGGGGAGCTTCATCATATTGTAGGCGTAGTGTGGGGTCGCCATAAACTTTGCGAATGCCTGGCGGCCCAGGACGCAGTGGTAGGGGCTGCGGAAGTTCACCAGCTCGAACACGATCCTCTCCATGCGGTAGTTTGCTGGAGTGTCGAAGGTGACTGGCAGCGTCACTTTCCCGCTCGGGTACGCCTTCCGACTGGGGACGATGCCGTGGAAGGTCATCAGTGTTGGCTCGATGGCTGCTTCTGGGAGCTGGAGCCTTTTGAACATGTCGAGGTACAAGATGTTGATGGAGCTCCCACCGTCCATTAGCGTCTTGGGCAACCAGTTGTCGGCCACCTTGGGCTTGACTACCAGGGCGACTCGCCCTGGGTATTTGATCCTTGGCGCGTGCTCCTGGCGGCTCCAGGTGATGCTCTGCTCGGACCAGTTTAGGCAGCGAGGGATGTCGACTTGTGTCACCGCATTGACGGCGACCGCGCGGGTGAGCACCTTCTTCTCGCACTTGGTGCCGAGTCCGGTGAAGGTATGTAGCGAGCTGACGGCGGTGCCGAAGCCACTGCCATTCCCGTTGTCCCGAGGTGGGTTGTTGTTGGGGTCCTCCCTTGCTCGTCTCGCCTTCTCAATCTCTTTGAGAGAGTGGCAATCGGCGGTGGTGTGGGTGGTGGGTTTTCCCTCCCTGCTGTGGTAGATGCATGGCTGATTGAGCAGGGCGGCAGGGTCGAATTTCGGCCTCATCGTGTTGTTGGCGCGGTAGTTCCCGCTGTCGCGGTAGTTTCCTCCGTCACGGCGGTAGTTCTCGGAGTCGCGCTGGCCGTAGCCGGTGTTGGCGATGAAGTCGACTCGCCCGTCCGTGCGGCGCTTGCCGGAGATGCGGGTGTTGCTGTAGCGCATATCACGTAGGCGCCCGCTGTCGTGGATGCTAGTGCGACATCTTCCTCCCGACTCATCGTCGGAGTCTTGGTTGGGGTTCTCCTCCGCATAGCGCTTGGCGATCTCGAGGAGGTCGGGGATGTTGACGAGCGTCCGGTAGAACCTCTTGATCTTGGCGACCAGGGGTTCGTACCGGCACGCGTTCTTGAAGCAGTGTATCGCCGTGTCTGGGTGGATGCCGGAGGCATTTATCCACAGTTCTTGCCATCTTTGGATCCACCGGCGAGTTGACTCACGTTGTCCCTGGATGCATCGCTCCAGGTCCTCTATGGTGGTGGCGCTGGTGTAGGAGCCCTCGAAGTGCCTAACGAAGGTTCCCACATTTCTTCCCAGGAGTCGCTGCTGTCGGCGGGGAGCGTGTTGATCCACTGCCGGGTCGCACCCTCCATCATCAAGGGGAGGTAGCAAGGGGCGAGCAGGTCCGTGTGGCCTACGACTCCCATTGCCATGAGGTATGTGTCCAGCCAGACAACAGGGTCGTACGTCGGGTCATACTTCTCGATCTCCTTGGGGGCCTTGAAGTTGGCGGGGTATTTTTCCCCGCGAATCATTGGTCCGAAGCATTGCGACCCGACTCGACTAAGCGAGCCTCTTGGTTCTGGGTCGCCGCGGTTGGTGAGGGTGTGCCGCAGGTCGTAGGGCTGGCGCGACCGCCACGCCTGATTGTTGATGATGTTCGTTCGAGCATCGAGGGGCTGCCCGTTGGCAGTGACCATGTTGTTCGCCGGTCGCAGCTCGTTGGTTGACAGCGCGGGATTGGCGGCCCGTGGTTGGTTCGCCAGGGGCTGGGGTGGTGGGCAAACTAATGCGTTAGCCACGGTGGGGTGGCCGCTTGATGCCGCCCTGCGTGCTGATGAGCGGGAGTACATCCGCCCCGACGGGTCGACTCTCGCGGCTTGTTGCTCGACAGCCCTGATGAGTACGGCCTTGGCGTACTGGATCTGTAGCGCGCCGTTGCCTTGGACATCGAGGTTGGCAATCGCGGCGTCGGCCGCGATGACGTTGTCCATCGGGGTGGAGTATAGTGGTAGCCCGTTGGCGTCACGGGCTTGAGGCGAGATGATGATCCGCGGTTGGTCCGGCGGGGGCGCGCGGCCCATGGGTGGTAGGGGGGGCCCTGTCACCGGCGCACCAGGTGGTGGTCTTGCGGGGTTGCTCCCGCCTGGCGGCGCGTTCTCGCAGTATTCACGCTTAGTGGCGCGTGCGGGATCGCCTTCGTCGTTGAAGTTCAGGACGCGACCCTGAGCGTTGGAGTTCAGGCGGGTCCTGATGCGGCGCTGGTGATAGAGCGATAGCTCCCGCGCCGTCTCTCATTCGAGGCGGTATTTCTCACGCTCGGCGAGTTCGTTCGTTGCGCCTCCATGAGCCACAGGCGGGCTTGCTCCACCTCCGTGGCCGTCGCAGTCGGCGGGATCGGCGTGGCGAACGGATCTGGCGGGGCGACCGTGCTGCCCGCCATGTAGATTGTGTTGAAGCGATTAGATCTGGCACTAAAATCCTCGGGGGATTCCGAGCCGAAATCGGAGTCGAAGATCCCCAGGATGGAGGGTTCCTCGATGTCCTCGGGGTTGGAGACTCGTGTGATGGAGTCCTCCCGTGATGCGGCGGTGATGGATCCGTCGCCCGATGCAGGGGTCGCGGAGTCAGCATTGTCGTTTAGGGCGTCGTTGTTGGTGGCGGCGTTAGTCTCGACCGCGTCGCTGGCGCCCGAGTCGTACTCGGTGACGAGGCCCCTAATGGTGTGGACCTGCTCCTCCGAAAGCAGATCGCGATGTGGCGGCGATCCGCCGAGGATCACCGTCGCGACTGGGTCGATCGCGCCGGTGAAGCCGACAAAGAGGTAGATGGAGCCAACCGGCATCACCGCGACGTGAGTGATCAGACGTGACGCCGGGATGTAGCTGCTGGGCAGGATCTGTAAGATCCCGCCGAGGGCGATCATGCGACCGGTGGCGAGCGGCCGATCGATCGGCGAGTAGGGTCTCACCGTAGAACTCAGGCCAGTCTCGCTATGCCCCACGGTGGGCGCCACTGTCATGGAAATGGCCACGGTAGTTGCTGCGACTGGCATCGATTGAGTGTTTCGTGAGGAAGAGTTGGCGGCCATCTGCGGTGCGAGATGGGGGCGGAAGCACATGGCTAGGGTTTACAAGTTATCACCGAACAAGATAAGGATCCGGAGGTGTTGACCAAATCCGACTAGGCTTCTGTTACACTCCTAGGCCTCCAGTCGCCAGTCGCTGGGCTGTTCTTTCCTTCGTAGTCTAGTCGCCGTCTTTCAGACGCACTTGCAGGCCCTTTGGCCCAATCGGCACGTCCTGCTGGGCATACCCCCTTCCGCATATCCCCATCAATTATGTACCAGAAAAATGTGCGCAATTTCCACAGCCGACGATTGCGGCCTAGGTCCTTCATAGTCGGGGACCTAGTTCTTCGCCTCAAGCAAGATGGACACCGAAAGTTAGAATCGCCATGGGAAGGACCATACATCGTCACAGAAGTTATCCCCGGAGGATCATATCGATTGCAAGGCAAGAAGACATGAGTCAAATACTCCAATCCATGGAATGTAGCATAGCTACGACGCTTTTACGCATAAGACTACTTACAGTACGATAAGCTTTACGGTTCGGCTTATTAAGCCATAATATCTAGGCCAACGGCTAGGCAACATCCACCAAAATAACGTATCATCGGTTTTTCTCCTTGTGTATAAAAGATAAGTTTTTCATACCTTAAGGTTCTTCATTATTTATATCCGTTCAAAAGATCTATGTTTTCCATCAAGCTAACGACAATTATAAGCCTATGTCCAGATACAGGCATCCGAACATAGCCTCGGGGGCTACTCCCATCGGGAGAGCTGGCGCGCACCGGATAGAAATCCAATTATGTATCATTAAAACAAAAATATTCATGATTGAAAAATGCCTATGGGTTTTACATCGATGTATCCTCAAAAAGGTTACTCCCACCAGGAGGCGGCATAAAGCATTAAACTATCTGATAAAAGTGAGAAATATTGGCAGCCCAGCAAGCCAACCGCCAAAAAACCAAAATCTCGGATCATGCTCAAATGCGAGAAATATCCAAATGTTATGTTCAGAAACATGAAGGTAAGACCCCAGGATTCGTCCTGTATGCCCTGATAATCGTACAAGAATGCGCTCTGCTAGTAAAATATTCGTATCAATGATACGATGAAAAATCTCGACGGACACGTTGGTACCCAATAAAATGAAATTGGGATTCAGTATTCGATAAGACCTCATCAGCCCGAACGGAATTATGCTAGTAGTAAATTCCGAGTTCAGGCCTGGGGACTTGAATTTGACATAGGATGTCCTTGTTTTTGCCTAGGAGAAATTAATTGATTCCTGATCCATCGGAAGCATCAGACTCGTTGTACCAAATCCATATGAAAAATAAAAATAAAGGAAAAGAAGGAAAAAGAAACTTTGAGACTCAACCTGAAACTGTGGTTCAAGAAGAGTCTCGGGGGCTACTGACATAGGTATGATTACTTGGATGCTTGTGATTTACTACCTTGTACTGGGTAAAAGGCTTCCGGGCCATGAAGATTTCAGATGATAGCCCAAGGAAGCAGCCGACAAAGACTTTTATTGTATTAGGAAAGAGACTATGAACCGACACTGTGTTGGTATTGTAGTTACATATATGTAAAACCTATCTACATATAGCTTTGACACCCGGCCTATTATATATAGGACGGGAGAAGCCGAAGCGAGGGTACTGAAAAAACTCCCAGGCATCTTGTAATAGTGCGATTCCCAAATATTCTGGCGACTTTGACTCCACTGTTTCCTGACATACGACGAAATCCCCAGCATTGTCTTTTCCACGAAACCTTAAGTCCTTCACCATGGACATTGTCGAGGTTACCCCTTGTCACTTTACCTTTCCAACCCGTGTAATATGGTAGGACAATGTTGTATTTAGAACCGAGGCTAGTATGAATATTCTTCACGGTCTCCTTATGGTTATCCTTTAGTATGGACATAGATTGTATAGCCACCCACTCTGTATCAGCCATTGAGGATTTCAGTTTGTTGCCTGTCGGACACATGTGTGGAGGACCCATTTTGTTCACCTGCAACACAGATTCATTTAAAAGATAAGCGTAGTCGACTAGTTGCTAGAAAGATCTCGCACAACAATTCTAGTTATAGAGTGAGAAGAGAGAAAGTTCTAATGGTTTTCTGCATTCATTGCCCTAGTACCCTAATTGCCTTCGACGCAGGTAAGGCTCTTGCTGTGATCCTCCATGGACAATGTATCTTGACCCATCCATTCATCCACGTTAACCTGCAAATAGCCTCATAACTCTGGGCAGTGTTCTTCATTCGATGAACATCGAACTCCCCCTTGATACAAAAATGCTGGAACGATATCCTGAACTCATGCATGCTACTGAACTCGGTGCCGACTGATATTATAGGATACTCATGGTCATGTTTCATTTCTTCTACTTCAACACCCAAATCATCGACTGGAATGTCAGCCTCATCGTTAAGTTCCTTGTCTATTTCATCATCACTAGATTCTTGATCCTCTACAGTGCCTTCTTCTTCATCTGATTCAGAATCTTGGCCATCGTCTCTAATGCGTAGTACTGCACACATCATATTGACTCCCATGGGTGGGGCTGCACCATCATCTCCAGTCGGATGGACCGGAACATTGCCCCATTCTACCTCACCGACAACTCTATTTTCTCCAAGACACTCGGTTGGCTCTGCTGCAACCACATGGGGTGGTCTTACGTTTGCACGCATCCCATGTACTTTAGTAGAAAAATAGCAGTCATAACCAATTTCATCTTCATTGTATAGAGCCCTATTGATCTTCTTGTTTACATCATCCTTCTTGATGTAATCTTTCCTGATGGTATCAGTAGGGCTTGACATTTGCGTTCCTTTCCCCATCAAACTAGGCTTTTTGCTGCCGCTCTTGGGTGTGATCTCCTTCTTGCTTCCCCTCACGAGTGTTGGCTCCAGGGTGCTGGCATTATTGCCTGACCTCCGTAGTGTGTTCTTCTTCGAATTAGCCCTTTTGTTGCTACTATTGGGCGTGTTCTCCTTCGTGCTGGCATTATTGCCTGACCTCAGCGGCGTGTTCCGCTCCAAATTAGCATTTTTTTCTGCTACCACTTGGTGTGGTAGCCTTCGTGTTGGCCATCTTCGCCTTTTTGCTACCAGTCCTGGGATTGTTCACCATCGTGCTAGCCCTCTTAGCGTTTTTGCTGCTACCGTTTGGTGTGGCATTTTGACTGGATCTCAGGGGTGTACTCTGCGGTGTGGTGCCTTTTTTCGTGCGACTCTTGGGTGTCCTCTTCTCGGGCGTGGTATCCTTAGTGATGTTCTTCTTTGGGGTGCCCTTTCTGTGGATGCTCTTCCTGCTCCTCTGTATGACGCTCCTCTATTCGAGGCTACCCTAAGTCGCACAATCCCCATTGATGCCATGGATCAGGTCACGCATGCCGTCTACAAGTCCATCATCTCTATTGTTGAAATCCAATTCCTCTCCAACCATTTGCACTATCAAGTGGATGTACACTTCACCTCTATAATGTTTCCTTGTAAACGGTACGACTAAATCACTGGTTTCTTTTAGTTCTATAGCCTTTTTGCTCCTATAACCAAAATATACCAAACGTGCTACCTGGGAGGACCCCCACAGCACCTTCACACGTAACGATGCCTCAGGTCAGATAACTTTATAACTTTAGGATCGTATCTTCCAAGGATTATATCTAACTCCTCATAGAATTTTTCTATGCCATCATCTAAATTTGCAGTATAATCCTCGACACCGATACAAATGATTACTTTTCCATTAGCAGGTTCTGCAGGATAGAAACCTCCGAGAGGTTCAAGTGGTGGAGCGGCACCATTAGACCCAGCCACAATGCCAACGTCGCCTTCACCAGCTTCATCGTTAGCTGGAGTAACCTCGGTGGAAGTACTAGGACCGGGAGCAAGGCGAGGGCCCTTAGCAGTGGGAGCTACAATACCTGGTGGACAGGCAGGGTCATGGCTAACGGCAGCCACAATAGGAGTAGCTGCTGCCACACCACATCGACGATCAGGAGCAGTTCCCACAACACCAGTGTTTTGAGTGCTAGGAGAGTCTAGACCATGAGCTAGCTCTAGACCAGCAGCTCGCTGAATCTGAGCACGGGTTCGAGGAGGACACAAGGCAGTAGTCTTGGCAACAATAGTGGGGAAACCTCTGAAAGCCTTAGTTTGCTCAACAGCGCTAGGGATTGGGTCAACAGTGGCCAGATCAACAACAACACAGGGACGACTAGTACCGGCAGATTCCAAAGTAGGGGTTCGCACAACTTGAGCACGGTTTCAAGGAGGAGCAGCACACAAGGCAACGGTCTTGGCAACAACATCGGGGCTGCCTCCAGAAGCCTTAGTTTGCTCAACAGCGGAATGGATTGGGTCAGCAGCAGCCGGAGCAACAATACCACGTGGACGATCAGTACCAACAGATTCCAGAGCATAGTTTTGCACAACTTGAGCACGGTTTCGAGGAGGAGAAGCACACAAGGCAGCAGTCTTGGCAACAACAGCGGGGCAGCCTCCGGAAGCCTTAGTTTTCTCAATAGTGGCATGGATTAGGTCAGTAGCTGCCAGAGCAGCAACACCACGGGGACGACCAGTACCAGCATATTCCAGAGCAGAGTTTTTCACAACGGCAATATGGGGACTCCTACGAGGAGGTTTCCTGACAGAAGCATGGCACGGACAAGGAACCAAATTTTGCTCAACAGCAGCAGGGGTTTGAGTTAGACCACCCTGTCCAATAAAAGCTGGGGGACTCCTAGTAGCAGGAGCTTCCACATCCAGTATTTTATAAATTAGCATAACCACGCGAATCCCAACAAGTTGTTTCATCAACCCAATTAGCTGACTGTCACACGCTATAGGAACCGTGAAGCCTCGTTCATCCATGAAGTTGAACCCTGCAGTCTACTCTGGCCCCATTTCAGCATGTTCACGCACAGTGGCAACCATACCAGGGATAGTGCATAACTACGCAGGCGTTACTTCCATCTTCAGACTGCCACCTTGATTCCACTTGCTCTTTCCATCTGCTAATTGAATGTGGTAGCCGTAGAGGGTGACCATAATCGTGTATTTGGGTTCAACAGAGATCCAACTTGATAGAAAATTGGGGACAAAATATAAATATTGTTTGTCAATGTTGTGCTAGCAAATAATCCTAGGTTCAATCTATCTCTGTAATGCCAATAGCCAGCTAGCATTTATAGATAGTGCGAATAGCAAAGAGAAGAGTAGCTCACCCGCAATTAGCCAGAAGTACTTCTTCCTTGGCAATAGGATCTGCCATCCTTCGCGCTGCTCAGCTCGTAGGCGGTAGAGGTGGGATAGAGCATCGCAACGGCTGGTACGACATTCAACATTGGATCTGTGTACCAGTGAGTAGGCACAGCAACTTGGTGCCGGAAGTCAAATGCCTATAAGATCATTCTGGTTGGAGGGGGATTTCGATGCCGCCAGTTCTAGGATTCATGCGAAAGGAGGGAGGGAGTGGATTTGTGAATTTGGTCAACGCACCAAGCTCCTTTAGTCACTCATTTTTCCTACGTGGTTGTCATGTTGTCACTCGCGTCACGGACATATTACTAACATGAGGGTCCCGACTATCTACTTCACGGGGCAGTTTCACGGAATATATGGATTTGGTAGGGGTGAGATGATTTTGCCTCAAAATGGCCCCTCTCGGTAGTTGGCGCAACATTTCAAAACGCTGCAATTTCAGGCAACTTAGGTACTGCGATGCACTCGCCCGGGAACTTTGGTACCACAAACAAACAAGCCCACCACCAAGGCCACAACCATCTCGTGTTCCAAGAACCCAAGAGTAACAAGCTCAAAAGATTTCACCAACCTGTTCTCCATAGAGCACTCAAACCGATGCACCTAGTGCAATGGCAAGTCCTTCACTCTCAAATTCCACCAAAGCTACAAAAACTATTGGGGGAATAAGAGAGGAAAAACATAAGAGGATATCCACAAAAGAAATCCCAAGATGTGCCCCTCACATAGATGAGAAATGGATTGGTGGAGTTGTAGATCTAGATATCCCCTTTCAAATCCCCTAAAAAGATACAAGAAATATGGGAGGTATTGGGAGTATTTGAAACCACTTGAAGGTCGAATCAATGGAGGATAGAGGGAGACGCAAGCAACCAGCCCAAGGGGGAGAAGGGGGCCGTGTATAGCCCCTCCAACTAAATATGACCGTTGGGGATGACCTAGGCCGGATTATCTGCCCCTACCTAAGATATTTCAGGTTCCTCGGGCCAAAATATGGCTAAGGACTTCGGTGCACGAGCCTCAGTATAGGGGCCAGATATTTGGGACACATAATCTGCCCCTCTGAAAACTGGCAGAAATAGCAAAACTAAAACAAACATAACTTATGCATCAGGACTTTGATTTTGATGACCTTGTGGTCGTTTCAAAGATAGTAACGAGGAATAAAATATTATTCACGGAACCATCATAGTCCAGCAAGGGAGGATAGAACAAAATGATGAAAGGTTTAACCTGTCTATAAAAGACAAGCCGCTAAAACCTCCAATAATGAAAACACAATAGAGAATGTATATGAAATCCAATTTTGATAAACTTGAGCTTGTTCTTGAGATTAACACAATATATAAATCTTCTCATGGATAATAACCAAGAAATATGATGCCATGTATGCAAAGGTTTCAGTTATCTCCGAAAGATATGACCAAGTTACTCACACGAGAGCTCCTCATGATAGTATGGTTATCTATCCTATAAGCTGGTCTCCCCAACTAACACCACGAGACCGGTAAGAAAGAAACCCTATCAAGAACATACCTTTCCCTTGCACATATTCCACTTGAGCTTGATGATGATGATTTTGTCACCTCATGATGGAACACCTTTCTTGATTGCATTAACTTGGTGAGTACGCACAATTTTCTCCCCTATACTACAATACGGAGAGACTCTCTTTTAGGCATATATTGACATATCCATAATCACCATAAGGATGGAAGCTTCATCTTGAACTTGTACTTCAATTCTTCTTTCTTTTTTTATATTGATGTTTTGAAGGTACACATGAGATATCACACCATCTTATTCTTCAAGACACTCTTGCCATAGGATCAACTCTCTCATGACCAATCTTTGGATCACTCCTTGAACATCTTGGTCATCACTTAATCTTCTTCATTTTATTCTTCTTTCAACCTTGAGACCATCATATGGCTCAAGCATTGCCTATGGATATATCCTTAAGTATAACTTAATGCAAACATTCGTCCATAGGGATTGTCATTAATTGCCAAAACCACACATGGGGCTCCCTGCTCTTTTAATATCCCCCATTTTGGTAATTTATGACAATCACTTTGAGAGGGTTTATATAAGGAATTTAACGAACAAAAATGGTTGCACCAACATCAAATACTACACAAGTACGTGATGTTGGTACACCCACAATATATAGAGCAAGCTCCTCCACAATATATGCATGTGCGATGAACTTGAATTTCATTGCATATATTGCCAACCATTATTGTTGGTGAATTTTCCTATATATATTCAACATGCAAAGCAACAACAAAGATGCAAGAGCATGAGGTACTAATGCTTAAGAACAAAACTCAAAGCATAAAATCAACTTACCTTAAACCCTCCAAAACTTCTTCCACATTGGCATCGATTGCCAAAATCGGTGAAACGTAATAGATGGTCAATATAGTGAGAATATCTCCAAAAATTTGCACATATCCAATGACAATCACTTGGGAGGAAGTCAAACTATCTTTAGGATCAAAATATTGCACAAATATAAAAAGGTGACGAAGCATCAATGAATGAAACAGGCAATCAAAAGATCCAAAGAACCACTTGACAAAAGGAAGACATAAAATGAAAGATAGATATTATGATAAGATCAAGAAGAGAGTGCTCTGAATAATATGAGGAGGATCTCCAAGGTTTCTGCACAAATTATAATTTGCATTTGAACACAATATGCACAAACATGGCATCTTCACTCCCTCGATATCATTTACACCAAACAAGATACCAATAATAAAAATATGATAAGCATAAAGTGGTGAAGGGAATATGCCCGAGAGGCCATTATAAAGTGGTTATTATCTTATTCCTTGTTTATGATATATGTTTATTTTGCATGCTATAATTGTATTAATTAGAAACGTTAATACATGTGTGCTTAATAAACAAAAAAAAGAGTCCCTAGTTATGCCTCTCTTATAAACTAGCTCGTTGATTAACAAGATGATCAAGGTTTCATGATCATGGACATTGGATGTTGTTAATAACAAGGTCACAACATTGGTGGAATGATGTGATGAACATTCATCCGAAGAATAGCAATACGATCAAAGTCATTGTGTTTAAATTTCTATAACATAATAAAAAGTAATTCTAGTCCTTAGACCATGAGATCATGTCAATCACTAACACTAGAAGAGTAACTTGATAACATCAAACATGACACTATAACAGGGTTACTATACAGGTGGGTTCAGATACTCTGAAGGTGTTATGTAGAGGCTCATGGATCAAGAGTGGGATTTTTCCATCCTGATGATGGATAGATATACTCTAGGCCCTCTCGGTGATATCACATTGAGATAGCTTACAAGCAAGTGATGTGATCACTAGAATATTATATCATGGGAACGAGAAAAGAGTGTATGTCGGTAACGAGATCAAACTAGGTATGGAGATACCGATGATCGAATCTCCGACATGTAATATAGCTCGAGACAAAGGGATTTAGTTATAACGTTAAAGGTTCACATGATCACTAGAGTCATTGTTGAATGTGTGGGATTCAGTATGGATCTCCAGGTCCCGCTGCTGATTATTGATCGGAGAGGGGTCTCGATCATGTCTGCATTATTCGCGAACCGTAGGGTGACACACTTAAGAGATACTGACACCATTTGGAGCAAATATGTTTCAGATAAAGATTTAAGTAAGCGCTGGAATCATTTCGATGGAAACCGAATTGTTTCGGGTGAAATTGCAGAAACTGGTTCTGTATGTGATATAGAAATGTCGCAGAGGGTTTCACGTTAATGTTTTGAATTAAAGTAATTAACAAATTTCTGAATAAAATAATTTTATTTAATTATAGATGCATTAATTTTGGTGGAAAATTAATGCATGTGAGTGGGAGTATGAGTGGAGGCATGTTTATGTGAGCGGAGCATCCACCCACATGAATGAAGGAAGAGGTGGAGGCACCTCCATGGCCGTCGGCCATGGGAGGGGGTTGCCCCCCTCTCCCTATAAAAGGCACCCTCTCCTCCTCTCACAACACACCTCCTTGTGAAGGATCTCTCTCCCTCTCTAGAAATTATTCCCTATGGTATCAGATTAGCGACATACATGTTCCCAGTAGCTTTATCTAGAAAGGAGTTGTTGCTTCCACTGCATCGTTGGAGCGAGGACATGGATGTTGTCAGGGTACTCGACGTGTGTGCGATCATGTATGTACCGCTGCTTTGCTGTGCTAGACTTGCTGGTGCTGTACCTGCTAGACTCACTGGACTTCATTCTGATCTTGAGATCGGCAAGTGTATAACTACATCATCCAGGAGTACAACCTCGTAACGCTTTGTCGTTGTTCAAGGGTATGTTCTCTATGGATGTATATCCACCTATTGATTGTATCTATGTCGATAGATCTTGGTGCTTAGTAGTTCACATCGTAGGTTTTTTTTCTATGTTACGAACCCAACAAATGGAGAAGGAGGATCAGCGACCCTGGTACTACATCCGTGCCACAATAAAAAAAAGAACAGATGAATGTGGAACAAGAAGTATGAAGAAATAGTATATAGATACATACACGGAGAAAAAAGTCATGCGTCCGCAGGATAGAGGAAAAGAAATGGCGGCCCCGGAGACATTGTCGTGCAGAACGACAGGAGAGGAAGAATAAAGACGAAGCCGACACGGAAAATGCCCGCAAAGAAAGAAGATGCACATCCACACCACATAGCGCAGAAGAAGAAATAGCTTGTATGAGTGCAAACAAAGAGTACCTTGCACGGGCAAGCGCCCTGGTCTAACTTAACAGTCGTAGATAATCAGGTCCAATTTAATATACGATTGTCGTAAACGTTCTAGAATAAGTGTTTACAACAAGTTTGTTCCTTCGAACAATGAAGTGAACATATGCAAAGATATATTTTTAATCTGTGGATGAAACACATATAACTTTTTAATATTTTTTAGATTTTCGGTCAATGCTTAGTATATTTCACATTTAAGATTCTCCATATACGATTCGAACTCATCGTTATTTTTTAAGAATATACATGTACATGGATGTTTCACACGGTTCACAGTCCACTTTTATTTGCACACGATTCGTAGGAACCATTTTTTTCATACGATTCACAGACAATGAGTATTCTATACGATCTTGAGTAAAAATTTTTTCGCACGTATCGCAGTCAATAGATATCCCACATAATTCCTGGGAAATGTGTATTTTGTAGGATTCACAATCAACTGTTTTAAATAAGCTTCATAGTCAACATTTTAGGAGAGAACGGTAGTACAAACAAACTTGTTGTTCGACCTCCGTATCCGTCCCGGGTATGATCACCAAACATCACGCGGATCTTGTCAAAGGAAATAGGCGAAAATGACACTATCAGGAGAAGAAGAGAGGACTATAAAGTGCACACAGATGGTGCTTGGTGCTATGGTAGTGAATTTTGAGAGCATCTGATCGTAGACACGTCAAGGCTACCGCCGGCGGGAAGCGGCAACCGCTAGTTCCGGGTATGGTCACCAGAACGGCGCGTGCGACCGACCACTTGAGAGAACCGAAACACGCCAACGACAATGAAAAGAGATAAGAAGAATAGAGAGAGGTAAACAATGGTTAGCACGAAAAATTATGCTAGTTTTTTATAGTTGTAACGCAAGCTCTCTCACGGTATATCTGTCCGTGAATGGGAACCAACACAAGGCATAGCCGTGACAACCCGTGGACGGCTATAGTCAACACATCTAGCTCACGAGGCCTGCCTGGGATAGACATTCTCTCACCCGCGATCACAACAGCTATCTCGAGTTTCCTTAGGCACGACATCTCCGAAACGGGACCCACAACATGATCAGCCCGTGATAACCTGCTTGAGATATGTCTATAGTATATGGTGCAAGGTCGGCTAGCCAAACGCGTCCTCCACGATATACACTCATGCATGGAATTATTTTACGGCTACATGTAATCTCTGTATGGGCACCGCGTACGCGAGAAAATGCGACCGGCATGGGCTTACGACGCCACGCCCGTAATGGGCAAGCCCCGCATCTGTGAGAATATGGCACACGTGGGCTTACGGTGCCACGTCGGCTATCGGCGGGCCCCGCATCTGTGATAGTCCGTGGATGGCAAGGGCTCACATCGTCACGGCAACTTTCGGCGGGTACGGAGGCCTGACGCGCCGGGAATGCCTCTCACACAGCCTGGTCCTATCCATGTGTGCTGATGGCGGGCCCATGTTGCGCGCGGCCCACAATCCAGGGAAGCGGGATACGACGCCGCACGGTACACCCGTCCATGGTATGGAATCTTTCTCTCTGGCCCGTAGCGAGACCCGCCTCACGGGATAGCAAGGCTCCATTGCGACCGTGCTGCATGTCCTCCTCAGCATCCATCCACTGCCCAAAAAAGGGACAACGTGGATAACAGTTTGAACCTAAAAAATCTAGCACTATTATTTACTCCCGATTAGGAAGCTCACTAAGGTACGTGCACACATTCGATTTTTTATTTAAATACAATATGTACAATATGGAATCCTGAATCCCTCTATTTTATTTAAAACACAACTATATGCAAAAGAGCACATATGAAGGCATAAATCTTGCAATAAACTAATGATTGAGCAACAAGTTAGATACAACATAATATCAGACTCAACAACAGGGCTGTGTGAGAGGCATGAAAAAGTATATTATAAGACTAATACAAGGATGAGAGTTGAGCATCAGCGTAGTCTTCAATGAATGATATTTCTTAGTATGACCATACAACACACAGATCAAAGAAGATATCAAAAATATATAAGTAATATCTCTCATGTCTATAAGTTTCTAAATAGACAACCTCACAAAGATATTTTTCCACAAAGAAACATGTACACACAAATAGACACTAAAAAAATAGAGCGTGATATCCAAAACAAATTCATACAATATACAAATAAAATCTTTTCTTGATAGCATGGCCAAAAGGCTCAAATTTATCTTATTTTATATTCATAAACTTCAACCACAAACATATCAAATACATCACAACTATCACTAAGGGAAAAGAGATAGTTGGAATGTATTGAGAAAGACAACAAGTACCACAAAGAGATATCAACTTCGCAAAATCACCACTATTGCACATGAGAGCATTTGAGGAAAAGATAGGTAATAAGTTGCTAGATTGACATATTTGGGATTGGTGAATCATGACCATGATTTTGTCTAGTGCCCATTATGTGCACTCATCTCAACTTGAACTCGTATGCAATATAGAGCTTTCTTTAAAACCATAGAAAGAACCACAATAGTTGCAAGTACGAAAATTCATGCCAAGATGCAACCTACAAGAGGTTGGAAGAAAGATATGTATGCATGAGTAAGATATACTTGTTACCGAGATATCATTGGTATGATGAAGTAGATAGGAGTTCGTTGATCATCCTAGCTTCCCTCTAATTATCATTGAGCCATCATGTCTTCCTTATGAAAGAGACAAGCATCCAGTGCATCTCGAATGTACCTAAACCAAAATTCAAGTATAATATGGTCCCCAAACTTATTGGGTCCAAAGTAGTTAGAGAAACTACAATACATAATGCATACTCCAAATAAATATGTATATGTAGATATGAATTTTAATCTCATGCACATCTTAGCCTATTTAGGATTTATGTAGTTTACCTTATATATTGGATCAAGGAAATCAAGCATGCCATAATATATACATCTAGTAATATGCTTGCAGAAGAGTTTGAAGAACCAAACAAAGATATAATTTGAACAAAACACAAAGTAAACGAAGAAGGCACACCAAAGTGTGACACGACTAACGGTTGTCCAAATTATATCAAGGATAAACGAATACAAGTGCTCAATGATTTATCTCATTCAGAAGTTCGAATCGAAAACATGGAATGAGAGAATCAACTCCCAAAAAGAGAGAACGGTTCCAACAATCAAACCAAACTCTCTACACTTTTCAAGATGACACAAAGTACCAAAGAATAGATTTATCTTCCAAAACATGATATGGGTCAAAACATGTTATGAAGAAGCATAAAAGGAGTGTTCTAAATAATAACTCCACCATGATTTGTGCATTATTCAATATTTTACATTTGAATACAAAATGCAAACACATGGGATCATTATCTCTACCTACATTAAACAGAGCACTGCTGGCTATGAATATAGCCATCTTTGTTCATGTTTAAATCTTATTTTTAAGTCAATAAATTGACTAAATAACTCTCTATCCTTGATATTAATGACTAATTATTGCAAATATGTGCAAATCCATCTCTTGATTTGTGATGTGCAGAAAACTATGCCTTTATGACGAGATCTGGAGCAATTACTGAAGAATATGTCGTTACCAACACAACCAATTCAACCAGGGGCGAAAATCCGTTTCCAGGAGGTGTAACGAGCATCGGTACGGGAGAAGCATGCCCGTACCGTCTACCCGTATTACACGCCGGTTCCTTCCTTAGGTAAATCAAATTACTTATGTGAAGGAAGTGATATCATTTGAGGATAGACGCACCCTCTAGCCACCACAAAACCCATTTGTCATTCAGATCTCATCCCTCACACACCGAAGGAGATCCACACCACCATAGTTCGTCACCTCCATCCCCTACCTCTTTCATAGCCATAGTCATTATCTTGTAATTGAGATCTTCTTGTGAATTGGCGACCATTATAAGAATATTTGATTTCGATCTAAGTATTTTGCCAATGATTCATATTCTTGATCTTATTGCTATGAGTGAGTGATGAGTCCATTTTTTGAAGCATATTTATCTGATGTTTTTGCATAAGTAGAGTTAGGATTTTGGTATTTTAAGTTGCTCATAAGCAACTTTTACCCTTGTTTCAACAGGATCCCAAATTATTAACTCTATTGTGAATATATCAATTGGGACTATCATGTTATGTAATAAGATGATATTTCTAAGTGATAAATGCCATTTAAATAATTTTCCGCGCATTTGGGAGAAGAAAGGATGTAAGGAGAAGTTATTGGAGGCTTAACAACATGCGGTACGGTCGGAGCCCGCCCGTACCGTCTGCCCGTATTGCCTTCCAAGACGCGTGCCTCATCAAATACTTTCACCACACAAATAAGGATCTGAGATCTGACATTCACACACGCCTCTAGCCACGAAACACCATGCTAGGAAGGGATCTGGAGGAACTTAGAGAAGGGTAGATCCTTGCTGCTACATGGATCATAGGAGGACAACACATCATCCCTCTCATAATTAACCACTTCATCTCCATAAACACCATCATCCCCTCTCTCAGTTATTAGATCTTGTTGTAATTCCAAACAAAATTGTGGTTTGCACTTGACTCTACCTCTGCACTTTAAATCCATCCATATGAATATGATGATCTTGTTGATTGCCTCCATGTGTGAGTAGTTCCCTTAGTTCTTGGGGGATGGAGAAACCCTAGCATTATTATGAACTGAAACAAAGATGATCTATACCTTTGGTCTTTGATCTTTACTTGATCTATGATATTGTGTTTGATCTCTCTCTCTCTATCTAGATAGTATGTGAAGTCGACCACATAACATTTTCCTCCGGGACTAAAGAGCGAGAACTACCCTTTGGACGTGTATGGGAGTATGGAAGGTGCTACTTTGTGACTTCAAGCATTATCTTATAGGCTGCAAGGTCGAAGGGGCATTTAGAGAGATTCACTAAGCTTATAACGATATACATGGTGAAACCCTTAATTATGGTTGTTTGTAGATGTGACTTTCTTGTAGGCATGTAGTGGTTATTTAGAGATGACCTCATCTATCACAGGACTTGTAGAAGTGGTTTTCTCACGAAACTTGTTGGTGAACATCTTATTATGGAAATCTCTCCACACATATCATGATGAAATATATAGGTTATCCTAATCATAAGTAATTCTCACATGCTAGTGGTGTATCCTACATCCTAGAGAACATTTAATCCTTATTGATTTCCAACAACAATCCCAACGCATTTGTTACTTTGATTACTTTCTTTCATTATCTCCTTGCATACAAACACAACACACTTTAAACACTCTTAACTCGAGACCTAAGGCAACTTACAAGTCTCCTTTGGTAGATAGTGACGAGGGGCATAAATACCTTAACCAAATAGTTGTCTGTGGGTTTGATACTCTTATTACGAAACTAGCTAGAATTGATCTGTGTACTTGCAGTCGTTAGTGATTAGTCCTCATGGGATGTGGGTTGGGGTGAAGCCTCGCAGCTTCTATGTGCATCTAATTATATGTGTATATTGTGTAGTTATTGAATAGGAGCTTTATTATCTTGTATCTTTGTCTCTACCTCGATCCGAGGACTTTTGGTACCCAAGACCGCGGTGTGAGGAGAGATGAGTGGATAATGATGTTTGACACGCGAAACCCAGTGATAGAAAGGGGAGTAAAGGTATTCGCTCAGTGATCCACTTAGGATCAATAGTAATATCACTGATCTGATATGTTTTACTTAATAATCATTGTAACCCCTGGTTTTGTGGTATGGAAGTTGGACCAAGAGACTATTGTCACATGTGGTTTCAGGGGATCTAGTAGCTGACAATACAAGTAATGTTTCCATCTACAAAGGTTTGGCCCATCGCGCTTCCTAGATGAATTTCTTCTACGACAAATTTCTTCACTCGATCGTGGCCCATGGAAAACTTTTTTTCGTTTTCGAGGCCCTCTTCTACAACAAAACTGCTAAAAATGTGGACAAAGCTTGACCAGTGCGGGGTAGAAGTGAAATTTCTGATTCCTCTCACGATATTGACTAAGCGAAATCTTTTGAGGCGTGTGGATCACGGATATCAGTGTCTCTAGCGGATCATACTTTTCGGTTGCACCTCCCTCAATTGAACTCGATAACATTGCTTGATGCATTCGCTATTTATTCAGGTTGTTGGGTCCCCTATGTTAGCCTTTCATTAGAAGAATCATGTGTATGATGAATTTTTTTCCTTCGCTCACGCTACCCTATTTCGAAATTGATAGCGTTGCTCGATGCTTATGTCGTTTACTCAGGCTAATAGGTTCCACATGCTAGCTTCTCATTATAATAAATGTGTGTATGATGAAACTTTTTTCCTCAGTCGTGCCTCCGGGATTTGAACTCAATAATGTTGCTCGATGCATCAGTTGTTTAGTCAGGCTGGTGGGTCCCCCATGTCAACCACACATTAAAAGAAACGTGTGTACGGTGGACTATCTATATTCGCTCGTGCCTCCCTGTTTTGAACTTGATATTGTTACTTGATGCATCAGCCATTTATTCAGGTTGGTGGGTCCCTCATGCCAGCCTCCTCTGTAGAGGAAATGTGTGTATGTTGGACATTGTTTCCGGTTACATCCTTTTTTTTTATCTTGGTAATGTTTCTCGATATGGCATCCTTCTATGGTCTTGATATTGGGGCCCTAATGTCAGCCTCTCTTGATAAGAAACGTGTCTATCTTGGTCTTCTTTTCTCTAGTCGTGACCACTGTTGTGCCCTTGCCAACTTTGCTTGATGAAGTAGCCATGAATGTTCTGACTAATGGGTCCCCATGTTAGCCTCCCTATACAGGAAACGTTTCTATGTTGGACTTTTCTTTTGGTCGTGTCTATTACTTTGACCTTCTTAACATATCTCAATGCAACTGTGTATGTTCGAATTGGTGGGTCCCTGATGCCAACCGCTCTATATAACTACTTAACTCTTTTTTTCAAACCCGCCCATTAAACTTGAGCACTGGTCCGTGACCGTAAAGCAATATTGGTAAAGTAAGAAAATGTGAACCCAGGATAAATATATGTACACACAGAGGATTCAAAATCAAGATTTTCAATAGATCTAAACTGAGTGCGTTGCCACTATGCCAAATATATTTCTTGAGAAGTTATAATTAAACATTTCTTAGTACCTATAATTTATGTGTTAGTCTTCTTAAAAAGATTTTGTGTGTCCATGCTTATCTCTTCTAATATAAAATGGCAGCACTCATCATTTCAATTAATTAAATGCAACATAATGAAGTAGTTTCTTTAAAACATGGGTTGGCGGAGTTTTTTTAGATGTGGGGGAAATTCCCAAAAGGATGAATTGAAAATATTTTGGCTATTCAACATGGGATATACACCATGGGCTATGCTCCATGGGGTCCTTTATCAAATTTCATTAGACTATGCTCAGCAGTACCCTGACCCCGAAAAGGCTGAATTAGAAGATTTTGGGCTAATGAGGGACCGAATGGGCAAGCTTTCATCTTCTCGTTAGTAAAAAATGCATTGTGTTGTGGATTTGCCGGATTAGAAAAACCTACCTCACTAAGGGAGGAAAAAGAAGAGATACTCCCTCTCTCAACAAATAAGTGAGTTGGATTTATCTAAATTCGAATGTATCTAGACACGTTTTAGTGTATAGATACATATGAATCTAAAAAATCCAAAGTCACTTATTTCCGGACCAAGGGAGTAGTTATTTTTAGAGCGATTCATGTATAAATGTGTTCGGAGAGAATCAGTTGTTTTTGCTCTAAAATCCTTTGTGCACGACCAGTTTCTCCTCAGAGTTCAATCGGCTTATTCCCCAGCATCCCATGGACAAAATACAAATTAATATGAAACACAATCATTGTCATAATAGTTGGTTGTATAGGGAACCTTCACGTAGATACAAATATACCGTACTAGTACGTACTAGTCATAGCTCCAATCTAGCAAGAGGTTATCACAGTTTTACCACCCATATATGATCAGTGGAGATAGGACAACCATATAATTAATTACAAAAGAATGCAAACAAAGAGATAGATAGCTAGGAACTTCATGACGAGCGTGTGACATTCATGGCAATGAGATACATTGACCTTGACCATTCTTCCAATGGTAAGTTTGGCTGCTTTTTCGAACTTAATCCACCTAGAAGTAGCTACTAAGTGCCCATATGTTTAGTTAATGGCATAACGTCCCTCAATTTGCACACCTTCGCTTTGCATCTTGATGACTATTGTGCCCTTTTGTCTAGCCTGGAGTTTCTTTGTGGCAGTCTTGGGAATTTTCCGAGTCAAAGCAAGATATAGATGCACAATTAATAAGAGCAATGCACTGAATCATGTGAAACTTAAGGAGAAGACATTTAAGGTAGTTTATCTGCCGTCATATACTCACAAACATAGTCCTATGTGACCTAGTGATCACACATGTGTAGGAGAAGATGTGAAAAGGCAATGCCCGGGCTGATGTAGGAGCTTGTGTATGTGCCTATGCTGGGGCTGGTGCTGGTCCCTCTACTGGGGATGGTGCAGTACATGGTGCTGGTGGAGGAACATGGACTAGTGCAGGAGACGGTGTCGATATACTTATTTGTAGGGGGGTAGTTGAGGAGTCGGTACCGGTGCCGGTGTTAGCACCTTCATGCTAGATTTCTTCTCGGGTAGATAAGCTGACAATAGGAGTGGTAGAGGCATATGAGATGTGTACAAGCAAAATACTCTCTTATACAATAGTTACTCACAAGACAGTGATCAGAGGATATGATGAGTACCCATATATGATCAGTGGAGATAAGACAACCACATAATTAGTTACAAAAGCATGCAACCAAAGAGATAGATAGCTAGGATCTTCATGACCAGGGTGTGACATTCAGAGAAATGAGATACATTAACCTTGACCATTCTTCCAATGGTAAGTTTGGCTACTTTTCGGAACTTGATCCACCTAGAAGTAGCTACTAAGCGCCCATATGTTTAGTTAATGGCATAGCGTCCCTCAATTTGCACTCCTTCGCTCTGCATCTTGATGACTATTGTGCCCTTTCGTTTGGCCTGGAGTTTCTTTGTGGCACTCTTGGGAAATTTCCGAGTCAAAGCAAGATATAGATGCACAATTAATAAGAGCAATGCACTGAATCATGTGAAACTTAAGGAGAAGACATTCATGGTAGTTTATCTTCCGCCATATATGCACAAACATAGTCCTATCTGACCTAGTGATCACACATGTGTAGGAGAAGATGTGACAAGGCAGTGCTTGGGCTGATGTAGGAGCTTGTTTATGTGCCTATGCTAGGGCTGGTGCTGGTCCCCCTGCTGGGGATGGTGCAGTAGATGGTGCTGGTGGAGGAACATGGACTAGTGCAGGAGATGGTGTCGATATAGTTATTGGTAGGGGTTAGTTGAGGAGTCGGTACCGGTGCCGGTGTTAGTAGCTTGATTCTAGATTTCTTCTCGGGGTAGGTAAGACGACAATATGAGTGGTAGAGGCATATGAGATGTGTACAAGCAAAATACTCTCTTATACAATAGTTACTCACAAGACAGTGATCAGAGGATATGATAAGTACCCATATATGATCAGTGGAGATAAGACAAGCACATAATTAATTACAAAAGCATGCAACCAAAGAGATAGATATCTAGGAACTTCATGACCAGCGTGTGACATTCAGGGCAATGAGATACATTGACCTTGACCATTCTTCCAATGGTAAGTTTGGCTGCTTTTTGGAACTTGATCCACCTAGAAGTAGCTACTAAGTGCCCATATGTTTAGTTAATGGCATAGCGTCCCTCAATTTGCACTCCTTCGATCTGCATCTTGATGACTATTGTGCCCTTTCGTCTGGCCTAGAGTTTCTTTGTGGCACTCTTGGGAATATCCGAGTCAAAGCAAGATATAGATGCACAATTAATAAAAGAAATGCACTGAATCATGTGAAACTTAAGGAGAAGACATTCAGGATAGATTATCTGCCGCCATATACTCACAAACATAGTCCTATGTGACCTAGTGATCACACATGGGAGCTCCACCCACATAAACATGCCTCCACTGAAAGTTCCACTGTCATGCATTAAATTTTTACCAAATTTAATGCAACTCTTATTTAATAAAAAAATTTATTTATTTTATTCAAAATTTTGTTAATTACTTTAATTAACAAACATTCACATAAAAACCCCTGCAACATTTCAATGATACATACTGACTCCCACACATTCAACAATGACTTCTGTGATCGAGGGAACCTTTAACAATAGTAACTAAATCCCTTTGTCTTGAGATATATTACATGTCCGAGATTCAATCTTCAGTATCTCAATACTTAGTTTGATCTCATTACCGACATGCACTCTTTTCTCGTTTCCGTGATATAATATTATAGTGATCACATCACTTGCTTGTAAGCTATCTTAATGTGATATCACCTAGAGGCCCCAGAGTATATCGATCCGTCATCGGGATTGGCAAATTCCACTCTTGATCAATGAGCCTCAACATAACACCTTCGGAATACCTGAACTCATCTTTATAGTCACCCTGTTACGGTGTGACGTTTGATGTTATCAAAGTATTCTTCTGGTGTTAGCAATTAACATGATCTCATGGTCTAAGGATAAAGATTACTTCGTATGATGCTATAGCAATATAAACATAATGACTTTGATCGTAATGCTATACTTCAGATGAATGTTCATCACATCATTCACCAATGCTGTGACCTCGTTATTAATAACATCCAATGTCCATGATTAGGAAACCTTGATCATCTTGTTAATCAACGAGCTAGTTTATAGAGATGCATAACTAGGAACTTTCTATTTGTTTATTAAACACACATATATTAAGGTTTCCGTATTAATACAATTATAGCATGCAAAATAAACATCTATCATATACTTGGAATACATATAATAACAACTTTATTATTGCCTCTCAGGACATATTCCCTTCAAACCCATGGTTGTGAAGCCGATCGATCCAAGACCTCGCGTCATCCCTTTGTGCCTTTGTAAAGCCCAAGGCCATGAGGAGTCATACAATAGTTGAGGCACGAGCGGGAAACGCGTGGATTTGTGATCTAGCGGTGTATCTGATAGTGGGAGCAATACTGTAGTACTTAAATATCTTGTAGCTACTCGAGGCAGAGCAGTCGCTTTCACAAGGGGAGATAGCTGGATCTAGAAATGGACTAGCTCAGGAGTGCACTCATGCAAATCAGCTTACAAGATCGCTTTCGCGGGAAGAATCAACTGTTGATGGACAATGGAAGTCTTGAAACCATGGACACCATTGAAGTTTAAGTTGTTTTCTTGGCTAGCTCTCATGGATCATTGCTATACCTCTGAGAGGTTAGCGTGCAGATGCCTTCCGCACCAGTCAGTGTGCATGTTGTGTGATCAAGCCCAGGAGATCATTGCCCATTTGCTGGTGAGATGTACCTTTGTACGCGAGGTTTAGTTTTACTCACTCAGTTAGATTGGTTTCACTCACTTAGCACCATCAAACGCCTCCTCTCCTAGAGAGTGGGAGATTTGCTGCCAAGACGCAATTCTAGCTAAGATAAGGAGTGGATTCAATTCAGCCATAATGTGCTTGATGCGCATGATTTGACTTAATATAAACAACCAAGTGTTTGAGTCAATGGGATGCTCCCGATGGGTAGTAGTAGGTAGGATTAAGGATACTTGTAAGAAGTGGAAACTGTGTGGTGGAGGTAGGTTAGCGAAAGTAATCCCTTAGTGTTTTCTCGGGTGGAGTGATCATTGAGCGACCGAGTGTGGCACGGATGATTTTTAAAACAAACTCTTTTTATCTTAATATATAGACACGCGGATCTCCTGTGAGTTCTAGAAAAAAGATATACCCTAATGTGTCGGCAAAAGTGGATGTTGATAAACGAAGTCGCAGACGACAACACTAAGGTGACTAATCTTATGGGGGAATCCGTTCAGAAATCATCTTGTGTCCATAGTCTAACCATCGCCGCACTCCAATTTGGTCCGTGGAATCGCAACCTATAGAATTCTCACCATCCAAGAGCCGTTGGGACCGTCTTTGGTGCGGGATCTCCTTGCATGACACTACAGATCTTGAGATGGAGCACATATAACACAGGCCATGAACCACTCTAGGTAGCCAGCTGCTACAATAGAGGGTTTATGCAACCTCAAGCCTAAACATGCTCTTGCAACTCATGGCCACCAAAAAAGTTCGCTGCCGCCACCATCGCTTCCTCCGCCGCTTTGCCCGTCGACACAGCCGTCGTGCTTAGTGAGCGATCAACACATCGGGGGCCACGCCGGGAATGGTGAGTTCTTGGCCGGTAATAGCAGTTGGATTAGATCTTGGAGGAGAGAGGTAAAGAGATGTTAGGTCAATGGACAATACAACAGAGGAGAACTCATCGCCGTCGCCGTCCGCCTTCAGGGTGGCCTCCTCTGGCGGCAGCGCCAGTGGTAAGGGATGGTGGCGATGGAGATAAGGTTCTCCATGTCGACTCTGAGAAGGACACGGGCAGAAATTTTCATTATACCTCCTGATCTTTTTTATGCTAAAAGCCCCTTAAATTTGTGTACTTTAGTACTTTGATCCTCCCAACAGTTGGCAAGTTGGGAAAAAATTTCATTGGCCCCATTAAAGCAATAATATAGCAATATATAGAAATTAAAAAAGAAACTCTCGCTCCGGTTTTATTCTACATCACAGACTCACAGCACCAAACTGAGTGGCAAATATATACTTTTGGCTTGAAGAACGACTAGGAAATGGGGGTAGAATTGGTCAAACTTAGACGTAAGCAAGAAAAGTTAGTGCTGTTACTCCGTACCACCAGGGAAATACTGACTGCGACATTAAGGCATCTTGGTCACGCAAAACGCGTCAATTCCAAACCTAGGATCAGACTCCAGTATATATTCCCTCTCTCTATCTCTGTATCTCTCTCTCGTAGAGTGGGAGAAACACAAAACACATACACGAAGGATGTTTGGAGCATATGGAGCACGAAGGAAGTTTGGAGCATATGGAGCTGGTTGTGTATTCAATTGCAGGCGACCTAGTAAATAGATTCATATCCTTCATTATCAAGAAGTGCAACAACCAAGTAAATCTTGATGAGAAGATGGAGAGGTTGCAACAGCTTCTTCATAGGGTTCACATGGTCGTCGAGGAGTCCGAGGGTCGACACCTTACCAACTCCAAGGTGCTGCTCGAGCTCAAGAAGCTTGGTGATGCCATGTACCGAGGGTATCATGTCCTCGACACCGTCAAGTCTTGGGCCCTTCGCATCTCAAGGGTTGAAGAAGAGGAGGTTAGCAGCTCTGGTTCTTCCATTCACTCTTTTCGCTCCACACGGAGCACTGCCTCTGCCGCTTACCATGAGCTTCAAAGTGCACTGGATAATTTGGAGACCATGGTTTCTAACATGGCAGAGTTTGTCTTGCTCCTAGGTGGATGCGAACGCATGTTTCGCAGCCCTTATGACGCATACCTCTACGTTGATAATTTCATGTTTGGGCGCCGCGATAGAAAACCAGCAGATCATCAATATCTTACTGCAAGATAACCCTACTCCTTCTGCTTCAACCGTACTGCCGATCACAGGCGCCGGTAGAATTGGTAAGAAAACTCTGGTCGCACACGTTTGTAACAACCAAAAGGTCATATCACACTTCTCCTCAATCCTGCACTTGAATGGAGAAAGCTTCTGTAGAACTGAGCACGAAGCGTTCATCCAGGCAGGCCGGACTTTGGTTGTGGTTGAGTTCACTTCAGACGTGGACGACGAGACTTGGCAAAAGTTTTACTCAACAACAGCAGCACATATGGGCAGAGGAAGCAAGATCATAATCATAACCAAGGTTCAGAAGCTAACCCGGTTCGGAACGGTAAGGCCAGTGTGCTTGAACAGTTTCTCACCTGACGAGTATAGCTATCTCTTCAAGGTTCTTGCTTTCGGAAGCACAAACCCGGAGGAGCACCCTCAGTTAGCATCAATAGCGAAAGACATAGCGGCAGTGCTGGGAGGATCAATGATCACGGCAAACGTGTATGCTGATGTGCTGAGGAAGAATCAGAGCGCTAAATTTTGGTTCAGTGTCTGGAAGAAGTACAGCAATGTCGTGTGGAGTAATCTATCGGAATTTGGTGAACACCCAAGGCATCTGATGGATAAAGATCATCCGATTGATATATCCATCATTGCATCGTCAGCTACTCCACTTCGCCTGATGCCTCCGCACGGCGAGAACGATCGTTGCAGAAAGGATTTGCCTAAGGTTCTGTTTGGAGACCTGATTGCCGGTTGTGCAATTTTGCCAAAGGAACAGTTTGAGCTAGTCGCTTGGGAATCGCGGATACCTCCGTATAAAAAGTTTCTTAACGTTGCTAAATTCTTTGATGAGATGAACTTGCCTAATCCTGCAGTTTCACCTAGCAAGAAGCGCCGACGATAGATTAGCCTGCAGTTTCGATGTACTAGTTCTTTGTTGTTTATCATGGCCTTGTAATTTCATTAGTACAGTAATTAAAAAGCAAAGTAGTTTTCTGTGAGTCGTCAACTCACATGAAGTCAAGCTAGTACTGCTGCTATATTTGGTTCTTCGTTGTTTGCTACGGCAGCATAGTCAAAGAAAATAGCTTTCGGTAGTGCGTGGCCCTTTCTTTGTTTGCCCTCGCAATTTAGTCAAACGAAGTCGCTTTCTGTGACTCATCGGCTGGACGCAACCTAGCAATTCTTTTAATTCCGTGTTTACGTTGTTGCTTTTAGTTCACACGAGTGGTCACGAGGTCTGGTGACTGATGTGCACCCTCGAATTTTGGTACTCCCTCTGGCCCATATTAGTTGACTCTAATTTTGCTAAATATGAATGTATATCTAGTACTAAAACTTGTCTCGATATATTCGTATCTAGACAAATCTAAAACAAATAATATGAGTCGGAGGGAGTAGTAGTAAAACATTAGGTGCGCCGTACTATAGATTTTAGGGTGTAAGTATCTAGCCGGCCTTGCACGCGACGCGGAGAAGCGTGATCTTCGCCGTGCCATCCGCCGCTCCGCCCGCAAGCACAAGACGCGGCTCAGCTTCCTCGTCGTCGACTGCCTCGATGACGACACGACCTACTCCGACGACGCGTAAGCGCGTGCCTCCGCCGCCGTAGATGCTCCGGTGAGTAGGTACCACGGTGGAGCTCCGTAGATGCTGGGTCTAGTCTGGATGCAGGACGCAGCATCAATTTTTGACGTACATATATAGATATCGATGATCAAAACCTCTCATATGTATGAATCTGGTGCCAATGTGTGGCGTTTTTTGAATATGCAGTTCGGATCTAGTGTATCTGTTTTGCCCGAGCATTTTACATACTGCAAACGTGGTTTGCAGTACACTGCATCCGGTATCGTAGGATGCGGTATCTGCTAGAGATTCTCTTAAGAAGATTTAATAGATAATATTTTTTGCCAAGAATTAGGTCAAAGGATTATTTGGTAATTTTCTTTAACAGAATAATTGTCCTTTCATGTGGTATCGATCTTAATTAATTTGTATTTAATTCAAATGATTTTAGCCGCCTAGTTCAAATTCGTGGCGCGCCATCACGACAAGTGTCTCCGGACTCATTTGCCTCTTGTTACGTTGCCATCCCACACCGCGGTCGCATGCGAGGAGCTTCACGACACACGTTCGCCTCCCTCATGATCAACCCCCAAACCCTAACCTATTGCGCGGCAGCACGAGAGTGGCGCTGCCACATGCCCTTGCCTCATATTCTATTGATGCCGTCTACTGAACTACCGTGGATCTCATGGCTTTCGTAGACGCGTGAGGTGCTATACATTGTAGCGTGGTGGGTGAAGCGTCATATGTGGCGTAGAGCTCGTCAAGGGGTTCTAAAGCGAATTCTATGTGCTCAACACCATCTACAACAAGGTCCAAAGGCACCGGTCTCAGCCACCAAGATCATAAGAAACTTCTTAACATAAATGGCATGCTTATAAGTTAGTATTAGCATTAGCAACATCTAGTGGTTGAATATGCATCCTCTGGAAGTTTTTCATCTTTTACCATTATATGTTTGAACATGTACAAGAACATTCATAGTTGATTGACAGGTGTCTATATGTCAACATTGTAGTCTTGATGCTAATAGTCATCGTATTGATTACTGGAACATCATGGGGGGTCCACGAGGCGTGAAAAGAGAAGGGGTTTGAGACGTGAGGATGTCTGGGATGGGAAGCACACAAGTTTACCTAGGTTTAGATCCTACTCCTGCAATTAATCCAATATAATCGGCAAAACTAGAGGGTACGGAGTGTTTGACTGATTCGCATGTGCGAGTTTTCATGAATCGTGCCTTAAGGATTGCACTTATGACAACTTATATAGATGCCCGACATAAGGATACATGGAGGAATCCTATCAGCTACGATACAGATTACAACATAGTTGGTAACTACTACATCTTCTACTTCAAGTTTTTTAATGTCAGACCCAAGTTGGTAAACCTTTTGGGCCTTTTCGTAGCCGGAAGGGCCTCCGCCTATCTCGTTGACTAGGCCGCCTGTGGACCCATAGGCGCTAACCCTGGTGGGCCACCCTGGTCTCCAAGGATTAGTACTGATCGTGGATATACTTAGAAAGTATAAACCCGACAGTAGCCCCCGGAGCACTCAAGATCCTTGAGTTGGATTCCTTCTTGAGCTTTAGTGGTCTTTGACATGGAGAATCTTGAAGGGTTCCAGAAAGCGTATAGATAAAATTTATCTGATTCTGATGAAGTCAGACAAACATTTAGTTATTCTTATTTGTTTCTCAACTCGATTCAAACCAATTCGGATTTATTTCTTGGTTAATCTGAGGATACCATTTGAAATTCATGACCTCCACGATGCTTTAGGAGTTACCACATGTTAACCTGACAAACATCCATCACGTCAGGAATATGACATTTGGTGGGTCCCATATTTGAAGAGGATCGAGGGAACTCTTAACTATGCCCAAGAATCGAGGGGACAGAGAGATCATGGCCGAATCTGACGCGATGATTCCTTGACGCATCGACGAAATCTAACAATTTCACAGTTGCCTCACATGAATAACAATACAACTAGATATAAAGGGAAAAATGATAGCCTCGTCATAGTCACCTGTCATCTCATCCATTCCCTCCTTCCTCGTCACTTTCGGACTACCAAGTTCCAAAAGCTTCTCCATTCTTCTCACAATGATGCAAGTTTGAGGTCACTATCATTGGATGGCTCTTCCTCATCCATTGTTGCGGCCACACTGGTACCAGAGAAAAAGGAAGAAAAGAGGGACAAGAGGAGGATCTAGATCCCCTCAACCCTCGTCGAAGTGAAGCTTAAGGAGCTCGAGGATGAGGGATACATCTAGGCTGGTTCCTGGCGGTGTTCCACCAGAGATGAACTTCCAGCGCCGTAGGACGACGAGCGCGTGCACTTGTCCTCCCACATCGACCGGGGTTCATCCTTCCCATCGTAAAAATACTTGACTGGGGTACTTGCTCACTATGTAGTACAACTCCATTGTCTTCCTCCAAATAGCATTTAGAGCTTAGCGCCCATGCCTCTCTCTGCGAGGGGTATCTCAGCATTAGGCCAAGTCTTCTATTATTCCAGTACTACTTTGGTACCCAAAAAACTCTTTATCTAACGGAGGGCCTTTGTACAACACCGGTACGCTTAGTTTAATGCTTAGAAAAACTAAGTGTACCCTAGGGTCTACCCTAGTGATTTATTAAAGAAGTGGGCCAAGACCTTTTATCATAAGGATATGTTGGCTCCACAGCAGACGTAAGGTCTCGCTTCCTTTGTCGATGACACAGTAACCCCAATGTCACCATGGGATGCCAAGATGGATGAGCTTTCAGATGTACTTATCTCCACAACAAGGTTGATATAATTATTAGTAAAGAAGAAGGCCCGCACGACACCGAATTGATGCACTCCTGGCTTGATCATCATATCCAGTCACTGTAGTGTTAGACCACCTTATGTGCGTGGTCATGGATTCCAAGACAGGTAACCTTCGGGTAAGTCATAGTCCGATTTCCCGGGCATAGTATACCAAGAGCTGAGGTTCTTGGCAAAGGAACATATCGATTCCAAGATCTCGGATGTTTCTCTACCCATGTATATCATTTAAACTCCAATCCCCAAGGTAAATATGACATCTTCAATCTTCAATTGGTTTACACCTCAACACTTCTTCCAACCCGCACACTGAATATATTATCTGACTTGCAGTTGGAGGATCCTCTCGAAGAGGAGCTTACTCCTTTCGAGGGATATCTAGAAGCATTGGTAGATATGGAGGAAGAGTTGGAAGAGTAGATGGCTCCACGCGCGAAGAAGTGCACGGCTTCCGCCATCACCATCTAAACCGTAGACACTACCGGGGGTTGTACCTCCCAAGCTTCTTGTGGTTAAGAAGTAAGTTTTTGCCTACTGATGTATATTGTTATCAGTTCGTCTTGCTTTCTGCTGGCCCCTACTAATTTTTAGTATTGTTTTAGTGTAGGGCCAAGACTTAAGGCTTAAAGGTGTTGCGGCCAAGTCGGAAAAGAACTTGGTCCAACAGAAGTTAAAACTAGTTTCTCCAGCTATTACTCCTTCTACTCCAGCTCCACCATCTACCATGGAGCTAGAGATGGAGATTTCTTCTAGCTCTCCAGATCTTGAAAGTTAATCCATCCTAGAGGGGGATACCCACAAAGATCTGGAAGCAACTTTCATGAGAAAAAGAAGAAGTGAAATCGATGGAGAGAGACCGTTTGGTAGGAAAAGAGAAAGGGAAGGAGAAATTCTAGCAAACACATGTAATTCCAAAAATTGGAAGTTTGTAATTTAAGAAATGGAAGTTTTGAATAGTAGCCCTATTTGTGAGTGTCACCATACATGGTTAGAGCATCTCCATCGGTGCCCCCAACATATCCCCAATAGTAGTTGGGGGTTGGGGATGAAAAATGGCTCGTAGCGACACCCCCATATATTTCTAGAAAGTGAGGTGGCCTAGGAATCGGTCTGGCACTCTCTTGCCATATGCCCATAGGCACAGATTGCCAGCAATGCGCGCCACGTCGGATGATACGTTGCAAACATATCCATAATTTTTTATGTTTCATGCTTGGTTTTATCTACTTTCTTATGTTTTGTCCACACTTTGGAGTACTTTCTATACACTCTCGTGGAGTAACCTATTAACAAGAGCCACAGTGCCAGCTGCCTGTATTCTGCTTTTTTGGTTTCCAGGAAAGTCAGAAAATGAATATTCTCGGAATTTGATGGGACAAAGACAAAGTCAGTTTTCACCGAGGGGGACACGGAGCCAAAATACGAGACGGACAGGGGCCAGAGGGCCTCCACACCACCTGGCCGCGCGGCCAAGCCTGGCCCGCGCCAGGGGGTGGTCTGGCCGCCTAGGGCACCCCCTCGGCCTCCCCTTTCTCCTATAAGATGCCTCCGATACATAAACCCTAAGTACCCAATCAAAATTCCACGAAAGATTCTGTAGCCGCTGTGATCTCCATCCCTAGATCGGGAGGGATCTGAAGCTCTTCCCGGCACCCTACCGGAGGGGTGAATTCACCCTAGAGGCCTTCTTCATCACCATCCAAGCCTCCTGTGTGATGCGTGAGTAGTTCATCCTTGGACTACGGGTCCATGTAGTAGCTAGATGGCTGGTTCTTCTCCTTTGTGCTATCATGTTTAGATCTTGTGAGCTCCGTTCACGATCAAGATCATCTATTTGTAATCCTACCTGTTGTGTTTGCGGGGATCCAATGGATATTGAGATGCTATTTCAGATTGATTATTGATTCTATCATGTCTTTGTTATTTTTGATCTTGATTGCTTTCCGTTGTTAGTAGCTATCTTGGCCAAGTAGATGCTACCAACTCCAATAGTTAGTATTTATGCTCGATAGTGGGTTCATGCCTCTCGTAATCCGGGGAAGTGACATAAATCTCTAAGGTACTAGATGTGTTGTTGCTACTAGGGAGAAAACAACAATCATTTGTTCATAGAACAATCGTATTGTTTACTTTACACGCAATGCGTAATGCAATTATCTGTTGCTTGCAACTGAATACTCAAGGGGGTTCGGATGATAACCTGAAGGTGGATTATTAGTCATAGATGCAGTTTGATTACGATATATGTATAATGTTGTAATGCCCAATCAAATCTCAAAGGAGTCAAGATGTTTAGTATATGCATGATTTCTTTCTCGATGCTTGTCAATTGCCCCGCTGTAATTTGTTCACCCAACATGTCATCTATCTTAAGGAGAGCCACCACTAGTGAACTATGGACCCCGGTCCTTTCTTTTACCATCAATCTACAACCGTTTACTTCTTTCTGTTTACTTTTTGCAAACTATTACTTTCTTCCATACAATACGTTTAATCCTTTGTTTTCAGAAAAACCGTTGAGATTGACAACCTCACTCTAAGTTGGGGCCAAAGTTATGTGGTTGTGTTGTGCAGGTTTCCATGTTGCTACTGCGCTGTTAGTGCGCCCTGCAAAAGTCCAGCTAGCAAAACGTTGGAGGTGTTTCCTTGCTCCTACTGGTTCGATAAATCTTGGTTTCATAACTGAGGGAAAACTTGTTGTTGTGCTCATCATACCTTCCTCTTGGGGTTCCCCAACGAGCTTGATACATTTTGGGCCATCAAGGACTTTTTCTGGAGCCGTTGCTGGGGAGTCAAGGACATCTTCACAAGGGGAGTCTCTCATACCCAATCTCTTTACTTTGTTTTATTTGTTTTGCTTAGTTTATTTTTGCTTTGTTTATTTGTTTCTTTATTAAAAACACAAAAAATGACCACTCTTGAGAACACTAAGTTGCGTGACTTCACTAGCACCAGCAACAATGATTTCATGTGCACATGATGGGGATATGCCAAAGGGGGTATGCCTAGCAGGTCGTTCCGATTGGGCCGTAGGGCCTGTGAGTGTGCCTGAAGGACGACAACTGGACTACGACTGAAGGAGAAGCCTGGCGACTAGAAGCTGAAGGCCCAGAAGCATACCTGAAGCCCAGTCGGATTAGGTCAGAAAGCCTCCGAGTCCATATCTGGCTCGGTTGTAACTTGTAAAACCTAGCTAGATGACTCCTATATAAACCTCCCTAGGGTATCCTAACGACTCACGTTCCATCATACACCCCCTCAAGTGACTCGCTGCTTAGACGCCGAGCTCGCCACCCTTGTAACTCGCTCTCCAATGATCTAATCTAGCAGGAGTAGGTCTTTACCCTCTGGGGGACCAAACCTGGCTAAACCCATGTGCATCTGCCCCCATCTCGCACCGCAGATGGCTGCCAACTCTTCCTCACGTTACAGCCAATCGCTGCCAGTGGCAGCGACTGTCGTGGCCATTTCCACGACAGTGGCGCCCACCGTGGGGCATGGCGGGACTGGCCTGAGTTCTGCGGCGAGACCCTACTCGCCGATCGATCAGCCACTCGCCACCGGTCGCTTGATCGCCATCGGCGGGATCTTACAGAGCCTGCCCAACAGCTACATCCTGGGGTCACGCCTGGTCACTCACGACGCGGTGATGCCGGTCAGCTCCATCAACCTCTTCGTTGGCTTCACCGGCACGGTCGACCTAGCTGCAATGGTGATCATCAGCGGATCGCCACCGCACCGCGATCTGCTCTCGGAGGAGCAGGTCCGCTCCATTAGGAGCCTCGTCAGCGAGTACGACTCGGCCGCTAGCGACACGGCAAATACCAATGCCGCCACCAACGACGAGGCCCTAAACGACGATGCCGACTCCGCGACCCCTGCCTCGGTCGATGGATCTATCACCACCGCATCACGAGAGGACTCCATCACGCGAGTCTCCAACCCGGAGGATTTCAAGGACCCCTCCATCCTCGGGATCTTTGACTCTGACTCTGGCTCGGAATTGCCCGAAGAATTCTGCACCAGATGCAATCGCTTCAACGCGATCTACATGGCGGGCAGCACGGCCGCCCCGCCAGATCCTTTCGCCACACCGATCACGCCGACTGCGACGGCCACAAAGGTGGAGGAAGCCTACCTGCGGCTCGCGGAGGCGCAACGCAACGAACTCGCCGAGCGTGAGAAATACCGCCTCGAGCGAGAAACAGCGCGGGAGCTATCAGTCTATCACCAGCGCCGCATCAGGACCCGCCTGAACTCCAACGTCTAGGGCCGCATCCTGAACTTCAACGACGAAAGCGACCCCACACGCGCCGCCGAGCACGGATACTGCGAGAACGTGCCACTAGGCGGAAGCAACCCCGCGAGACCACCACCCGGCGCACCGGTGACCGGAGCCCCTCCACCACCCATCGGCCGCACGCCCTCGCCGGACCAACCACGGATCATCCTCTTGCCTCAAGCCCGCGACGCCAATGGACTACCACTATACTCCACCCCAATGGACAACATCGTCGCGGCCGAAGCCGCGATCGCCAACCTCCACGGCCAAGGCGACAGCGCGCTACAGATCCAGTACGCTAAGGCCGTACTCGTTAGGGCCGTCGAGCAACAAGCTGCGGGAGTCGACCCACTGGGGCGGATGTACTCCTGATCCTCAGCAAGTAGGGCGGCATCAAGCGGCCACCCCACCGTCGCCAACGCATTGACTTGCCCACCACTGTAGCCCCTGGCGAACCAACCACGGGACGCCAACCCCGCGTTGTCCACCAACGAGCCGCGACCGGCGAATCACTCGGTTGCCGCCAACGGGCAGCCCCTTGTTGCCCGAACGAACATCATCAACAACCAGGCGTGGCGGGCGCGCCAGCCCAAAGACTTGAGGCACACCCTCACCAACCGCGGCTACCCAGAACCAAGAGGCTCGCTCAGTCGAGTCGGGCCGCAATGCTTCGGGCCCATGATCCGTGGGAAAAAATACCCCGCCAAGTTCAAGGCTCCAAAGGAGATCGAAAAGTACGACCCGACGTACGATCCCGCTGTCTGGCTGGACACATACCTCATGGCAATGGGAATCGCAGGCCACACCGACCTGCTCGCCGCTCGCTACCTCCCCTGATGATGGAGGGTGCGACCCGGCAATGGATCAACACCCTCCCCGCCGACAGCATCGATTCCTTGGAAGAAATGCGGGACGCCTTCATCAGGCACTTCGAGGGCTCCTACACCCGCGCCACCACCATAGAAGATCTGGAGCGATGCATCCAAGGAAAACGCGAGTCGACTCGCCGTTGGATCCAAAGATGGCAAGAACTGTGGATCAACGCCTCCGGCATCCACCCAGACATGGCGATACATTGCTTCAAGAACGCGTGCCGGTATGAACCCCTGGTCGCTAAGATCAAGAGGGTCTACCAGACACTCGACAACGTCCCCGACCTCCCCGAGATCGCCAAGCGCTATGCGGAGGAGAACCCCAACCAAGACTCTGACGATGGATCGGGAGGACGGCGCCGAACCAGCATCCACGAAAGCGGGCGCCTCCACGACATGCGCTACAACAACACCCGCATCACCGGCAAGCGCCGCACGGACGGGCAAGTCGACTTCTTCGCCAATGCCAGCTAAGGCCAACGCGAACCCAAGAGTTACCGCCACGACAGAGGAAACTACCGAGACAACGGAAACTACCGCGCCAACAACATAGCGAGGCCAAAATTCGACCCCGCTGCCCTGCTCATCTTCCATAGCAGGGAGGGAAAACCCGCCACCCACACTACCGCTGATTGCCACTCTCTCAAAGAGATCGAGAAGGCGAGGCGAACAAGGCAGGACCCCAATAACAACCCACCTCGGGACAATGGGAATGGTGGCGGCTTCGGCACCGCCGTTGGCTCGCTACACACCTTCACCGGACTTGGCACCAAGCGCGAGAAGAAGGTGCTCGCTCGCGCGGTTGCCGTTAACGCGGTGACACAAGTCGACATCCCTCGCTTCCTAAATTGGTCCGAGCAGAGCATCACCTGGAGTCGCCAGGACCACGCGCAAAGAATCGAGTAACCAGGGCGAGTCGCCCTCGTAGTCAGGCCCAAGGTGGCCGACTACTGGCTGCCCAAGACACTAATGGACGGTGGGAGCTCCATCAACATCATGTACCTGGACACGTTCAAGAGGCTACAACTCCCAGAAGCAGCCATTGAGCCAACCCTGACAACCTTCCACGGCATCATCCCTGGTCGGAAGGCGTACCCGATCGGAAAAGTGATGCTGTCAGTCACCATCGACACTCCGACAAACTACCGCACGGAGAGGATTGTATTCGAGCTGGTGAACTTTCGTAGCCCCTACCACTGCGTCCTGGGTCGCCAGGCATTCGCAAAGTTCATGGGGACCCCTCACTACGCCTACAACATGATGAAACTCTCTGGGCCAAGCGGCATCATCACCATCCACGGCGACCCCGACATGGCCATGGAATGCGAGGACAAAGGAGCCAAGCTCGCCGACGCCATCATCGCTGCAGAGACCGATCATGCGGAGGAACTCGCTAAATATGCGGGCAACATCAATAAGGATGACCCCACCATCCTGAAGAAACCAACTGCCACGAAATCCACGTTTGTAGCAACCATGCACACCCGCACCGTCGAGCTCGTCCCGGGCGACTTTAGCCAGACGGTTACCATCGGGGCGCATATGAGCCCCGCATAGGAAAGCGCGCTCATTGGGTTCCTCCGTGAGAACCGCAACATCTTCAGATGGAAGCCATCTGACATGCCAGGTGTCCCGAGGGAACTCGCTGAGCATAAACTCAACACCGACCCCAAAGTGCGACCAGTAAAGCAGTCGCTACGGCCCTTCAATGAAGAGCATCGTCGAGCAATCGCCGAAGAAGCATAGCGCCTGCTAGCCGCAGGCTTCATCCAGCGAATCAAATACTCCAAGTGGCTAGAAAACCCAGTCCTGGTTCTAAAAAAGAACAACACATGGAGAATGTCTATCGACTACACCAACCTCAACAGCGCCTGCCCGAAGGAGGAGTTCATCCTATCGCGCATCGATCAGATCATCGACTCGACCACCAGATCGGAGTCGCTATGCTTCCTTGACGCTTACTCTGGTTTTAACCAGATCAAGATGGCGGTCGAGGACGAGGAGAAGACGACGTTCATCATGCCAGTCGGCGCCTTCTGCTACACGACCATGACGTTCAACCTCAAGAACGCCAGCACCACATACCAGAGATGCCTGCAGGAGTGCCTAGCAAGCCAAATTGGCCGCAACATTCACGTCTACATCGACAACGTGGTGGTAAAATCCACCCGCCAGGACGACCTACTCGTCGACCTAGCCGAAACCTTCGCAAACATGTGGAGGTACAACATCAAGCTGAACCCCGAAAAATGTACCTTCGGCGTGCCCACCGGACAGCTCCTGGGATATGTTGTCTCCAAGTGAGGCATCGAAGCCAACCCCACCAAGATCGACACCATCGCGCGACTCAGGAAACCCGAGTGCCTGCGCGATGTCCAAAAGTTGGCAGGGCGAGTCATGGCCCTCAATCGCTTCATCGCCCGACTAGGCGAGAAGGCAATGCCGCTCTACCGCTTGATACGCAAGAACCCCACGTTCCAATGGGACGCGAAGGCTGACGATGCACTCAAAGCGCTCAAAGAAGTGCTACTCATGGCTACACTCCTCGCCGCTCGACTCGACAAAGAGCCAATGCTCGTCTACGTCGCGGCCTCCACTCGAGTCGTCAGTGCCGTGATGGTCGTCGAACGATTGGAGGAGGGCAAGGAGCGCCTCATACAACGCCCTGTCTACTACATCAGTGAAGTCCTGATAGATTCACGACAACGCTACCCGTAGTACCAAAAACAGGTGTGCACGGTATTCCGACCTCAACGGCGACTCCCACACTACTTCCAGGAGCACCCGATCACGGTGGTCTCCTCCGCACCCCTGCAAGACATAATACGCAAGCGCTAGGCGACCGTGCGAGTCGCCAAGTGGGTAGTCGAAATCGGCATCCACAACATCAAATACGAGCCCCGCAAAGCGATCAAGTCACAAGCCCTGGCTGATTTCCTCGCAGATTGGGAAGAAGCACAACAGCCAGAGAAGCTCCCCTAGCTCCACTACTGGTCGCTCCATTTTGACGGCTCCAAGAACGCCTACGGCGCAGGGGCTAGGGTCATACTGACCTCTCCCAAAGGAGACAAGGTCCGCTACGTGCTCCACCTCAACCTCAATCCCTGCACCAACAACATGGCAGAATACGAGGCCCTCCTTCACGGCATGAGAGCCGCTAAGGAGATGAACGTCAACCGCCTACGATGCTATGGAGACTCCGACCTAGTCGCCGGCCAAGTCGCCGGGATGTGCGACGCCGTCTCCCCAACAATGATCACATACCGCCAAGCGGTAGACCAGTTGGGAGGACACTTCGATGGCTACTCCGTCGAGTGAATCGACAGGCGCAAAAACGAGGAGGCAGATGTCCTTTCCCGCATCGGATCGACCCGACAAGCGCCACCAGTAGGCGTCTTCCTCGACATCATCCACAAACCATCGGTTAGCCCACCAAAAGAGATCGACATCGGGATACCACTACAACCAGAACCGGCCTTAGTTGCCATGGTTGTGGAGCCTAGCGACTGGACAACACCATAAGTCACCTTCCTGGAGCACAAAATCCTACCAAGCAATGAGACGGAGGCGCGAATGATCGTGCGCCGCTGCAAATCCTTCGTCATCATCAACGGCGAGCTCCACAGATGTAGCGTGACCGGCGTGTTCCAGCACTGCGTACAGCCAGAAGAAGGCCGCAAGATCCTCTAGGACATTCACGCTGGCGACTACGACCATCACGCCGGCGCCAAGTCGCTAGTTGCCAAGGCCATGCGACACGGTTTCTACTGGCTCACCGCACACGTCGACGCCACCAACATCGTCCAGCGATGAGTCGGGTGCCAGAAGTACGCCCACCATACGCACCTCCGTGGTTCGGCACTCAAGACCATCCCCATCACATGGCCATTCGCCGTATGGGGCATGGACATGGTAGGCCCGTTCAAGAAGGCCCCATCTGGCTTCACCCATCTCCTGGTCGCGGTTGACAAGTTAATCAAATGGGTCGAGGCCAAGCGAATAAAAAAGTGTGATGGCAAGACGGCCACCAAGTTCTTACGCAAGCTCATCTACCGATACGGCTACCCGCACAGCATCATAACAGACAATGGCACCAACTTCGCCAAGGGGGCCATGGCGGAATTTTGTGAAGAACATGGCATACAGCTCAACCTCGCTTCAGTCGCCCACCTGGAGTCGAATGGCCAAGAAGAATGCGCCAACCAGAGCATCCTCCATGGGCTCAAGACGCGACTCCAGGTGCCCCTCGAGTGCACCCCAGGATGTTGGGTCGACGAGCTCCCCTCCGTCATATGGGGAATCCGCACTTCCGTCAATCGCTCCACCGGGTTCACACCCTTCTTCATTGTGTATGGTGCCGAGGCCATAATTCCAACTGACCTAGAGCACGATTCACCTCGAGTCGCCAACTACATCAAGGCGACCAGCGAGGTCGCCCGCCAAGACAACATCGATCAACTCGACAAGGCACACGACCTGGCTTGATCTCGCACCACCATATACCAGCAAGGACTCCGCCGCTACCACAGCCGCCGAGTACAAACTCGCACCTTCCAGGAAGGCGACGTGGTCCTACGACTGGCCCAAGACAAGAAAGGCATGCACAAATTCTCCCCCCATGGGAGGGGCCATTCGCCATAGGATGAGTCCTCGGCAATGACGCCTACTACCTCATCGACATACGGGGTGACAACCAGCTCGAGGTCGGGAGGCCATGGAATGTAAACCTCCTCAGGAAGTTCTATACTTAGAACCTGGAATTGTACTCAGCTGGCATATATAATGAAATTCATCCATATCGCACCAATTGTGTCTACTCTCCATATTCTTGTGCCACTCACACTCGTACATATTAGCAATACGCTACTCACGGAAGTCAACCTCTGGTCGAGCGACCGGCACGGCTAAGTAGTGCGGCACAAGGGCACCGGAAATACTCGGGCCTTGGGTCGTCCACCAAAATGCCAACCCGGAGCTGCCATTGGGGTCGCCTAGCCCGACTGGCCCACCGGGCCAAGACAACTGGTATACGCTTCTCACAGCGACCTGTCCCTCCCATCCTCACGCAAAGCGACTCGAACAGTTAAGTACCACGCATGGGGACTCCGCAAAACGGGAACCCCCACGTAGCTCGGGAACACACGAAGTAAGAGAGCTGCCTTGGACTCGCCAAGCGACTGGCTCTCCGGGCCAGGGGACGAGACGCGTTACAAATAACGCATTCACAACCTGCAACAGGAACACGACCAATATGGTTGGGTACCATGCTCGGGGAATCGCCTACAAATCAATCCTACTCGTGCTCGGGGACTCGCCACTCAGAAGACGCGAGAGATAAAACAATGCACAACCAAAACAAAACACAAAAGTATACAATTGAGTTATACCCCATTAAAGGGCGGACGCGCTCGGGGACTCGCTCAATCAAAAATAAACACACCACACAATCCTGGTCGCAATACGATTCGATTGACTCCCCTTGGCATACATTACAGCAGTCGCCACTTGGCATACATCACAAACTGCCCAACTACATTGTTTATTCCACAGGTCCTGAAGAAGAAGCACCGCCACCTCCCTTGACACGAACAAAAGGCTGCCACGGGTTCGTCGGGTACATCGTCAGCAACTTCGACAATGTCGACCGGAAGGACTGCTCCGACTTCATATCGTGATGCTCCGGCTCGGGGTCGCTAGGCGCCAACACCGTTTCCTGGTATGGCAGCAGATCCCCCATAGCGAGCACCTGATTGGCATAAGGGGCGGCCTTTGCAGTCAGCTTCAGTACCTCTCACATCTCCACCATGCCGGTCGCTGATGGGTAGCCACTCGTCACGTCGTCAAGGTCAAAGTCGTCAGGAAAGTGGGCGAGACCTAAGCTGAACGCCGTGGTGGCCCCGCGCCTGAACGCCGAGCGTGCCATCCACTCCACAACAACATGCACCTCCTCTAGATAGCGCCAGACCTTCGTAAGCCCCCCAGGAATTACCTAGGTGGGGGACATGCCTTGAAGAACCGCTTGGACACGTAACGCCAAAGGTGTGTCCGCGTTCACCATGGCAGTCACGCACTGCGAAGCGTTGAAGGTCTGAACCACCGGGTCACTTTGGCCTATCATAGCTGCAAAATCAGACGTCGATGAAACTACGGACCTCCCCAATCAGGGACTCGCCAAACATGTGAGGCAAAGACGGAGATTCACCAAGAAGTTTGCGGCAGTTCTCCGTGACATGCTTCTCCAAGGCGGCTTGATCGTTGTGCAGCCCCACGATGATCGAATCCGCGGCTTTGCATTCCTCCTTAGCCGCAGCGACAGCAGCCTTCGCTCGGTCCTCCAAAGAAAATCAGGCCGCTCTCGCCTCCTCCAAGTCTTCGATCAGGGAGGCCATTCGTCCATTCGCCGCATCCAGCTCGGCGACTAGAACATACCCTTTGTGGGCCTTGGAAATCGTAGCCGAAAAACCATATGAAAGAGAAACCATCAGCGGGCCATACACCAATAGTTCACACTTAACAGAGGAAAGGACAGAAAAGAAGATACTCAACAATAGTTTGCGCAGATCACGCTCCAAGCGCTCCCTCACGGCCTGCCGATCGGTCGACTCCCTTTGCAAACCCTGTAAACAAAGAACACACCTCAGCACTTACCAAAATCAACATCTAGTTCCTAGCCGCTGAAATTCATCGACTAAGAACTCGGGGACTGGAGAGTAGGAAAAAAATTCAATTCCTAACCGCCGAAATTCAGCAACTAGGAATTCGGGGACTGGAGAGTAGAAAGAAATTCAGTTCCCAGCCGCTGAAATTCAGCGACTAAGAACTCAGGGACTGGACATACCTGAATAGCGGCGCCAAGCATCCTTTGAAGTTCTCCGGCGTCAGTCGACGGGATCGTGAAGGAAGTGTGCCCACGACGGGACCCAATGTCTGCATCCACGATCTCCGGACTCTGCGGAGACTGGGTGTCCGCCATGCCTGGAAACCTCCTAGCCATGAAGCGCGGGAACATCGCCGACACTCTGGCGGGGGCACTAGTTGTCGGGGCCGGCGCCTCCGGCGCAGCCACAACCAAGACTGGCTCCGATTGCGCCGCCACCACTCCTTCAGCGACTGCCACAAATTCGGGCTCCGCGGCGCCGTCCATGGCTGTGGCATCGTCGGCACCCCCTTCTGCTTCTTCGCGCCTTCCGCGGTCGCTACATCTCCGGTGGATTTTCTCTTCTTGGGGAGGTCGCCCTCTCCCATGGTGGTGGCCAACGGAATCTTCGCCACCGAAGGATGGCCAATCTTCTTGGCTTCAGATCTGCCCGAATTCCCAGAGTCAATATAACAACAACACAAAAACAAGAGGCAAGTCAGAATGAAGAATCAATACTCACTTAGCGACCGGGAGAACGCGAAGCCCGTAGCTGATGTGGGCAGGCTTGTCCAATTCTGGACCTAGCTTGCGAGTGAGCCCCCTGTCAAAGACGTCTGAAGCCCACGACACTGCGGGCTTCCTCAACGATGAAGCCGCAGTCGCCGGAACCTCCGGCTCCGAAGACGCAGCCGCTCTCGACGGCTGTGGCGACTTAGATGTTGCTTCCTTAGTTGCTTCATGGTTTGGAACCCCCGAAACCGTTGGCGCAATCACCGCTAGGGGAACCTCTACCGCTGCCTCGGTGTCCTCTCCCTCCAACCCGTTCGTCGGGATCATGTCCTTTGGGGCTTTGCGCGAGACTTCAGGGGAGTCTTCATCGTCGGAGTCGTCATCTGACTCAAACACCACCACCGACTTGGACGGCGATGTTGGCTTCTTCGCTGGTGAATTCGGCTTGCGTACGGGCTTCGATGGCATAGTAGTATGCCAGGACATGTTCTCCTGCGCGACCTCGTCGCCTCCATCGTGTTCATCCAGGATGCGGCTTGCCTCAAACTCACGCTGTTTCTGCATGCGGGTCTTGCGAGCCACAGGCGCTGGGGGAGGATCCTCCTCCTCCTCCCCATCGCTATCGGAAGAGTCTCCCTCGGAGTCTTCCTCGAGTTCCTGGGTAAGTTCTTCATCGAGCGGAGGAAGCCAACCCTCCAACACCTGAAAAAGCTGAGAACCACCACGAGTAAACACCAAATGCAGTGACTGAGAATTGAGGTGCGGAAATAGCGACTAGGGAGAAAAACTTACTGTGGGGGCTTCATTCTTCACGGGAGTGTACGGGGCGAGCCCAACCGATACGCTTGTGAACTCTGCGTCAGTGATCTTTTTCAGGGCGGCCTTGTAATCTCGGCCTCCCATGATTCCTTACTGGTTCGGGAGGGGTCGTGCTTCCCGCTATATTCATACATCCAATGCGGCTGGGCCGCCAGCGGAACCAGACGCCGCCCAAGACAGCAGTTGTAAAGGTTGATCAAAGTCAACCCTTGGTCCTTCAGCTTCTGGATCTGGTCCATCATCTCCGCGACGGCCATCCTCTGGTCTTTGGGAAGCTTCTTCGGCGCCAACCGGCAAGGCTCGCTCCTCTCGGTGACAAACTCGGGAAGTCCCACCTCGCTGGAGGCAGTGGATTCTTTTATGTAGAACCAGCTCTTCTTTCACTCGTTGGCGGCCTTCTTCGGCAGACGGAGATTGATGAAATTAGCCTTCGGCTTCAATTGGAACGTGACGCCGCCTGTGGCCAATATCAAGCCACCGGACACCTCGCGCCCTATGCGGCCATGGAAGAGCTCCAACCACAGCGGAAAATATGGCCTGGAGCCGGGATGGCACTCACAGAAGGCAACGAAGATAGCCAGCTGCTCGATGCTGTGCGGGCCGAGATCCGACGGTTTGATCGTGTAATACGCGCAGAAGCGGCGGAAGAAGAGCGAGGTGGGTAATCGTAGACCCCTTTCAAGATGGCTGGAAAGCAGATGAATTCGCCAGCTTGCGGCTTCGGCTCGGTCTCGGAGGAGGGGGAACCTGCCAGTTCCCCTTGCGGAGGACCCCGGCGTCCTCGAAATACTTGAGCTGGGCTGTGGTGCATTTGGATTTTCCCCATGAGCCTTTGGGAGGCACCATCAGGTAGGACGTGGAATTGCACGGTGTGGACGGATCGGAAGGATGAAGGCAGGAAGGTTGGGGACAGGAAGAACGAATATGGGAGAATAAAGAATGCGGGGAAGATTTGAACTGAATCATCACTCCCCTTATATGGGAATGCCACCCGCCAAAATCAGGGTAGCCGTTACTCACGGTAATTGTGCTGAAGTTACCGTTGGAAATTCCAACGGATAGTTTGACCAAAACTGACGGTCCAACTCCTCCATTCCACCCACTACCCGCTAGTCTTCCACTCACCGAAGCGGCGACTCGACAGTAGTAACATTCGTTGGGGTGGCGAGTGGAGGCCTAGGGAAAATCTCCTTGGTTTTAATGGAGTCCATCGCCGACTCGACTAGGCGTCCAAATTGGGCTCACCTACTTCGATCGCCAACGGGACACCTGCGCCTGAATCAACGATGGCCTCGGGGACTACTGATGGGGATATGCCAAAGGGCGTATGCCCAGCAGGACGTTTCGATTGGGCCAAAGGGCCTGTGAGTGTGCCTGAAGGACGGCGACTGGACTACAACTGAAGGAGAAGCCTGGCGACTGGAATCTGAAGGCCCAGAAGCATAACTGAAGCCTAGTCGGATTAGGTCAGAAATCCTCCAAGGCCATATCTGGCTCGGTTGTAACTTGTAAACCCTAGCGAGGTGACTCCTATATAAACCTCCCTAGGGTATCCTATGGACTCATGCTCCATCATACACCCCCTCAAGTGACTCGCTGCTTAGATGCCGAGCTCGCCACCCCTGTAACTCTCTCTCCAATAATCTAATCTAGTAGGAGTAGGTCTTTACCCTCCGGTGCCGAACCTGGGTAAACCCATGTGCATCCGCCCCCATCTCGCACCGCAGATGGCCGCCAACTCTTCCTCACGTTACAATCAATCGCTGCCAGTGGAAGCGACTGCCATGGCCATTTCCACGACAGCACACCTATTGCTCCACCTATTCCTGAAGCTACTTTCTTTGAAATTAAACCTGCTTTACTCAATCTTGTTATGAGAGAACAAATTTCTGGTATTGGTAATGAAGATGATGTTGCTCATCTAAATAACTTTGTTGAACTTTGTGAGATGCAAAAGCATAGGGATATGGATGGATATATTATGAAGCTTAAATTGTTTCCTTTCTCTTTGAGAGGAAAAGCTAAAGAATTGTTGAATTCTTTAACTAGGAATAGTATTGATTCTTGGATTAAATACAAAGATGCTTTCATTGGAAAATACTATCCTCCTGCTAAGATTATATCTATGAGAAGTGAAATAATGAAGTTTAAACAATCTGATAATGAACATGTTGCTCAAGCTTGGGAAAGAATGAAATCTTTGGTAAAGAATTGTCCCACTCACGGACTGACTGCTTGGATGATTATCCAAACCTTTTATGCAGGATTGAACTATTCTTCAAGAAATCTACTGGATTCTGCTGCTGGAGGTACCTTTATGACCATTACTTTGGGTGCTGCAACAAAGCTTCTGGATAATATGATGCTTAACTATTCTGAATGGCATACTGAGAGAGCTCCACAAGGTAAGAAGGTAAATTATGTTGATGAAACCTCCTCCTTGAGTGATAAAATTGATGTTATTATGTCTATGCGTGTTAATGGTAAAGCTCATATTGATCCAAATCATGTTCCCTTAGCCTCTTTGGTTGCTCAAGAAGAGCAAGTTGATGTGAACTTTATAAGAAATAATAATTTTAGCAACAATGCCTACAGGAATAATTTTGGTAATAATAATTACAGGCCATATCCTCCCAACAATGGTAATGCTTATGGAAATTCCTACAACAATAATAGGAGTTCTCCTTCCAAACTTGAAGTTATGCTTAAAGACTTTATTAGTAAACAAACTGCTTTCAATAAAACTATTGTGGAGAAACTCTCTAATGTTGAAAGAAATATAGCATCATTGGCTGAAGCTCAACCTTCTTTGAATAAAATGGCTACTAAACCTGAAACTATTGATAATCCCTTTGCTGCTACTAATGCCATACAAGTTAGAATTGATGAAAATGTTAGATTATTAGCTAAGTTGCATGCTAAGTGGGAAAGAGAAGATGAAATTGCTAGAAACATTAGTGTTTCTACAATCACTACCACTAGTGCCGAGGCTAGTAATAGCTCTACTACTTTAGATGATAATTATGATTTTGATCTTCATGGTTGTAACATCTCTGAAGTTATTAAGTTCCTACAAAAGCTTGCTAAAATTCCTAATGCTAGTGCTATGAATATGGTCTTTACAAAACACATTACTGATGCTCTCATAAAAATTAAAGAATAAAAGATGAAACATAAAGCTTCTATTCCTATAAAACAAGAAGATGGTTGGGAACCCATCATCAATATGAAATTGAATGATTTTGATTTCAAAGCTTTATGTGATCTTTATAGTAGTATTTCTATTATGCCAAGAAGGTTTTATGATATGCTTGATTTTCCACCATTGGAAGATTATTATTTGAATGTCCCACTTGATGATAATGCTAAAAAGAAACTCATGGGGAGTATTAATGATGTTCTTATTATGGTTAACAGTGCCTATGTCCCCGTTGATTTCTATGTTTTGGATGTTGAATGCAATGCTTCTTGTCCTATTCTTTCGGAAGACCCTTTCTTAGAACTGTTGGTGCCATTATTGATATGAAAGAAGGCACCATTAAATATCAACTCCCACTCAAGAAAGGTATAGAAGACTTCCCTAAGAAGAGAGAGAAGATTTCTTTTGCCTCTCCTATGAAAATAAAATTTGCTCTTAATGCTTCTTCATTTGAGAACATTTGATTCTTTTTCTTGCTTCTTATGCCTAACTTAAAGGCGTTAAAGAAAAGTACTTATTGGGAGATAATCCAATAGTTTTAGATGAGTCTTGGAAGTTATTGCTTCAGTAATAACCACTACTTATCCTTTTTATTTGCTTTTTGTGCCAAGAGTAACCTCTAATGAGAGATAAGTAATGACTAGGAAAGTTGCTGTCCTGAAACAGATTTCTGTGCTACACCGTAAAAATTCGTGTAAAATATCTGTACATCGTTTTGAGGCGTGAATTTTTGTGCTTCTGCCCCAGGTTGTTAGGTAACTTCGTTTGTTCAACACTTTTGGATTTGAGGAACATAAGGTCTTCGAAAAAATTGGTTTTTACCTGCTAGTCTGTTTTGACAGATTTCTGCCATTATTTGCATTTGCTTCTTGTTGGTTCCTTTTTGAGTTCTTTTGGGGAATTGATCTTTTTGAAGGAAGTGCTACAGTAGCTTTTGTTTTTATTGGAAGTTTTATTGGTGTTGAAACTTAACCTGAAGACTTATTATCTTGAGTGCACTAATGTTGCTAATAAAGATTGTGTGAAGTTTTGCATGAGGAAAAAATTTCAGGTGTATGGAGAGAATGATGTAATGAGATGAAGAATGGACTAAAGCTCAAGCTTGGGGATGCCACCCTGTGTCACCCCAAGAAATATTCAAGAGGTACAAGCATCAAAGCTTGGTGATGCCCAAGGCATCCCCTTCTTCATCAATAAAAATCCTTGGTTTCTTCCAAACACTTCATTTTCATTCTATTATGCACAGTTGTATTGTTCTTGGAGCATCTTCTTTTTCGTTTTTCGTTTGCTTGGTTTTCTTAGTTTGTTGAATAAATTGGTTGGACCCCCACTTTCATGCATTGGTTTTCAAATATTTTGGTTTGGATTGGAAAACAGTAGGAAAAGTTCATGTTTAAGTGGTAAAATGAGCGTGTTTTTGACTGTGGCCTATGCTTTGTCATGCCATGCTTGATATTGTTTTGACTTTATGCTTTGTGATCTTTGCTATAGCATGAATTGTTATAAAAAATTAAGATTCCTTAATGTGCCTTGGAAGAATCATTCGTTGTTTTAGCATATTAAGGCATATTATTGTGGTATTCTCCTTTGATGCTTTATTTGGGTTGACTTGGCCCATGCTCACACCATGTTATGACTATCCTAAGTCACCAAAGCCTTTATGATCCTTTAGTTTTTGACTTGTAGTATCACTTTATGCTTTGATTAATGTTGTTTTGTCGCTCTGCATGATTATGGCCATTATTGCTCTCTTAGTTGGTCGCTCCCAGTCTTTTGCTAGCCTCCATAACCAAGTATGAGTTCCACTCATGCATCCAACTCCTAAAACCAAGTTATTCAAAAGAGTCCACCATACCTACCTATTAGCATTTGCTATTCCAAGTATATTCATGTTTTTATCTACCTTCCGAATTAAACTTGTTATGAGAAAACTAGTGATTAAAGCTCTCACGAACTTGATGGCACACTTTACTTTTCTTGCCCTTAATAAACTTGAACCATTGTGTCGTCTATGTTGTAGATGCTTGCCCTTATATGTTGGGGATTATCAGAACCATGCTGTCATGGGGAACGCTTTCAACATTGCACTTGTACTTTGTACCTAGTTGATATCATGCTCTTTTGTCTATGGATGTCGTCGGTGTGAAATGAAAGGGGAGCTTGTAAGTGCATAGAGTTATGTATGTGTGTTAGAGAAATGCATGGGCCGTCGGTATAATCCATGCTGTCATGGTGGAAACCTGTAGCGTAACCATAATGAGTTGTCTATGAAGCATTCTTCTTATAAAAAAAGAGTCAGATATTGAGAAAAAGGAGAAAAAAAGAGATATGAGAAAAGAGGAAAGAGAGAAAAAAGTACCATTTTCCCATGGTAAATAAGAAGATTGCTGAGATGCTCATTATCTGCTTGCCTTGTCATTTTGATATGGGGATTCTTCCGTATCATCGGGCAAGGGGTACCTCGTTGGCGGTTATCTATGATACACATGTACTTACTATAACAAGAACTTACCGGTAACTAAACTTGAGTAGCATGAGGAGCGGTCCCCGTATTCAAGGGACATGAGGTTTCCAACTTATACTTTGTCAAGCATATACTCCATAATTTGTTTACTTTAACCTTAATCACTTCAAGATGCTTATGATAGGGGCAATGAGAGCTGAAAGCTAATAAGTACCATAATTTTTGGAAGCTCTTTATGAAACTTGAATCCCTACTTCCTTCTATGAAGGCCTTTCTTTTACTTTTATGTTGAGTCTCCACCTTCTATCTTTATGCACCTATTTTGAGAGCATAGTGGTCATTCTTAGTTCTATGTGCATTGTCCCAAGACATGCTGATTGATGCATAACTTTGATATTGCTTGTTCTTAAACTATTTGTATCTAGTCACTCTTATGAACTTTGAAGGTGTCCAATGCATTTATGTTTGCTACTTTATGAGGGACAAGCTGAATGCTACTATGCTATGTTTTATTTATGTGAACAAACAAACGTTTTGCAAAGCATTGTTATTCATGAATCTTTTGTTTGTGCCTTTTCATGTTACAACATAGTTGCTATGTCTTATTGTTAGAACTTTACCTTTCATTCTATGATTGAAGTAATATGATCCCAGCTATCAATGTTTTACCTTGATCATGTTTATAATGATGCACGTCACCTAAAAAATTATTCTTTCTTTTTATCACTTACCTACTCGAGGACGAGCCGGAGTTAAGCTTAGGGATGTTGATACGTTGCAAATGTATCCATAATTTTTGATGTTCCATGCTTGGTTTTATCTACTTTCTTATGTTTTGTCCACACTTTAGAGTACTTTCTATACACTTTCTTGGACTAACCTATTGACAAGAGCCACAGTGCCATCTGTCTATTTTCTGCTTTTTTGTTTCCAGGAAAGTCAGAAAATGAATATCCTCGGAATTGGACGGGAAAAAGACAATGTCAGTTTTCACCGAGGGGGACACAGAGCCAGAATACGAGACGGAGAGGGGCCAGGTGTCCGCCACACCACCTGGCCGTACGGCCAAGCCTGGCCCGCGCCAGGGGGTGGTCTCGCCGCCTAGGGCAACCCCTCGGCCCCCCTTTCTCCTATAAGATGCATCTGATACAGAAACCCCAAGTACCCAATCAAAATTCCATGAAATATTCTGTAGCCGCCGTGATCTCCATCCCTAGATCGGGAGGGATCTAAACTCTTCCCGGCACCCTACCGGAAGGGTGAATTCACCCTGGAAGCCTTCTTCATCACCATCCAAGCCTCCGGTGTGATGCGTGAGTAGTTCATCCTTGGACTATGGGTCCATGTAGTAGCTAGATGGCTGGTTCTTCTCCTTTGTGCTATCATGTTTAGATCTTGTAAAGCTCCGTTCATGATCTCATCTATTTGTAATCCTACATGTTGTGTTTGTGGGGATCCGATGGATATTGAGATGCTATTTCAGGTTGATTATTGATTTTTGATCTTGATTGCTTTCCGTTGTTAGTAGCTATCTTGGCCAAGTAGATGCTAGCAACTCCAAGAGTTAGTATTTATGCTCAATAGTGGGTTCATGCCTCTAGTAATCTGGGGAAGTGACAGAAATCTCTAAGGTACTAGATGTCCTGTTACTACTAGGGAGAAAACAACAATCCTTTGTTCATAGAACAATCGTATTGTTTACTTTACACGCAATGCATAATGAAATTATCTGTTGCTTGCAACTTAATAATGGAGGGGGTTCGTATGATAACCTGAAGGTGGATTATTAGTCATAGATGCAGTTGGATTACGGTCTATGTATAATGTTGTAATGCCGAATCAAATCTCAAAGGATTCAAGATATTTAGTATATGCATGATTGCTTTCTCGATGTTTGTTAATTTCCCCGCTGTAATTTGTTCACCCAGCATGTCATCTATCTTAAGGAGAGCCACCACTAGTGAACTATGGACCCCGGTGCTTTCTTTTACCATCAATCTACAACTGTTTACTGCTTTCTGTTTACTTTCTACAAACTATTACTTTCTTCCACACAATGCGTTTAATCCTTTGTTTTTAGCAAAACCGGTGAGATTGACAACCTCATTGTAAGTTGGGGGCAAAGTTATGTGGTTGTGTTGTGTAGGTTTCCACGTTGCTGCTGGCGCTGGTAGAGCGCCCTGCCAAAGTCCAGCTAGCAACACCTTGGAGGTGTTTCCTTGCTCCTACTGGTTCGATAAACCTTGGTTTCAAAACTGAGGGAAAACTTGCTGCTGTGCTCGTCATACCTTCCTCTTGGGGTTCCTCAACGAGCTTGATATATTTTGGGCCATCATCGGACTGTCCCCTTGGAAGCCACTAGAAGCTGCCCTATATCTCTAGAGGTTACCTTCACTGGCAAAGAAATTGAGGATGTGATAAATGATCTACCAAATGATAAGTCACCAGGTCCTGATGGCTTCAATAATGAGTTTATAAAATATTGCTGGTCAATTATTGGGAAGGATATCGAGGATTTAATCCAGGATTTCTTCGATGGAAAATTCGCCCTTCAAAGCATTAATTCATCTTTCATTACCCTTATTCCCAAGGTGGATTCTCCAACAACTCCTGCTGATTTTAGGCCCATCTCTATGCTAAACAGTGTGCTAAAAATCATAACTAAGCTGCTTGCTAATAGACTCCAAAAGATCATCCTTAAGCTTGTTCACAAAAACCAGTATGGTTTCCTCAAGAAAAGATCTACTCAAGACTGTTTAGGCTAGGCAACTGAATTTACCTTCCAATCTCAGCAATCAAAGGAGGAGATTGTAATTCTTAAGTTGGATTTTGAAAAAGCCTTTGACAAAATTGAAAATTCAACAATTATGAGCATCTTAAAAGAAAGAAGATTTGGTGATAAATGGATCAATTGAAAATTCTAATCTGGATCCTCATCTATTCTATTGAATGGTATACCTGGGAAGAAATTCTATTGCAAGAGAGGTGTCAGGCAGGGTGACCCTCTCTCACCAGTGCGTCTTGTTCTAGCTGCAGACTTTCTGCAATCTATACTAAATTCAACAATGAACAAAAATCTTATTGATCCCCCAATCAACTGTTCTACATGCCCAAACTTTCCTGTCATTCAATATGCTGATGATACCTTGGTGATTGTGAAAGCAAATTCCAAGCAACTGCTCTGCCTAAAATCAATTCTCAATACTTTTGCTTCCTCCACTAGATTAAAGGTTAATTATCACAAATCAAATATGATTCCCATAAATTTGGATCCTGACAAGCTGGACCACTTTGCTAAAACTTTTGGTTGTAATAAGGGTAGCCTCCATTTTACCTATCTTGGTCTACCACTTAGCTTGACAAAGCCTCCCCTAGAGTATTTTCTTCCTATGGTACAAAGAGAATTCAATGTAGACTTGGAGGAATTGCTGATTTCCTAAATTACGGAGGCAAACTTCAATTGGTCAAGTCTGTTTTATCTTCTTTACCTCTCTTTTTCATGAGATGTCTGGAGGTTCCCATCTCAATCAAGGAACAAGTGGTAAAATACATGAGACATTGCCTATGGAGAAAAAAACATATGATGTTCAAGCAAAAGGTCCAGCTCTTGTGGCCTAGACACAGGTGTGTAAACCAAAAAAACCAGGGACGTTTGGGTGTTCTAAACCTAAATATTCAAAATAATGCTTTGCTACTCTAGAACCTTGACAAATTCTTCAATCACCATGATACTCCATGGGTACACCTGATTTGGAACACCTATTACTCTCAAGATCACCTACCTGGATACAAAATTGAAGGATCATTCTGGTGGAAAGCTCACCTAAAGCTCATTGATGTATATAAAACCATGGCAAGATGTCAACTTAGGGATGGAAAACAGTTTACTTGTGGACAGATTTATGGAGGAATGAATGTCTACAATTCAAAATGCCACACCTACTATCATATGCAAAAAATACTAAAATTGCTGTACATGAAGCAATCCACACTAAGTACCTTGAAAACCTTTTCAACATCCCCATGTCACAAAAATATTTCTCTGAATTTGAAGAGTTGGAAGACATCTGCCAACAATCCCTGATTAGCAGCCAACTTGGACACCCTGAGAAATGGAGATACATCTAAGGCTCTGAAGAATTTTATGTTAAAAAGGCATACATGGTTCTAGCTGGCTTCCAACCTGCCCCACCTCACTTCACATGGATTTGGGCTTCTTCATGTCAAGCTAAACACAAATTTTTCTTCTGGCTATTGCTCCTTGACAGCCTAAACACAACGAATCTCCTAAGAAGAAAAAACTTCTCTCTGCTTGATTACAATTGTGCAACTCTGAATTGCAACACTGAAGAGACACTAGTTCACCTCTTTTGGGACTGTCCATTTGCCACTAATTATTGGGATTCTATCTGCCCTCAAAGAACTATAAACCTTTCAGCATTGGAAGCTTTCCAAGATATTAAAGAAAAATTAAATCTACCTTTTGCAGTAGAAATAATGGTTATGGGCGCTTGGGGAATCTGGATTTGCCCAAACAGGAAAATATTTGATGATACAAGGCCAAGCTTTGCAAACTGGAAGACAATCTTTCTTCAAGAGATGAGATGGATACAATACCGAATGAAAAAGAAGTACTCCCTGCAATTCAATAACTAGTTTCAAAGACAAGTCCATTAGAAGATTCTTTTGTATCTTATAACCTATTAACTAGACTCCATGTAACTTGTATCTTGTAACCTGTCCTTAAATTATATAATGAAAAAATTGCAGTGGGGGATTTTCCCTACTCTTCTACCCTCAAAAAAATACCCCTAATTCATTTTCCTCCAATTCCTGATGCCTGCTACCATGTAGGCGCAACTACTCTAGTTCCCGACCACCTTCCATCGTTGATCGTTGTTGCTGCCCCTGTGTTTCGATGTTACCGTGATGCCATAGCTTAGGAAGCCACGCAAGAAGCAACTCACGACTAGGCTAGATGACATGTCTGAGGAGGAAGTGGTCGATCTTGATGAAAACGGCAAGCCAAAGAGGAAGCGCTTCGGTGGAAAGGGAATTCATTGGAAGATGGTCAAGGAATTACGCTTGGCCGATGTTTGGAAGGTCATGAGCCTTGACCATATCATTGTTGCAAACCAAACCAGCACAACATATTGGAAGAGGATCTATGCCTAGTTTGAAGAAGGTGAGATCTATGGAGATGACGTGAAGTTTCACATGATCCACAACCAAAATGCCTTGTCTTGTAGGTGGGCCGACAGTCAAAAGGCGTGCAACCTCTTACATGGATGTGTGGAGAAAGTCCGCAATAGGAAAACAAGTGGCCAAAACTAAGTCGATGTGGTGAGATATTGACCCATGTTTATTCCATGTACTTTGCATACGGTATTGCATTTTATTCATTTTTGTTGAAAGAAATGATGTTTTTGTACAAGACCACCAATGGGGAGAAGGATTTTCCCTACATGCATGTTTTCACGAAAGTTGAGAAGTGCAAGAAATAGGAGAAAGTCTGGTATGAGCTCAATAATGGCAAGCCCTTTGAAGTGCAAGCATTGGTCGATTCCTTAGCTGACTACCCCATCAAAAGCAAGAAGGCCAAAGCCGATAGGAACTACGTAGCCTCGACGACCTCTGTTGAGGCCTCTTTCAAGAAGATCATCATTGAGGTGACCTCCAACAACCAAGGTCTCCATGTTGAGAACGACGCAAGGTGGAGGGAGTTGTTGGCCAAAACCGACACTGAAAGGACACAGATTCCACCTATAAAAGGGGGTGAATAGGAGGTTTAAAACTTTTATGAGAAGACCTTAACAAATGCAGAATAAAACTAGCGTTTCAACTGTAAAGCATAAAACCTATATAAACTACGGTTCACCTATGTGCACCAACAACTTACACTTAGCGAGACAATCAACTATGTGATAGCAAGATATATGAATTAAAGCATGAAGGCTATCACAAAGTAAAGTGCATAAGTAAATGAACTCGGTTATAGGAATAACTGAGTCAGGCGGAGACAATTATGTATCCCGAAGTTCACACCCCTTGCGGGTGTTACTCTCCATTGGAGTGGTGTGGGGATACACAAAATAGAGACCGCTATCCACTATGGGACTCATGAGGGTGGTCAGCGAACCCGTACAAGCTTGGCGCAACCTCCACAACTCAATTGGAGGCTCCCAACATAATGCCACAATAGCCCACAAGCTTGAGGAAGCTCCAAAACTTAATTGGAGGCCCCAATGAACACCACCAAGGAGAATATCATTTTGCGGCCCGAAAGTTGAGGCGCCCAGGAAATGCGGTACCCAGGTTGCTTATAATCAGCCGTGTTGCCCAAAGTTGGCGTGCCAGATACTCAGAGGGTCTTTTTCGGCACAAATTCAAATTTATGTGTCAATACAAAATATCACGCTAACACACGTCAAGTTGGGCCCCCCTGTCAGTTTTTGTCATAATGTCGCTGTCATCGTGGTTGCCATGTAGGCTTGCAGCGTTGGCGCCTGCATCCTTTACGCGTCTTCTTCTTCCCCGGAGCGGCAATCTGTGGTCGTGGCAATGGCGCGAAGCTAGGACATGGACGAACCTGCTCATCCCCGCTATCCTCCCCATCCCGAATCGGAGCTCGCCCTCAACATGGCCACACCCATGGCACGGTGCGGGGACGAGAATTCATTCCCAGGTGAGATCTATCACCATGCCAACCATGCTCGGTTCTGTTGTCCTCCTCTAGAATCCGAGCTCGCCATTGCCATGGTTGCACATGCACCAGCCACGGCGCATTCCTCTCTGAACCCCAAAGCCACATCCACCTAGTTCGGCACAACGCCAACAAGGTGAAAATGCATCTAGGTTTCTTCTTGTGATTGTAGAAAAAGATGTATGTACCGTGTTCGTATCATACTCTAACAATGTCTGTATCATATGTATGTACTGTGATTGTAGAAAAAGATGCCGCAGTGCCAGTTGCCTGTTTTCTGTTGTTTTTGGTTTCAGAAAATATGGAAAAGAAATATTCCCAGAATTGGACCGGACAAAAGCCAAAGTCGATATTTTACCAGAAGACTCACAGAGCCAGAAGACAAGACAGAGAGGGGCCACGAGGTGGCCACACCACCTGGTGGCACGAGCCAGCCCAGGCAGCGCCAGGGGGTGGTGTGGGCCCCTCGAGCGCCCACCGACCTTGACCTTCCGCCTATAAAAGCCTCCCGGGATGAAAACCCTAAGGAGCAGATCAGAATTCCACGAAAAGTTCCACAGTGCCGCCGCCACCGAAGAGGAGATTCGGGCGATAGAAGTCTCTGTTCCGGCACCCATCTCCATCGACTCCACCGCCATCTCCATCGAGGAGGGAGTAGTTCTCTCTTGAGGCTAAGGGCCCTACAAGTAGCTATGTGTTCATCTCTCTCTCTATGCATGATCTTATTGAGATCATGAGTTTGGTAATCTATAGATATATTCTGCTACTCAAGTGCTTTAATGACTCTTTGCTTATCCCCATGTGTGTCAAGTTGATAATGTGCACACTATGTGGCACTTTGGCTAAGATTACATAAATACTTGTCATGAGTATAATTTGAGTTGGATGTCTACATGAGATTGTGGTGTTTGTTGGAACCATCTAGCGCTCAAGGTGATAGTGAGGGGTTATCTAGATGGGGAATACGAACTTTAAGGTGTGTTGTTATAGCCCTAAATCATCCAACCGGAGAGTAGTTCAGGGTAGTATCATGAAGAGAAGATATTTATATGATAGTGTCCACTAGTGAAAGTATGATCCCTAGGCCTTGTTTCTAAGCATTGAAACACCGTTTACAATAAGTCTTGTTATATGTTTGCTTGTTTCTACTCTTATTTCAGATTGCAATTACCACTTATAATCATCCATATTTCTTGTATTTCACTATCTCTTTGCTGAACTAGTGCACCCATACACCTGACAAGTGTATTGGGTGTGTTGGGGACACAAGAGACTTCTTGTATCTTGATGCAGGGTTGCTTGAGAGGGATACCTTTGACCACTTCCTCCTTGAGTTCGATAAACCTTGGGTGATCCACTGAAGGGAAACTTGCTGCTGTTCTACAAACCTCTACACTTGGAGGCCCAACACTGTCTACAAGAATAGAAGCATGCGTAGACATCAGAAACCATGACTCACCCCAGATGAACGGCTCCCAAACACGCACGTCGCCGCTAGGTTCAGTGACCGCATAAATGTGTTGCGGTTTATTGGAATAGTAACTGGAGGTGAAGACAACATTGACATACTTCTTCGGCCGCATGAAGTCGCCGCGCAAGACTGTCCATTCCTTGTCTTATGGGCATCTAATGAATGTGATTTCCTTGTCGAACACAGCTAAGAGGTCGTACTCCCAGGTATTCAACACCTCCCGTGGTGTATGTGGGTGTTGTACCTTTAGGAGCTCAAGTTCTGCCATGTTGAACGTGTAAGCGAATTCAGAAATGGGCAGTGACCACCCATTGTTGAATGCAGTAATGCCGACACCCTCCAAAGATGGCAATGTAAATCTCAACGATCTGTACCCATTTTTTATAGTCCAAGTACTCCCATCCTAGGATAAAAGGACCATCCACTCGCCATTGCCACCCACCCAGTTCTGGTCATCTCCCATTTCCATCTCTTCTTCTTCCTTGATATTCACCACTACTGATTCTGACCACTTGTCCAGCAGCATCAATTTTGCATGAATTGTCTGCAGAGTTTGTTGTCAGTTGGTAGAATCAACTAGCATGGATTCCATTGCAAATACAATTTGACAACTAGACCTTCAGATTAAAGTACCCAAAATATCGCCTAAATATGAGTGTCTTCTCAGATATCGCCTAAATTATGCCTGTGTCACTACGAAAATACCCAAAATATCGAGTAGGAGCAGAGCTCCCCCCTGAACAAACTCCTTACAATGATCGTAAATAGCTAGGGGCATAATAGCCTTAAATCGTCTAATCTGTTTATTTTTTTAGGAAATAGAATATCACCTAGCAGGCGTTACATTGCAAATCGAAATTGACAACTCGTCTATCACCTAAATTAAGACTGTGTCACTACGAAAATACCAGAATATCAGGTACGAGTAGAGCTTCCGCTATATAGAATAGTCTTAAACGGTTCAATTTGTTCAAACTGCGCGTGCACACAACATGTTCGACGAAAGGAACACATGATTCTGATGAGAGTTCAGAACATATGAATCAACGATATGACTAGACCAATAAGCAAGATATTGGAACTTACGTGGCCATCATGGTCGTTTGGCCATTTGCTGGTATTGGGGTAAAGAAGGAATGGCATGCCGAACGGTGGTTCGTCCATGTTCCGCATCGTGAAGCAGTAGCCAAGGATGCAGCGAGCGAGGTGACCGACAGAGATGATGGCTAGCCCTGTGGCGATCATGTGCATGTTCACGGTGCTGAGGTTCGGCCATCCCCAATCCTCGCGGTGGCGTTCGGCATGGCCAGCCGCATCGTCCTCACCTGCCTTTCGCTTCAGCCTGCTCCTACCCCAAGCTCTACCCATAGTGGCAAATGGAGTCTAGAATCCGGTAGATTAATTAAGGCGTTGTCATAAGGAGGCAGATGGATTTGAGAGGGGATGTAATCAGGGAGGGGGCAGTTGTTCGAGTAGGTAGTGACCTAGTGAGGAACCACCGCCGCCAGTTCTTGTCTGCATGGAAGACGAGGAAGGGGGCATAATTATTGAGGGTGCACACCGGAACCGTCTAGAGGAAGTGAGTGAAGGTAGGCACGCGCAAACGTGACTATGTTTTACTTGTATCGTGCATGGTAGACCTCGATTCCACTGCATGCAAGTGGCGCAGAAAAAATTTCAGGCAGCACTAGCGTCGACGTGTAAAACCGCCGTTTTTCTCCACCTACACCCTACTACGAACGGTCGTGCACCATTCTAGATATTAGTAAGGGCGGTTCCAATACTGCAGTAAGCAGTTTCACTCCTCCGTCTCATTTCCTCCTCCACGGCCTCATCGTCTTTATCCTCCACGGCCTCATCCATTTCCTCCGCCATGGCATCACCCTCTTCCTCCTTATCCTTTCCCTCTTGCCTGTAGTCATGGACTTGTTGGTTGTCCGAAATGACGGCAGGCAAGCGACTGCGTACTTCGACATACAAGTACATGGTGGGAAGAAGATCAATGTCGTCTACACCACCAACCCTCGGACGGTGAAGAACACTCTGAATAATTACATGAGTTGGCTATGGTTCGAAGAAAGCAGGTTTATAGGTCTCGACCTAGAGTACAGTCGCAATCAACGTAGGATCACCGTGTTGCAAATCTCCATGAAGGGGCACGTCCTCATATACCAGCCTTTTTGCGAGATGGGGGTTGATGGGAACATGTAGACTTTTCTGTCTTTTTGTTATTGAACTGTCTGTTTGCAAAAGTTATTGATATATTATTTGTCTGAATTCATTTTCATGCAGGTGGGGCGAAAGGATTAGGTTGCTATTTCATGACTTTCTCATGCACCAGCAGATAACATTTACTAGTGTTGACATCACGAATGACACTAGACTGCTTGAAACCCAACTGTCAACATTAAAATCCCAAAGGAGTGTAGAGTAGACATCCAGAAAATTTACGGGATCCTAGGGACGAAGGGCAGCATGATCGGAATGGCTGATCTTGCCGCCGAACTCAACGACCCATGGTACACTGACATGCAGGGCAAATTTCCGAGATGTTGGTTGAGGCGTTTAGGGCATGATTACTAGGAGGATAAGCCACTTCCTGAACCTAATTGGTGGAGGCATTTAGGGCATGATTACTAGGAGGATAAGCCACTTTCTGAACCTAATCTGAAGTGCGCTACAATTGTCGGGTATGTTAGCCATGAGTTGTATCGCCAGATTGTAAATTTTCGTTCCAGGCATCGCACCATTGACCCACCACCAAGGCAAGTTGTTTGCCCCAGATGCTGGAGTGTAGAGGAATCTAGAAGCCAGGGCAAGCGACCGAAGCCATCCTAGGATCGTTTGCCTTCTCCAACAGGCTGGGATGTAGAGTTTTAGTGCATGATTATTATGTTTGTATGGGACTTGTTACGTTTATGAAAACATGTTATTTCAAAAGTACTATGTGTGATAGCTATGTTTGAGCAATTACGAACTGCTATGTATTACCTTTGTAGAACTATAATCTAGGTTTGGTTATGACTGTATCCTTCGCGAGAATAGAAATTGTGCCCTTTTGTGGACAACGACATCGGATCTTGTGGATCCCACCTTATGCATGGAAGTTCTAGATTCTGCTGCATGCAAAGGGCACAAACAAAATTTGTAAGTATGAATGTTGAGCATACAAATGGGGGAAATGTAATTCATACAGGTTAACTACCTAATAGCACAAAGATCATACGAGGTTAGTTCTTACACATAGAATGCTTGGAAAATACATGCAAGGTAAAATACAAGCGAGATAAAACTAGGAATGGAATGCGAAACGAGTAGTGGTAAACATCACACTCACCCACCTGCCAGATCCTATTGAGCATCTCATAATAGACATACGAGTCCCTGACTGCATACTTGATCGCATCATAATTCAGGTGCCTCCACTCTCATCGCTCGTGAAGGTGCTTCGGTAACTCGACGTTCATGCCGGTGTACTCGCGGCTGATGATGTCGGCAGCGAGTCTAGCCATGTCAGCTTTCCCCGTCTCGTCATCTAGGTACCTTTACAAATGTTGGAGATCGACGTGATTGACAACATGAACGAGGAAATCCCGCTCTAGCTTCAGAGTGTCGTTCTTGATGTCGACGCTAGCGAAGTAGATCTCCCTCCTGCGCAGGAACTGGCGAAGATCCGGGCATACACATTTGGCCCTGCATATGTGGTATAGGAGGCAGTGGTTGCATATGGACAGCTGCAAAAGTGTCGCCCTCTTCCTATCTTCGGTATACTCGAGGTCAAGACCGACAATCTTGTACCTATCCATCGGCTCCTGTAGCCACCGCTCGTACATTGCAATGACCTTGGAGATCTCCACTGACACATATGTGTGGACGGATGTTAGCTCGATGGTGTCATGGGCGGTGACGGTGTACGCGTTGGTGAAGTCGCTCCCATCACCGAACACGTTGTACTCTACATCCATGGAAGCATCTAATGCGGTGGAGGTGGCCTAGGGTCGGTAGCGGTGGCTGGGACTAGGCATGGCGGTGGAGTGATCTGTTGCAGTGGTATGGTGCGGCGGAGGTGGTGCCTGCAGCGGCGTCGATGGTTCTTGCGGTGGCTGTGGTGGCGGCGGCAGAAGCAGTTGGGGATTTTTGCACAGTGTTGTGCTGTGGAGACGGAAGGCAATGCGTAAAAGGGGGTGCACGCGTTGTAAATTGTGTTGACCAATATTGCGGTCATACCCAAGCACAGACAAGTTTGACCGAGCGAGCACCATTGGTTTCCAATCCTAGCGATTCAATTCGGCGGACATGCCTGGTAGGCGATTGGACGGGTGTGTGACGTGGCTTTGGCGTGGCAGAGACCGGTCACGGAGACCACCATCTCGTTGCCGATCCACATCAGGTGCGCGGTGCTGACATGACATAATGTGATATGATAGAAGGAAGTGTACAGCTATTTGTGATTATTATTCCCAGCAAGTTTAAGAAGAGTAAGTATAGACGGGGAGCTAGCATCCCTACACCCCGGGAAGCCTCCTAGCCACTTAGGCCTGCCGATTGCGCAAAGCTTGCAATTTGGTGATTTTGTCCAGAATTTGCCAAATTGAAGCTCGTTTTCCCATGCTTCTATAAGTTTCTGGGTAGGACACTAGTGTAAGCTTGCACGATCAAGAATCTTTGGAACACACGTGTTGGTGGAAAAGCATAAGGTTTCAACGCACCACATAGTTTAAGGGTCTAGAAACAGTAAGAGAATTAAACATTATTAGTGGTCGGGCCAGGATAGTGGCGGGATTGTCAACACCCAGATTTTTAGTCCCATATGCCTGTTATGTCATACATCACAATCCCAGGATTACTATTTTTGCGAGACATAATAGATTGGATATCCCAATGCATCATACATTACAAACCATAATAAGGTATTATACGAATAAAGGATCTCATGATCCAGTCTTACTACAACAAGCAGCGGAATAAATAATAAGCGTAGCGGTGGGGTCCATCTTTAGTGGCACAGGAAATGATGACAATGGAAGATAGTCCTAGTTATCATAGCCGTCTTGCTGTCCTTCATCTTGGTAGTCTCCTTCATAGTATGGCCATAGGAATAGCCAGGGACAAAATCCATGAGTACTCTTTAAGTACTCGCAAACTATCACTAACAAGTAAGGTAGTTCTAGTGGGAAAATGCTAACTCTAGGTTTATTTGTAAAGTTAAGTTTGAAACCTAAGCTGAGTTCAGAAACAAAGAAAGATAAAATGAAGTTTGAAAATCACCTAAGTGGGAACTTAATTGTCATATTCACAACTCTGTTGTGGTCAAGTCATGTCACAATTCATTTCATAAGTTGTTTTGAAAACATCTGACAACGGAACAGTATGGCCACTACAACTGTCCATAACCACGGACACGGCTATTCGAATAGTTTGACACTCTGCAGAGGTGGTACACTTTCACCACAAGATTCGATACATCTGTCAGGGATAACCCTGAATCGTCATACTTAGTATGCAGATAATCAAACATAACCTTTCCTTTACACACCCTAGTATAAGCACCTCTCATATGAGTATGGCCTCCCAACCATGACCATCTGTCATCTTGCGCACTACATAGGTGGACAACATCGAGAGGTAGCCTTAGCTCAAACCGCTCCCACGAGGGCACTAATACTAATGCATATAAACTTCCGGCTAAGCCTTACCCAATTCAGGTATTGTGGTTGTACGGTAAAATTGGAATGGTATTGCATCCGAACCCAACCATCAGTTTTGTAAAAGGGTTAAGGCTCATGCCTCAACATTTTCATCATCATAAACCATTTGTGGTTCTCAACACATGTCAAAACATCTCAATAGAATGACTCATCATTCCAAGGTTTTCATAATTCATTTTCACCAAGTACTCCCATCTAAAGTGACTCAAATTCTAGTTTAGCTCTAAACTACTAAGTTAAGAGTGTTCACTAATATGGGATACTAAGATCAATCTCATGCCATAGAATGACATCTAAATCTAACTAGATAGGTCAAGTTTTATACTTTTTATGCTACCTTCCAACAAGTAAGGGACTTTCGTAAAGTAAGGAAGTAAAGATTGGAAATAAAACTTGGGGTAGGTAGTAATTAAAGTGGTATAACCAAAGAATGCCTAATGCATCTTGCTTAAGTTATCTAGTTTAATTCTAGCTTGCTAACAATATCTTGCTCAGTTTACTTGAAGTGCTAGGCTTGCCTTGGTTGGTGCAGTGGTTGAAGTTTTCTTCCTCTTCCTCTTGATAGAACTCCTCCTCCTCGAAAGCTTGGTCAGCACTATCGTCTATAAATACATACACGATACACAATCACCAAACAATACTTAACTAGTGTACTTAGCATACTACGGCACATATTTGATGATCTATTATCATCACAAGCAGCACAATGTTTTATTAACTAGCTTCATTCTTGTTATTTGAGATAAGTAATTTCTAATCATTGAAATTAACTAAAATTTAATATTCCCCATTAAAATATGGGATCATGTGAACACATGTCATCACCACATATTCTAATATATGAGAATTTGATTTAAAGGTTGGATCAAATTTGAATAAGTTTAAGTTTAATAAACAATGACTTAGAGTGACTAGAAATGCCTATATAGCATTATTTTGGTACTAGTCCAAAGTAACTGCATGCAAACCTTAATATTATTACATATTCAGCTAGGTATGGTTAAATGTGATTTTTTAGAGTTGGAATCAACTCAAAAGCTATCATGGTTGATTTCAGAAAAATGTTTGAATGTGCAAAAGTTTCTGCCTTGTTATTTTTACTAGGAGAGATCTCTAACTCTAAATGCTTTAAATCCAACGGGCTTGGATAGATAATTTCAGTAGCTTTCCAACAAAATTAGAATCACTCAATTTGATTGAGTAAATCTTCCTAAAATCATTTTTAAACTAAGGGATAACATTGGTTCTAAATCTAAATAGAAAAATCCTAATTTGAGTTACTGGGTCAGCGCGGGAAATTAAATGGGCCGGCCTAGTGATGCTCAGCGGCGCAGAGGGCGGCTGACAGGTTGGTCCCGCTTGTCAGCGGCACATAAAACTCGAAACGGTATTGGACGATCTGGGCGCTACGATTAGAATAGAGATCAACGGTCCATAGTCGTCGTCGACGACGAACTCGTCACCGGCGAGACCGAACCCTAGGCGTCAGGTAGGGATCTACTTGGGACATACCAGGGCTCCAGCTAGTGCGGCGAGGCGAGAGATCGAACTAGTGGACGACGGCAGGCTCAGGCGAAGTCGCGGCAGGGGCTGAGGTGTACAAAGTCAACGACAACGTCTCCTCCTCTACAGCGGCCTCCTCCGGTGCAATTCCGGCGAACGACGACTGGAGAGGCTCCGACGAGAGAGGGGAAATGGTCAGTGGAGAGAGGGGAGTGGAATGGTGTGAAGAGATGGTGCTGGGGAGGCCTGCTTATATAGGCTCGATGGTGAGACCGAGAGGCATGGGCGCGGCTCATCGGTGAATGAGAAACAGGGGGCTACCGGCGTGGTGAGGTAGGTGGACGGTGGGAGGTCTGCTGGCGGTCAGCTATGGCACAATGGCGCGACTAGGGGCGGTGCCTAACTGTCGGGGTCTTCACGCGCTCTAGGGGATAGAGGCGGTGCTCGACGGCGATCATGGCGACTGTGGGTCGCGCGGTGGTGCATGGCCGTGTCTGCTGGGTTGTTGGGGTCGAGGTGGAGCGGCGTGCGCGATATGGTGTCAAGGCGCGGTCTGCTGCGTGCTGGCGGCAATCGCGCTCTGGCGCGCTCTGATTTGCTCACAGAGAGAAAGGGCGGCGAGGCTGGGGAGTGGTCCAGGAGCTATCTGCGACCGTGGGGTGGACCGTGGGTGGCAGTGTGGTGGCGCCTAACTTCCTAGAGCGGCGGAGAGGGGCTGGTGGTCTCCTGCGCCTTGTGCACATCTGGCCGGCAAGCATGGCCTCGGGGTGGCGGTGCACTGCTGCTAGGGACAAGGGGTAGGGTGATTATGGTCTGGTTAAAGCTAGGAGGGACAGAGGGAGTAAATTGAGGTCAAATGGGTGGCAAAACCCTGTAGAAACAGTGAGCTTGAACTAGAGTTTGATTCATGCCTGCCAAGTGTTCGATCAAATGGCCGCATGAATAAAACTTTTGAATTTTCGAAATATTTTTGGTGGAGTGGTGTAACTTATGCTTGAGCATCTAGGTTTTCTTGGGTTTTGTAAATGGAGTTCATTTGAGTGCTTTTGAATTAATGTGATCTTGATACATACACTAGATTCAATTTTCAAATGTCATTTAAATTTAGTGTTTGACGGTTTTTGGGATGAAACAAAGTGGGCCTTGGTACATCACTACTTGTACTAGCAAGGGGTGCAAAGATCGACAATTGTTTCTGTTAAGATTTGAGTTCTAGGAATAGACAAAGTAGGCTAGGTGATTAAAATGGCAAAAGTGACCATTTGTTTATTTTATTCTTTTTGATTTCTTTTTCTTTGGGATTTGTTTGGGAATGATCTAGATGATGTTTAATTCACCTTAGAATCATTTTACAACCAATGGATGACTCAAACATGGCAATTCAAAAAAACTCCTAATTTAAATGCAAACACATATGAATGCTTAATTATTTTAAATGGAAAAGTTTTTGTTAACCCTAAATTGAGTAGGTTTGATCTTGATTCACTTTGGTTTATGTTTTGGGATGTTACAGGGTTGGTCGGCTAGAAGTTGTTGATTCCTAAGTAAGGGGACACCAGGCCGGTCTTGACATACTCCCTCAGGAATTTGCCATAAGCAGCGTGCTTAGCCTTGGTCGTAGACTTGTGTTTACTAGACGGTGCCAACCGCATGCGGAATCAAGCTGGCAATCCTCGGGTTGACTCCTTTCTTACAGAAAGGGCACCTGAGCTCCCCAAGTCGAGTGCGGAGAGGGATTCTCTCGCTCTTGAGCTTCTTCATGACATGGCGGATCTTGTTGTCCCTACTCTCCTTGTCAGAGTCCATCTCACTTGAATCTACCTGTAATGTATGAAATGCAAACCGAAATGAGCTAAATAAAAAATATATTTTCATCCCACCATTATAAATTACTTTAAATACAATAACATAATTATACAAGTTTAGCTGTTCATTATGGCTGTCTCTCCAGCTCACTGCTAATTTAATGTGGTTTGTGTACTTGATAACTTATTAATAAATAAATAATGTGGATTCATTCAGGACAGACTAGATCTCTCCATGTATCGGTTTGTACGGTGCATCTAATCATTAGGACTAGATTTTTTTAAGAAACCGGGACTAGATTAAGCTCGAGTAGAAAATATGAAACATGTAGAAATAGATGTACCTCCGAGTACACGAGCGGAGCATGTTCGTCAAACTCCATGCCCTCATGGGGACGTCCAAAGTCGTCAGCACCGGGAACCACATAGTCCCCCAAGGGGTTGAACTGCACCTCCTCCTCGCCTTGTGCTGCATGATGCTCCTAAAGATCTACCACATGAAGTACAACCCCGGCGGCGATGACCGCACACTCACCCCCACGCACTGGTTTCATGGAGAAGGTTTGTAGCTATACGTTGAGGATTGTGGGGTTTTGATAGATAGGGAAGAGAGAGGAGTGGATGAGTGCAAATGGAGAACCCAATAGGCTGGGTTTTCAATGCAGGGACATTTAGGCCTCCTCGAAGGCCCCGGTACGCAGCTCTTCTGGCTGTGGCTACTGCGTGGAATGTTCATGCGATGGGGGTCTGTCGAAAGTGAGAGTGCATGCGCACTGCATAGTAAAAATGGTATAGGCCGTGGGCCATGGATGACTAGTTGCCGTGTAGTAGACTTGTAGCCTTTGTATACTAGATTAAATGTGACATGACCATTCGACGACTTTTTCCATGGACGGCTTCGTGTTCCTTCTTGTAGAAGTCTCCCTGAGCGAGACGTCCGTGATGTCTCACGATGTACTGTGAAAGGCACGACGTGTGCAAGGATCCTTGTTGGATCACACAGGATCAATAGTTGGTGCACACAATCCGCGTGACAACTGTGACAACCAATCAGGGCGTAGCAGACAGAGCGAGCACAGGTTTGGGCTTCTACGAAAGAGAGAGAGAGAGAGAGGGAAAAGTGAGTAGTATAAAAAACCAAGGACAAAACTGACTAGTATAAAAATTGAAAGTGAGTGTCTTGTACAATGAAATACATCGTGGCATACATCAGATTATGCCAAGATGGATCCACTAGAGTTCATTGGATGTGTGTTCTTCACATAAACTACATGGATCCACTAGAGTTCATTGCATGTGTGTTATTCCCATAAACCACATGGATCCACTAGAGTCATTGAATATGTGTTCTTTTCACAAACCACATATGGATCCACCAGAGTCATTGCATGACTATTCTTTTCAAAAAGCATATGGATCCACCAGAGTCATTGCATGTGTGTTATTTTCATGAACCACATAAGGATCCACTAGAGTCATTGCATGTGTGTTCTTATCCTAAATCAGCACTAGAGTCATTGCATGTGTGCACTACAAGAAATGTGTTATTCTATGACCTTCTAATTGTGACCATGGAAAAAATCGTCATAGAGTTATGACAATTTTGCACCAAATGGTCGTAAGCCGTTCGAGAGGTTCAAAACCTTACAAGATTATGACGATTTTTCTTAGAAACGTTATAGTTTCATTATCTCAAATCGTCATAACCTGATGGATGTAGCCTACAAAATTATTTATACATCACTATGACGATTTAAAATCATCATGGCGTCCAAATTAGGATAAGTAGAAATTGGTAGTCGGCCACGCCAGCAATTGTGCCTATGTGTCATGTCTATGTGTCAGTTTTTAACTACGTGTCATATCATGTGTTAATATCTGCACTACATGTTATATCTGTATGTTAATGTCTGCTTATGTGGTGCTTACGTGGCACTGCTTGAATATTTGCAAAAAAGACTAGGTGCAGAGATTTGAACTCGCAACCTCCCATCCAAACATGACACTTCTTGCTACTACACCAGCCAATATTTCTTATCATACTACTACAGCGATCTTTTATATGTATATGTAATCCACCAAATTCACTACCAATTGCGCAAAAATTAGGTGGCCGAGGCATTCGAACCCGCGACCCAGGAGCACCTCCTAGCAAGGTTTGCCGCTGCACCAATCGAGCTTTTATGTTCTACTAGTACAACCGAAGTTATACTAACATATATTTGTCGGGCTTGGGCTTGTTCTCCTACCGATAGGACTTGGCCTTTGTTCGAATCCGCGCGTGGGTAATTTTCTTGTGAGTATAAAAATGATTTTTTCAAAAAATCTTGAGTATTAGATCGTGTACCTATAGTTCAAATCAGACCCTCTTCCTATCGATTCGGTGGGAATTTGTCTTTTTCGCCAGGGGTGGAGGAAAAGGTTTTCAAATCCCCAATTGGAACATTGTTCATGTAAGATTGTCTATTATTTTTTAAAAATAGGTTGGTAGCATTTTTGTATTCACCATTTGGTGTTGCTTCACAAAACAACCTAATTTTGGCACTCAAAAAATAGAAAATGCCTTTTCCATGCGACAAAAAGGAAAACTTCCTCCTGCAACATTCTTCTCCGTCTCGAGATGCACATGCGTGCACAATATGGGCACATTATCACAAACTATATCGCGATTCTATCCATAACATTGGCCGTTTGGCTTGAAAGCCATGAAACCTCGAACATGATAAGTCATTTCTGAGAAGGTTTTTTCGAGATGCAATCAATTAACCAAGTTTGTATTTTTCCTTGCAACTATGTCGCAAAATATGATGCCCCGTGAAGGATTCGCATTGTTCGGACCATTTTTGAATATTTTATGCCCGTTTCAAAATTTCCTATTTCAAACTATGGTCAAAACGACGGGCATGAAAATAGGGGATGAGCCTCGCTAAACTTGCATTGTATCTCTGAAGAAACATCATATTGTGAGTATAAAAATGATTTTTTCAAAAAATCTTGAGTATTAGATCGTGTACCTATAGTTCAAATCAGACCCTCTTCCTATCGATTCGGTGGGAATTTGTCTTTTTCGCCAGGGGTGGAGGAAAAGGTTTTCAAATCCCCAATTGGAACATTGTTCATGTAAGATTGTCTATTATTTTTTAAAAATAGGTTGGTAGCATTTTTGTATTCACCATTTGGTGTTGCTTCACAAAACAACCTAATTTTGGCACTCAAAAAATAGAAAATGCCTTTTCCATGCGACAAAAAGGAAAACTTCCTCCTGCAACATTCTTCTCCGTCTCGAGATGCACATGCGTGCACAATATGGGCACATTATCACAAACTATATCGCGATTCTATCCATAACATTGGCCGTTTGGCTTGAAAGCCATGAAACCTCGAACATGATAAGTCATTTCTGAGAAGGTTTTTTCGAGATGCAATCAATTAACCAAGTTTGTATTTTTCCTTGCAACTATGTCGCAAAATATGATGCCCCGTGAAGGATTCGCATTGTTCGGACCATTTTTGAATATTTTATGCCCGTTTCAAAATTTCCTATTTCAAACTATGGTCACAACGACGGGCATGAAAATAGGGGATGAGCCTCGCTAAACTTGCATTGTATCTCTGAAGAAACATCATATTGTGAGTATAAAAATGATTTTTTCAAAAAATCTTGAGTATTAGATCGTGTACCTATAGTTCAAATCAGACCCTCTTCCTATCGATTCGGTGGGAATTTGTCTTTTTCGCCAGGGGTGGAGGAAAAGGTTTTCAAATCCCCAATTGGAACATTGTTCATGTAAGATTGTCTATTATTTTTTAAAAATAGGTTGGTAGCATTTTTGTATTCACCATTTGGTGTTGCTTCACAAAACAACCTAATTTTGGCACTCAAAAAATAGAAAATGCCTTTTCCATGCGACAAAAAGGAAAACTTCCTCCTGCAACATTCTTCTCTGTCTCGAGATGCACATGCGTGCACAATATGGGCACATTATCACAAACTATATCGCGATTCTATCCATAACATTGGCCGTTTGGCTTGAAAGCCATGAAACCTCGAACATGATAAGTCATTTCTGAGAAGGTTTTTTCGAGATGCAATCAATTAACCAAGTTTGTATTTTTCCTTGCAACTATGTCGCAAATTATGATGCCCCGTGAAGGATTCGCATTGTTCGGACCATTTTTGAATATTTTATGCCCGTTTCAAAATTTTCCTATTTCAAACTATGGTCAGAACTACGGGCATGAAAATAGGGGATCAGCCTCACTAAACTTGCATTGTATCTCTGAAGAAACATCATATTGCGAGTATAAAAATGATTTTTTCAAAAAATCTTGAGCATTAGATCATGTACATGTAGTTCAAATCGGACCCTCTTCCTACCGATTCGGTGGGAATTTTTCTTTTTCGCCAGGGGTGGATGAAAAGGTTTTGAAATCCCCAATTGGTACATTGTTCATGTAAGATTGTCTACTATTTTTGCAAAATAGGTTGGTAGCATTTTTGTATTCACGATTTGGTGTTGCTTCACAAACACCTTGATTTTGGCACTCAAAAAATAGAAAATGCCTTTTCCATGCGACAAAAAGGAAAACTTCCTCCTGCAACATTGTTCTCCGTCTCGAGATGCACATGCGTGCACAATATGGGCACATTATCACAAACTATATCGCGATTCTATCCATAACATTGGCCGTTTGGCTTGAAAGCCATGAAACCTCGAACATGATAGGTCATTTCTGAGAAGGTTTTTTCGAGATGCAATCAATTAACCAAGTTTGGTATTTTTTCCTTGCAACTATATCACAAAATATGATTCCACGCGAAGGATTCGCATTGTTCGGGCCATTTTTCAAATTTTTTATGCCCGTTTCAAAAATTTCCTATTTCAAACTATGGTCAAAACGACGGGCATGAAAATAGGGGATGAGCCTCGCTAAACTTGCATTGTATCTCCTAAAAAACATTGTTCGCCATCCCAAGTGTATACACGTGCCCAATACGGGTATATTATCACAAACTATACCCTGATTCTAGCCATAACATTGGCCATTTGACCCGAAAACCATGAAACCTCACACATGATAGGTCATTTCTAAGAAATTTTTTTCGATACGCAATCAATTTACCAAGTTTGATATTTTTTCTTGGAACTATGTCACATAACATGACGCCACGCGAAGGTTTCACATAGTTCGGACCGTTTTTAAATTTTTTTGGCATTTCAAACAATGGTCAAAACTGTGGGCATGACGGTTCTTAGCTAGGGGCTGAGCCTCGCTAAACTTGCATTGGATCTCTGAAAAAATAGCATATTGTGAGTCTGAAAATCATTTTTACAAAAAATCATGGGCATCAGATAATGTACATATAGTTCAAATCTGACTCACCTCTTACCGATTCGGCAGGAATTTGTCTTTTTCGCCAGCGGTGGACGAAAAGCTTTGAGATACCTCGGTTGGGACATTTTCCATGTAAGGTGGTCTAGTATTTTAGAAACATGGGGTTGTACCATTTAAAATTATGCATTTGGTGTCTGCTTCACAAAACACCCATTTTTAGCACTCGGAAAATGAAAAATGCGGTGTTTTGTGAACCAACCAATCAAAACACGTGAAACCACCTCCCACAGATCATGATTATCGGCCTAATATGGACCATTCAATGCCGATCCAACGCTTGAGCTGACACCCGAAGAAGCAGAACACCCCACCGCGGCCATGGTCTCACCAACCCTAACTTCACTGATTCTCAAAAAAGAAAAACCCTAACTTCACCAACTCTAGATTGCCTCCCCTCGCGCCGCCCATTCCTTCCCCTGTCTATGCGCCGTCGATCCACCCTCTCCCTCCTCTCTCCCTGGCTTGAGCCCAGCTTCGCCTCCCGCCGACCATCTCCTCTCGATCTCGTGGAGCACCGCGCCCATCTCCGCTCGACAGCCTCGCCCCTTCTCCTCCCAGCGGTGGCTGCGCCTTTCGCCGGCCCTTCACAGAGCCGCCCTGGTCCCCTCCGCCCTGCCCACAGGCGCAACGTCGGGCCGGCCATCTTCCAGCGGGTGACGCTCTAACCCTCCCCTCCCCTGCCTGACCGCCACCGCCATGTCCCTCCTCTCTTCTCCTCCCTCATGTCAGGTCCTTCCCATCTCTAGGGTTTCAGGCGGCGATGTCAATGGGGGCAGGCAGAGCTATGGCGTCGAGGACCTCGGATGGGTCGGCGACGGCGAGCTTCGTGTTGATCCGGCTGCGGTACGCACCTGTGACAAGGTGGTCGGCGATAGGGAGGAGGGCCGCGAGAGCGTATACATGAAGGTATACTCCCCCGCTTCCCTCAATCACGAGTCGTGCGACCCCTCCTCTCTCTTTCCATCACATTCCCTCTCTCTCTAGCCTTCTCTAACAATTCCCTTCTGTCTGTATGTCTCTCTCTTCAGGCTCCCCTAGATGGGACTGTGAGCAACGCCGCGCCCAACGACCGCTGATCTGGCCGTGCGTGTTCATTTCCCTCCAGGTTGTGGACACCAAGGCCGCGCCCGACGACCCGAGATCTGCAGCCCAACAAAGATGAGACCGATGCTAGCGACGCTACTGGCCGGCGGTCAGGACAGCGACGGCTAGGCGACCATGTAGCATCGACACATGATTTATGTCCCATAGTAGGTCAGTTCCAGTCCGGTTTAGCGATTCTGCATTAAGCAAAGTCAAGAAAAGGTAGCAGCAATACCACATTTCTGTTGTGACTGAGATGCTTACGAGCAGAAGCATGTGTTCTAAATTTTATTTATGCACCCTGAAACTCATTGTATAATTTCAAAGTAGAAGCATGTGTCCTGCTAATGAATGTTACTCATGTCAAAGTAGCTCTTATTATTGCTTCTGAATTTTGTATTGTTTCCAATTATGCTTTAAACATTCACTCATTGAAGTGACCCAATACACTCTTGTGGTACAAAACTAAATTGTGTACTATGACCCATTTAAGCTAATCATGTTTTCCCCTGTTATTAAAATATAAACTTTAGAAACATGGCTTATCATTTGATTGACCCTCCATATACTTACAAGAATCTGATTATTCTTTTGTAACTTCTGAAGGGACCCTTTTGGGTACATGCTACTATATTCACGTGTTTCATGACTATGTAAAATGCCAGAATTGTTACCCGTGTGGTCATATGCTATATCTATTTAACATATATCAATGCAAGTTAGTATTAAAAAATTATGATGGAATAGATGAAAACACAATATGATAATTTTATCAATGTTAACGGATTGAGGATTTTATCAATGTTAAAAGAAGGTTGGTCTGGTGGCATAGGTCCAGGGTCTTTATATCAACGGTGGAGAGGCTACTACCTAGACCTGTAGGTTACAGAAAAGACTGCATTCTCTGTCGGTTCATATCCCTAAACAAAATATGTTGTCGCTTCAAGGTTTCTTCACTTCCTTTCTTTGACAATTTGTTGCTAAACTATTGTATGGTTGGCTAGAAGGGGTTGATTTATTTAGATTGACGTTTGATTTTATTGCTCATTTGTATAGCTAGAAGTAAGCTACTTCATTTGTATAGCTAGAAGTTTTGCTGCTTTGGTAATTGCCTTCGCTTTCTCATTCTTGCTATTTGTATGTTATGTAACAGCTGATGCGGCTGCATTCCTCCAATGGACACTGCGGCCTGATCCTGACCGAGACCCTCCACTGACGACACAAGGATGTCATGCTGTAGGAGACCCAGCGACAAGGATCCCATGAGGAGCACTGTAGCAAGCCTTTGCCGGCACCTGTTAAGGTCTTTTCCCACCTCCTTTGTATTCTTGTTAGGCTTGGTTAAAGAAATGCATGAATTGCTTCTTTGTATACAGAAGAATTCTGTTGCTGACCATGATCATGTGTTTGGTGTTGGTGTGCAAGTATATATAACAAGGAAGAGGACTTGCATCAAGCTTGGTAGTGGCTGGTTGGTTGTACCTATTTTCTGTAGCAGCAACAACTTGGCGGAAAAATACCCCTGGGACGCTTCATTCTCTGGATTCGATAAGTGTCCAGTTTAACCTATTAAATGCAAATATCCAAACTACTTGTGGCATGAATTTTACTTTCTGCGAGATTATAAATTGTGAAAATGGATGTATGTTTTTGCTGGTTGTGCATGAATGTTTAGATATTTCTGTGATATAGATATGTTACATCCTGAATTCGTATATCTTTTATTTATGATGATTTTAGTTTTGGTGTTGTGAAATGCTACTCATACTTCATGCTTGATTGTAATTTTGGACATACTGATAGCCAAACTGGGAGACAATGTCGTGATTAAGGCTTGTCATTTTTGTTAACCAGAAAATAAAATCAAGTTTTGTTTATGTAGCTTCTAGTATATATATGTTCTTTATTTTCTTCCTAGTTGGTCTATGTTATTGTTTGAATATGTTGCTTTTGTTGTCTCCATAACCTATTTCCTCTCTTTTATAAGGGTTACATGCTGAAGGTGGAAGAAGAAAAGGGATTCACTACTCAATAGAGAGGAGATAGTCATATTTTTTGAAGCTTTATTTATATTTTTCTGGGTGATTTGAACTATGAAATTGTTGTAATATACTACACTGTACATTTGTAGCAGTTTGATATTCTTTCGTGACATGCACTATGTCCTGAATGTAATATATGTCCTAATTTTTGTTATCATTTGTGAAAAATAATGTTATTTGGGCTGTGCTTAAGAAATATTGGTTATTTATTGTATGTGTGTCTGAAATAAACCAAATGCAAAATGGGCTATAAAAAGGCTATGGCTCGCCCAATGTTGGACTAGAGAAATGCACAACTAAGAAAAGGTTGAAAATATGAAATAAATGGACCTAAAAATGCTAAGGGCCTAAAATAGAAAAGGCCATTTTTTTGGCTTGGCCCAAGTAATCAACCGAATTGATAGAAAATTTCATGGACCAAATTATTGGGCTTGGCCCATACAAATGGAAGAAATGGATTGGGCTGATTGTGTGCCACGTCGGACATGCCACATATGATCTGATGTGGCAAGGCCTTATCGTCTGTAGCGATATTGAATCGTCATAAAGGTTATGACGATCCAATATTGTCATAGAAGGTTATGACGATTTTGCTAAAATCGTCGTTATAGTTCATTAGCGACGCCCAGCTTTCAACGATCTCAAAGTCGTCATAGAATCATCATAAACAGACTATTGTGACGATTCTGTGACGAAAATTGAGGGTCATATATAGCCAGATTCCTTGTAGTGGTGTTCTTATCCGAAACCTACACTAGAGACATTGCATGTGTTATCTCTTCATAAAGCATATGGTTCCAACTAGAGTCGTTATATGTGTTTTCTTTTCACAAACCACATATGGATCCACCAGTGTCATTGCATGTGTATTCTTTTCATTAACCCCATATGGATCCACTACTCATTGCATGTCTATTCTTTCTAGAAACCACAGGGATCCACCACTTTCATTGCATGTGTGTTGTTTTCACAAACCACATATGGATCCACCAGAGTCATTGCATGTCTGTTCTTTTCATGAACCACATATGGATCAACCAGAGTCATTGCATGTGTGTTCTTTTCCTAAACCAGAACTAGAGTCATTGCATGTGTGTTCTTTTCATGAACCACATATGGATCCACCAAAGTCATTACATGTATGTTCTTTTCATAAAGCATATGGATCCACCAGAGTCATTGCATGTGTGTTATTTTCATGAACAACATATGGATCCACTAGAGTCATTGCATGTGTGTTCTTATCCTAAACAAACACTAGAGTCATTGCATCTGTGTTCTTATCCTAAACCAGCTATAGAGTTATTGCATGTGTGTTCTTTTCATAAAGCATATGGATCCAACTATAGTCATTGAATGTGTGTTCTTTTCACAAACCACATATGGATCCACCAGTATCATTGCATGTGTGTTATTTTCATGAACCACAACTAGACTCATTGAATGTTTGTTCTTTTCATAAACCACATACGTATCCACCAATGTCATTGCATGTGTGTTCTTTCCATGAACCACAACTAGAGTCATTGAATGAGTGTTCTTTTCACAAACCACATATGGATCCACCAGTGTCATTACATGCGTGTTCTTTTTATTAACCACATATGGATCCAGTAGAGTCATTGCATGTGTGTTCTTTTCACAAACCACATATCGATCCACCATATTCGTTGCATGTGTGTTCTTTTCATAAAACACTTGGATCCACTAGAGTCATTGCATGTGTGTTCTTTTCATGAACCACATATGGATCCACTAGAGTCATTGCATGTGCGTTCTTATCCTAAACCAGCACTAGAGTCATTGCATGTGTGTGCTTATCCTAAACCACCACTAGAGTCATTGCATATGTGTTCTTTTTCATAAAGCATATGGATCCAACTAGAGTCATTGGATGTGTGTTCTTTTCACAAAACACATGTGGATCCACTAGAGTCATTGCATGTGTGTTCTTTTCATGAACCACAACTAGAGTCATTGAATGTGTGTTCTTTTGACAAACCACATATGGTACCACCTGTGTCATTGCATGTGTGTTCTTTTCATGAACCACACATGGATAAATAAGAGTCATTGCATGTGTGTTCTTTTCATGAACTACATATTGATCAACCAGAGTCATTGCATGTGTGTTCTTTTCCTAAACCAGCACTAGAGTCATTGAATGTGTGTTCTTTTCACACACCACATATGGATCCACCAGAGTCATTGCATGTTTGTTCTTTTCGTAAAGCATATGGATCCACCAGAGTCATTACATGTGTGTTATTTTCGTGAACCACATATGGATCCACTAGAGTCTTTGCATGTGTGGTATTATTTTAAACAAGCACTACAGTCATTGCATGTGTGTTCTTATCCTAAACCAGCACTAGACTCATTGCATGTGTGTTATTTTCATAAAGCATATGGATCCAACTAGAGTCATTGAATGTGTGTTCTTTTCACAAACCACATATGGATCCACCAGTGTCATTGCATGTGTTCTTTTCATAAACCACAACTAGTCATTGAATGTGTGTTCTTTTCACACACCACATATGGATCCACCAGCGTCATTGCATGTGTGTTCTTTTCATGAACCACAACTAGACTCATTGAATGTTTGTTATTTTCATAAACCACATACGGATCCACACATGTCATTGCACGTGTGTTCTTTCCATGACCCACATGGATCCACCAGTGTCATTGCATGTGTGTTCATTTCATGAACCACATATGGATCAACCAGAGTCATTGCATGTGTGTTCTTTTCCTAAACCAGTACTAGAGTCATTGAATGTGTGTTCTTTTCACAAACCACATATGGATCCACCAGATTCATTGCATGTCTGTTCTTTTCACATAGCATATGGATCCACTAGAGTCAGTGCATGTGTGCCGTTTTCATGAACCACATATGGATCCACTAGATTCATTGCATGTGTGTTCTTATCCTAAACCAGCACTAGAGCTATTGCATGTGTTCTTTTCATAAAGCATATGGATCCACTAGAGCCATTGCATGTGTTCTTTTCATAAAGCATATGGATCCAACTACGGTCATTGAATGTGTGTTCTTTTCACAAACCACATATTGATCCACCAGTGTCATTGCATGTGTGTTCTATTCATGAACCACAACTACAGTCATTGAATGTGTGTTCTTTTCACACACCACATATGGATCCACAAGTGTCATTGCATGTGTGTTCTTTTCATGAAGCAGAACTAGAGTCATTGAATGTGTGTTATTTTCACAAAGCAGCTACGGATCCACCAGTGTCATTGCATGTGTATTATTTTCATGAACCACATGGATCCACCAGTGTCGTTGAATGAGTGTTCTTTTCATGAACCACAACTAGAGTCCTTACATGTGTGTTCTTTTCATGAACCACATATGGATCCACCAGAGTCATTGAATGTGTGTTCTTCTCACAAACCACATATCGATCCACCAGTGTCATTGCATGTCTGTTATTTTCATGAACCACATATGGATAAACCAGAGTCATTGCATGTGTGTTCTTTTCCTAAACCAGCACTAGAGTCATTGAATGTGTGTTCTTTCGACAAACCACATATGTATCCACTATAGTCATTGCATGTCTGTTCTTTTCATAAAGCATATGGATCCACCAGAGTCATTGCATGTGCGTTATTTTCATGAACCATATATGGATCCACAAGTGTCATTGCATGTGTGTTCTAAACCGGCACTAGAGTCATTGCATGTGTGTTCTTTTCATAAAGCATATGGATCCAACTAGAGTCATTGAATGTGTGTTCTTTTCACAAACCACGAATGCATCCACCTGTGTCATTGCATGTGTGTTCTTTTCATTAACCACAACTATAGTCATTGAATGTGTGTTATTTTCACACACACCACATATGGATCCACCAGCGTCATCGCATGTATGTTCTTTTCATGAACCACAAATAGAGTCATTGAATGTGCGTTCTTTTCACAAGCCACATACGGATCCACCAGTGTCATTGCATGTGAGCTATTTTCATGAACCATATGGATCCACCAGTGTTATTGCATGTACGTTCTTTACATGAACCAAAACTAGATTCATTGCATGTCTGTTCTTTTCATGAACCACATATGGATCCACCAGAGTCATTGAATGCGTCTTGTTTTCACAAACGACATATGGATCCACCAGTGTCATTGAATGTGTGTTCTTTTCATGAACCACATATGGATCAACCAGAGTCATTGCATGTGTGTTCATTTCCTAAACCATCACTAGAGTCATCTAATGTGTGCTCGTTTCACAAACCACATATGGATCCACCAGAGTCATTGCATGTCTGTTCTTTTGATCATATGGACCCACTAGAGTCATTGCATGTGTGTTATTTTCATAAACCACATATGAATCCACTAGAGTCATTGCATGTGTGTTCTTATCCTAAACCAGCACTAAAGTCATTGCATGTGTGTTCTTATCCTAAACCAGCACTAGACTATTTGCATGTGTGTTCTTTTCATAAAGCATATGGATCCAACTAGATTCGTTGACTGTGTGTTGTTTTCACAATCCACATATGGATCCACTACTGTCATTGCATGTTTGTTCTTTTCATTAACCATAACTAGAGTCATTGCATGTCTATTCTTTTCACAAACCACACATGGATCCAATAGAGTCATTGCATGTGTGTTCTTTTCATGAACCACATATGGATCCACTAGAGTTATTGTATGCATGTTCTTTCCACAAACCAGCACTAGAGTCATTGCATGTGTGTTCTTTTCATAAAGCACATGGATGCACTAGAGTCATTGCATGTTTGTTAATTTCATGAACCACATGGATCCACCAGTGTCATTGCATGCACTACAAGAAAAGTATCCTTCCGCAATGGCTTGGCCCGACGGTTGTCATAGAAGGCGCGTCTTCCGGGACAAAATTCTCGGCTCGGCCGTGGCCAATGAAAAACTTTTATTTCCAGTTTTGCGTACCACTACTATGACATATCTGCTAAAAAAGTGGAGGAAGATCAGCTGGCGCGTGGCAGAAGCAAGATTTTTATTTCCTCGTGTGATGATGACTCGCCGAAGTCTTTTGAGGCGTGTGGGTCTCGAACGTCAGTGTCTCTAGGAGATCATACTTTGCGGTCGCGCCTCCCTGATTTGAACTCGATAACATTGCTCGAGGCGTCTGCCGTTTAGTCTGGGTGCTAGGTCCCACATGTCAGCCTCTCATTAGAAGGACCATGTGTATGATGGAATTTTTTCCTTCGCTCGCGCTACCCTGTTTCGAAGTTGATAACGCAGCTCAATGCATCTACCGTCTAATCAACCTCCTGGGACCCACATGTGATGCTCTCATTAGAAGAAACGTGTGTATGATGGAATTTTTTCATTTGCTAGCGTTACCCCATTCCGAGTTGATAGCGGTGCTCGACGCATCTACCATAACCAACCTCCTGAGCCCCACATGTCATCCTCTCATTAGAAGAAACGTGTGTATGATGCGTTTTTTCCCTTCACTCGCACTACCTTGTTCCGAACTTGATAGCATTGTTCGATGCATCTACCGTTTAATCACGATGCTGAGCCCCACATGTCATCATCTCATTAGAAGAAACGTGTGTATGATGGATTTTTTACCATCTGTAGCTCCTTCGTGTTCTGAACTTGATAGCTTTTCTCGCTGCATCAGTCGTTTATTCAGGCTGCTGGGTCCCTTATGTCAGCCTCACATTAGAAGAATCGTGGGTATCATGGAATTTTTTTCTTCACTAGCGCTACCCTGTTCCGAACTAGATAGTGTTGCTTGACGAATCTGCCATTTGCTCACGCTGCTGGGTCCCCCATTTCAACCTCTAATTAAAAGAAACGTGTACATGCTGAACTTTTTTCTCGCTCGCGCCTCCCTATTTTCAGCTGGCTACGCTGCTTGATGTAGCATCTGTATTAGGTCGCGCTGCTGGGTCCCACATATCATCCTCTCTATAAATGAAACGTTTGTATGATGGACTGATTTTTGGCCATGTCGACTGTTTTGTCCTTGATAACTTGCTAGGTCCCAAATGTCAACCACCTCTATGTAGGAAACGTTTCTATGTTGGGTCCCAGCTGACAGCCTCTATTTGAAAGAATCATGTGTATGTTGGACTATTTTTTGGGTCCCAAATGTCAGCCTCAAAGTACAAAAAATCCTCATAAAGGCCGAATTAAAAAGATTCTGGGCTAACTCGGGCAGATGCCCTATTCGTCATGGCTTATATTCCATGGACTCACTCCCAAGTTGAATGGGCTATGGTCGGTGGCCACAAGACCAAGAAAAGGCCGAATTAGAAGGTATTGGGATATGCTTGGGGCTGATAGGCTAATTTTCATGGGCTATGCTTGGGCCTGCTAGGTCCGACATGTCAGCTTCTCCAAGTGCAACATGTGTATGATGGACTTTTTTTTTCGGCCGCATCCACTGATTTCACCGTGGAACCATGTATAGTCTTACTGCTTGGGCCCTTATGTCAGCCTCTCTGGCATGTTCTGGCTTGTGGGTCCTAGATGCAGCCTTGTATGTTCTGTCTGGAGGGTCCCCAATGCGAGCCTCTCTGTACAAGTATTTATACTTTTGTTTCGAACCCACCCTCAAAACAAACTCCAGGGACGCTGCATGCTGGTGGGTCTGTGATGTCAGCCTCTCCGTAATGCGATATTGCTAGAAGAAAAAATGTAAATCCAAGATACAGTTCAAACAAAAGACCTGCAAATTAAATAAACATAAACTGAGTGTGTTGCCACTACAACAAAGATATTTGTAGAATAAATATCATTAAACTTTTATTAGTACTACAATTTATGTATTAGTCTTCTTAAAAATATTTCGTGTGTCTATGTTTATCTCTTTTAAAATATAAAAGGGCAGCGATCCTGGCATCTCAATTTATAAAATGCCACATAATGGAGTATTTTCTTAAAAACATGGGTAGGCAGATTTTTTTTATTTTGAGAGGTGGGGGGCAATGCCCAAAAGTCTGAATTAAAAAGAGTTTGGCAATTCTACATAGGCTGCTCTACGTGGGTGATACTCCGTAGGCTATTCTACATGGGCTTCATTCTCAAATACTTAGTGGGCTATGCTCAGTAGTCCCCTAACCCCTAAAAGGCCGAATTAATATGTTCTTGGCTATGCTCCATGGGCTCCTTTCCCAAATTTCACTAGGTTGTGGTCAGCAGTCCCCTAACCCTGAAAAGACCGAATAAAAATGTTTTGGGTTAAAGAGGGGCCAAATAAGCTATAGAGTACAAGATGTCTTCTCCTGGTTAATAAAAATTGCATTGTGATGTGCTCGAACGGATTCGAAACAAAGACCTCATAGAGGGAGGGGGAAAAGCGATAATTCTTTTTGGCAGCTATTCATGTCAAAATTCAGCAGTATAGAATAAGGTAGAATAATTATCAACAAATTCAAAGTTCATATTCAGGAGCACTTAACCAATTCAGCAGCATTTCAAAAGTGACCAATTCAGCAATACACACAATGAAATACAAATAGCAGTACAGAGAGAACCAGTTTTTGTTTCAGCTCTAAAACCCTTGTCGCGTGATCAATTTGTCCTTTTCACCAAACACACTCGACCATCGGAGTAAGCAAAACTGACGATCAAGTCTGCTTTGAGTACCTTCTTCTCACATCAATGCCTATCTGACCCCCGTATGCAACACAAAATGCCCAAGTCTCAGCTAGATTGTGACACGGCCATGTTTCAAAAGGAAAACAAGACTATCTACTACCCTTGATTTAAACAAGTACCAGTACATCAGTATTAGTTCCACAAAATGCTTTAGTAATAGTAACGATAGAACATTTGAGAGATTTAGTAGCTTTCCTACTTGAAATTCAATAGCAGTACAAAGATAATAAGTTCTTGTTCCATCTCAAAAAACATTGGCACACGATCAGTTTGCCTTGTTCTCCGAATAGGCTCAATCATAGGAGAAAGCAAAACTGATGATCACGTCTGATTCTATGCGAATACGACCTCATTTCGTCAATGCCTGTGTGACCCCTATATGCAACCCAAAATGCCCAAGACTCATCTAGATAATTGTGACAATGCTAAGTTTCAAAAGAAAAGCAAGACAATCTGCTGCACTTGATCTAAACAAGTAACAGTACATCACTATTAGTTCAACAAAATACTTTGGTTATAGCAACGACAAAACAAAGGCAAAGCAAGACCATCTCCTTCCCTTGACCTAAACAAGTATTACCAGTATATAGAAGTACAAAATACTACGTAGTACAAGAACTAGTACTATACTAGTACCACTATGCATCCAAAATCGACCCCCAACAAACAGAGATCCCTAAGCGGGTTAAATAAATATTGTGTCAATTGGGGGTTCTCCCCCGCGATTGATGCATATTGAGTAATGCAGGCCGGTAATATGAGATGGTTCACTATAGAACATAAAGGAATGTTTTTTCCTCTGGATGATGCCCGGCACCTCGTAGCTCCCAAGCATGCAGGAAATGTAGATTGTACGGGCCCAAAACACCAGCTCTATTGTCGGGTAATAGGCAGTGATCAGCACATTGCACAAGGGCGATGAGCATGCGTCCGAGCTGACGCACACGACGGATCCACTGATGTCGCCTGACTCGCACATGTCAAATAGCAGAGCAAACACCATACCATCGTCCCCTGATCCGATCTTCTCTACTCTCGATGAGCGTGGTGCCAATAGCGGCCGAGAGATGTACCTGGAGTTTCTAAAGGAAGTAAGATTCAGCAGACAAAATTGCAACATTCTAAATATTATAAGAAAAAAATGATAAAGTAAATATGAGTAACCTAACTGCGATAAAACATGCGTAGTACTCCCTCTGTTTCAAATAAAAGATGTTTTAGCTTTTGTGAAACGAGTGTATCTAGACCCCTTTTAGTATATGGGTTCACTCCGAACTACACACTAAAAAGAGTCTAGATAAACTCATTTCACAAAAGCTAAAACATCTTTATATATTTTGAAACGAAGGGAGTAGATACGGAGTACATGTGCAAGGCCATTGTTTCAAAGGAAAAGCTACTTGATCTAAGCAAGTAGTGCTAGCTCCTAGTATAGAGAGCCATGTTTGAAAGGAAATGCTCGACCATTGGAGCATGATAAACAAATGATCAATGCTTGTGTGCACCGCATATGGAACCCAAAATGCCCAAGTCTCATCTAGATTGCAACAAGGCCATGTTTCAAAATAAAAGCAAGACTATCTACTGCCCTCGATTTAAACAAGTACAATACATCAGTATCAGTTCCACAAAATGTTTTAGTAATATCAATGACAGAACATTTGAGAGATTCGGTAGCTTTCCTGCTTGAAATTCAATAGCAGTACAACGAGAATCAGTTCTTGTTCTAGCTCAAGAAACAGACTCGATCATTGGAGCAAGAAAAACTGACAATCAAGTGACAATTCCAGTGTGACCCCCCATATGCAACCCAAAATGCCCAAGACTAATCTTGATGATTGTGACAATGCTAACTTTCAAAAGAAAAGCAAGACAAACTGCTACACTTGATCTAAACAAGTAACAGTACATCACTATTAGTTAAACAAAACATTTCAGTAATAGCAACGACAAAATAAATGCAAAGAAAGACCATCTCCTGTCCTTGGACTAAACAAGTACTACCAGTACCGGTATATAGTAGTACAAAATAGTCCGAAGTATAAGAACTAGTGCTCTACTAGTACTACTCTGCATCCAAAATCCAACCTCCAGTACACGTACGTCCGTGGTATGTAGTGAAAGTGCGATAAAAAAATCCGAGGTAGTAGAATGGTCAATTTGGAATTCTCCCTCGCGATAGATGCATATTGAGTAATACATGCCCTGGGTTTGAGAAGTTTGAAGGTACACCACCATGGAATGCTTTTCCTTCTTCATGATGCCAGGCACCGCCCTGCTCCCAGGAGTGAAGGAATTGCGCACTCCACCCTCCCAAAACCCATCCTCTGGTGACGGTTGATAGACTATGAACTGCACATTGTACAAGGGCAACGAGCACCCCTATAGCCTGACGCACATGACGGATACGATGATGTCTCCCCACTCGAGCATGTCAAATAGCACAGCGAACACCGTACCATCGTCCCCAGATCCGATGTTCTCTAGTCTTGATGAGTGCACTGCCGATAGCAACTGAGAGATGAACCAGGGATTTCTGAAGGAAGTAAGAATCGGTGGACTAAATTGCAACATGCTAAATATACATATAAGAAGTTCTCAGGTGCCTGAGATCTTGGTACTCCCAAGAAAAAAATACAGAGCCATGTTTCAAAGGAAATGCTAGATCATCTCCAGCATTTGGTCTAAACAAACTTGAACGACAGATCATCATCAGAATCATGATGGTCATATATTTCCCATCTCCCACATTGTGGATGCAAAATGTGTAATCCAGTGCGAACCTATAATGTTTATTAATCTTGAAATTAAGGTAATCTTCAGTAATCCTGACGGAGGCCGGCGACGCGCTGCTCTTCGGCTCAAAAAATATGCTATCTTCGGCAAACTCCTCCAGGTCCTCTCCAATCATTGAGGTTTTATAAAAGTGCAACTCCACCACATACCACAGAAACAAGAACGCCACCGACCTAATGCACTAGACGGATACATCGAGGCCATAGTCGAGCATGTCAAATCGCACGGCGAACAATGTACCATCGTCCCCGGATACCACGTTCTCTACTCTCCATGAGCCAAGTGCCAGCAAAGGCTGAGAAATGTACCTATGTTCCTTGCCGTAGTGGAAAGTATGCACTTCAATTGAGTGGGATTTTTTGAGGTGAGCGAGGAGCGCTGTGGGCGGGGCAGTGAACTCACAGCAAGGCTCAGTGCAGTTGCACGGGCCATGCGGTTACTCCATCTTGTGGTAGAGGAAGTCGTGGAAGGCGACCAATGTCCCGTAGCCGACATTGGGGCATCTACTACCATTTCCACCAACGACTTGGCGATGCAACTCCTTGGAGCATGTGGCCAGCTGGACGGTGCTAGTAGTGTCCATACTCATAGCGATTTCTCTGAAGGTATCGTCGCTGACCTTGCTCTAGCCACCGTATCGAATGTTGTGCATCGAATCCGCCATTGCGTCCGAATGGACTAGGGCGAGGGCGGATTCAAATATTATTGTTGGGGTTTCTCGGAGGAGATTGATGGAGGCCTGCAAGAACCGACGCAGCAGGCGAGCAATGGATAGGAAAATTAAGGAAGTGCGGCGCTCGAGAGGATCCAAAATGCAGCTAGCCAGCGTTAGTGAATGGGGATCGCCGGAGATGGGGAAGATGGGAGGCTCTTTGAACGAGGGGTGTTAATTATGCATGTTCCCTCGTCGGTCTTCTGCAGTGGATCAAGGATGCCTGCTAGAGTTATAGCTAGAGTGCTAGACTAGCAAGTTGTCATGTCCTGGCTCAGTATTGTACCCTCTCGTCACATAGATTGTGTTTCAGGAATGGATGTGAACCCACATTTCTCCCCTCCCTGCTAGATAGCGTGCACCATAGAATCTCTTTTCTAGCATGCGAAGTATTTGAACCCACAGGCCCAACTCTGATAATTAGGACTACTAAAAAACTATAATAATAGTTGAAGCAAAAATAATAATTATAATTTTGAGCCATGTCCATAGAATATCCCTTGTATATTTGGTTCTTATACTTTGTATCATGTAGTAGTAATCAACCTATTAGCTACCTAATAGTACTCGCCGTGCTCTAGAGAAATGACGAAGAACATTCTAGAATTATTGAGAAGTGTGTTTTGAGGTTTGTGCATATCTTTCAGTGTGCTAAAGACTATCAATAGTATCTTCTAGATGCTAGAATGGATAGAATTAAGATCCAACGGTACTTTATGGACGTAGCTCGAAATTATAATTATTTTTGGTCTTCACCTATTATAATTTTATATAAACTAGTAAAAGGCACATGCCACACACGTATATATTATACGAAATGTGATTAAAAAACATTAAGTTGTTATAAACCAATAATCTCGTTTGAGAAAAATGCATACATTAAGTCTATTAATAATAACTATCTACACATATTGAGAATACAGCCTACTATGCTATGAAATTTGGGGGGTGACATGATGGTTCTAGAACATGGTGGAGTTTGCTCTAGGTAGTACTCAACACGAATCCACCTTCTCTGAACCATCGGATCTAACAGCCTAATGGTCAGTATTGGTACTATGGATCCAATTCAAAACTACTCCTTTATAGTAGTAGAGAAAAAATGATATGGCATATACTTCTACTATCTGATTCTCACGTGCAAGGCATGTGCAACTTACTAATAAGATATATAACACAGATATCTTTGAACATCGATCATTGGATATAGATTGACAGATTGCAACATTGCTAATTGTTGGATCTCTTGCAAATTCAAGAAAGAATCTATCGCGCTTACTTGTATTTCAAATTTGACCTACTTTCTTTAAATCGACATAAAGTTATTTGAGTGCATGGGCGTAGTTAGCTAATATATAGGGAAGCTTGAAACATCCTAAGACTAGAGAATTGTAACAAAACATTGTCGCGTTTTCTGAAAATTGGGTGGTGGCACTTTATTTTTTTGACTGGGGTATGTCCCGAAGGAGTGAGATGCTTCAATAATTAACACAGCTAGTGCATGTGTACATGTTACACCAAGGACCTTAAAAATGTGAAAATTGCATCCAAGGCCATACGTTTAACACAAAGGACCCTACAATCAAGCAATTAAAATTCGTAGTCGGGTCGTGCTCCTCCATCAAGGAGTTGAGCCATGGTCTTTGTAGTAGTACAAGTAAGCTGCACGTCCCTTGCACGTGAAACTCACATAATATACAGAAGCATGACATGTCATTAGTATATAACATTGTAATAGGTAAAGCTTGAAATATCTATGAATTTGAGCCATGTTTCTAAAGTATGAGTGTATATTTGGTTCTTGCACTTTATATCATGTAGAAATAAACGTTTATTAGCTACCTAATAATTGAAATTTTTAGAACCATGTTCTAGAGAAACAATCGAGAAGATTCTAGAATGGTGGCTAAGTCTGTTCTGATATTTTTCTACATATATATCTTATCTTACCACTATATAGTGTACGAATAACTTTGAATATGGACCGTTAGATCAAGACTCGCAAATCCCAACATTTCCAGCCTTTGAATGTTATTTTGCATTCTAGCATCTAGAAGATTTTATTGATAGTCTTCATCACAATGAATGGTATGCACACAACTCAAAAAAAAACTTCTCCATCATTCTAGAATCTTCTCCCTCGTTTCTCTAGAGCATGTTACCAGAATTTTCAAGTTTGAGATAGCTAATAATCGTTGAATTCTAAATGATATACAAAGTACAAGAACCAAATATACACCCATACTTTATAGATATTGATCAAATTTATATTTTTGTATTCTTTACCTATTAAAATTATATATAGTGATGATATGTCAGACGTCTATTATCTAAGTCTCACGTGTTGATCAAAAGGGACGTGCCACACACGTATATACTGTATGAAATGTGATTTAAAAAATGGTAAGTTGTTATTAACCAATATTCTTGTTAGAGAAAAATGCATACATTAAGTCTATTAGTAATAACTATCTACCCATACTGAGAATACATCCTACTGTGCTATGAAATTTCGGGGATGGTGAAATGATGGTTCTAGAACATGTTTGAGTTTGATCTAGGTACTATTCAACACGAATACATCTGCTCTATACCATTGGATCTAACAGCCCAACGGTCATGATTGGTGGTATGGATCCAATTCAAAACTTCTCCATTGTAGTAGTAGAGAGAATACAGCCTACTATGCTATGATATTTTGGGGGTGGTGACATGATGGTTCTAGAACATGGTGGAGTTTGCTCTAGATACTATTCAACACGAATCCATGTTCTTTGAACCATTGGATCTAACAGCCCAACGGTCAGGATTGGTGGTAAGGATGTTGACCATTACCACTATATAGTTCACGAATAACTTTGAATGTTGACCATTGGATCAAGATTCGCGAATCCGAGCATGTCTAGCCATTGGATCTTATTTTCCATTCTAGCATCTAGAAGATTCTATTTGTAGTCTTCGGCATAATGAATGCTATGCACAAACCTCAAAACACACTTCTCCATCATACTAGAATATTCTCCTTTTTTCTCTAAACCATATTATCAAAAATTGCATGTGTTAGGATGCTAATAATGTTTCACTTCTACATGACATACAAAGTATAAGGGTACACCCATACTTTATAGATGTTGATCAAATTTATAATTTATTCTGCTTTACCAATTATAATGTTATATAGTGATGATATGTCATACGTCTACTATCTGAGTCTCACGTGCAACGCACGTGCAACTTTCTAGTATAGTATAGATCGAGATATGATGTCATTATGGTCATCCTTTGAATAACCTTCATTCCCGATGCTTGGAAAGAAAGAGAAAAATTCGAAAGTTTGAATTCTACTAATTTTTGCCGCCAATGCCCGATCCCTTCCTATGTACACCAACGATCACGCTAGCGACACAACTGAGCCACCGTACCAAGACACACATGCGCAACGATGTGGACGAGGGAGTGCTGAGATGGATGGTGAGGCGACAACTGAGAGCGAAAAAAATAAATTTGATTTGTTTTGAGTGCACATAAGTCCTGAAATTTACTAGAGTGTGTATGTTGTAAAGGCTATAGTACCTCATGTCAGGAACCCATCATAATTCTGCTCTGACATCGCACTGCCTTCAAGTGCCTGTCACGCTTCCCTCCCGCCCTTCCTCCCTTTTATTCTCTGAGCTCCTCTTGCTCTTTGGTTTTTCCCTCATCTCACTAGTACCTCTGTCCCAAAGCTTAAGGCCCCGTTTGGAATGCAGGAATGCAAAACATAGGAATAGAAAAAACGCAGGAATTAAGATAGTGTCATGTATGCTTAATTCCTATAGGAATAAATACCACATGAAATTTTTTAGGGTGTCGTTTGGATGTCACACAGGAAAACCTAATGAATTGTAGACACAAGGAGATTAAACATGAGGTTTGACCTCATGTTATTTTTCCTAGAAAACTCCTATGAAACAGCCCATACTATAGGAATTTCAAAGGAATCTTAGATTCCTATTCCTTTGTCCATAACGAACCCATGGGAATTTTTCCTACAGGAATCCTATCCTCCAAAAATCCTATGATTTTCCTTTGTTCCAAACAGGGCCTAAGGCTTTTTTGATAAGTCAAGCTACGAAAAGTTTCACCAAACTTCTAAAAAATATATCAAGAACTACTGTATGATATTAGTAGATACCATGTGAATATATGTTTCAGGATATATCAAAGGGTATGTATTTCATATTGTAAATATTAATATATTTTTTCTACAAACTTGGTCAAACTTTGCATAGTTTGACTTTTCAAAAAAACAGGCCTTGAGCCTAGGATGCAGGTACTACTAGTGTTTAGTACTCCGTCCCGGAACTTAAGTATTGATATACAGACATCGTGGGTCCCTTCACACGGTGTTAGGAAAATTAAAGAGGAATCTACTGCGCTTACTTTTAGTTCAAGTTTGACCTAATTTCTTTAAATCGACATAAAGTTATTTAAGTGGGCATAGTTCGCTAGGGAATCTTGAAATGTGCTAAGACTAGGGAATTGTAAGCAAACATGGTCCCCACTTTTTCTAAAAAGCAGGTGGTGGTTAGGCATGGAATTATAAATCGAATCTCGCGAGCTAAATGAGTAACTCGTGACTCGGCTCGACTCGGCTTGAACTCGGTGTCTAACGAGTTGAGCCGAGTTTTAGATTTGAACTCGTTTGTTCACCCAAGCTAAATGAGCTACTCGTTTAGCTCGTTAAACTCGTTCAAATATAGAATTTGAAATTTTCCACTGATGAATGCCATACTACGAATGTTTCTTGTACATGTAATGGTATAGAACTACTATATTTTCCATTCAATCTTGCCTTTCTGTTATTATGAAAGTACTATCCTTATTCTAGTTATTAATTAGTAGGATAATTACTAGTTTTTCTTATATGTGCTCTTGTTCGTAACTCATAACGTGCTAAATGAGCTACTCATAAGTTTACCGAGTCGAGCCAAGTTTCAAATATGAACTTATTTTGTAAACGAGCCGAGCCAAGCTAGATCATTAGTTGAACGAGCTTTAGCGAGTCGAGCCAAGCTGATTCGTCTCGTGTCGAATTCCAGCCCTAGTGGTGGTACTTTTTTTGACTAAGGAATGTCTCGAGGGAGCGAGATTTTTCAATTATTTAACACGGTTAGTGGATGTGTACATGTTGCACCATGGACCTAAATAAACAAAAAATACATCCAAGTCCATACATTTAGCACAAAGGACACTAAAATCAAATGCTTGAAAATTTTGGTAACATGGTCTATAGAAACGGGGGGAGATTCTAGAATGATGGAGAGGTGTGTTTTGAGGTTTGCGCATAGCATTTTATTATGATGAAGATTATTAATAGAATCTTCTTGATGCTAGAATGGAAAAGAAGATCCAACGGCTGGAAATGTTGGGATTCGTGAGTCTTGATCCAATAATAAATATTCAAAAAAATTGTACACCATATAGTGTTAACATAGTGGTAATGGTAAGACTAGTACTTGCTTAACAAAAAAACAACGCACTTCTCACTTTCAGCAGATCTTGTTGAAGAAGATACACGAATCTACCAGATGCAAGTACTGTATCATAAACTATATATGATGTCAATATGGTCATGACCTTGGCTTTTCGGGTCGAAACCAGGAATGTTCATACACCTTAGGCCAATACACATGGATTCTAGAATGATGGAGAGCAATTTTTGTATTCAAAGGGGTCAAAACACATGTTTCTCATTTTTTTATTAGCACTATATAATGTACGAATAACTTTGAATAATGACCGTTGGATCAAGACGTGAATTCCAACATTGTCAGACATTCGATCCTCATTATTTCCATTTTATCATCGAGAAATTATTATTGATAGTCTTTCTTTTCTTATATTACCACTACTAGTAAAAAGCACGTACCATACATGTATATACTGTATGAAATGTGATTTAACAAACATTAAGTTGTTATTAACCAATAGTCTTATTAGAGAAAAAATGGATACATTAAGTTTGTTAATAATATATCTACACATATTGAGAATACAACCTACTGTGCTATGAAATTTTGGGGGTGGTAACATGATGGTTCTAGAACATGGTGGAGTTTGCTATATGTACTATTGAACACGAATCGAGCTGCTCTGAACCATTGGATCTAACAGCCCAACGGTCAGGATTGGTGTTATGGATCCAATTCAAATTAAAACTGCTCCATTTTAGTAGTAGAGATATGATGTCAATATGGTCATGACCTTGGCTGTTCGGGTCAAAGCCAGGAATGTACATACACCGTAGGCCAATACACATTGTGCAGAAGCCATATCATTTTTTTGTATTCAAAGGTGTCAGAACACATGTTTCTCATTTTTTCTTAGCACTATATAGTGTACGAATAACTTTGAATATTGACCGGTGGATCAAGATGCGAATCCTAACATTGTCTAATGTTGGATGTTCATTTCCATTTTAGCATCAAGAAGATACTATTGATAGTCTTTCTTTTCTTATCTTACCACTATTTTTTATATATAGTGTGCGAACAACTTTGAATATTGACCGCTCATTCATGACCCGCGAATCCCAACATTGCTGCTAGTTATTGGATCCTCTAATCCATTCCATCATCTAGAAGATACTATTGATAGTCTTTGTTATCTTATCTTACCACTATATAATGTACAAATAACTTTGAGGATTAACCTATGGATCAAGACTCACGAATCACAACAATGCTAGCCGTTGGATCTTCTTTTTTCCATTCTACCGGGTGGTACTTTTCTCTACTACTATAATGGAGCAGTTTTGAATTGGATCCATAGCACCAATCCTGACCATTGGGATGTTAGATACAATGGTTAAGAGAAGTTGGATTCGTATTGAATAGTACCTATAGCAAACTCCAACATGTTCTAGAACCATCATTTCACCACGCCAACAATTTCATAGCACACTAGGATGTATTCTCAATATGGGTAGATAGTTATTACTAATAGAATTAATGTATGCATTTTTCTCCAACAAGAATATTGGCTAAAACAACTTAACGTTTGTTAAGTCACATTTCATACCACTTTATCATTATCAATTTGTTTTCAGCCATCAACTCAGTCATCCACGTAGGGTCCACAGATTGGGGAGGTCGCGGTCGCCTTGGACGCACCACAAAATTATGACTGGGCCATCGAGTGCTAGAAGTAGAGTCAGCATTTCGTCCAATCACTTACCCTAGTCATCATTATCGATATTTGCCACACGCATCGGCGTCATCGTCAACATTGATTGTCCCCTCGTGTCGGTAATCTTCCACATTAATCTTAGATCACCTCCTTCCTATTTAATCTCTTCCCTTCCCCACACCAAACCATCTCTAATCCCCCGCTTCCAGCAACCATCTCCGTCCTTGTCTGTCATCCATGGCTACCTTTCGGCTACCGCCCGCCGTACCGGAGCACAAAGACCCCGACATCGCCACACAGTAGGAGAATGCCCTGCGCATTTGGGCTTTCTCCCCGCTGAGAACAAAGTGGCAGCTGGCGTGCACCTTCCTCGACGCTAGGTATGGTGACCGCAAGTACGAGATGTATGGCATATACGACAATCCGGACAGGATGCTAAAGATCAAGTTCTTCAACTTCAGGAATGCCCGTCGCCTCTACGGTTAGGCCTTCCACTACAGCTGCGAGATGGTGGTGTTCACCAGCTCCAACATTTTCACCAACTACTGGAACCGGTTCCCAAACAACGGCAACTTCATCCACAATGTTCTCCTGGAGCTGCCGATGCTCGGGAGGTGCCGCCTCGTTTTCCGGCGGGGCCGCTGATGGCTCAGGAGGTGTCTCCGCCTTATCCGGAGGTGCCGATGAGTCAGGAGATGGCTCTGTTGCTAGAGCTGTTGTTGGTGTCGATGTCACGAGCTGCCGCTGGCGGCGCGGACTAGGTGCAAGGAGGCGCCGAACCTGCACTAGTTCAGCAGCGAGTCCTATATGATAATATGAAGTTAATGGTTGTATGAAGTTTCTTCTGGTACTACTCGTCAAAAAAAAAATTCTTTTGGTATTACTCACTATACCCTATAGTACTAGTAGTAGTACTGCGAATGACGATCTATTGAATATCCTCCCCCCGGATGTTTATGAAGGAAGTGAAAATTTTGAAACCAGGAAAGTTTGAATTGCTACTCTATTGTAAGGACCAAAATTTTTACCACCAACGCAGATGATGAACACGCCAGACAAAGACACAAAGCCGCTGACAAAGACACGGAGCCAGCAATGGAAGGTTGTCGGTCGACGCACGTGCGCAGCGCCACGTTGTGGATGAAAGAGAGATCAGCCGGCCGGGGTGTGGGGTGGTGATTGGGGAGTGAAGGAGACAGAAAACACATTTTTTTGCGTGCATATATATTGTAGTCCTGAAATTTACTCTACTCACTGTACCCTGTACCTTGTGTCAGGAACCCATCCCAGCTTTGCTCGGGCATCGCACCGCCTTCAAATCCTCCTATTCGCATCTCTCTCGATGCCTCCTCTGTGCTCATAGTCTCTTCTCGCTCATTTTTTAACAGAAAAAAGGAAATAAATTCTCCTTGCTTTTCAGAAAATAAATTTCTGTCACTTGGAAAATTGAAATTGATTTTTAGTTTTTAATATCTTCAATTGTTCTCAAAAGATGGCCGTCAGCATGTAAATTCTTGGATATGGGATCATGAGCATAAAGTCTGATGTAGAGATATAGCCTTGACCTTGTGGTCATTCTCCCTGAAATCCAAGATTTTTCATACTCATTGACAACTATGCTTAAATTCGTTGAAATTTCACCACTTACTTTTAGATTAGCATTTTACACGGTCAGTGGGAGTACATTCTACATCAAGTACATAAAAAAGGGAAAATTACATCGAGGTCCACACATTTAGCACAGAGGACCCTAAAATTGAGCAAAGAAAATAGTCAGGTTCGGCTCCTTCTCGAGAGAGTAGTTGATCGAGCCACACTCTTCATACTACTTCATCTTCGATTGTTTCCAAAATATGACCAAATTTTTTGGCATGCAAATTCTTGGCTATGGGATCATCAGCATAAAGTCTAATGTAGAGATACAGCCTTGACCTTGTGGTTGTTCGCCTTGAAATCCAATTATTTTTCATACTCGTTGACAACTATGCTTAAATTCATTGAAATTCACCACTTACTTTTAGGTTAGAATTTTACACGGTCGTCGGGAGTATATTCTACATCAAGGACCTAAAAAATGGAAAATTACATTGAGGTCCACACATTTAGCACAAAGGAACCTAAAATTGAGCAAAGCAAACAGTTGGGTTCGGCTCTTTCTCGAGAGAGTAGTTGATCGAGCCACACTCTTCATACTACTTCATCTTCGATGGTTTTCAAAATATGGCAAAATTTGTTGGCATGCACATTCTTGGATATGGGATCATCAACATAAAGTCTGATGTAGAGATATGGCCTTGACCTTTTGGTTGTTCGTCTTGAAATCCTAGGATGTTCATACTTGTTCACAACTATAAGCTAAAATTCGTTTAAATTTCACCACTTACTTTTAGGTTGGAATTTTACACGGTCGGTGGGATTACATTTTACAACAAGGACGTAAAAGGGGAAAAATTTACATCGAGGTCTATACATTTAGCACAAAGGACCCTAAAAACAAGCAAGCAAAACAGTCGGGTTCGGCTCCTTCTCGAGAGAGTAGCTGATCGAGCCACACTCTTCATACTACTTCATCTTCGATTGTTATCAAAATATGGCCAAATTTGTCAACATGCAAATTCTTGGATATGGGATCATCAACATAAAGTATGGTGTATATATGGCCTTGACCTTGGTTGTTCCTTTTGAAATACAAGAATGGTTCGTACTCGTTGACAACTAAGCTTAAATTTGTTTAAATTTCACCACTTAATTTTTGTTTAGAACTTTACACGGCCGATCAGAGTACATTTTACATCAAGGACCTCAAAAAAGAAAAAATTACAACGAGGTCCATACATTTAGCATAAAGGACCCTGAAAGGAAAAATTTCTGGTTCGACTCCTTCTCAAGAGATCACCTGATCTGAGCCAAACTCTTAATACTACTTCATCTTTGATTGTTTCCAAAACATGGCTAGATCTATTGCCATGCAAATTCTCTAACATGGGATCATCATCATATAAAGTATGATGTTGATATGGCCTTAACCTTGGTCGTTCGGCTCGAAATCCAAGAATGTTCATACTCATTCATAAATTAGCTTAAAATCGTCATAATTTCACCACTTACACTTTTAGACCTAAAAGGGGGGAAATTACATCGAGGTCCATATATTGAGCACAAAGGACCCTAAAATTGAGAAAGGAAAATAGTCGGGTTCGTCTCCTCGAGAGAGTAGCTGATCGAGCCATACGTGTCTTCATACTACTTCATCTTCGATTGTGTTCAAGATATTGCCAAATTTGTCGGCATGCAAATTCTTGGATATGGGATCATCAACATAAAGTATGATGTAGATATGGCCTTGACCTTGGTGGTTCGTATTGAAATACAAGAATAATGCTTCATACTCGTTGACAGCTAAGCTTCAATTCTTTTAAATTTCACCAGAATACGTTTAGGTTAGAACTTTACATGGTCGACCGAAGTACATTTTACATCACGAACCTTAAAAAAAGAAAAAATTACATCGAGGTCCATATACATTTAGCATAAAGGACCCTAAATGGAAAAAATCTGGTTTGGCTCATTCTCGAGAGATCAGCTGATCTGAGCCAAACTCTTAATACTACTTCCTCTTTGATTGTTTTCAAAACATGGCCAAATCTATTGCCATGCAAATTTTCTAACATGGGATCATCAGTATAATGTTGATATGGCCTTGATCTTGTTCATTCTGCTTGAAATCCAAGAATGCTCATACTTATTGACAAGTAAGCTTAGAATCACCTAAATTTCACCACTTACACTTTTAGACCTAACAAAAGGGGGAAATTACATCGAGGTCCATAAATTTAGCACAAAGGACACTAAAATTAAGCAAGGAAAATAGTCGGGTTCAACTCCTTCTCTAGAGAGTAGTTGATTGAGCCATACTCTTCATACTAGTTCATCTTCGATTGTTTTCAAAATATGGCCAAATTTGTCGGCAAGCAAATTCTTGGATATGGGATCATCAACATAAAGTATGATGTAGATATGGCCTTGACCTTGGTCGTTCGCTATACAATACTGGAAAAGGTCTACACCTAGAGAGAGTCAGAGAAACTTGGGGCCTAGCGCAAAGTGTACAGTGCTACGGGGGAGAGAACGAGGACTGCATGCATGTCTTCAACACCATCTGCATTTTATTCTATTAGCTTGTCTCTTCTGGCTCTTTCTTTCTCGACATGGCAGACTTGTTTCTCTTCTCCATTTCTTGTGGTTAAAGCTTGTCCAGATACAGAGTACTAGAGGTAGTACACAGTACATTTGAACTAATACTCCAGTAATACAGAGTATATGTCTTTTTATACTCGAGTTGTACTACCAGTACTCAAATAGTAATCCAGTACATATGTCTTCTTTTTACTATACTACTACTAGTACTCTAGTAGGTAGGCATCTGCGGGCGGTGCGTGGTGGGCGGTAGTGGCTATTTGCGGATTTTTACTACTCCTAGGGTGGCGGGCAGTGGTGGTAGTAGGGTTCTAGTAGTACGGAGTAGTACTCGAGAACTCTTGCTCAGTGATCCATGAAGTAAGACTTTAGTAGTGTACTGCAGTCCTGTACTGCTCAGATGCAGTTGTCATCATACCACTGTTCCTAGGGAGACGCCAGAGAAACATGTGCTCAAATGCATGTACCAGGTAGGCCCTGATGCCTAGCGATTGGATATAGCCTTGCTGCCTGACCACACAGCCAAGGAAATTCATTTCGCTACTCTCTACTATACTATTTCTCGCTGTGTTTCGAAATTAAGTTCAGACCTTACGATAATCTGTTAAAAGGACCCACTATGCAGTCAATGTATCAAGAACGTGTGAGAGTTGTTTGCCAAGATTAAACTTCTTGCTAAGAATATGCATGCCTAGAAATTTGACTGTGTTTTGAAAACAACCAAAGATACTATAACTCACCGTGTTTTGAAATTTTGGTGGTGTTTCGAAATTAACTTCACACCTTGCGATAATCTGTTCAGTGGACCCACCACCAGGCCATAGTCAATGTCCCGAGAACGAGTGAAAGTTTGGAAAGATTCAACTTCTTGCTAAGAATATGCATTCCTAGAAATTTTACCGTGTTTTGAAAATAATCAAAGAGAATATGACTAACCGTGTTTTGAAATTTTGGCTCTTTTTCGAAATTAACTTCACACCTTGTGATAATCTATTTAGTGGACCCACCACTAGGCCGCAGTCAATGTATGCAGATTAGTGAGAGTTTGGAAAGATTCAACTTCTTGCTAAGAATATGCATGCGTAGAAATTTGACCGTGATTTGAAAACAAACAAAGAGACTATGACTCACGGTGTTTTGAAATTTTGGCTATCTTACGAAATTAAGTTCACACCTTGCGAAAATCTGTTAAGTGGACCCACCAAGTAGTCAATGTATCAAGAATGAGTGAGAGTTTGGCAAGATTCAACTTCTGTCAAAGAATATGCATGCCTAGAAATTTGACCGTGTTTTGAAAATAATTAAAGAGACTATGACTCACCGTGTTTTGAAATTTTGGCCGTGTTTCGGAATTAACTTCACATGTTGCAAAAATATGTTCAGTGGACCCACCACTAGGTAGTCAATGTATGGAGACGAGTTAGAGTTTGGAAAGATTCAACTTCTTGCTAAGAATATGCATGCCTAGAAATTTGACCTTGTTTTGAAAACAAAGAGACTATGACTCACCGTGTTTTGAAATTTGGCTGTGTTTCAAAATTAACTTCACTCCTTGCGATAATATTTTCAGTGGACCCACCAGGCAGTCAATGTATCGATAACGGGTGAGATTTTTTTGGCAAGATTCAACTTCTTGCTAAGAATATGCATGCCTCGAAAGTTTGACCATGTTTTGAAAACAATCAAAGAGACTATATGACTCACCGTGTTTTGAAAGTTTGGCTGTGTTTTGAAATTAACTTCACACCTTGCGCTAATCTGTTCAGTGGACCTACGAGGCAGTTAGTGTATCGAGAATGAGTGAGAGTTTGGAATGATTCAACTTATTGCTAAGAATATGCATGCCTAGAAATTTGACCGTTTTTTGAAAACAATCAAAGTGGCTATGGCTCACAGTGTTTTGAAATTTTGGTTGTGTTTCGAAATTAACTACACTCCTTGCAATAATATTTTCAGTGGTCCCACCAGGTAGTCAATGTATCGAGAACAGGTGGCAGTTGTTTGGAAAGATTCAACTTCTTTCTAAGAATATGCATGCCTCGAAAGTTTGACCATGTTTTGAAAACAATCAAAGAGACTATATGACTGACCGTTGTTTGAAAGTTTGGCTCTGTTTCGAAATTAACTTCACACCTTGTGATAATCTGTTCAGTGGACCTACGAGGTAGTCAGTGTATCAAGAATGAGTGAGAGTTTGGAATGATTCAACTTATTGCTAATAATATGCATGCCTCGAAATTTGACCATGTTTTGGAAACAATCAAAGTGGTTATGGCTCACCGCATTTTGAAATTTTGCATGTGTCTCAAAATTAAATTCACACCATGCGAAAATCTGTTCACTGGACCCACCAGGTAGTCAATGTATTGAGAACGAGTGAGAGTTTGGAATGATTCAACTTATTGCTGAGAACATGCATGATTTGACCATGTTTTGAATATAGTCAAAGTGGCTATGGCTCACCGTGTTTTGAAATTTTGCGTGCGTTTAGAAATTAACTTGACCCCTTGCGACAATCTGTTCACTGGACCCACCAGGAAATTAATGTATCGAGAAAGAGTGAGAGTTTGGAATGATTCAACTTATTGCTAAGAATATGCATGCCTAGAAATTTGACCATGTTTTGAAAACAATAAAAGAGGCAATGACTCACTGTGTTTCGTAATTTCGGCTGTTTTTCAATATTAACTTCATACCTTGCGACAATTTATCCAGTGGACCCACTAGGCAGTCAATGTATCAAGAACGAGTGAGAGTTTGGCAAGATTCAATTTATTGCTGAGAATATGCATCCCTAGAAATTTGACCGTGTTTTGAAAACAAACAAAGAGACTATGACTCTTCGTGTTTTGAAATTTTGGCGGTGTTTCGAAATTAACTTCACTCCTTGAGATAATCTTTTCAAAGGACCCACCAGGCAGTCAATGTATTGAGAATGAGTAAGAGTTGTTTACCAAGATTCAACTTCTTGCTAAGAATATGCATGCCTCGAAAGATTGAGCTTGTTTTCAAAACAATCAAAGAGACTACGACTCATCGTGTTTTGAAAGTTTGGCTGTGTTTTGAAATGAAATACACACCTTGCGATGATCTATTCAGTGGACCTATCAGGCAGTCAATTTATCGAGAACGAGTGAGATTTTGGAATGATTCAACTTATTGCTAAGAATATGCATGCCTAGAAATTTGACCATGTTTTGAAATCAATCAAAGTGGCTATGGCTCACCGTGTTTTGAAATTTTGTGTGAGATTCAAAATTAACTTCACACCTTGCAAAAATCTGTTCACTAGACACACCAGGTAGTCAATGTATCGAGAATGAGTGAGAGTTTGGAATGATTCAACTTATTGCGAAGAATATGCATGGCTAGAAATTTGATTGTGTTTTCAAAACAATGAAAGAGGCTAGGACTCACCGTGTTTCTTAATTTTGGCTATGTTTCGAAATTAACTTCACACCTTGCAAAAATATGTTCGGTGGAGTCACCAGGCTATCAATGAATGAAGAAAGAGTGAGTGTTTGGCAAGATTCAACTTCTTGCTAAGAATATGCATGCCTAGAAATTTGACCGTGTTTTGAAAATAATCAAAGAGACTATGACTCACCTTGTTATGAAAATTTGGCTGTGTTTCGAAATTAACTTCACACGTTGCAAAAATCTGTTCAGTGGATCCACCACCAGGCAGTGAATGTATGGAGACGAGTGAGAGTTTGGAAAGATTCAACTTCTTGCTAAGAATATGCATTCCTAGAAATTTGACCGTGTTTTGAAAACAAACAAAGAGACTATGACTCACAGTGTTTTGAAATTTTGGCTGTTTTTCGAAATTAACTTCACTCCTAGTGATAATATTTTCAGTGGACCCACCAGGCAATCAGTGTATCAAGAACGAGTGAGTGTTGTTTGGCAAGATTCAACTTCTTGCTAAGAATATGCATGCCTCAAAAGTTTGACCATGTTTTGAAAACAATCAAAGAGACTATGACTCACCGTGTTTTGAAAGTTTTGGCTGTGTTTCGAAATTAACTTCACACCTTGCAATAATCTGTTCAGTCGACCTACCAGGAAGTCAATGTATCGAGAACAAGTGAGAGTTTGGAATGATTCAACTTATTGCTAAGAATATGCATGCCTAGAAATTTGACCGTGTTTTGAAAACAATCAAAGTGTCTATGGCTCACCGCATTTTGAAATTTTGCATGCATTTCGAAATTAACTTCACACCTTGCGAAAATATGTCCACTCGACCCACGAGGTAGTCAATGTATCGAGAACGAGTGAGAGTTTGGAATGATTCAACTTATTGCTAAGAATATGCATGCCTAGAAATTTTATTGTGTTTCGAAAACAATCAAAGTGGCTATGGCTCACTGCGTTTTGAAATTTTGCGTGCGTTTAGAAATTAACTTCACACCTTACGAAAATCTATTCACTGCACCCACCAGGTAGTCAATGTATCGAGAACGAGTGAGAGTTTGGAATGATTCAACTTATTGTTAAGAATATACATGCCTAGAAATGTTACCATGTTTTGAAAACAATAAAAGACGCTATGACTCACTGTGATTTAAAATTTTTGCCGTGTTTCGAAATTAACTTGATACCTTACGAAAATTTGTCTAGTGGACCCACCAGGCAGTCAATGTACCAAGAACGAGTGAAAGTTTGGCAAGATTCAACTTCTTGCTAAGAATATGCATGCCTAGAGATTTGTCCGTATTTTGAAAATAAACAAAGAGACTATGACTCTCATTGTTTTGAAATTTTGGCTGTGTTTCGAAATTAACTTCACCCCTTGCGATAATCTTTTCATTGTACCCACCAGGAAGTCAATGTATCAAGAATGAGTGAGAGTTTGGCAAGATTCAACTTCTTGCTAAGAATATGCATGCCTCGAAAGATTGGGCGTGTTTTGAAAACAATCAAAGAGACTATGACTCACCGTGTTTTGATAGTTTGGGTGTGTTTCGAAATTAACTTCACACCTTGTGATACTCTGTTCACTGGACCTACCAGGCAGTCAATGTATCGAGAATGAGTGAGAGTTTCGAATGATTCAACTTATTTCTAAGAATATGCATGCCTGGAAATTTTGCCGTGTTTTGAAATCAATCAAAGTGGCTATGGCTCACCATTTTTTGAAATTTTTTGTGCGTTTCGAAATTAACTTCACACCTTGCGAAAATATGTTCACTAGACCCACCAGGTAGTTAATGTATCGCGAACAAGTGAGAGTTTGGAATGATTCAACTTATTCCTAAGAATATGCATTGCTAGAAATTTGACTGTGTTTTCAAAACAATCAAAGAGGCTATGACTGCTACGTTGCTAACATATCTACAATTTTTGATGTTCCATGCTTGTTTTGTCCACACTTTGGAGTATTTCTATACACTTTCTTGGACTAACCTATTAACAAGATGCCACAGTGCCAGTTGCCTGTTTCCTTCTGTTTTTGGTTCGAGAAAATTAAGAAAAAGAATATTCTCGGAATTGGACCGGACAAAATCCAAAGTCGATATTTTACCGAAAGACTCACAGAGCCAGAAGACGAGACGGAGAGGGGCGACACGGTGGCCACACTCCCCTTGGCGTGGGCAACCTAGGCCACGCCAGGGCATGGTGTGGGCCACCTAGCTGCCCACCGACCTTGCCTCTTTGCCTATAGGAAGCCTCCCGATGCATAAACCCTAAATCGTCTAGCCTCCATCCATGAAAAGTTCCGCAGCGCCGCCGTCACCGAAGGGGAGAATCGGGGGACAGAAAGTCTCTGTTCTGGCACCCTATCGGGACAAGGAAATGCCCCCGGAGCCATCTCCATCGATCTCCACCACCATCTCCATCGCCGTTGCTGACTCCCATGATGAGGAGGGAGTAGTTCTCTCTCGAGGCTAAGGGTTCTACCGGTAGCTATGTGTTCATCTCTCTCTCTCTCTCTCTATGCATGATCATATTGAGATCATGAGCATTGTAATCAAGTAGATCTACCTTGCTACTCAAGTGCTTTAATAGATCTCTGCTCTCCCTATGTGTGTGAAAGTGACAGCGTGGACACCATGGTGGCACATAGGCTAGAGATTACAAATACTTGTTATGAGTTATATTTGGAGTTGGATGTTTCTGTGCAATTGTGGTGTTTGTTGGAACCATCTAGTGCTCAAGATGATAGTGTGGGGTTTTCTAGATGGGAAAGGCTTACTTTGAGGTGTGCTGTTATAGCCCTACCATGGATTAGAGTGTCCAACCGGAGAGTAGTTAAGAGTAGTATCATAAAGAGAAGATATTTATACGAGAGTGTTCACTGGTCAAAGTATGATCCCTAGGCCTTGTTTCTAAGCATTGAAACACCATTTGCAATTAGATCTGTTACATGTTTGCTTGCTTCCATCTTTATTTCAGTTTGCCTTTAGACTCTTCCACACCATCAAGCTATTTTCTGGCACCATTACCACTTATAATTATCTATACCACATGTATTTCACTATCTCTTCGCTAACCTAGTGCACCTATACACCTGAGAAGTGTATTGGGTGTGTTGGGGACACAAGAGACTTCTTGTATCTTGATTGCAAGGTTGCTTGAGACGGGATATCTTTGACCACTTCCTCCCTAAGTTTGATAAACCTTGGGTGATCCACTTAAGGGAAAACTTGTTGCTGTTCTACAAACATCTGCACTTGGAGTCCCAACAACTATCTACAAGAATAGAAGTGCGTAGACATCAAGCTATTTTCTAGCGCCTTTGACAGGGAGGTAAGTTAAAGGTACTCACATCCTCTGGTGTGAGTGCTCGAAGTTATTCCCTTTAGATTCTGCAATCATATCTTTTTTGTTTCTTGTTTTTGTTTTCACTAGTTAGGCTTAATGGAAAACAACAAAAAAATTAGAGAGCTTTATAGTATTTATCTTGAGTTAGGACATGAAGTGTTTGAATAGAAAATTAAAAAACCTATGGAACTTTATTTGCATGCTAATAGCAATGTTATTAGTATGAATTCTTTGAATACCATTATTGCAAATGCTATGGAAAAGTCTAAGCTTGGGGAAGCTGTTTTTGACGAGCATGATATTTTTAGTCCCCCAAGCATGGAGGAGAAAATTTACTTTGATGATACTATACCTCCAATATATGATGATTACAATGATGAATATGATATTTTCAGTCCACATACTATTGAGGAGAAAATTCATTATGATTACAATATGCCTCCTATATTTGATGATTATGGTGATGGGAATAATAATGATAGATATTTTGTTGAATTTGCTCCCACTACGATTAATAAGAATGACTATGCTTATAGGGAGAGTAATAATTATTATATGCATGTGGATCATGATAAGAATGTTTTATGTGATAGTTATATTTTTAATTTTATTCATGATGCTACTGAAAGTTATTATGAGAGAGGGAAATATGATTTTATGCATCTCAATAATATTAAGTTTCTCCTCTTTATGTTGAAAGTCTTGAAGTTGCACTTGTTTTGCTTTACTATGCTTGTTGCTTTGTGCTTGTTTCTTTACAAGATTCCTATGCATAGGAAGTGGGTTAGACTTAAATGTGTTCTATAATTGCTTCTTGATGCTCTCTTTTACTCTCAATTCATATTTATTATGTGAGCACCTTATCAAACTATCATGCCTAACTTAAAGGCGTTAAAGAAAAGTACTTATTGGGAGATAACCCAAACGTTTTAGATGAGTCTTGGAAGTTATTACTTCAGTAATAACCGCTCCTTATCCTTTTTATTCGCTTTTTGTGCCAAGAGTAACCTCTAATGAGAGAGAAGTAATGCTTGGGAAAGTTGCTGTCCCGAAACAGATTTTTGTGCTTCATCGTAAAAATTCATGTAAAATCTCCGTATGTCGTTTTGAGGCGTGAATTTGTTTGCTTCTGCCCCAGGTTGTTATCTAACTTTCGCTAGCTCAATACTTTTTGATTTGAGCAATAGAAGGTCTTCGAAAAGATTGGTTTTTACCTTCTGGTCTGTTTTGACAGATTTTTGCCATTATTTGCATTTGCTTCTTGTTGGTTCCTTTTTGGGTTCTCTTTGGGGAATTGAGCTTTTCAAGGGAAGTGCTTCATTATACTGTGTTTTAATGGAAGTTTTATTGGCGTTGAAACTGAACCCAAAGACTTATTATCTTGAGTGCACTAATGTTGCTAATAAAGATTGTGTGAAGTTTTGTATGAAGGAAAAATTTCAGGTGTATGGAAGGAATGATGTAATGAGATGAAGAATGGAATAAAGCTCAAGCTTGGGGATGTTACGCGTGTCACCCCAAGAAATATCAAGAGGTACAAGCGTCAAATCTTGGGGATGCCCAAGGCATCCCCTTCTTCATCTATAAAAATCCCAAGTTTCTTCCAAACACTTCATTTTTATTGTTTCATGCACAGTTGTGTTGTTCTTCGAGCGTCTTCTTTTTCGTTTTTGTTTTTGGTTTTTCGTTTGCTTGGTTTTCTTAGTTTTCTGAATAAATTGGTTGGACCCCCTCTTTCATACATTGGTTTCAAATAGTTTGGTTTGGATTGGAAAAGAGTAGGAAAAGTTCATGCTTAAGTGCTAAAAGGAGCTTGTTTTTGACTGTGGCCTATGCTTTGTCATGCCATGCTTGATATTGTTTTGGCTTTATGCTTAGTGATCTTTGCTGTAGCATGACATGTTATAAACAATTGAGATTGCTTAATGTCCCTTTGAAAGAATCATGCGTTGTTTTAGCATATTAAAGCATAGTATTGTGGTATTCTCCTTTAATGCTTTATTTGGGTTGACTTGGCGCATGCTGACACCATGTTATGACTATCCTAAGTCAGCATATCCTTTATGATCCTTTAGTTTTTGACTTGTAATATCACTTTATAATTTGATTAATGATGTTTTGTCACTCTTCATTATTATGGCCATTATTGCTCTCTTAGTTGGTCACACCCAGTCTTTTGCTAGCCTCTATAACCAAGTGTGAGTTCCACTAATGCATCCAACTCCAAATAAAACAAAGTTATCACAAAGAGTCCACCATACCTACCTATTAGCATTTTCTATTCCAAGTATATTCATGTTTTTATCTACCTTCCGAATTAAACTTGTTATGAGAAAACTAGTGATTAAAGATCTCACAAACTTGATGGCACACTTTACTTTTCTTGCCCCTAATAAAGTTGAACCATTGTGTTGTCTATGTTGTATATACTTGCACTTATATGTTGGGGATTAGCAGAACCATGCTGTCATGGGGAACGCTTTCAACATTGCACTTGTACATTGTACCTAGTTGATATCATGCTCTTTTGTATATGGATGTCGTCGGTGTGAAATTAAAGGGGAGCTTGTAAGTCCATGGAGTTATGTATGTGTGTTAGAGAAACGCCTGGGCCGCTGGTCTAATCCATGCCTAATCATGGTGGAAACCTGCAGCGTAACCATAATGAGCAATCTATGAAGCATTCTTCTTATAAAAAAAGAGATGAGAAAAAAGAGATAGAGATTGAGAAAAAGAGAAAAAGAAAAAAAATATAAGAAAAGAGGAAAGAGACAAAAAAGCACCATTTTCCCATGGTAAATAAGAAGATTGCTGAGATAGTCGTTGTCTGCTTGCCTTGTCATTTTGATATCGGGATTCTTCCGTATCATCGGGCAAGGGGTACCCCGTTCGCGGTTCTCTATGATACACATGTACTTACTATGACAAGAACTTACCGGTAACTAAACTTGAGTAGCATGAGGAGCGGCCCTCGTATTCAAGGGACATGAGATTTCCAAGTTATACTTTGTCAAGCATATACTCCATAGTTTGTTCACTTTAACCTTAGTCACTTCAAGATGCTTATGATAGGGACAATGAGAGCTGAAATATAATAAGTACCATAAATTTTGGAAGCTCTTTACGAAACTTGAATCCTTGCTTCCTTTTATGAAGGACTTTATTTTACTTTTATGTTGAGTCTCCACCTTCTATCTTTATGCCCCGACTTTGAGAGCATAGTGGCCATTCTTAGTTCTATGTGCATTGTCCCAAGACTTGTTGATTGATTCATAATGTTGATATTGCTTGTTCTTGAACTATTTGTATCTAGTCACCTTTATGAACTTTGAAGGTGTCCTATCCATTTATGTTTTGCTACTCCATGAGGGACAAGCTGAATGTCACTATGATATGTTTTCTTTATGTGAAACAAACAAACATCTTGCAAAGCATTGTTATTCATGAGTGTTTTGTTTGTGCATTTTCATCTTACAACATAGTTGTTATGTCTTATTGTTAGAATTTTATCTTTCATGCTATGTTGAAGTACTATGATCCCAGTTATTAATGTTTTAAAAATACTTTGATCAAGTTTATGATGGTGCATGTCACCTAAAAAATTATTCTTTCTTTTTAGCACTTACCTACTCGAGGACGAGCATGAGTTAAGCTTGGGGATGTTGATACGTTTCTAACGTATCTATAATTTTTGATGTTCCATGCTTGTTTTCTATCTACTTTCTTATGTTTTGTCCGCACTTTGGAGTATTTCGATAAACTTTCTTGGACTAACCTATTAACAAGATGACATAGTGCTAGTTGCATGTTTTCTTTTGTTTTTGGTTCCAGAAAAGTCAGAAAATGAATATTCTCGGAATTGGACCGGACAAAATCCAAAGTCGATATTTACTGGAAGACTCACGGAGCCAGAAGACGAGACGGAGAGGGGCCACAGGGTGGCTACACCCCCCTTGGCGTGGGCAACCCTAGGCCGCGCCAGGGCATGGTGTGGGCCCCCTGGCTGCCCACCGACCTTGAATCTTCGCCTATAAGAAGCCTCCCGACACATAAACCCTAAATCGTCCAGCCTCCATCCACGAAAAGTTCTACAGCGCCGCCGCCAACGAAGGGGAGATTCGGGGGACAGAAAGTCTCTATTCCGGCAGCCTGCCAGGATGGGGAAGTGCCCCCGGAGTGATCTCCATCGATCTCCGCCACCATATCCATCGCCGTTGCTGACTTCCATGATGAGGAGGGAGTAGTTCTGTAACATCCCATCTTCTATTTCCATGTTTGTTTAGGAGTAAGAGGCTAAAATTTAGGGGGAAATAAAAAAAATGCTACTTGATTGCATATGAGCTTTGCTTATACTTGAATTCTTGATCACATGTGTTGCCATGGTAGTGTGGGTTGCCAATCTACATGCTTAGATGACCACCACAAGTCATCTTGGTTAGTTTCTCCACAAAATAAGCAAAATGGCTAAGTCCTATACATCTAGTCTTGTTCCATTTTTGGAGCTTTGGTTTGAGTAAAACCCTCACCTTTTCTACCATGCAAAGGCATCATGTGGTACCATGCTATGAACACTTGAGAACCCACCTTAGCTCTGGTTAAACCACAAGCTTAAGCTCATCGCATGTAAGTGTTATCCTCACTAGAGGCCACTTAGTGAATGACCACCTTATTTTGTCCAATGTTTGGATGATCCTTGCAAACACATGGGTTTGATCTACGATGCAAACATGACCTGCACCTCACCACCAAGCACCCCTCTACACCCCCAGGTCTCCCCCTTTGCTATTGGTGGCCCTGGCTCGAAATGGCAAGCCCCAAAGTGGCCACCTCATCGACTTGGCCCTATATCACCAAAACCCCTCTCTTCACTCCCCTACTCGTGCTACACCCATATCTCTAGCCCTGGCACTACTCAACACGAGTACACCCTCCCCTGTACCACCCCAGTCCACCCCCATGCAGCCAGGCCAGACCGAAAGTGAGAGAAACCCATTGCCACGGACAGGACCCACCCGAGCCGTCCCCTCGCATGCCTCTGCCCTCCCGCGTCTGTACCAACGCACGTGCCCGCGTCTTCCCCAGGCACGCCCTGACCCCCTTCTTCCCATCACCCGCTACCCTAGCTACCCCCAACCCACGCCGGCCACGTCGCCCAGAGCGCCGCACTCGCCGCACCATTTACCGGCTGCCTAGTGCCGCACCCCGCCTCGATGGGACCCTTCCTTCCCCACTTAACCACCCCCACACCGATCGCCACGCTACAACCCCTCTGTCTCGCTCCCTGTCAAGCGTGATAGCATGCGAGCACCTCGCGTGCACCACCCCTCCCTATGCATCGCGCGCTCCCGAGGCGAGACGTTGTGACTAGCAGCACACGCTCTCTCTCTCTCGCTCAGATACGCAATCCCGCCGCCGGCGCCCAGTCTATCCCTGCCCTGCTATTCCTCTCGCCACCCCCTCCTACACCAGGTGCACCGTGGGCGCACCCTATCTGGCGTTAAAGCACCAGACCGCCTTAGTCCCTGCTCGGCCCCTGCTCTTCTCGCCACCGCCACACTGCCACGACACCGTCTGGCATGGTGAAGGTTGCCGTCGCGGGCTAACCCCTCAGTATTGCCCTCGCTCTGCCACGTTCCCCGCGCCGCGTCTGACCCGCTCCCCCTTTCCCTTTTTAACCAGGAGCACCTGAGCTACGTGGACGTTGAGGACACCGAGGAGCCGAGGACGCCCGCGACGCCGCCAACAGCCAAAGCCACCCTCACCGCCCCTCGTTCGGATCCCCGGCGTCGCCGTCGCCTCCAACCGCGCCGTCGCCGACCCCTCTCTACCACTAGGTGAGCCACCCCGACCCCCGCACGGTCCAGCTAGGGTTAGCTCACCGGTGCATCTGTTCTAGGAAGAAGACGAGCCGCTGGCCGTCGATTTTGCTTTTAATCCAACGACGCCTACGGAGAGATACCCCCTCTGGCCTCTCCACCACTGATGCGCGGGCCCCACTGCGGGATTTAAAACCCATATCTCCCGTGCAGGCCTCCGTGTATGCGGGCCGGCCCAGCTTCTGAGTGGGCCGTGACCCAGCCCCTGTACCCTTTTTCCTTTTTATTAATTTAGGCTATTTTAGTTTCCAGATTGTTGTGCTGTAGCTTTAAATCCACCAAAATTAATCTGCGTGTTGTTTCGGCATCAGACAAATTCCATTTGGTAGCATCTGTAAATGCCTACACCCAGATCTGGAAGATCACTAAAATATCCTATGTGCTTTTACTGGGAATTTTAGTGGTAGAATTATGTTGTTTTGAGTATTTAATCTATAACAATAACTCTGGAACTTAGAAAAATATGAAACCAATTTCCATCCTTGCTTGTGAACATACCTACTGAACAAAATTAAAATCATTCAATTTGGATGTGTATAGCTTCTGTTCTTATTTTCACAAGGTGTGGACAAAATGTTTTTATATAAATTCCAGAGGCTTTTATGGATATAATTTTGGGATAAAATCAACTCCTAGAGTTCGGCCTCTATTACTACCACTTAATCCTGGAAGGGCATAATTTTTGGATCAGTAGTTATGCCCTGGAAATTTTATTGCTAAATCCAGTACTATTTTCAGTATATTAATTGTTAAAAATCAACCCTAATAGATAAAAACATGAAACCACATGGGTTGGCTTGGTATTCTCTGGATCTACCCAAAAATGTAATTTGTAGTCATTGTTCACCAACTTGTTTTGGTCGAGGCATCTGATTGTGTGTTAATCTAGTCTTCACCGTTTAAATCACAAAATAAGTTTGGTTTAACCTTTTTGATTGATTCTAGTGGGAATGTACGGCTAGGATCTGTAGCTAAATGTGTTTGATTGGGTTTGTTCATTTGAGCATCTGTTCTATACTGATTGTGTTGTTTGTCTTATGGATGATGGTTGGTGTTGTGGTTTGATTATTTTCCCCATTGTGATGATAGATACGAACGACGACAAGTTTGAGGAAGGTACTTGCGAAGATTTTGAGGAAGAAGACTAGGAACAAGCTGCCAACCAAGCCAAGCCACCTACAAGTTCATGAGACTTGTCCCATCTTTATTTTATGCATCTTGTTTTACCTACTTTTACTAATGCATTGATTTACTTGCTATATTATTATATATATCTATTGTATTGGTTTGGCTCTACAAAAATTATACCTATGGTAGTGTTTAAGTACTCCCCCTTGGTATTACCTACCTTTCCCCTAGTAGTTAATGTGGTTTACTATACCACAACCCCTTGGAAACCCCGGTTTAGCCTACCAAAAACTCTAGTTTGGGAACCCGTTGGCAAGGAGGGTTTTTACAAAGGTTTTGGACAGAAAACCTTGGAAAGAGGGACTTGCCAAGTGATAATAAAAGATTTTTGGATCAGATTTCCAAGTGGTGGAATTAAGGAAGAAAGTGAAGGAAAAACTATTTTCGAAAACGCACCCGGTTCTATGTAGTTTTGCCAGAACAACTACCCCGTGCAACCACACTACCCCTATATGGGAAGGGGCTTGACCCGAAAATGGTCCTCTCGGATGCAAGTGCTTCGCAACTACTATAGGGGATCGCGATCCCCCGAGGCTGGGCCTTCTCCCGTAAAGGTCCATGTGGGACATTGACCTAGAGAATGAACAAACTGTCTGCGGGGAGCCAGGCGTTACTATGAGCCCCTCATTGAAAGCGCCCACTTTGTGAAGTGTAAACTACGCTCTGGTTGGTCCTCGGTACCCGACGTCCCAGTTTTGAGGGGAGTAACACTCATAGGGTAGGCGCTTGTGTTAAGAGTGGATTATCCCGAAGGTCTCGTCCGGTTATACGAAACCCGCATACTAGTGTATGACGATCCGTGACTGTTCACGGCGGATGCATCGGATCTTGTTGGTAAAGTGTACAACCTATACAGAGCGTAAATCTATTCGACTAGCCGCGTCCGTGGTCATGGACAGTTGGAAAGGCTGCTGCTTAGCGGTGCTGGTTTTTGATTTACAAAAAGGTTTTCGAAAAAGGGTTTCGGCCATGGGATGGTCGAATGGCAGGAAGGATGGACCATGGGATGGTCGTACCTAGATGGAGTAGTGGTCATGGGAAGACCAAGGCAAAAGAGAAAAAGGGCTGATCCCATCCTAGTACGTCAAGCTTTTCCCCCAACTATTTTACGCCTAAAAGTTTTATAAATAAGAGCCGTAGTAGTGTAGAGTTCTTATCCTTAAGTGATACTACTCTTTCAAATAGCCCATTGGAGCCATCCTATCCACAGCCATATTGCATACTCTTTTGTTCATTCCCTTGTATGGTGGTTTGCGAGTACATTCAAAAGTACTCACTGGCAATGTCCTTGGCTATCAATTTGGCCAGATTATGAGCAGGATGATGGAGAGGATCGAGGGTACGACGACGACTTCATGAACTAGGGCGTTACTCTGAGTCGGGCACCTGTTGGGCTATGGCTTGACCCAGGACCCCCGCGTTTAGTAGTACCGCTGCTTTTATCTATTTGTGCCCATGGAGGCAAGTTGTAAGACTATTATTGTCAGACTTGTTGTAATCGTATTCTTATGGATGTGTGTACTTTGATATCATGTCGGTTATTCTCCACAATGCACTGGTCATGGGATCGTGGTGGTTTGCATAATTTGGTAATCTCGGGTGAAAATCCGGGGTCGCCACATACTTGGTATCAGAGCCATCCTGACTTTAGGAGCCCCTAGTTAGCTTGGACGTTAGACCCGGACCCAAAAACTATTTATAGAAAGGAGCTTGGTAATTGCAAAAACAATGCTTATGACTCCTCCCCTCTATTTTGAAAACAACTTGCATTAAATTTAAGTTTTGCATATTTAAAATTTTGACACTATTCACTAACTTAAATTTACCTAAAATTTTGTAAATGGCTGTTGCGTTCACCATGTAGCGTCAGGTCGGACTGGACATGCCACTCCAGTTGTTTGAGGCTGAACTGAGGGACTTGGCCAAGCATGTGGGCCACCCAACGCCGGAGATCCAAGGCACTTTCATGCCCAAGCTAGTTGAGGGAGAGAAGAACTGGTTGGTTGTATGCACCATGAGGGGTGGCATAGTGCCTCCGTGCTCCGAGGAGCTGAAGGTAGAAGTACTGGAGAAGGACTGGGGCGATGGTGTGCTTCAGTGTGGCCCAGGAGGCCCTAGCACGCCTCACCTATCACCATCGCGGGCAACTGGAGGGTACCAAGTTCTACCACTTTGGGAGGAGCCATCCCCAGGGTTATGCCACCATAACCCCGCAGGACTATGCCTTCGCAGATCACATCCAGAACATGGAGTATCTCCTGAGGAAGACCCAGGATGCTATGGATGATGTTCGCATGCGCCTGGACAACAAGACCATGGAGTACCTCACCCTTGTGGAGGACCTGAGGGTAGAGAAGTTGGAGCATGCCGAGACCAAGTTGAACAAGCAGACTGTGGTGGCTAGCAACAAGCAACTCTTGAACACAACTAAGGAATAGAAGGAACTCTTGGTGACCATGGATTCCAAGATAGAGGCGCCGGAGGAGGAATGCGCTGAGCTCAACAAGGACAACAATGACCTTCTTAATGAGATAGATAATGATGCTGCATATAAGGAGGATTTCGATATGGAGCCACCGAGTGACCCCGAAGATGATGATCAGATGGATGAGGAGGAAGAGGATCCAGAGGAGCGAGTCCTTTAGTCCAAGGATGATACCGAGATCATCATTGAGGAGGACACCACTGATACATTGCAAATGTATCTATAATTTTTGATGTTCCATGCTTGGTTTTATCCACTTTCTTTTGCTTTGTTCCAACTTCGGAGTACTTTTCTTATGATTTCTTGGACCAACCTATTAACAAGAACCACAGTGCCAGCTGCGTGTTTTCTGCTGTTTTTGGTTCCAGGAAAGTCAGAAAATGAATATTCTCGGAATTGGACGGGACAAAAGCCAAAGTGCCTATTTTTCCGGAAGGGATCAAGTGCCAGAATACGAGACGGAGAAGGGCCAGAGGGCGGCAACACTACCTGGTCGTGCGGCAAGGCCTGGCTCGCGCCAGGGGGTGGTGTGGCCAGCCCAGGCACCCAGTCGGCCTCTCCTTCCGCCTATATATTGCCCTCAGGACCCTAAGTACCCTAAGTACCCGATCAAAAATCCACGAAAGAGTCTGTAGCCGCCGTCATCTCCATCCCTAGATTGGGAGGGATCTGAAGCTCTTCTCGGCACCCTGCCGGAGAGGGGAATTCACCCTGGAGGCCTTCTTCATCACCATGCAAGCCTTCGGTGTGATGCATGAGTAGTACATCCTTGGACTACGAATCCATGTAGTAGCTAGATGGCTGGTTCTCCTCGTTTGTGATTTCATGTTTAGATGTTGTGAGCTCCGTTCATGATCAAGATCATCTATTTCTAATTCTGTATGTTGTGTTTGCAGGGATCCGATGGATATTGAGATGCTATTTCAGATTGATTATTGATTCTATCATGTCTTTGTTATTTGTGAGATTGCATGTTTTCCGTTGTTAGTAGCTATCTTGGCCAAGTAGATGCTAGCAACTCCAAGAGTTAGTATTTATGCTCGATAGTGGGTTCATGCCTCTGGTAATCTGGGGAAGTGACAGATATCTCTAAGGTACTAGATGTGCTGTTACTACTAGGAAGAAAACAATAATCCTTTGTTCATAGAACAATCATATTGTTTACCTTACATGCAGTTCGTAAAGCAATAATCTGTTGCTTGCAACTTAATACTGGAGGTGGTTCGGATGATAACCTGAAGGTGGATTATTAGTCATAGATGCAGTTGGATGGCGGTCTATGTATTATGTTGTAATGCCCAATCAAGTATCAAAGGAGTCAAGATGATTAGTATATGCATGTATTGCTTTCTAGGTGTTTGTCAATTGCCCCGCTGTAATTTGTTCACCTAGCATGTTATCTATCTTAAGGAGAGCCACCTCTAGTGAACTATGGATCCCGGTCCTTTTTTTTACATACAATCTACAATCTTTTACTGCTTTGTGTTTACTTTATGCAAACTTTTACTTCTTTCCATTCGATACGTTTAATCCTTCGTTTTCCGCAAAACACTGTGAGATTGACAACCTCATCTCAAGTCGGGGACCAAGTTCTGTGGTTGTGTTGTGCAGGTCACCATGTTGCTACTAGCACCGGTAGTGCGCCCTGCCAAAGCTCAGCTAGTAACACCTTTGGGGTGTTTCCTTGCTCCTACTGGTTCGATTAAACCTTGGTTTCATAACTGAGGGAAAACTTGCTGCTGTGCTCATCGTACCTTCCTCTTGGGGTTCCCAACGAGCTCTACATCGAACGACGAGCACATCAAGATTTTTCTGGCGCCATTGCCGGGGAACGAAAGAAAAGGCTCCCTCGTCAACCACGCGCCATCAAAGACATTTTTCTGGCGCCGTTGCCGGGGAGTCAAGGACATCTGCACAAGGGGAGTCCCTCATAACCAATCTCTTTACTTGGTTGTTTTTGTTTTGCTTAGTTTTCTTTTTGCTTTGTTTGCTTGTTTTGTTCTTCAAAAACACAAAAAAATTAGTCTTACAAGTTTGCTTTCTTATTTCAAAAATACACAAAAAAAATTAGTTCCTATCCTAGTTGCCTTTATGTCTAGCCTTGCTCCAGTCACTATGTCACCCGAGGAAATGATAGTTTTAAGGAAGCTTGGTGTAGAATCTTTGATCTACATGAAAAAACTGAGCCAAAATGACTCAAAGATTGTTCCTTAGCAGTTTTTACCTTGGGATTGCTCTTTGCTATAGATATGCTTTAGATGCTGTTGTGGGAGGAGATTTCCTCCAATGTAATGAGGATGATGCTATTAATGATATAAAGAAATTGATCCTCACTTACAACATGCCTAGCCAAACTGATATTTCCTTCGCAAAAATATTTGCTAGGTTGGACACTCTTGAGGCTAGCACTATTAGATTAGAAAGTTTCTATAATACGCTTAGGGAGCATTACGATTATGTTCCAATAAACTCTGAACCATCAAAGTGGTTCCCTACAGTAAAGATTTAGATGACCACTGAAACTTTTCAACTCGTTGTGATATCATGTCTGAATTTTGCCTTATGCCCAAAGATATTTATAAATCTCTGAATACTTGGGGGCTCACTGAGGGAGGAAAGGAAATATCTCTTGCTAATAATACTACCATATTACCTCTTGGAATAGCTGAAGGAGTGTTTACAAAGATCCTTGGAAAAAAGATTTCTATTGATTATCTTGTTATTGAATGTGCAAGAAAAGGACAAATTACACTTGGAAGGTCCCTATTAGAACTCCTTGTAGCAATAATAGATGTGGGAAAGGGGACCATGCACCTTTATTCTCCACCAAACAATCATATTTTCCCCAAGGTTAAGAATAAAAGTAAGAGAGGTAAGGGCAAGAAAGTTGGTCTTAATCCGTCTTCATTTGAGAACACTTGATTCTTTCTTTGCTTCTTATGCCTAACTTAAAGGCGTTAAAGCGAAGTACTTATTGGGAGATAACCCAAAAGTTTTAGATGAGTCTTGGAAGTTATTACCTCTGTAATGACCTATCCTTATCCTTTTTATTTGCTTTTTGTGCCAAGAGTAACCTCTAATGAGAGTGAAGTAATAATTGGGAAAGTTGCTGTCCTGAAACAGATTTTTGTGCTTCACCGTAAAAATTCGTGAGAGAGCTCTGTATGTCGGATTGAGCTGTAATTTTTTGTACTTCTGCCCCAGGATGTTATATCACTTTCGTTAGTTCAACACGTTTTGATTTGAGCAACATAAAGTCTTCTTAAAAATTTGTGTTCACCTGCTGGTCTGTTTTGACAGATTTCTGCCATTTTCTGCATTTGCTTCTTGTTGGTTCCTTCTTGAGTTCTTTTGGGGAATTGAGGTTTTTGAACGAAGTGCTACAGTATCTAGTGTGTAATGAAAGTTTATTTGGTGTTAGAACTGAACCTTGAGACTTATTTATCTTGAGTGCACTAATGTTGCTAGAGAGATTGTGTGAAGTTTTGTATGAAGGAAAAATTTCAGGTGTATGGAAGGAATGAGTAATGAGATGAAGGATGGACTAAATCTCAAGCTTGGGGATGCCACGCGTGTCACCCCAAGAAATACCTAAGAAGTACAAGCGTCAAAGCTTGGGGATGCCCAAGGCATCCCCTTCTTCATTAATAAAAATTCCAGGTTTCTTCCAAACGCTTCATTTTTATTGTTTCATGCACAGTTATGTTTTTCTTGGAGCGTCTTCGTTTTCATTTTCGTTTTGGTTTTTAGTTTTATTGGTTTTCTTAGTTTTCTGAATAAATTGTTTGGACCCCCTCTTTCATACATTGGTTTGGTTTGGTTTGGAAAAGAGTAGGAAAGTTCATACTTATGTGGTAAAAAGAGCTTGTTTCTGACTGTGGCCTATGCTTTGTCATGCCATGCTTAATATTGTTTTGGCTTTATGCTTAGTATTCTTTGCTGTAGCATGACTTGTTATAAACAATTGATATTTCTTAATGTGCCTTAGATGAATCATGCGTTGTTTTAGCATATTAAAGCATAGTATAGTGGTATTCTCCTTTGATGCTTTATTTGGGTTTACTTGGCGCATGCTCACACCATGTTATGACTATCCAAAGTCACCATAGCCTTTACGATCCTTTAGTTTTCAACTTGTAGTATCACTTTATGCTTTGATCAATGATGTTTTGTCGCTCTGCATGATTATGGCCATTATTGCTCTCTTAGTTTGTCGCTCCTAGTCTTTTGCTAGCCTCCACAACAAAGTATGAGTTCCACTCATGCATCCAACTCCCTAAACCAAGTTATTCCAAAGAGTCCACCATACCTACCTACTAGCTTATGCTATTCCAAGTATATTCATGCTTTTGTTTACATTCCACTTGTTATGAGAAAACTAGTGATTAAAGCTCTCACGAACTTGATGGCACACTTTACTTTTTTGCCTCTAATAAACTTGAACCATTGGGTCCTTCTTTGTTGCGTATATCCTTGCGCTTTATAAGTTGAAATTAGCAGAACCATGTACCATGGGAATCGCTTTCAACATTGCACTTGTACTTTATACCCCGTTGATATCATGTTCTTTTGCTTACAGATCCGGGCGGTGTGAAATAAAAGTGGAACTTGTAAGATCATGGAGTTTGTATGTGTGTTAGAGAAACACCTGGGCCGCTATCCTAATCCATGCCTAATCATGGTGGAAACTTGCAGCATCACCATAATGAGCACTCTATGAAGCATCCTCAATAAAAACCTATGCAAATAGCAAATAAAAAGATCGCTGAGATGGTCATTGTCTGCTTGCCTTGTCATTTTGATTATGGGAAAGCTATCGTATCATGTGCAAGGGGTACCCCATTGGCGGTTCTTAATGATACACATATACTTACAATGAAAAGAGCTTACTCGTGACTAAAGTTGAGTAGCATGAGGATCGGTCTTCGTAAGTAAGGGGCATGAGATTTCGGTTTATAACTTGTCAAGCATATCCTCTTAGTTGTGTCACTTTAACCTTAATCACATTCAAGATGCATATGATAGGGGCAATGAGAGCTGAAAACTACAAGTACCATAATTTTTGGAAGCTCTTTATGAGACTTGAATCCCTACTTCCTTTTACAAAAGGCCTTTCTTCCACCACTATATTGAGTCTCCACCTGCTATCTTTATGCACCTAATTTGAGAGCATAGTGGCCATTCTTCGTTCTATGTGCATTCTTCGAAGACTAGTTGATTGATGCATAACTTGTTATTGCTTGTTTTAAACTATTGTATCTAGTCACTCTTATGAACTTTGAAGGTGTCCAATGAATTTATATTTGCTACTCTATTGAGGGACAAGCTGAATACTACTATGCTATGTTTTCTTTATGTGAAACAAACAAACATCTTGCAAAGCATTGTTATTCATGAATCTTTTGTTTGTGCCTTTTCATGTTGCATCATAGTTTCTTTGCTTATTGCTAGAACTTTGTCTTTCATGTTATGATTGAAGTACTATGATCCCATCTTTGAATGTTTTACAAATACTTTGATCAAGTCTTTGATGGTGCATGCCACCTCAAAAATTATTCTTTCTTTTTATCACTTACCTACTCGAGGACGAGCAGGAGTTAAGCTTGGGGATGTTGATACATTGAAAATGTATCTATAATTTTTGATGTTCCATGATTGGTTTTATCCACTTTCTTGTGTTTTGTTCCAACGTTGGAGTACTTTTCTTATGATTTCTTGGACTAACCTATTAACAAGAGCCACAGTGCCATCTGCCTGTTTTCTGCTGTTTTTGGTTCCAGGAAAGTCAGAAAATGAATATTCTCGGAATTGGACGGGACAAAAGCCAAAGTGCCTATTTTTCCGGAAGGGATCAAGTGCCAGAATACGAGACGGAGAAGGGCCAGAGGGCGGCCACACCACCTGGCCGCGCGGCCAGGCCTGGCCCACGCCAGGGGTGGTGTGCCCAGCCTAGGCACCCCCTCGGCCTCTCCTTCCGCCTATATATTGCCCTCGGGACGAAAACCCTAAGTACTCGATCAAAAATACATGAAAGAGTATGTAGCCACCGTCATCTCCATCCCTAGATCGGGAGGGATCTGAACCTCTTCCTGGCACCCTGTTGGATAGGGGAATTCACCCTGGAGGCCTTCTTCATCACCATGCAAGCCTCCGGTGTGATGCGTGAGTAGTTCATCCTTGGACTACGGATCCATGTTGTAGCTAGATGGCTGGTTCTCCTCCTTTGTGCTTTCATGTTTAGATCTTGTGAGCTCCGTTCATGATCAAGATCATCTATTTGTAATTTTGCATGTTATGTTTGCGGGGATCCAATGGATATTGAGATTCTATTTCATATTGATTATTGATTCTATCATGTCTTTGTTATTTGTGATCTTGCATGCTTTCCGTTGTTAGTAGCTATCTTGGCCAAGTAGATGCTAGCAACTCCAAGAGTTAGTATTTATGCTCGATAGTGGGTTCATGCCTCTGGTAATCTGGGGAAGTGACAGAAATCTCTTAGGTACTAGATGTGTTGTTGCTACTAGGGAGAAAACAACAATCCTTTGTTCATAGAACAATCGTATTGTTTACTTTACACGCAGTTCATAAAGAAATAATCCGTTGCTTGCAACTTAAAACTGGAGGGGGTTTGGATGATAACCTGAAGGTGGATTATTAGTCATAGATGCAGTTGGATGGCGGTCTATGTATTATGTTGTAATGCCCAATCAAGTCTCAAAGGAGTCAAGATGATTATTATATGCATGTATTGCTTGCTCGGTGTTTGTCAATTTCCTTGCTGTAATTTGTTCACCCAACATGTTATCTATCTTAAGGAGAGCCACCTCTAGTGAACTATGGATCCCGGTCCTTTTTCTTTACATACAATCTATAAACTGTTTACTGCTTTGTGTTTACTTTCTACAAACTTTTACTTATTTCCATTCGATACGTTTAATCCTTTGTTTTCCGCAAAACACGGTGAGATTGACAACCTCATCGCAAGTTGGGGACAAAGTTCTGTGGTTGTGATGTGCAGGTCCCCACGTTGCTACTAGCACCGGTAGTGCGCCCTGCCAAAGCTCAGCTAGTAACACCTTTGGGGTGTTTCCTTGCTCCTAATGGTTCGATTAAACCTTGGTTTCATAACTGAGGGAAAACTTGCTGTTGTGCTCATCGTACCTTCCTCTTGGGGTTCCCAACGAGCTCTACGTCGAACGACGAGCACATCAACCACCGCACGTCACGACGCGGAGTAGGTCTCACGCCAGACGATGAGAGCAAGTGTGAATATTGTCGTGCCCCCTTCTGAGTGGTGATTTGTTTGTCTTCTGCTTGCTTGTATGGTTGAACTCATGGTATTATCTATCTAGCATCGAGATGTGACGCATGAACTTGGTTATTTTGTGGTTAATCCTATGGTTGCTTAATTCCTAAGAACCCGTTATGTCCTATGCATGTATGCATGTTGTGTTGTTATTTTCTGCACCCTGAGGTTCCGGTTGCGAAACACCCCTTTTGTTACCCATCCTAACCGTATACCTTCAGGATGGTGCACCCCCGCGGACACCCTCTACCACCCCCGACCATGGAGCAGCTCCTGCACATGTTCATGCAAGACCTCGAAGCCGCCAACGAGGAGCGCCAAGCCAACATTCCGCTCTCCAGCAGCTCAAGCAAGCCGCAGGTGGTAACGCCCCGGACCATGAGGGCGAAGAGCAGAGATCCAGAGTCAGGGACTTCCAGAACACCAACCCACCTGTGTTCACGAAGTGCACCAACCCACTTGACGCCGATGACTGGATCCGCACTACTGAGAACAACCTAGAAGTTTCCCGTGTTGGAGAGGATGAGAAAGTCACCTTAGCCACCCACTTCCTCGCAGGTCAAGCAAGTACTTGGTGGATCAGCGTCAAGGAAATTCTTCCCACAAGACAAGCCATCAGCTGGGAGGACTTCAAGGAAAGGTTCTGCAAGCGCCACATCCCTCCAGGTTTGATCAAGATGATGAGGGACCAATTTCGTGACCTGAAGCAAGGAGGAATGTCTGTGCTACAATATCTGGAGAAGTACATTGATCTGGCCAGGTACACCCCGGACGACACCAACACTGGAGAGAAGAAGGTGGATACCTTCATGAATGGGCTCCAGGATGAACTGCAGTGCCATCTAGTAGCCCAGAGGTTCCAGAAATCGGATGCCCTTGTTGATGCTGCCATTCTGGTGGAAAACAAGCGCAAGGGAGTGATTGAGAACCGCAAATGCCGCATGATGTAGCAAGGAGGACCCAGTGGATAGAGGTCGCGAAGCATGCCACCCTCAAGGCCTGCACCCCCACCGCAGGGGACTCCATCCTATGCTTCGCGCCCCAACAACCCCAACCCCAACCGCAACTACAACAACCCTCGCCCTGGAGGCAGGAACCCAAGACCTGCCCCTAGAGGCCCTGTCAACCCCAATGCCCGCCCCAATGCAGCTGGTTGCTTTGAACTGTGGACAAGTGGGACACTACTCCCGTGAATGCCCCGAGAGGAAGAAAGACAATGCGCCACGCCCTAATGGCGGCCGCCTGAATCAAGGACACGCCAGGGGAGCCCCAGCCAGGGGCGCTGCCCCCAAGAAGCATGGCAATGCTTCCAGAGGACATCTGAACCATATCATTGCTGAGGAAGCCCAGGAGTCTCCTGACACTGTTCTGGGTACGTTCCTTGTCAACTCCATCCCTACTACAGTATTATTTGACTCAGGGGCCTCGCATTCATTTGTTACTGAGCCGTTTGTTGAGAAAAGTGGGATGTAACCTAGCCAACTGAGCAGGCTCATGTTAGTACAAATACCTGGTTCCACGGCCAAAACCCAATCCGTCTGCTGAGATATCCCCGTAATTATCCATGGTATAACCTTTAAGGCCGATCTAATAGTCTTTGGAGGCCAGGGATTATATGTGATATTAGGAATGGATTGGATGACCAAATACCATGGGATAATAGAATGTGCGAGAAAATCCATATCCATGAGAAGTAGTGAAGGTGTACAAGTCGAGTACAAGGCAACTGTGCCCTCATCTCGAGTCCATTGCCAGAAGGGTATAGCCAGACCTACTCTAGAGAAAGTACCAGTGGTCTGTGAGTATCCGGATGTGTTTCCGAAGGAGTGTCCCGGTATGCCCCTTGATAGGGATATCGAGTTCATCATAGAGTTAATCCCTGAAACAGCTCGCATAGCTCAGAGGCCGTACCGTATGAACCCCAAGGAGTTGGTCGAGCTAAAGAAGCAACTGGATGACATGGAACACAAGGGTCACATCCAGCCGAGTGCTTCCCCTTGGGGATCACCCGTTCTTTTTGTGGACAAAAGAGATGGAACCACCCGGCTAGTGACTGACTACCAGAAACTCAACAACGACACTATTAAGAACAAGTATCCCTTACCCAAGATCGAAGATCTATTTGACCAGCTAAATGGAGCCTGTATCTTCTCTAAGATAGATCTCTGCACCGTATACCACCACCTCAAGGTCCGAGAGTCAGACATCCCCAAGACTGCCTTTACTACCCGATATGGTCTATATGAATACACCATCATGTCCTTCGGCTTAACCAATGCCCCTGCCTATTTCATGAATCTCATGAATAGGGTATTCATTCCCTACCTGGACAAGTTTGTCATGGTGTTTATCGACGACATCCTCATATACTCCAAGACTGGAGCCGAGCATGAGAAGCACCTGAGACTAGTACTGGGTACCCTCAGGGAGCATGAACTGTACGCTAAGTTCAGCAAGTGCGAGTTCTAGTTAAAGGAAGTTGGATTCCTTGGACACATAATATCTGCCAGAGGAATCTCAGTCGATCCCGCCAAAATCAAGTCAGTTTTAGAATGGAAAGCCCCCACCAATCCCTCAGAGATCCGAAGTTTTCTGGTTTTAGCCGAATACTACCGTAAATTTGTTGAAGGTTTCTCGAGCATCGCGAAGCCAATGACACAACTGCTGAAGAAGGACAAGAAGTTCGAGTGGACCGAGAAGTGTGAGGAGAGTTATCAGGAACTCAAGAAGATATTAGTGTCGGCCCCTGTCCTGACATTGCCAGATATCACCAAAACCTTTGAAGTCTACTGCGACGCCTCCAAGTTTGGACTCGGAATTGTACTCGTGCAGGAAGGAAAGGTCATCACCTATCTATCTCGGCAACTAAATACTCATGAGATGAACTACCCCACCCATGACCTGGAGCTCGCAACCGTGGTTCACGCACCCAAGACCTGGCGCCACTATCTGATGGGAAACCGCTGTGAGATCTACATAGATCACAAGAGTCTAAAATATATCTCACGTAGAAGGAGTTAAACATGAGACAGAGAAGATGGATTGAGCTGATTAAGGACTATGAACTTGGCATTCATTATCATCCGGGCAAAGCTAATGTTGTAGCTGATGCCCTCAGTTGGGAACCTTGTTCCCTGAATGCTATGATCAAGAAGGAACAACCAGAACTGAGTCAAGAACTAGAAAGGTTTGGACTTGAAATAGTCAGCCATGGAGTCCTAGCCCATCGGGAGCTAACATTGATCCTCTTAGACCAAATCAGGGAATCTCAGAAAGGACACAAAACATTGAGGGTATTAAAAGAAGAATGGAAAAATATAATGTTCCCGGATTCAAGGTTGACGACTATGGTGTGCTGTGGTACAAAGGGCGCATCTGCGTACCTAGCAACCATTACTTGAAGAAGATAATTATGAAGGAAGTCCACGAGACACTCTAATCCATCCACCTCGGTAGCACCAAGATGTACCAGGATCTGAAGGAACAGTTTTGCTGCATGGGATGAAGCGTGAAATCTCCTTGTTCGTGGCTAAGTGTGATATATGCCAAAGGGTCAAAGCCGAATATCAATGACCTGCCGGATTGCTGCAACCTATGAAGATTCCGGAGTGGAAATGGGAAAAGGTTGGAATGGACTTTATCACTGGACTACCCAAGTCCAGCAGGGGACATGACTCCATTTGGGTCATCATAGACTACCTATCTAAGGTGGCTCACTTCCTCCCCGTGAAGACTTCCTACAATGGACAACAACTAGCAGAATTGTATATCTCCAGGATCGTCAGTCTTCATGGAGTTCCCAAGGACATCGTGTCGGACCGAGGACCATAATTCACCTCCCATTTCTAGAAGAATCTAGATGAAGCCTTGGGTACCACTCTATCTTTTAACACCGCCTGTCACCCTCAGACCGGAGGACAGACAGAGAGAGTCAACCAAGTCCTGGAGGATATGCTCCGCTTATGCGTTCTAGCTTATGGGTCCAAGTGGGAGGATTGTCTACCGTTCACGGAATTCTCCTACAATAATAGCTATCAAGCCAGTCTAAAGATGGCACCCTTTCAGTTTCTCTATGGATGAAAGTGTAGAACCCCTCTGAACTGGACTGAGATCGGAGAAAGCCAAATCTTCGATCCTGATGTGATCAAGGCAGCCGAGGAACAAGTCCAACTAGCAAGTGACCGCCTGAGAGCCGCTCAATCTCGTCAGAAGAGCTATGCCGACACCAAACGCCGCGATGTGAGCTTCAATAAGGGAGACTTCGCGTATCTTCGCATCTCCCCTCTCAAGGGAATGCAGCGATTCCATGAGAAAGGAAAGCTCACCCCACGGTACATCGGACCCTTCAAGATCCTCACTCAACGAGGAAAGGTTTCCAAATACTAGAGCTGCCCAAGGAATTGGCAGAGTTCCATAACGTCTTCCATGTGTCCCAACTCTGGAAATGCCTTCAAGCACACGACAAGCCAGAAACATTCAACGAAATCGACTATCGTGCTATTGATCTCAACCGTGATCTAACCTACCGAGAGGTGCCCGTCAAGATCCTAGAGAAAGCCAATAGACTCACCCGACGTCGGAACATAAACTTCTACAAGGTCCAATGGAGCAACCACTCAGAAGAGGAAGTCACCTGGGAATGAGAGGACTATCTCAAGAAGGAATTCCCCCATCTCTTGTGAGCAGGACCGGCGAATCTCGGGATGAGATTCTTTTAAGGGGGGAGGTATCTAACATCCCATCTTCTGTTTCCATGTTTCTTTAGGAGTAAGAGGCTAAAATTTAGGGGGAAATAAAACTTTTTCTACTTGATTGCGTATGAGCTTTGCTTATACTTGAATGCTTGATCACATGTGTTGCCATGGTAGTGTGGCTTGCTAATCTACATGCTTAGATAACCACCACAAGTCATCTTGGTTAGTTACTCCACAAAATAAGGAAAATGGCTAAGTCCTATACATCTAGTCTTGTTCCATTTTTGGAGCTTTGGTTTGAGTAAACCCCTCACCTTTTCTACCATGCAAAGGCACCATGTGATACCATGCTATGAACACTTCAGAACCCCCACTTAGCCCTGGTTAAACCACAAGCTTATGCTCATTGCATGTAAGTGTTATCTTCACTAGAGGCCACTTAGTGAATGACCACCTTATTTTGTCCAATGTTTGGATGATCCTTGCAAACACATGGGTTTGATCCAGGATGCAACCAGGACCTGCACCTCACCACCAAGCACCCCTCTACACCCCCAGGTCTCCCCCTTTGCCATTGGTGGCTCTGGCTCGAAATGGCAAGCCCCCAAAGTGGCCACCTCATCGACTTGGCCCTAGATCACCAAAACCCCTATCTCCACTCCCCTACTCGTGCTACACCCATCTCTCTGGCCCTGACACGACTCAACGCGAGTACACCCTCCCCTGTTTCACCCCAGTCGACCCCCATGCAGCCAGGCCCGACCGAGAGAGAGAAGCCCACTGCCACGGACAGGATCCACCCGAGCCGTCCCCTCCCGTGCAAGCTTCTGCCCTGCCGCGTCTGGACCCACGTGCGTGCCCGCATCTTCCCTACGCACGCCCTGACCCCCTTCCTCCCCTCACCTGCTGCCCTGGGTACCCCCAACCCACGCCGGCCACGTCGCCTAGAGCGCCGCGCTCGCCGCGCCGTCTCCCGCCCGCCTGGTGCAAAACGGCACCGCACCCCGCCTCGATGGGACCCTTCCTCCCCCTCTTAACCACCCTCGCACCGATCGCTGCGCTGCAGCCCCACTGTCTCGTGCCCTGTCAAGCGTGACAGCACGTGAGCACCTCGCGTGCACCACCCCTCCCTTTGCATCGCGAGCTCCCGAGACGAGATGTTGCGACTAGTAGCACCACGCGCTCTCTCTCGCTCAGATACGCAATCCCGTCACCGGCACCCAGCCTATCCCTGCCCTGTTACTCCTCTCGCCACCCCCTCCTACACCAGGTGCACCGTGGGCGCACCCTCTCTAGCCTTAAAGCCCCAGACCGCCTCAGCCCCTGCGCCCCATGCCACACTACTCCCCTGCCATTTCCACTTCACACCCACAGCGGAGCCGAGCCCGCTCGGCCCCTGCTGTTCTCGCCACCTCCGCATCGCTGTGACACCGTCGGGCACGGTGAAGGTTGCCGTCACTGGCTAACTCCTCTGCCTTGCCCTCATTCTGCCGCGTTCCCCGCGCCGCATCTGACTCGCTCCCCCTTTCCCTTTTTTACTAGGAGCACCTGAGCTGGGTGGACGCTTGGGACACTTAGGAGTCGAGGACACCTGCGATGTCGCCAGCAGCCAAAGCCGCCCTCGCCGCCCCTCGTTCGGATCCCCTTCGACGACCGCCTCCAACCCCGCCATCACCGACCCCTCTCCGCCACTAGGTGAGCGACCTCGACCCCCGCACAGTCTAGCTAGGATTAGCTCACCGGCGCATCTGTTCTAGGAAGAAGAAGAAGAGCCGCTGGCCGTCGATTTTGCTTTTAATCCAACGGCCCCTATAGACCGATACCCCCTCGAGCCTCTCCACCACTGACACGCGGGCCCCTCTGCGGGATTTAAAACCCGGATCTCCCGCACAGGCCACTGTGTACGTGGGCCGGCCTAGCTTCTGAGCGGGCCGTGACACAACCCTTGTACCCTTTTTCCTTTTTATTAATTTAGGCTATTTTAGTTTCCAGATTGTTGTGATGTAGCTTTAAATCCACAAAACTAATGTGTGTGTTGTTTCGGCATGAGACAAATTCCATTTGGTAGCCTCAGTAAATTCCTAACACCCAGATCTAAAAGTTCACTAAAATATCCTCTGTGCTTTTACTGGGAATTTTAGTAGTAGAATTATGCTGTTTTGAGTATTTAATCTATAACAATAACTCTGGATCTCAGAAAAATGTGAAACCAATTTCCGGACCTTGCTTGTTAACATACCTACTGAACAAAATCGAAATCATTCAATTTGGATGTGTATAGCTTATGTTCTTATTTTCACAAGTTGTGGACATAAGGTTTTTATTTAAATTCCAGAGGCTTTGGTGGATCTAATTTTGGGATAAAACCAACTCCCATAGTTAGGCCTCTGTTAGTACCACTTAATCCTTCAAGGGCATAATTTTTGGATCAGTAGTTATGCCCTGGGAGTTTTATTGCTAAATCCAGTACTATTTTCAGTATATTAATTGCTAAAAATCAACCTTAATAGATAAAAACATGAAACCACTTGGGTTGGCTTGGTATTCTCTGTATCTACCCAGAAATGTAATTTGTAGTCACTGTTCACCAACTTGTTTTGGTCGAGTCATCTGATTGTGTGTTAATCTAGTCTTCACCGTTTAAATCACCAAATAAGTTTGGTTTAACCTTTTTTATTGATTCCAGTGGCATTGTACTGATAGGATATGTAGCTACATGTTGTTGATTGGATTTGTTCAGTTCAGCATCTGTTCTATACTGATTGTGCTGTTTGTCTTATGGATGATAGTTGGTGTTGTGGTTTGATTATTTTCCCCTTTACGACGATAGATACGAACGAGGACGAGTTTGAGGAAGGTACTTGGGAAGATTTTGAGGAAGAAGACCAGGAACAAGCTGCCAATCAAGGCAAGCCACCTACATGTTCATGAGACTTGTCCCATCTTTATTTTATGCATCTTGTTTTACCTACTTTTACTAATGCATTGTTTTACTAGCTATTTTGTTATATATATATATATCTATTATGGTATTGGTTTGGCTACACCAAACTTATGCCTATGGTACTGTTTAAGTACTCCCCCTTGGTATTACCTACCTTTTCCCTAGTAGTTAAGGTGGTTTACTATACCACAGCCCCTTGGAAACCCTGGTTTAGTCTACGAAAAACTCTAGGTTGGGAACCCGTTGGCAAGGACGGTTTTTACAAAGGTTTTGGGCAGAAAACCTTGGCAAGAAGGACTTGCCAAGTGATAATAAAAAGATTTTTGGATCTAATTTCCAAGTGGTGGAATTAAGGAAGAAGGTGAAGGAAAACCTGTTTTCAAAAACGCACCCGGTTCTATGTAGTTTTACTAGAACAACTACCCCATGCAACCACACTACCCCTATATGGGAAGGGGCTTGACCCGAAAATGGTCCTCTCTGATGCAAGTGCCTCGCAACTACTACAGGAGATCGTGATCCCCGAAGGCTGGGCCTTCTCCCGTAAAGGTCCATGTGGGACATCGACCTAGAGAAGGAACGAACTATGTGCGGCCAGCCAGGCATTACTATGAGCCCCTCATTGAAAGCGCCCACTGTGTGAAGTGTAAAATGCGCTCAGGTTGGTCCTCGGTACCCGACGTCTCGGTTTTGAGGGGAGTAACACTCATAGGGTAGGCGCTTTTGTTAAGAGTGGATTATCCCGAAGGTCTCGTCCGGTTATCCGAAACCCGCATACTAGTGTATGACGATCCACGACTGTTCATGGCGGATGTATCGGATCTTGTGGGTAAAGTGTACAACCTCTGTAGAGCGTAAATATGTTCAAATAGCTGCGTCCGCGGTCATGGACAGTTGGAAATGTTGCTGCTTAGTGCTGCTGGTTTTTGATTTACAAAAAGGTTTTCGAAAAATGGATTTGGCCATGGGATGGTCGAATGGCAGGAAGGATGGACCATGGGATGGTTAGACCTAGATGGAGTAGTGGTCATGGGATGACCAAGGCAAAATAGAAAAAGGAGTGATCCCATCCTAGTAGCTCAAGCTTTTCCCCCAACTACTTTACGCTTAAAAGTTTTATAAATAAGAGTCGTAGTAGTGTAGAGTTTTTATCCTTAAGTGATACTACTCTTTCAAATAGCCCATTGGAGCCATCCTATCCATAGCCATATTGCATACTCTTTTGTTCATTCCCTTGTATGGTGGTTTGCGAGTACATTCAAAAGTACTCACTGGCAATGTCCCTAGCTATCAACTTGGCCAAATTATGAGCAGGATGATGGAGACGATGGAGGGTACGACGACGCCTTCACGAACTAGGGCGTTACTCTGAGTCAGGCACCTGTTGGGCTATGGCTTGACACGGGACCCCAGCGTTTAGTAGTATAGCTGCTTTTATCTATTTGTGCCCATGGAGGCAAGTTGTAATATTATTATTGTTAGACTTGTTGTAATCGTACTGTTATGGATGTGTGTACTTTGATATCATGTCGGTTATGCTCCATGATGCACTGATCATGGGATCGTGGTGGTTTGCATAATTTGGTAATCTCGGGTGAAAATCCGGGGTCGCCACAAGTTCTCTCTCGAGGCTAAGGGTTCTACCGGTAGCTATGTGTTCATCTCTCTCTATGCATGATCTTATTGAGATCATGAGCTTTGTAATCAGGTAGATCTACCTTGCTAATCAAGTGCTTTAATAGATCTCTGCTCTCCCTATGTGTCTGAAAGTGACAGCGTGCACACCATGGTGGCACTTAGACTAGAGATTACAAATACTTGTTATGAGTTATATTTGGAGTTGGATGTTTCTATGAAATTGTGGTGTTTGTTGGAACCATCTAGTTCTCAAGGTGACAGTGTGGATCTAGATGGGAAAGGCTTACTGCGAGGTGTGCTGTTATAGCCCTACCATGGATCAGAGTGTCCAACCGGAGAGTAGTTAAGAGTAGTATCATAAAGAGAAGATATTTATATGAGAGTGTTCACTAGTGAAAGTATGATCCCGAGGCCTTGTTTCTAAGCATTGAAACACTGTTTACAATTAGATCTGTTACATGTTTGCTTTCTTCCATCTTTATTCCAGTTTGCCTTTACTCTCTTCCACGCCATCAAGCTATTTTCTAGCACCGTTACCACTTATAATTTCCCATACCACTTGTATTTCAGTATCTCTTCGCCGAACTAGTGCACCTATACACCTGACAAGTGTATTGGGTGTGTTGGGGACACAACGGACTTCTTGTATCTTCATTGCATGGTTGCTTGAGAGGGGATACCTTTGACCACTTCCTCCCTGAGTTCGATAAACCTTGGGTAATCCACTTAAAAGAAAACTTGCTGCTGTTCTACAAACCTCTACACTTGGAGGCCCAAGAACTGTCTACAAGAATAGAAGTGCGTAGACATCAACTTGGAGGCCCATCAACTTTGCCAAATTTTGGTTGTGTTTCGAAATTAACTTCACACCTTGCGAAAATCTGTTCAGTGGACCCACCAGGCAGTCAATGTATCGAGAACGAGTGAGAGTTTGGCAAGATTCAACTTCTTGCTAAGAATATGCATGCCTCAAAAGTTGACCGTGTTTTGAAAACAATTCTGGAAATCAAAACGGATTCATAAACAACCGCAAAAATTTCAAATTATAACAAGCAACACAAAGAGCCTCACAATTTTAAAAATATAAAATGGAAGAGAGGGGAGACAGGGAAAATCAATTTTCTATTTCTTGTGGGCAATCCACAAGCTTGAGGTCCACCTTAATGCTGATGTAGTCGTAGGTGCCTTGCCGGTGAGCATCGATGGGACCGAGGCTAGCTAGGGCTATGATTCTGATGTTTGCGTGTCTGCTAGATTCTTCTGGCATATATAGACTGATGTTTCGTGCTTTCTTGATTTTGTAGGCGACACAGCCTTTTTGACGTGCCGTGGTGACAGCCAGGGCATAGGGGAGAGCACGTGGCACATTGGGTGTAGTTGAGTTTTCAAATCAATGTGACATTAAATAAATTCAAATCAATGCCCCGAAAATGCCACGCAAGGAGATGATTTATGTGGACTGTACAAAGGTTATTTTTGATCCATGTCCTTTGATATACTACCAATCCGTATTTCAGTTATAATGATTGATATTGTGGGTTCCCAGGCTTCTTCCTTTCAGTATTAATTACCTGAATTCACGTGAGTAATTAACGTGGTTTTCTCTGTATTGGCACCCTTCTTTCCTCGAATGCATGCAAAAATTAAGGGGAGGAAGTAATTTCAACTTCCTCGGTAATACAAGAGGTTTTATTGCATCACAATGGAACATAAAATGACAAACGGAGTACTTATGCTAGCACTAGATTGCAAACACCGTTCCAATTTGCAATTGATAATACTAATATTCAATCTCCGAATATTATTACAGAAAGGAAGTAGAGGTGAAATTAAACAAAATTAATCCTAAGACTTCTTCGTCTTCTTGGACCGGGATCCTTCCGCTATCACCTTCGTGCTAGTGTCGTCCTTCCGCTTCCCGTGGCATCCCCTAGATCTCGTTGTCTTCTTCTTCTTCAAGCCTCCCGCCTGCTTCTCCTTCCTCTTCTCATTGTAGATGAAGGCGGGATCGGGTGCACTCTTCTTAGAGATGAAGTCAAGAAATGGCCATAAATCTTCTGACCCCTGATCCTCCTGCTCGTGCTCCCTATTCTTCTTGCCGATGGAGGATGAATCGAGAGAACACATATTGAAGATGACGTCTCCTTCATAGATGAAGGACCAAGGATCCTCCTCCTCCTCCTCTTTGGTCTCCATCGGCGGAGTCCCCTCCTTCAGATGACAGTAAGCAGGGTCCTCATCAGAAACATTACCATCCAGTCTGTCGGAATAGTACGGCCCGTCAACGGACTCCCCTCCATCACCATGGTAGGTACTGATATCCCTGTTCACCTGTGCGTTGGACTCGTCAATGGAGGTGCACTGATCGGAGCAGCTGTGTGGCATTTTTGTGTGTGGTGTCTTGGCCGGCCTAAAGGGAAAGGGAGAGATAGAGAGAGTTATTCGTTGTGTGCGTCGTGGCTAGATGGGAGAGGTGATCGTTGTTGATGGCCCCTTAAAAAGGCTTGCTTGGGACATCCAGGAGTTGCCACGTGTCGTAGGAGCAGCCTGGCAGTTCCCTTCCATCTTTTTTATACTCCCTTCAATCGTTTTTTACAAAAGTTCCCTTCCATCGTTGAAACAAGATCGAAGGTTTGTACTCCTTCGCCCCGAGAGCATCATCAGTGAGGATATTGCAAGTACCACCACATGTTGGGGAGGTTTTTGCACATAACAACAACAATAGACCTTTTCTGTGCAAAATAGAGACATTTTCTATAATCGTTGTACATAATACATAACCAGTCATTGAATGTTTCTTATTTTTTTGGGAAATGTTTCATAGTTAATTATATAATATAGTAGTAAAAATAGAATTTTTATCTAAATTAATAATAGGTAAATCTCAAAAAATTATTATAATTTTGAGCCACATCCATAAAGTATCTGGTATATTTTTGGTTCCTGTAAGTTGTATCATTTAGAAATCAACCTATTAGTAGGTACATAATTCCCGACATGCTCTAGAGAATTGATATATGGATTCTATAATGATGGAAAGTGTGTTTTGAGGTTTATGCATAGTGTTCATTGTGCTAAAGACTATATCAATAGAATCTTCTAAATGTTAGAGTGGAAGGAAAATCCATCGGTAAGCAATGTTGGGATTTCCAATCTTCATCCAACGGTTAAAGTTCAAAGTTATTCGTACACTATATACTGGGTATGATAAGATAATTAAATGTATAGCATGTCATTAGAATCTTTGTGGTTTTTGCATAGCGTTCATTGTTCTAAGGACTATCGATAGAATCTTCTACGTGCTAGAATGGAAAAAAAGATCCAAGAGCTAACATTGTTGGGATTGGCCAGTCTTGATTCAATTTTCATTGTTCAAAGTTACTCGTACATTATATAGTGGCAAGATTTGCAAGAAGTCACACACTACTTCCTACTAGTAAAAGGCACGTGCCACACTCATATATACTGTATGAAATGTCACTTAATGAACATTAAGTTGCTATTAACCAATAGTCTTGTTAGATAAGAAAACATACATTAAGTATACTAATAATAACTATCTACACATATTGAGAATACAACCTACTGTGCTATAACTTTTTTTTCGGGGAGGGGGTGACATGATGGTTCTAGAACATGGTGGAGTTTTCTCTAGGTACTACTCCTTCAACACGAATCTAGCTGCTCTGAACCATTGGATCTAACATACCAACAGTCAGGATTGGTGTTATGGATCTAATTCAAAACTGCTCCATTGTAGTAGTAGAGATAATTCGAAAACATTGGTGATGATGCTAAATGTGCATGACCGAACAACTTTTGGATAATCTCAAGGAAAAACAAGGACTCATGTATCAATGACTGTGAATGGGCAATAAGAGTTGTGAGGAAAGATTACTTGTGGGGCCTAGCAACCCCACATTTCTTCTTGTTTTTTAATGAGCTTACCTCATGGGTGGCTTTGATGTCGTTGCTCGGGCGCACTATATTATTCACGTTAGCGGAATAGTGGGTTCCCAAAAATTTCTTTTAAACATAAGGTTGAACACTCCCAGCCATAGTGATTCAAAATTTATCAATAAAGGGGATTTATTTATTGGGTGGCTGAGTGGTTGACACCACACATCATTATCATGTACTTCCTCCGTTCAAAAATATAAGACGTTTTAGCTTTGTGAATCGAATGTATCTAGACGTCATTTAGTGTATAGGTTTGTAGATGTTCGGAGTGAACCTTTACATTAAAAGGTGTCTAGATACATTTATTTCACAAAGCTAAAACATATTATATTTTGGAATGGAGAAAGTAGACATGATTTTTGCTAGGAAGGGCAAACTAATGAATGCTTATAGGAAGGCTAGGAAATTGGAAATTGTGTTCCATTGATAAAACCTTCGCACTCCTCTTCGTAGAGACAGATTTTAGCAATTCAATACAAAAGGTTGTTGGACATGCTCCAAAGCCCAATAATTTTTCTTTTTAAATAATAACAATAGTGATTACCTCGAGTAATTAATTGCGGTCTACGTATGTTGTACTACTGTACTTCATAGAATATGCTATGTGTGCATGACCGAACAACTATTGAAAAATCTGAAGGAAAACATGGTCGTATTAATGAACGAGTGCAAAGTAAGGCTGGCAATGGGTACGGTATGAGTAGGGTAGAACAATATCATACCCACTCCCGTTTAGTCAGTGGGTAGAAAATTTTACCTATACTCGTACTCGCGGGTGTAAAACTTTACCCATGGCCATACCCATGAAAAATATCAAAGTTTAGAAGCCACAGTATCATACTCTTCCCTAGGTTGCTTGGCCCCATAGGTTGTAACTCTACAGGTAAGTTTTACTACTATGTCAGTTTAAATGGGTAGGGTATGGGTCTATCTACTCGTGCTCGTACCCATGAATTAACAGGTTAGGGTATGGGTATGACCCTTGGGTATAAAATTGTGCCCATACCCTACCAACATGGGTACAATACCTGTGGGCACTCGTGGGTAAAATTGCCATCTTAGCGCGAAGGGACAATAAGAGTGGTGAGAACAAAGTATTTGTGGGGCATAGCAACTTTCACATTTTTTGGATGAAAACACCATCCCTGCTTACCTTATGAATGGTTTGATGTTGTCCCTCAGGAGCTAGATTATTCACGTTAGCGAAATAGTTGGTCCCATATTTTTGTTTAGAATAGAAGTATGAACACTCCCAACCATAGTGATTGAAAAGTTATTGATAACGGGAGCTTTATTTTTTAAAAGCACATGTCGCTTTATTATTACACTGGATTCCCCATATCACCGTCCTACCATTCTTCTATTATTAGTTGGACTATGGATAAACAAATTCACTCAAGTTGGTTGGGGCTTTAATCATAATTTTCGTGCTCACTACCTGTCTTGGTGACAACATCTTTATACGCATCATCGTTCATGAATAGATATAATACGGAAATATATCAATGCCATAGTATTTTAGTGCCTACCAAATTAATACTTCAGTTTTCTCTCTTCTTAGTTTCTTCAAAAAGGGGTCTGACCTCTTTCTCAATTATTTAAAAAAACATAGTCCTTAATATCTGAACCAAGCCAATATGGGCCATGGATGATCAATATTTAGATGCCAAATTGCCAAATGGGCCCTTATTTTCTGAACTGAGGCAGTATGGGCCATGGATGATCACCGATGTGCCTGTGGGCCATTTATGCAAGGGAGTACGGCTTACCAATTTACTACTACTTGGACTATACATAAATCTGAATTTAGTCTAGCTGGAAAATCTCCCACTATCCAATGTTTCAAACATCTTGGAATCCCCCTTCTACCTCTAGTGAAGTCGGTTCATTGGGGATTCAATTGTAATTTCCCCGTTTAGTACCTCTATCCCTAGCCCTACGAAAAACCCTAGATCTACCTTTAGCACCTTAGATCTGATTCACCGTTGTTGCCATGTACTGCACCAGATCTGCTTCACCGACCCACTCTCCTGGCGCGTCGAACACATTCCCACCGCCAGGAATCGCCTTCTTCGCCGCTCTCATATAGTGCTCGGAGGATCCCTTGTTCTGCTTCACCTTCACCCACAAGCACAGCAATCGCAGCACCCTCGACAACCTTGACGTCACCACCCAGGATTCCCATCATGCCTAAACGCCATCATGACCGAGGTAACCATATCTCCTTGGAGTTTGGTAAGATAAATATGTAGCAGTGAACTGTATTTTGTAGTGGTGCTACTTTCGTAGTAACTTACAAGTACTATACTTGTTACCCGTATCTTCCTAAATAATTTTTTGTAGTCAGGTTTAACCGTAAGGCATTCAACTACGATTTCGTATGTCATGGCGAAATATGAGTCATCCATAAGTTAACACATTTGTTTCCATTATCTATTTTAGTAAGTGCCCATATGTGATGCGGTTATAATTTCTCTTTGGCTTGGCGTAGGCTATGGCACTAATTGTTATTTCTTGCTTGATGCTTTTGTCCTATGTATGCAGTACATATTTACATTCGTTATACTGCTTCCACTAAGATGTCTATTACATTTCCTTCTGCTTACCCCACCATTCCTAACCGTTTGCTGTTGTTACGCAATGAACATGTGCAGTTTACACTAGAAATCGTAGAATGAATGGCCCCTATAATCTCATAAGTATCTATTGCTTTTGTATCACTTCATGCTAATATCTGTGAGACTCGAACCTTTTGTGTTCACTATTCGCTGCACCATTATGCAGAGGAACCACACTGAATTATGGAGACCACCAGTCCAATTACTTGATGCAGCGGACATCGTCAACAAACATACATGTAACCAAATTAGCAACCCTGAGACTCTACATAGAGCTACTATAAGGACGCCCCCCTTTTTTAAGGTTTAAGGCCATTTGTGTCATTCCATTGACTCTAGTTGAGTTGTTATTTTTATTGGAGGCACTACGGTGAGTATAACAATGCCAGAAATGCAACGTAATTCAACATAACGGAAACAGAAGAATCATAAAGAACCGCCCATTTCAAATCTTACTCTGGTATCTACACGTGTATGGCTATTTTAATACGAGGCAGATGATAGTACACTTTGTCTTTGGGTAGACAATCAAAAAATTTAAACATTCTAACTGTTCGATAGATTGTTTAACCATTTGTCTAAAATGATTTGGCTATTCTATTAGAGGAACCCGTCTACATGAGTTCCGTGTGTTGAGTGCATACATGGCTATAACAGACCAAATAATCTTTTGAAAATCTTTGAGAATGAACATGGTAGTTTTGTTTCTTTGTATGATGTTGTAACTTATTTTATCTTAGTTTCAGCCTTCATCAAGTAGAGCAGTCATTTCACAGGGCATAAGTGACACTTGCACACTCTCTCATCCCTCTATGAAGTCAACTGTTCTAGTTATTCCAGAAGAAAGAGATGTATGATGCCCGCCGTTACTAATTGCTTTCTTCCTTTTAGAAAAAGGACTAATCTGAAATTCGTTGGTTTTTGTTTTACTTGGTAATTATGTTATATGATGTTTCTTTTTGTTTTAGGTTGCAAATATAAATATGAAGGCAGAATAGAAAACAACTACCTCAAGTGTAGATCTCTTTGGAAAGAGAGTAGTGACAGTCCGTATTGCTCACGTAGGTACACAATCTCGACTGCTCCATACATTCTAGCAGAAAGAGTTTTTGGTGCTGCACTCCAAGATGCACTTGATGTTGTTGGTAGGAAGCCAACATAACAAATGTAGTAGACTCCATAGCAAGGAAGGACTTATCTGAGTTAAAAAAACAGGCAAGCTTTGACGGAGAATCTACTTAATAATATCCTCAACAAGTCTCGTGGTAATCCCGCTATTACATGTGAGGCGGCGCGAGCTCCCTAAAAGGAACATTTTTGAAATTGATATTATATTGTTTATCAACTGTGTTGTACTCTGATGATGCTTTACGAGCTACGGAATTTTTTAGGACTATAATAATTTACTAATTTTTCCAGTTATAAGTTTTTTTCCAAAGTTCTAGAATTTAATTAGCATTTTAGAGAACTTGTGCTCTTTGTTTATCCACATTTATGTCATGGCAATGGATCTAAGTTAGATAGGCTTAAACAGTAGCATGCCCAAAACATTTTATCAGTCCTTGATGGGCCACCAATCAACAGTGACGGGCCTACACTTAGGCCATTATATGTAAAATCTGACCGCAAAAGAACAGAACAGTAAAAGGCCATAACAGTGAAAGGCCAGAACAGTGAAAGGCCGGAACAGTGAAAGGCCAGAACAGTGAAAGGTCGGAATAGTGAAAGGCCAGAATAGTAACATGCCGGAAATAGTAACAAGGCAAGATTTTTAGCAGGCCAGAATCTTTAGCCGATTTATGGGACTGAATAGTAGAAGACCGGAACAATGAATTTCTAGAACAGTAAAGGCCGTAACTGTAGAGGGCCGTAATGTCACACGGTGGGTGCGAGAAAAGTGACGGGTCGATAGAAGGCCTTAACAGTAATGGATAGACTTGGCCCAGGCCGAAAATTGGCCGCACAGTATTGGACCATGGTGGGCCTTCTGTAGAGTGAAACAGTGTTAGGCCTGAAATTTCAAGGGATGCAGATGTCTACACTAGTTGGCCCAGTTCGGACAGTGCTAGACGAAACAGTAATGCCCCTTCTTCTTATTGGGCTTTCCTCATGGACCGTCCCACATAATATTTAGCAGGCCTATTCTGGGCCTGGCTTCTCCCAGGGTTTTTCTGACCGTTAACGGCGGTAAGGGGGCGTAACAGTAAACGGGGCTGGCGAACAGATCTACGACGAAACAAGTTTTTGTGGCTGAAGGGTGCGATCCGCCACAGTCAGAAAAAAACCGTGGTAGATTAGTTTGTGACGGGGATTTTACCACGACGGGCATCTATCATAGAAGACTTTTCAGCCACAAAAAATGGGCCTTCAACCACGAAAATCATCCGTTGTAAAAGCCAACTTTTCTTGTAGTGATGTGTGTTCTTTTGATGAACCATAACTAGAGTCATTGAATCTGTGTTCTTTTCACAAACCACACATGGATCCAGTAGTGTCATTGCATGTGTGTTCTTTTCATTAACCACATATGGATCCACCAGAGTCATTACATGTGTGTTCTTTTCCTAAACCAACACTAGAGTCATTGAATGTGTGTTCTTTTCACAAACCACATATGGATCCACCAGAGCCATTGCATGTCTGTTCATTTCATAAAACACATGGATCCACTAGAGTCATTGCATGTGTGTTATTTTCATGAAGCACATATGGATGCACTAGAGTCATTGCATGTGTGTTCTTATCCTAAACCAGCACTAAAGTCATTGCATGTGTGTTCTTATCCTAAACCAACACTAAAGTCATTGCATGTGTGTTCTTATCCTAAACCATCACTATAGTCATTACATGTCTGTTCTTTTCATAAAGCACATGTATCCACCAGAGTCATTGCACGTGTGTTCTTTTCAAGAACCATATGGCTCCACCAGTGTCATTCCATGTGTGTTATTTTCATGAACCACAACTAAAGTCATTGCATGTGTGTTCTTTTCATGAACCACATATGGATCCACTAGAGTCATTGAATCTGTGTTCTTTTCACAAACCACATATGTATCCACCAGAGTCATTGCATGTCTGTTCTTTTCATGAACCACGAGTGGAGCAACCAAAGTAATTGCATGTGTGTTCTTTTCCTAAACCAAAATTAGAGTCATTGCATGTGTGTTCTTTTCATGAACCACATATGGATCCACCAGAGTCATTACATGTCTGTTCTTTTCATAAAGCATATGGATCCACCAGAGTCATTGCATGTGTGTTATTTTCGTGAACCACATATGGATCCCCTAGAGTCATTTCATGTGTGTTTTATCCTAAACCAGCACTAGAGTCATTGCATGTGTGTTCTTATCCTAAACCAACACTAGAGTCATTGCATGTGTATTCTTTTCATAAGGCATATGGATCCAACTAGAGTCATTGAATGTGTGTTCTTTTCACAAACCACATATGGATCCACCAGTGTCATTGCATGTGTGTTCTTTAATGAACCACAATTAGAGTCATTGAATGTGTGTTCTTTTCACACACCACATATGGATCCAGCATTGTCATTGCGTGTGTGTTCTTTTCATGAACCACAACTAGAGTCATTGAATGTGTGTTCTTTTCACAACCACATATGGATCCACCAGTGTCATTGCATGTATTTTTTTCATGAACCACAACTAGAGTCATTGAATGTGTGTTCTTTTCATAAAACACATATGGATCCACACGTGTCATTGCATGTGTGTTCTTTTCATTAACCACATATGTCTCCACTAGAGTCACAGCATGTCTGTTCTTTCCACAAACCACATGGATCCACCACTGTCATTGCATGTGAGTTGTCTTCACAAACCACATATGGATCCACTAGAGTCATTGCATGTCTATTCTTTATGGCTAAAGGGTGCGATCCGCCACGGTCATAAAAAACCGTGGTAGATTCTTTTGTGATGGGGCTTTTACCACGATGGGCATCTGTCGTAGAAGACTTTTCAGCCACAAAAAACGGGCCTTCAACCACGAAAATCATCCATTGTAACAGCCAACTTTTCTTGTAGTGATGTATGTTCTTTTCATGAACCATAACTAGAGTCATTGAATGTGTGTTCTTTTCACAAACCACACATGGATCCAGTAGTGTCGTTGCATGTGTGTTCTTTTCATTAACCACATATGGATCCACCAGAGTCATTACATGTGTGTTCTTTTCCTAAACCAGCACTAGAGTCATTGAATGTGTGTTCTTTTCACAAACCACATATGGATCCACCAGAGTCATTACATGTGTGTTCTTTTCCTAAACTAGTAGAAGAGTCATTGAATGTGTGTTCTTTTCACAAACCACATATGGATCCACCAGAGTCATTGCATATCTGTTCTTTTCATAAAACACATGGATCCACCAGAGTCATTGCATGTGTGTTATTTTCATGAAGCACATACGGATGCACTAGAGTCATTGCATGTGTGTTCTTATCCTAAACCAGCACTAGAGTCATTCCATGTGTGTTCTTATCCTAAACCATCACTATAGTCATTACATGTGTGTTCTTTTCATAAAGCACATGTATCGACCAGAGTCATTGCACGTGTGTTATTTTCATGAACCACATGGCTCCACCAGTGTCATTGCATGTGTGTTCTTTTCATGAACCACAACTAGAGTCATTACATGTGTGTTCTTTTCATGAACCACATATGGATCCACTAGAGTCATTGAATTTGTGTTCTTTTCACAAACCACATATGGATCCACCAGAGTCATTGCATGTTTGTCCTTTTCGTGAACCACATATGGAGCAACCAGAGTCATTGCATGTGTGTTCTTTTCCTAAACCATAACAAGAGTCATTGCATGTGTGTTCTTTTCATGAACAACATATGGATCCACTAGAGTCATTACAAGTCTGTTCTTATCATAAAGCATATGGATCCACCAGAGTCATTGCATGTGTGTTATTTTCATGAACCACATATGGATCCACTAGAGTCATTTCATGTGTGTTCTTATCCTAAACCAGCACTAGAGTCATTGCATGTGTGTTCTTATCCTAAACCAACACTAGAGTCATTGCATGTGTGTTGTTTTCATAAAGCATATGGATCCAACTAGAGTCATTGAATGTGTGTTCTTTTCACAAGCCACATATGGATCCACCAGTGTCATTGCATGTGTGTTCTTTTCATGAACCACAACTAGAGGCATTGAATGTGTGTTCTTTTCACACACCACATATGGATCTAGCATTGGCATTGCATGTGTTTTCTTTTCATGAACCACAACTAGAGTCATTGAATGTGTGTTCTTTTCACAAACCACATATGAATCCACCAGTGTCATTGCATGTATTTTTTTCATGAACCACAACTAGATTCATTGAATGTGTGTTCTTTTCACAAAACACATATGGATGCACCAGTGTCATTCCATGTGTGTTCTTTTCATTTACCACATATGGATCCACTAGTGTCATTGCATGTCTGTTCTTTCCACAAACCACATGGATCCACGACTGTCATTGCATGTGATTTCTTTTCACAAACCACATATGGATGCACTAGAGTCATTCCATGTCTGTTATTTTCATAAAACACATGCATCCACTAGAGTCATTGCACGTGTGCTCTTTTCATGAACCACATATGGATCCACTAGAGTCATTGCATGTGTGTTCTTATCCTAAACCAGCACTAGAGTTATTGCATGTGTGTTCGTATCCTAAACCAACACTAGAGTCTTTGCATGTGTGTTCTTTTCATAAAGCACATGGATCCACTAGAGTCATTGCATGTGTGTTCTTTTCATGAACCACAACTAGAGTCATTGCGTGTGTGTTCTTTTCATGAACCATATATGGATCCACTAGAGTCATTGAATGTGTGTTCTTTTCACAAACCACATATGGATCTACTAGTGTCATTGCATGTGTGTTCTTTTCATTAACCACATATGGATCAACCAGAGTCATTGCATGTGTGTTCTTTTCCTAAACCAGCACTAGGGTCATTGAATATGTGTTCTTTTCACAACTCACATATGGATCCACCAGAGTCATTGCGTGTCTATTCTTTTCATAAAGCATATGGATCCACGAGAGTCATTGCATGTGTGTTATTTTCATGAACCACATATAGATCCACCAGAGTCATTCCATGGGTGTCCTCATCGAAACCAGCACTAGAGTCATTGCATGTGTGTTCTTATCCTAAACCAGCACTAGAGTCATTGCATGTGTATTCTTTTCTAAAGCATATGGATCCAACTAGAGTCGTTGCATGTGTGTTCTTTTCACAAACCACATATGGATCCACTAGTGTCATTTCATGTTTTTTTCATGAACCACAACTAGAGTCATTGCATGTCTGTTCTTTTCACAAACCACACATGGATCCACTAGAGTCATTGCATGTGTGTTCTTTTCATGAACCACATATGGATCCACTAGAATCATTGCATGCCTGTTCTTTCCACAAACCAACACTAGAGTCATTGCATGTGTGTTTTTATCCTAAACCAGCACTATAGTCATCGCATGTGTGTTCTTTTCATAAAGCACATGCATCCACCAGAGTCATTGCATGTGTTTTATTTTCATGAACCACATGGATCCACCAGTGTCATTGCAAGATTGTTCTTTTCGTGAACCACAACTAGAGTCATTGAATGTGTGTTGTTTTCACAAACCACACATGGATCCACTAGTTTCATTGCATGTGTGTTCTTTTCACTAACCACATATGGATCCACCAAAGTCATTGCATGTGTGTTCTTTTCCTAAACCAACACTAGAATCACTGAATGTGTGTTCTTTTCACAAACCACATATGGATCCACTAGAGTCATTGCATGTCTGTTCTTTTCATAAAGCATATGGATGCACCAGAGTCATTGCATGTGTGGTATTTTCATGAACCACATATGGATCCACTAGAGTCATTGCATGTGTGTTCTTATCCTAAACCAGCACTAGAGTCATTGCATGTGTGTTCTTATCCTAAACCAGCACTAGAGTCATTGCATGTGTTCTTTTCATAAAGCATATGGATCCAACTAGAGTCATTGAATGTGTTTTCTTTTCACAAACTACATATGGATCCACCAGTGTCATTGCATGTGTGTTCTATTCATGAACCACAACTACAGTCATTGAATGTGTGTTCTTTTCATAAACCATATATGGATCCACCAGTGTCATTGCATGTGTGTTCTTTTCATTAACCACATATGGATCCACTAGAGTCATTGCATGTCTGTTCTTTCCACAAACCACATGGATCGACCACTCTCATTGCATGTGTGTTCCTTTCACAAACCACATATGGATCCACTAGAGTCATTGCATGTCTTTTCTTTTCATAAAACACATGGATCCACTAGAGTCATTGCATGTGTTATTTTCATGAACCACATGGATCCACCAGTGTCATTATATGTGTGTTATTTTCATGAACCACAACTAGAGTCATTTCATGTGTGTTATTCTCATGAACCACATGTGGATCCACCAGACTCATTGCATGTGTGTTCTTTTCACAAACCAGCACTAGAGTCATTGCATGTGTGTTCTTTTCATAAAGCATATGGATCTAACTAGAGTCTATGCACCTGTGTTCTTTGCACAAACCACATATGGATCCACCAGTGTCATTGCATGTTTTTTCATGAACCACAACTAGAGTCATTGCTTGTCTGTTCTTTTGACGAACCACACATAGATCCACTAGAGTCATTGCATGTGTGTAATTTTCAAGAACCACATATGGATCCACTAGAATCATGCATGTATGTTCTTTCCACAAACCAGCACTAGAGTCCTTGCATGTCTGTTTTTATCCTAAACCAGCACTATAGTCATTGCATGTGTGTTCTTTTCATAAAGCACATGGATCCACTAGAGTCATTGCATGTGTTTTATTTTCATGAACCACATAGATCCACCAGTGTCATTGCAAGATTGTTCTTTTCTTGAACCACAACTAGAGTCATTGAATGTGTGTTCTTTTCACAAACCACACATGGATCCACCAGTGTTATTGCATTTGTGTTCTTTTCACTAACCACATATGGATCCACCAGATTCATTGCATGATTGTTCTTTTCGTAAATTAGCACTAGAGTCATTGAATGTGTGTTCTTCTCCAAACCACATATGGATCCACTAGAGTCATTGCATGTCTGTTCTTTTCATAAAGCATATGGATGCACCAGAGTCATTGCATGTGTGTTATTTTCATGAACCACATATGGATCCACTAGAGTCATTGCATGTGTGTTCTTGTCCTAAACCAGCACTAGAGTCATTGCATGTGTGTTCTTATCCTAAACCAGCACTAGAGTCATTGCATGTGTTCTTTTCATAAAGCATATGGATCCAACTAGAGTCATTGAATGTGTTTTCTTTTCACAAACTACATATGGATCCACCAGTGTCATTGCATGTGTGTTCTTGTCATGAACCACCACTAGAGTCATTGAATTGTGTTCTTTTCATAAACCATATATGGATCCACCAGTGTCATTGCATGTGTGTTCTTTTCGTTAACCACATATGGATCCACTAGAGTCATTGCATGTTTGTTCTTTCCACAAACCACATGGATCCACCACTGTCATTGCATGTTTGTTCTTTTCACAAACCACATATGGATCCACTAGAGTCATTGCATGTCTGTTCCTTTCATAAAACACATGGATCTACCAGAGTCATTGCATGTGTTATTTTCATGAACCACATGGATCCACCAGTGTCATTGCATGTGTGTTATTTTCATGAACCACAACTAGAGTCATTTCATGTGTCTTCTTTTCATGAACCACATGTGGATCCACCAGAGTCATTGAATGTGTGTTCTTTTCACAAACCAGCACTAGAGTCATTGCATGTGTCTTCTTTTCATAAAGCATATGGATCCAACTAGAGTCGTTTTGCATCTGTGTTCTTTTCACAAACCACATATGGAACCACCAATGTCATTGCGTGTTTTTTTCATGAACCACAACTAGAGTCATTGCATGTCTGTTCTTTTGACGAACCACACATAGATCCACTAGAATCATTACATGTGTGTTCTTTTCATGAACCACATATGGATCCACTAGAATCATTGCATGTCTGTTCTTTCCACAAACCAGCACTAGAGTCCTTGCATGTCTGTTTTTATCCTAAACAAGCACTAGAGTCATTGCATGTGTGTTCTTTTCATAAAGCACATGGATCCACCAGAGTCACTATATGTGTTTTATTTTCATGAACCCATGGATCAACCAATGTCATTGCAAGTGTGTTCTTTTCGTGAACCACAACTAGAGTCATTGAATGTGTGTTCTTTTCACAAACCACACATGGATCCACCAGTGTTATTGCATTTGTGTTCTTTTCACTAACCACATATGGATCCACCAAAGTCATTGCATGTTTGTTCTTTTCGTAAATTAGCACTAGAGTCATTGAATGTGTGTTCTTCTCAAAACCACATATGGATCCACTAGAGTCATTGCATGTCTGTTCTTTTCATAAAGCATATGGATGCACCAGAGTCATTGCATGTGTGTTATTTTCATGAACCACATATGGATCCACTAGAGTCATTGCATGTGTGTTCTTATCCTAAACCAGCACTAGAGTCATCGCATGTGTGTTCTTATCCTAAACCAACACTAGACTCATTGCATGTGTTCTTTTCATAAAGCATATGGATCCAACTAGAGTCATTGAATGTGTGTTCTTTTCACAAACTACATATGGATCCACCAATGCATTGCATGTGTGTTCTTTTCATGAACCACAACTAGATTCATTGAATGTGTGTTCTTTTCATAAACCACATATGGATCCACCAGTTTCATTGCATGTGTGTTCTTTTCATTAACCACATATGGATCCACTAGAGTCATTGCATGTCTGTTCTTTCCACAAACCACATGGATCCACCAGAGTCATTGCATGTGTGTTCTTTTCACAAACCACATATGGATCCACTAGAGGCATTGCATATCTGTTCTTTTCATAAAACACATGGATCCAACAGAGTCATTACATGTGTGTTATTTTAATGAACCACATGGATCCACCAGTGTCATTTCATGTGAGTTATTTTCATGGAGCACAAGTTGAGTCATTTCATGTGTGTTCTTTTCATGAACCACACGTGGATCCGCTAGAGTCATTGAATGTGTGTTCTTTTCACAAACCAGCACTAGAGTCATTGCATGTGTGTTCTTTTCATGAACCACATATGGATCCATCAGTGTCATTGCATGTGTGTTCTTTTCATGAACCACAACTAGAGTCATTGGATATGTGTTCTTTTCACAAACCACATATGGATCCACCAGTGTCATTGCATGTGTGTTCTTTTCATGAAGCACATATGGATCCACTAGAGTCAGTGCATGTGTGTTCTTTACGTAAACCAACACTAGAGTCATTGCATGTGTGTTCTTATCCTAAACCGCATATGGATCCACCAGAGTTATTGCATGTCTGTTCTTTTCATAAAAAACATGGATCCAACTAGAGTCATTGAATGTGTGTTCTTTTCATAAAGCATATGAATCCAACTAGAGTCATTGAATGCGTGTTCTTTTCATAAACCACATATGGATCCACTAGTGTCATTGAATGTGTGTCCTTTTCATGAGCCACATATGGATCCACCAGAGTCATTGCATGTGTGTTATTATCATTAACCACATATAGATCCATGTGGTTTATGAAATGAACACTCATGGTGGCCGTTAGATCGCGTCTAATGGTGGTCGTTAGATCACGTATTCTAGAAGGCCCGCCCCCTGAAGAACTAGTTGTCTGATACGATTGGTGTAGACCGTTCGATTGGGGCGCGTGGTCGAATAAGATGGTTCTTCGTAAGAGAGATCCGCGAGTAGGATGTTCCGTGACATGATTGGCCACGCTTACATTTTCACTTATATTAGTATTATTTCCACTCCCCTATAGCCTACTAGTAATACCATAAAGGTCGTGAGTGAGCACGTTTACTCCACAGCCCCCCTCCTCCACCATACGTCATCGTGCTCGGACGATGCCACCAGCTTTCATGCGCCATGCCCGGACAATATCCGTTAATTCTCGGGTCAATACGTTCATGCTAAGAAATCATTTTACAAGCTTTTGAATTTAGCTTACATATTCCTGCTATTTTCCGATCTAACTGTTGATCTTTTATCCGATTTCTCGACGACCTTCAGATGTGGCAGATGCTGCAGCCCAAAAATCTGTAGATCTTCGCGCGCAACTTCGCAACGATGTTCCCTCTCGTCTGCTCCCACCCAGGATTCTTTCGCCGTTACTCCTACCTAGAGCTCTCGCTCCACGAGCTCGCGTGAAGTCGGATTGATGACAAGTACGCCATGAGGGGGTCCTCGAGGCATGCGGAAGAGAGGGGTGTGAGACGTACGGTGTTCCGGGACGGTGAGCACACAAGTTTACCCAGGTTCGAATCCGCCGGCTTTGGACGGATCCTACTCCTGCTAACAATCCAGTAATACGGCAGAGCCGGAATATGGGTTACAAGGGTTTTGCCTGTGCGAGTTGAGATTGTAGACTATTGAGGGTGCCCTAAAGGCTCTCCCTAGGACGACTTATATAGATATCCGGCCTAGGGTTTACAGGAGAGATCTATCCGGCTACGACTAAGAGTCGATTACAGAGTACATCTTGAACTACATGTAACACTATGGGCCTAAGTCGATAAGTCTTCTAGGCCTTCCCGTAGCCGGATTGGACTCCGTATTTTCTCACTGACTGGGCCGCCCGTGAAGCAAAGCTCTAACCCGAAGTGGGCCACCCTGGTCAGTGAGGAACTATGAGTATATCTAGAAAGTATATCCCCAACAGCAGCCCCCGGAGGCCTCCAAGATCCAAAGTCGGATTTATCATCGTCTAGCTTGATCTTTGGCCTGCAAAATCTTGAAGGGTTCCTAAAACTTCACAACAAAAAATACGATCCGGGTCTTAAAAATAAGTCGGACCTATCAACAGGTTACTCAGATTTTCCAGCTTGATTTCAAACTAAGCTGGAACTTGGTCTCTAACGCCACCTGACACCAGTCAAGTCACGTCATCTGACAGACATCCTATCAGCACGACCGTTGGTAGGTCCGCAGTTCGCGGAACCGAGGCGCCGTTTCAATGCATATGCGTAGATCGAGGTGACGTAATCATCACGTGGGTCCTTCCCAGTTCCTTCCACGACGTGCGGCGGTTATATAGTGTCATTTGCACGAATCTTGGCGCGGTTAGGTGGATATAAGGGGTGAGGATTCTCCTCCTCCTTTCTTCACCTGTTCCCTTGCCGTTTCTCCTCCTCCAAATCTCCCCCGCGCTGCTTTCCCCAAAAACTCCCAGCACCGCACATCTTATGTCACCGACGCACCGGAGAAATGGATTCTTCATCCTCTTCCGGCTTGGCGGCGGCAGCGGTGACGAAGGCAGCGACAGAAAAGGAAAGCTTTCGCGGGGTCTAGATCCCCTGCGTTCTTGATGATGAGAAGCTCCACGGCGTGGAGACAAAAGGGCTCCTTCGCGCCGGCGACTGGCGGAGCGGTGTCGAGGAGACCGTCCCCAACCTGCATGCCGACGAGCGGGTCCACTTCGGCACCCACCTCGATAGAGGTTTGTCGTTTCCTCCCTCAGAATTCTTTTCCGAGGTGATAGATCATTATAGTTTTCAACTCCACCATCTTCCTCCCAACTCTCTCCTAGAGATGAGCGCCTATGCGGCTTTGTCCGAGGGATACATCGGCATTAGGCCAAGCCTTACTCTTTTCTGATACTACTTCTATGTCTGGAGAAATTCTAACACTGTCAGTGTTCCTTATATCACCGGTACAATTAGTTTTTCACTTAGACATGAGCCCGCATATCCCAAGATCTTAGCTAGTCACTCGGTCAAACAATGGCCAGCCACCTTCTTTTATCAAAAGGATGTTCTGGCTCCCAGCAAAGCCACTGCTTTGTCGGCTTTTATCGATGGAGCTGCCACGGCCCAACCGTCTTGGGACGAGGATCCTCCGGCTCTCACTAACGATCTAATCCTCGCTAAGAGGCGGATCGAATATCTGATCAAACCCAAAGGACTGAAGGGATCCGACTTGGTCCAATGTTGGGTGTCACGCCGGATCCAACCCCTTCAGTACCACGAAGACTGACTGATGCACTCCATCACGTCGTCCAAGAAAGATTCCCTCTGCATCAGCCCTAGAGCCTATACCACGCAAGGTTATATAAGCCAGATAAAATGGTTGATAAGGGAGCGGATCGAGAGGAGGATCCCGGAGGTTTCTCTAGACATGCACACAGAGGAGAACCCCATAGTGCCGGTAAGTTTCTAATAATAAACCCTTTTATGTGTTTCAACCCTTAATTTATCTCGCAATACTAATATGTTTTCTTTTTTTTCAGCTTGCTGACCTCCCCGAGTCGGAATTTGCTCCACTCGAGGGATATCCTCCAGAGTTTTCTCAGGAGACGGAATTGGTCCCATTGCCGGACACTGCGCTCAAGAAGCGCAAGGCTCCGACAATGGCTGTTGGCACAAAGGAGGTGGCCGTCGTGAAGAGGTAACCTTTCAATCACAACTTCCGCCTTTGTACCCTACTTGAATTTTCTTCCGAGATGTAATGTTTTCCGACTCTATTATACTCTCAGAGCTAAGCAGCTCATCAAGGGTAAGGGGAAGGGAACTTCTTCGAAACCCTTGCGACAGACGAAGCTTACCATAACTTCTCCTGCCGTGACTCCTCCGACTCCTGCCCCTCAACCTTCCACAACACCGTTGATCATTCCTTCTCCGGCTGTCGCAGAAGATCTGGCTCCTTCAACGGAGCCTGCGATCCTTGAATCGCAAACTGACATCACCATGGATGAGTCAGGTATAGATAAGGGTGAACCCTCTTCGGGTAATGATCCCTCGGCAGAAACCTTTGCCGAAAACCTTCTCAGCAATCCGGGACTTGCCAAGTTTGTCTTGTCCCGGAAATCTGCTGAAGAGATCCAGTGCCTAGCCAGGCAGTGCCTGGAGAAAATAAATCTATCTGCCGAAGAAGAAGCGCAAGAAGCTGAGGACATCAAGCACTCTGATATTCTTGAACAAGTGCATCTTCACGACGAGAGGATTAGAACCGGTGAGCTTCCAACTGCTCCAGTGACTCGTCTGACTCTCGCCGAGAAGGTTTCTATTGAAGCGAATGCGAGTTTGGATAAACTTACTCGCGGACAATATGTAAGTCCGAATTCTAACTCCTATTTTTCCTTTATTTCATATCATATCCTCTAGCCACCAAGCATGAACTAGGATAAATAATCCGGGTTTATGCTTCCTTAGGATGCCAAAGAATGAACTAGTGTAGCCCCCAAGGCTCGTGCTGATATTAGTAAAAATATTAGCCCGAGTCTTTAGTAGACTTCTGACTTTGGATATTCTGACTTACAGAAAATATATTCCTATAATCAGGATTTGTTGAAAAATGTCTGCGACAAGCGGAGAGAGATCAAAGCTCTCTGACTTAAGAATGTTGATCTTAAAGTTGCCAAGAATGAGGCCGAAGGTAAACATTCCGAGACTCAAACCTTGGCTTTCATGTTTTCATAGTCGATTTTTTACTGAACTGTTGTTCTTTTTGACTAACAGCGCTGGTGAAACAGTCATGCGCTCTGATTGAAGAGGCCGAGAACCTCAAAACTTTGGTGGTGGAGAACAAGGAACTTCGCCAAGAGCTGGATCAGCTCAAAGCGGATCATGAAAAGAGCATTGCTCAAATTCTCGAGTCCTCCTCCATGGCCACTGACGAGCGTGATCATAAGATTGCTGCTCAAGATCAGAAAATCTCGGACCTCAATAATGAGCTGTTCAGAGAGAAGGATCTTTCTGAGGCGCTCCGGGCTGAACTCCGTAGTCTTCGGGAAGAGAAGACCAAAGTTGACGGCGTCATCTTCGGTATGTTCCACCTGTCTGATTTGTCTATTTTTGTCACATCCCAAAATTTTCCAAATTTTGAAATGTGAAAATTTTAAACAAAATGAAGAACCAAGTTCTTTGAAATTCAGAATGAATAAAAACTTTTGGAACATTTAATATAATGCCTCCAAAACCCAAGCCAAATACAATGATTTTTGTTTGTGAAGTGGTGTGCATGTTTTAAAATCCCAAATCATGAAGCATGCATGAGCATCTTGACTTGGTTGAATTTTAAAAACCTAAGAGAAGTGAAAAATATCTCAAACCCTAAAACGGTAATTATTTCTTAACAGTAAGAACAACACAATACTATGGATATACTCCATATTTATATTAAACAAAAGAACTCCGATGAGGGCTAAAAAGATAAAGGACAAAACAATAAAACAATAGAGATTGGTTTCATCCAATTTGGAGCCATGGATAAGAAGATATGAATTATTTTGAGAATAGCATTAAGAAAGGCAATATTAACTATTAAAGCCAAAGTGAATAAATTTGATTAGAAAAAATTTGAGTTAGAAAGTAAATGTGTTCTATAATGCCCTAAAAACCTAATTTGAGTTTTACAAATTTTTAGAAATTTGTTTGATTCAAATTGGTTCACTAAATCAAAAGTTTTTGAACAAAACAGGAAAAGAAAAGAAAAACAAAAAAGAATAAGCAATGAAAAAAAATAGCAGCAGCACCACAACCGACCTGCTCGGCCCAAACCCTAGCCCACTAAGCCCACCCGGCTTACCCCTTCCCCCTTTGTTTGTCACCGTCCCCCTCTTCACCCTCTCTCACCGACGCTGCGACCCCACTCCACGTCACCCTCCACCTCACCGTCTCCAACCAAACAACGAACAGCCCTTCTCACTCCCTCTGCCGTTTCTAATCCGTTCGATTTTGAGCGTTTCCGTGAATTAATCTCCACTCCGACGACGCCCTCTTATCCGCCACCCCCTCCTCTCCGTTTTCCCTCAAACCCCACAACCTCGGAGCCACTAGGCTGCTCGGAATCGAGCTCGAACCACCGCGGCCACCGACGAACTCCGGTGAAGATTCCGGCGAGAACCGACAACCCCATGCCCTCCTCTCTGTCCTATAAGCTCCACCATGCTCTGGCGCACCAACTGACACTCCCCATGCCTTTTTCTGTGCCCTAGGTCGTCGCCACGGTCATCATCCGAGCCGTTTCTGCCGCCGCCGTCCACTGACAAGCTCCGGCGAGGAATCCCCGGCGAAGCCAAGCGCCCCTCCCTCCACCACGACCACCATCGAGGCCACCGACACCGCTGACACCGCCACAACCCGCTGGTAATATCACCGCTTCCCCTACCCCTCTAGAACCACCAGAGCGCCACCCACCCGACGCGCCACCGCCGCGCGCAGTCGCCAGCGCCGCCAGTCTGTGGCCGACGTGCTGAGTGCCGTCTGATCTGTCGCCAGTGGCCAGGATTAGATCCTTAGCCGAACCGGTACGGGCTAATCTGGACCGCCCGTTGCCACTTAAGATCCAACAGCCCATGTTGACGATCAGCCCGAACCGGTACGGGCCAATAGGATGCGCCACGTCGACCTAAGCATCTGTTTAAATTAGAAAATAGGCAGAATTTGTATTAAACTTAGAAATTCAATAACTTTTATTCCACAAATCAGAAAAAAAATGCAAATTTGGTGTCTATGGATTTAGAAAAATGAGAGCTTCACTGTTGAGGCCTTATTTCACCCTTTAGCTTCTGTAAAATAGAAGTTTTAGGGAGAACCTTTTTAGGAGTATTTTACCCATAAAAATTGTTTTGTAAATTATTTTTGGGTGAATCTTTTAGATATGGATTGCAAATTGAACCCTCTGTCCAGTGAGACCAAAATAAAAAATTGGTTGACTATACCTAATAGCATGGAAATTATTTAGTGAGTTTGGCCTTTCCAAATACTAGAAATTATTGCTAATGGTTACAATTGCATAAATGGTTGCATTTGTAATCTTGCAATTATAAATAGTTCAGAAACACTTACTAATGTTCAAAACCTTTGTTATAACAATTTGTACAATAAAAATTGCCATCTTGCATGCTTGTTTATTTTGCATGATTTTTGTATTGCCATTAGTGTTGACTTTGTGCATGTTTTGTCTTGGTTGTTTTGTTTGATAGATTGTGTGGATTGTCAAGTGTGTTACTGCGAAGAGTGTATCAACACCACCAAGTACTAAGGAAAGTGGCACTATCATCCATATCCTACTATTTTCATTACACTTAGTGGATTTTTGTAGTATGCATGATAGGACTACTATGATACTATGCTATGCTATGTCCTATTTAGGATATCCTTTATATCTTCCTTAGTGAAAACACTGTAGTTGTAGTATGCTTAGCCCTGCTATATATATTCAGGGTGGAATATACCATATTGTGATTATATGAAGTGTTGGAAAAATATATGTTTTATAGAATAAAACAAGTACTCAATGAATAACCTGGGTGGAATGTGGATACTCAGTTGAGAATAAGGTGGCAACGAAGGGAACCATATCTATGGCTATCTCTTTTGTGTGTGCACTAGAAGAATACCACCCATGAACCTAGAGATTGAACATGTTTCTCGTATAGTGGCTTTCGTGTACAGCCACATGCCAAATGGGCTCTGGCTTAGTCAATTACATAGTGGGAGACCCATGCATTGGTACCTCTTCAGGTTAACTTGAATTATGCATTGGAGGTTTATCCTTGCATTGGTGCCTGGTAGATGTGTTGGCATTATGTATTGGGAGGACTTCTATGGAAAGACTTTGTCACATTCTCGATCTGCCGGTACTCCATCTTGGTGAGTACTAATCAAGCGGCCCCTGGTGGCGTCAAGACGAGATTGTGTATTGTGGGTAAAGTGTACAACTTCTGCAGAAGATCAAATACTAAGTACTTAGCCGTGTCCCCGGTTATGGACAACTCTGAGCAACTAAGGCCTGAAGCTATGGAAGATCTCGACATTCTAATTTCTCAAAGTAAAACTTGATGGTGACAACAAGAGATTAGAAGAACTTGGAGTTTGCCAAGGAGTTTAGAAAGTTATTGAAAGATGAAAAGTATTTTGCAAAGATAGGATAAAACCATATTGCTATCTTCAAATAAGCCTAAGCTCTACTTAGCCAAATATGCATGTAGTGATAGTCCAACTTATATCACCAACTTGTGACACTTGCCAATACATTCAAAGTATTGACCCTTTTGTGGCTGCAACCTATCATGTTGCAGGTTATTCTATTGATGAGTGTGGATTGATGATAGGATTACGAGTCTACACCCAACATGTTTTTGCCTGTGGCACATGAAGATGAAGGACTCCATGCTTTACTTATATTATGCTGCTATGTAATAAAATAGCCTATGGCTATGAGTTTGTAATAAAGTATTCTGGATCATGCGATGTAATATGACCTTTGTATCTTGATATTACATCTTAAACTATGGGTGCTAGCTATTCGATCTAGGGACTAGCACTGTAATCACAGGGATTCGAACCAAGCCAGGTTTGGGTCTTTACAGATGGTATAAGAGCACTGTGTTGCCTATAGGTTCGTAATCCTAGGAATTGGACAAACCCCTTGTTAGGAATGAACTTATATTTTTATACTTATTAGATTTTATCGTATACCTTGATCATTCTTTACTGAATCTTTTCTCCTTCAAACATGTAGAGGACCAGCCTTTGCTTCCTCCAAGGACCTTGAGGATGGATCATGCCAACAAGGAGATCAAGATACAAGTTTTGACAAGTCCTCGAGCTTGTAAAATATGTGGAGAAGTAGGCCACACCTCTAAGGAACATCAAGATCAATGTCCCTTTTGTGATCACAACCATCTAGTTGGAGAATGCCCCACATCTCAAGTTACTTGTTACCTATGTGAAGGAACCAACCACATTCCTTCGAAGTGCCATCTCGACTTCATAGTGCAACAAGTGAAAGAACAAGTCAAGGATGCAATGTATCAAGCTCTTAGGAAGAAAGAAGAAAACCTTAGCCATATCACCTGCTCCAAATGCAAGAAAGAAGGACACAATATCAATGAATGCCCAGAGAAGGAAGTTCAAGAAAACCACAACAACACTTCAAGAAAAAGTACTCGGGACATGACAAAAGTGTTTTGCCATCGCTGCCGGAAGATAGGACACTACACCGATGATCTCCCAACTCGAAAGAGAGCCCCCACTGATGTTATCATAGTGCGACCCATGAGACATTAGATTGCCTACCAATTACCATGTTTGAGTTATCGATATTGTGTTAGCGTATGGATCATGCCGACCTATGTGGTATGACTATACTAGGTTGCTTGTTTCAAGAAAACTTGTTGTTTTCTTCTATAATGAGTTAAAGTCAGAAGTTGCTAAGTGATTGGTTGCTTGATGAATGTTTGATTGAACTAGTTTGTTTTGGGTTGAGTGTGTTAGAACTCCCTTAGACCTATCTATATATCTATCTATCATTACTAATCCCTATTAAACCAATAGATGCCCCCAAGACACGCCAACGACCATGATAACAATGGAGACAACAACAACAACAATGAAAATGAGATGCAACAGATGATGACTGCACAACTCAGCTAATGCTGATGATGACACAATTCATGGCAACCATCAACAATCAGAATCAGAACAACAACAATAACAACAACAATCCACCACCTCTGGATATGCTCACTAGATTTCTGAGGTTGAGACCTGCAAAGTTCTCTGGTACTTCTGATCCAATGGTAGCTGATGACTGGTTACGTTCAGTAAACAGGGATCTAGTGACTGCTGGATGCTCTGATGCTGAGAAAGTGAGATTTGCAGCACACTTGCTTGAAGGCCCTGCAGCTACATGGTGGGACAACTTTCAAGTCACTCATCCCATTGAAGAAGTGACTTGGGAAATATTTGAAGATGGTTTTCGCACTAATCATATCTCTTCAGGTGTGATGGGCCTAAAGAAGAAGGATTTTCACAACCTTAAACAGCGTCACCGCAGCATTGCTGAGTATATTGAGGAATTCAACAATCTATCATGTTATGCTCTAGATGATACTCATACTAATGCTAAGAGGAAGGAAAAGTTCCTAGATGGACTGAATGATGAACTTTCCATGCAATTATCCGTTGCTTATGTTCCAACTTATCAATCACTGTGTGACAAAGCTAGAATTTTAGAGAGTAAGAAGGACAAAGTTGAGGACAGGAAGAGGAAGCATAACTTTGACAAATATCACTCAGGATCATCACAGAAGATGCGTTCATTCAGAAAGGACAATGGGGATTCTGGATCACATCATCATGAAGGAAATGGACATAATCACCATCACCACAAGAATCACCACATCAACAATGGAAGTGGTAGTGACAATGTGAATGGTACTACAATGGAGATAACCTTGGTCAGAACCAACATAATGATCCCAAGAAAGACATTAGCCAGTTGCAGTGTTACAATTGTAAGCAACTTGGATACTTTGCAGCAGACTGTCCTAAGAAGAAGAATAATAAGAATATGGGAGACTCTAATGGGAGCAATTCCAATGTGACCCAGAAAGGACATGTGAACCACATCAACATGTATAAGTAATTATTTAGTGAGTTTGGCCTTTCCAAATACTAGAAATTATTGCTAATGGTTACAATTGCATAAATGGTTGCATTTGTAATCTTGCAATTATAAATAGTTCAGAAAACACTTAGTAATGTTCAAAAACTTTGTTATAACAATTTGTACAATAAAAATTGCCATCTTGCATGCTTGCTTATTTTGCATGATTTTTGTATTGCCATTAGTGTTGACTTTGTGCATGTTTTGTCTTGGTTGTTTTGTTTGATAGATTGTGTGGATTGTCAAGTGTGTTACTGCGAAGAGTGTATCAACACCACCAAGTACTAAGGAAAGTGGCACTATCATCCTATCCTACTATTTTCATTACACTTAGTGGATTTTTGTAGTATGCATGATAGGACTACTATGATACTATGCTATGCTATGTCCTATTTAGGATATCCTTTATATGTTCCTTAGTGAAAACACTGTAGTTGTAGTATGCTTAGCCCTGCTATATATATTCAGGGTGGAATATACCATATTGTGATTATATGAAGTGTTGGAAAAATATATGTTTTATATAATAAAACAAGTACTCAATGAATCACCTGGGTGGAATGTGGATACTCAGTTGAGAATAAGGTGGCAACGAAGGGAACCATATCTATGGCTATCTGTTTTGTGTGTGCACTAGAAGAATACCACTCATGAACTTAGAGATTGAACATGTTTCTCGTACAGTGGCTCTCGTGTACAGCCACATGCCAAATGGGCTCTGGCTTAGTCAATTACATAGTGGGAGACCCATGCATTGGTACCTCTTCAGGTTAACTTGAATTATGCATTGGAGTTTTATCCTTGCATTGGTGTATTGGGAGGACTTCTATGGAAAGACTGTGTCACATTCTGGATCTGCCGGTACTCCATCTTGGTGAGTACTAATCCAGCGGCCACTGGTGGCGTCAAGACGAGATTGTGTCTTGTGGGTAAAGTGTACAACTTCTGCAGAAGATCAAATTCTAAGTACTTAGTCGTGTCCCCGGTTATGGACAACTCTGAGCAACTAAGGCCTGAAGCTATGGAAGATCTCGACATTCTAATTTCTCAAAGTAAAAATTGATGGTGACAACAAGAGATTAGAAGAACTTGGAATTTGCCAAGGAGTTCAGAAAGTTATTGAAAGATGAAAAGTATTTTGCAAAGATAGGATAAAACCATATTGCTTTCTGCAAACAAGCCTAAGATCTACTTAGCCAAATATGCATGTAGTGATAGTCCAACTTATATTCACCAACTTGTGACACTTGCCAATACATTCAAAGTACCATGTTGCAGGTTCTTCTATTGATGAGTGTGGATTGATGATAGGATTACGAGTCTGCACCCAACTTGTTTTTGCCTGTGGCACATGAAGATGAAGGACTCCATGCTTTACTTATATTCTGCTGCTGTGTAATAAGATAGCCTATGGCTATGAGTTTGTAATAAAGTATTCTAGATCATTAGATGTAATATGACCTTTGTATCTTGATATTACATCTTAAACTGTGGGTGCTAGCTATTCGATCCAGGGACTAGCACTGTAATCACAGGGATTCAAACCAAGCCAGGTTTGGGTCTTCACAATTTTCTTCGACTTCTTTCAATGTCGGATTTTCTTTAACTGTTTTTGTCTATAGGTCCTCTGAACTTGACGAACTCCACCTCCGCTGAGCCCCGCACCCACCGGCTTACCCAAGTCGGTGACCTGCTTCACGACTTCCGCCAATCCCTTGAGGACATTGGCGAAGCTCTCAAGGTTCCGGATATGCATAGCATGTCGGATTTTCAGGTGCGGGACAAGGCAAAGGACATGCCGCAACTTGTCCAGGATTGGAACATGTCCTACGCGCGGTCCGCAGCGTAGAATGCTCTCACCATGGTCATGAGCCACCATGGAAACATGGAAATATGGCAAGTCACTAGAGGGTACTACAAAGTAGATGAAGACGGCTAGGAGCAAGATATCAAGGCCATTATAGACTCCTTCGCCAGATATGGGTTGCACGTGGCTGATTTGACCAGCTACGAAACTCCTTTCTTCACCCGCGTGGACACTCCGCCTCCGCCTCCAGAAGAATCAGCAGAAGTTTCTGACGATGACCGCACCGTTTCGGATGTGGACATCTCGAAACGATATCAAGGCGATGTATCCAGTGAGCCGGCAGCTCTTTCCTCTCCTCCTGCATCATAGATTGCCAGAAAACATTTGTATTATTCTGAAAAACATGATGGGCCTGTAAATATGCAGTACTATAATTTTGCTAGTGCTAAGCTTTCGATCTATTCAGCACTTTTGGCTTTAAATTTTTTGTGTGCCTGAAATGTTTACATAAGAACTTATATTTTTTCGCCTATACTTATCGTTTATCTGGCCTTCCGCCTCATTCTTTTCCTGAGCGGGCTAAACCTTCTGCTCTGAAACTTTGCCGAGCAATGGAGCTCAATTGCTAAACCAGCTTAAACTCGGAAACAAAGCCAGCTTCCAGTACCAACAATTCACTACTCGGAAAATACCCGCATCCAGCAATCAGACAAAGAATCAAAGTATAGACTAGAAACTTTTAGAGTTATACCCGAAGGTAGCATTTTTAGAATCGGAAATCTAAACCAGAAAGAACATGAGCATCAAGTACTTTCAAGCATTCTGGGATTTTCGACTATGACATGATCATTCAGAAATAAGATGGTAAAAACTTCTCAGAAAAACTTGAGGCAACCAAAAAAATTATTTCTCACAAAACATGTACATATATATGATTACAAAGAAGGATAAACTAGGAATAAAAGGGACGTAGCTAAGCAATATTCCATGGTATGTCTAACTCATCCGGATTTGTACTGCCTCCAGCTCTCTTTCTCTTCTTAGTAGTAGGTCTTTCTTTGACTGGCCTCATTTCAGTTAAGTAGTACGATCCATTGTGCAATACTCGACTAACTAAAAAGGGCCCTTCCCATACCGGGGAAAGTTTGTGCTTTCTTTGTTGCACAAGCCGGAGAACCAGAGCACCTTTATTGAAAGATCTGTTTCGGACTCTCTGGCTATGATACTTGCGTAACTTCTGCTGATAGGCTGTTGATCTCATTTCAGCAATGACGCGAACTTCTTTGACTAAGTCGAGATCATTTTGTCGAGAAATCTCGGCATCCTCTTCAATATACGCGGCCACTCTAGGAGAAGTATGAACTAAATCACTAGGAAGAACTGCTTCTACGCCATAGACCAAGAAGAAAGGTGTGTATCCGGTTGACCTATTTGGAGATGTTCGTCAACTCCATATTATAGAGGGTAATTCCTCTGCCCAAGCCCCGCAGCACGTCGTAGAGGTTCTTCGAGTCTTGGTTTTAGGCCTTGTAGAATTAAATCATTTGCTCTTTCGAATTGTCCGGTAGCCTGTGGATGTGCGACTGACGCAATGTCAAGCCGCATATTTTGCTCGTTGCAGAATTCGGCCAAATTCTCCCATAGTAAAGTTACTCCCGTTGTCCGTGATAATGCTATGTGGATAACCATACCAGATTATAACATCCTCGACAAATCTTTTGGCTGTTGCTCTATCACAACTAGTGACAGGTTTAGCCTCAATCCATTTGGTGAATTTATCCACAATCACTAAGAGGTGAGTAAATCCACTTGGATCTCGTTTAAATGGTCATACCATATCAAGCCCCTAGACCGCAAAAGGCCATGTTATAGGTATTGTTCGCAGCTGATCAGCCGGAACATGAGCTTGTTTGGCGTACTTTTGGCAGCCTTTGCACGTCTTGACTAATCTTTCGGCATCTGCCTGAGCTGTAAGCTAGAAAAATCCGTGTCTAAATGATTTTGCCACTAAAGATTTCGCTGCAGCGTGGTGACCACACTCGCCTTTGTGGATTTCTCTTAAGATTTCCACTCCTTCCGGAGATACGCAGCGCTGAAAAACCCCAGAAACATTCCGCTTATAGAGCTCACCTTTAACTATAGTATAGGCTTTCACTCATCGGATGATCTGTCGGCTCAGAACCTCGTCTTCGGGTAATTTGCCCTCTACTAGATAACCTAGGTAGGGTTGAGTCCAGCTGGTAATTACAGCCATAACTGCTATTAAAGGTGAGTCGGATTTGGTCGGATATTCCTCATCTACTCGCTTTATTGAGGGAACTTTGATGTGCTCTAAAAAAGCGCCATCCGGGACCTCTTTCCGCGCAGAGCCTATCCGAGATAATGCATCTGCTTCCTCGTTTTCTGCTCGAGGGATGTGTTGAACCTCAAACCCTTCGAACAATTTAGATAGATCATCCACGACAGCTTTATATACTGCCATGTGTTTATTTGCATTACAAATATCCGAAACTTGTTGAGCAACGAGATCTGAATCTCCATAACACATCAAACGTCGGATGCCAATATCTTAGCAATCCAGATTCCATGCAGCAATGCTTCATACTCGGCAATATTGTTTGTCGCTGTGAAGTGGATCTGCAACACGTATCGAAGTTTATCTCCATGGGGTGATTTGAGCACCACGCCAGCCCCCGAGCCCCCTTGATCCTTAGACCCATCAAAGTAGAGTGTCCAATATTCCGACTCAGGGAGGTTCATATTCTCCTTCGTCTCTGTCCAATCAGCGACAAAGTCGGCAATGATTTAGGATTTGATTGTTGTCCGGGGTTCATACTCAATATGGAAAGCTGAAAGCTCTATGCCCATTTGGCGACGCGTCCTGTGGCGTCACTTTTGTTGACTATATCTCTCATGGGAGCTGTGCTCACCACGGTAATTGGATGCTCCTGAAAATAGTGTCGTAACTTACGAGATGCTAGAAAAACACCATAAGCCAACTTTTGATAGTGCGGATACCGTTGTTTTGATTTTGTCATGACCTCACTGACAAAGTAAGTCAGACGCTGTGCTAGGTGTTCCTGATTTTCCTCCGGTCTCTCCACCACCATGACGATACTAACGACTTTGTTTGTCGCAGCAAGATAAAGCAACATCAGTTCCTACGGTTCCGGCACAGCAAGGATAGGAGCAGATGAGAGTACTTTCTTCAGGTCTTGTAGTGTAGCTTCAGCTTCGTCGGTCTAGACAAAATCCTTGGTCTTTTTCAGGAGTTTGTATAATGGTGTGGCTCTTTCACCAAGCCGGCTTACAAATCGACTGAGCGCAGTGATGCAACCAGTTAGTCTTTGTACGTCCTTCATGCGGGTTCACCTCTATGCCTCTTTGAGACACGATGAAACCTAACAATTTTCTGGTTGGTATTCCAAAGAAGCATTTCTTCAGGTTAAGCATGATGTTGTATTTTCGTAGATTGGCAAATGTTTCCTCCAAGTCGGAAATCAGCGTTTCCTTATTTTTGGACATCACCGCAATATCATCCACGTATGCATGTACATTGCGTCCGAGTTGGTCGTGGAGGCAACTTTGCATCGTGCGCTGGTAGGTAGCTCCTGCGTTCTTTAGCCCAAAGGGCATCGTAACAAAACAGAAGGTTCCGAAGGGGGTTATGAATGAAGTTTTAACTTTGTCAGATTCCTTCATCCGGATTTGGTGATAAGAGGAATATGCGTCAAGAAAACAGAGGAGTTCCGAGCCTGCCATAGAATCGATAACTTGATCAATTCTAGGCAAAGCGAATGGATCTTTTGGACAAGCCTTGTTCAAGGCAGTATAATCAACACACATCCTTAAATCAGTGGTGTCCTTTTTAGGGACCATTACAGGATTGGCCAACCACTCAGTGTGGATGACCTCTTCTATGAATCCGGCTAACTCGAGTCATGCTAGTTCCTTAGCTATTGCCTTATGCTTTTCATCGCCGAAAAGTTGTAGGGACTTTTTGATGGGTTTAGCTTCGGGTTTACATTTAAAGAGTGCTCGGCAAGTTCCCTAGGTACTTTGGTCATGTCAGATGGCTCCCATGCAAAGATATCTTGATTTGCTTGGAGGAACTTGACGACCATGCTTTCTTATGCGCTATCTAGGCCTACGCCTATCTGGGTCACCTTGGAGGGGTAATCATCCTTCAACGGCGTCTTCTTCGTCTCCTATGATGCCTTGAACTCCGGATTTGGCTTTGTTACCTCCTTCTTCATTGCGGGCATCTTGGACGGATCTATGCTCTTCTTGATCTCGTGGTACTCCTGGGCGTGCAGCATGGCTTTAGCAAAGGCGGCATTTCCATCCTCGCACTCTCGTGCTTTCTTTGGGTCTCCCCTGATAGTGATTACGCCGTTGGGACCTAGAATTTTCATCATATTATAAATGTAACACGGACAAGCCATAAAAGCTCAGTAAGCTGGACGTCCGAATATAGCGTGGTACGCGCTCTTGAACGGGACCACTTTGAAGGAAGTGCCTCCGTCCGATAATTCGTTGGAGTTCCAAAGGTAACATCCAAAGTGATTTCTCCCAGGGAATTAGCTTGTCTTCCTCGGACAACCCCATGAAAGATCACAGAGCTATGGTTCAGCTGAGTCTCCGAGATCTTCATCCGGCGTAGCGTTTCGACATAGAGAATATTGATATTGCTGCCACCATCCATGAGGGTCTTGGAGAAACCATAACCGTCAATAAGTGGATTGATGATTAAGGCGTATTTTCCTCGCCTGTGCAACTTAGGCGGATGATCAGCGCGGTCAAATGTGATTGCCACTTCCGACCATTCCAAAAATTGGGGGACAGCCAGAAATGTTGCATTGAGCTCATGTAGAACTTCTTTCTTGACCTTTGCTGGTTGAGATCCGAGGAAGGTGACATAAGTATCTTTCTTGGTCAGAAATTTTTTCTTCCCTTCCGGCTTGGGATTTGAAGCATCAGCTTCCTCCATGTCAGAATCTTCCTTGGTCTCTTTATCTTTTTCAGGATTCTTCTTTCCCTTCTTCCGCTTAGCTTTGTAGCCCGCGGTATCATCTCTCTTGATGTCGTCAATGAAACGACATTCGGCGTTGGTGTGGGACGAGCCCCCATTGGCGTCTAAGTGATGCACACATGGGTTATTGGCAATATCGGCCAAAGAGTAGGTTTTGTCTGGTTGTTGGTCTCCTCTACCTTGGACTCTCGAAGTTCCACGGCCACGCCCGCGGCCTCCGCCGCGTCCTACTCGTCCTCCAGACCCGAAAGTAGCAGTGACCACTGCTGTTTCCGCGTTGGGTTTCTCTTCCGAGGTATTTTTGTGCTTCTGAGCTTGTTGGTTTGGTTATTTTGCCGACTGTGGCATAGCTAGGGCATTGAGTAATCCCTCTGCATCGTCATCTGCATCTGCATACTTGCTTGTTGTTTCTATCATCTCTCCCAAATCAGTGACTTTGTCACACTTCAAGTGATGGCGCAGTAGACCAATTGGGAGACCTGCAATGAAAGCTTCAATCACATTTTGATCATTTACTCCCTCACAGGAGTTCTTGGTGTCGATCCATCATCCGAGCTAATCCTAGCAAGTTTCTCCGGCCTTCTGGGTGCAATGTTGTAGGTCTCCGACCGTACAGGGCCTCCGATATGTGCCTTCCAAATTCCGAAAGAACGCGCTTTGCATGTCATACCAGTTATGGATGGTGTTTTCTGGAAGTTCATTAAGCCATGATCGTGCCGTCTTCCCCAACATAAGTGGGAGATATCGGGTTGTGACCAGGCTGTTTCCGCCTTTGGCGATGCAACAAGCTTGGAAGAAATCCTGTAGCCAGGTATCTGGCCGAGCAATGTAGTCGTAGGCTCGGATATGTCTTGAGATAGAAAATCCTTCCGGGAATCTTGTAGCTCTGATGCATGGTCTGAAGCACTTTGGGCCCACGTAGATATCGTCGTTTTCATAGTGTCGCGCCTCTATATTGGAGATGATCTTGTGCCTTGCGTCGTTCGGGGATAGAGATCATCCCGAATAGCGGCGGTGGCTATGGTGCCTTGGAGCCGGACTTCGGCTTCTGCCACCACCTCCTACGCCATGTCGTCCTCCTTGTCCCTCTTGAGAGCCATTGTGATGACTGCTTGGTGGAGAGGGTGGGGCAGCTAGATTGTTTCCGGCTGTTCGCTGGCCTCCGTCCGGAGTGTCATTACTCCGGTTCCGGGGAGGGTATTCACTACGACGAGCCCCGTGCTGGCTTGTCCCAGCATGGTTTCCGTCGTTCCTTCGTCCGTCATGCAGACGGCTTTGATGTCTTGGAGGTGGCATCCTTTGTCGGTCCTCCTCCTGACGTTTCTCCTTATCATCATCCCTGTGATCTTTTGACTCTCGCTGGGGCTGATTCCTCGGATTCAGTGCAGCAATTGCCTCTTGCTCTGCAACTGGGTTAAGGTTATGCCAGCCATGGGCAGCTTTGTGCTGTTGTCCCGAAGATCCGGTTCTCGAATAATTGTCTTCCCGGCGTTCAGGGCGGTAGTGTTGCTCCGGAACGCGCTGGGGTCTTACATCAGCCCATGCCGGATCCCTGCGACATTGGTCAGAATCAGAGACCACTTTTTGACTTCTGGACATGGCGACCTTTTGCTGCTCCAGTCCCTTGTTGAGTAGTTTGCTTCCCAACCGGATCTCCTCCGGACCTGGATTAGCCGATAGAATTTCTCGGGCCGCCACAGTATTCTGTACTGGGGTTGGATACACCCAATCCCCTCTGCTATCTTTCCGAGGCTTCCCCATCTCTTCTCCAAAAAGGACGGCGTGAATCTGCGCGAATTGGTTGTCATTGGTATGACGCTTCCTGGTCTTCTGGTATTGCCTAGAGTTGTACTTCTACGCAGATGCTATGCGTTTCTTTTCCTCCTCAATGTTTTTGGCTTCATCGAGGAGTACTTGACGACGCGCTTCTAGGGCCTGCGCCCTCTTGTCCAGTTCTTCCGCAGTAAGTTCTGGAGCTGTAGGAATAGGTGTGGTTAATGCAGCATCGATGAGTTTACGCGCACCTTCAGTGATCACGTGTCCATCCACCGATTCTTCTTTTTTCGGCTCTTCTAGGATAAGTGCTCCATCCGAGTCTTCCTCATATTTCTCGACAATCACCTCCTCTGTCAGAGGGTCTTCTGCCGGGGTCTTGTTCTTCTTCTTTGCCTTCTTGGCAGCGCCGGTAGCAAAGACGGCTTTGGGTCCGTTTTCCGGAGTCAAGCTCTGATCGGTACTTTCTAACATTTGGACTTCGGGATTATCTCTGACTTCCATGTCATCCTGCGCTTTGGGAGAGTGTTCCCTAGATCCTTCATCCATGGCTTCTCCTTCCTCTGCAGCTTTGGAGTTATACTCCTCTTCATATTCCGCGGAGAACTTTCGGAAATCTGCTGACGTCATCGAATCATCCGAGGATGCGGGTACGTCGGCGTTTGTTCCGATTGCCTCCATCATAGAGTCGGTGTTGTCTCCAGCATCGGCAGAGCCAGAACCGGATCCTACATATGCGACGAAGTGCGACGCGTGCTTCCTGAGGTACCTGCGGCTCTCGCGATTAGCTTCGTCGAAACTTTTTATGGTCTCGAGAATTGCATCTGCGCTTGCGTCTTGCATTATCATACATCGCAGTGTGTACCTTAGGAAAGGCATGTCTGTCCTGGTGTCATTAGAGCCGGAATTAGTGTCATTGATACATTCCTCCTGGATTTCGACTTGAGCAGGTGGGTCGATCTAGGATTCGGTCTCTCCAAGGAGATCCACTCCATATTCGACTTGGACCACCATGTCTTCTTCAGGCTCTGATTTCTCTACTATCTCCGCAACTGGTGCGGTCTAGGTGGGATCTGCCGCCTCCACGGACAAAGGGGATCCAGAAGATTCTTCTGCCTCTATCATCACCGCTCGGTGGGTGGGACTGGTTCAGCAAAACCGATGTAAACATCGATCTTGCCAAAAGACATGATGGTGTTGGTAGTCACAACCTCCCTAGCTCGAATCCAGGTCTCGTCGAGAATGATGAGAGGGACGTCGCTGGCGTAGAGGATGCGACCGACGGTGATAGTCTCGCCGATTCCGATTCTTGTAGATTCCGCTCGGAACGCAGATCCGAAGCTCACTTGCCCCACGGTGGGCGCCAACTGTCGTCAGATTGATGTCAAGTACGCCATGAGGGGGTCCTCGAGGCATGCGGAAGAGAGGGGTGTGAGACGTACGGTGTTCCGGGACAGTGAGCACACAAGTTTACCCAGGTTCGAATCCGCCGGCTTTGGACGGATCCTACTCCTGCTAGCAATCCAGTAATACAGCAGAGCCGGAATATGGGTTACAAGGGTTTCGCCTGTGCGAGTTGAGATTGTAGACTATTGAGGGTGCCCTAAAGGCTCTCCCTAGGACGTCTTATATTGATATTCGGCCTAGGGTTTACAGGAGAGATCTATCCGGCTACGACTAAGAGTCGGTTACAGAGTACATCTTGAACTACAAGGAACACTATGGGCCTAAGTCGGTAAGTCTTCTGGGCCTTCCCGTGGTCAGATTGGACTCCGTCTTTTTTCCCTAAGTGGGCCGCCCGTGAAGCAAAGCTCTAACCCGAAGTGGGCCACCCTGGTCAGTGAGGAACTGTGAGGATACCCAGAAAGTATATCCCCAACATCGCGTGCCCGCATGGCGCATGCTCCTGCATGGAGCCGGGCTGCAACTACACCGGCCCGAGGGCAGAGCTTGTTATCCACCTTGCAGAGGAGCACTTGATCAAAGTGATTAGGATCTCGCACGGCCACACGCAACTTCTCCAAGAGCAGGTGCCGTTCACTGACTCGGCATGCCGCCGGCTAATTTTCCAGGGTAGACGACTCTGTTTTCGTCCTGACCATCACCGCCGGTGTTCCGGGAACTAGAGCTGGGCCCACCTTCGTGTGTGCGGTATGGGTCAGGTCGGTCTTGTGCGCCTGGCCCCTATACACAGTGCGCATGTGGGTAAATGTCGAGCCACCATCGTCTGATAGCATTCTTGTGCTAGCCGACGCGCCGAGCTACCCGATGCCCCGGGAGGTGGAGTATGCAGACCTAAGGTCGATCCTATGTGTCTCATCTTAGTACCTTGTCGGTGCTAGACCGAATAGGCAGATGCATTTCCACATTTGTATCCACAAGTCCAACAGGGAAATTTAGTACTTATGATGTCGTTACTGTTAGACTTAAGCGATGCTTCTCAGGTGCGTATATCATACGTGTTGTGCGAATATACCTCAGTTGTAGTTTTTTAGTACTCCTTAATAATTCGATGAGTTATTGGTCCCATCAGCTTGTTGTTGTCACGTTGCAAAGTCCGCTTTCTCTGGACAGACTGGTAATACCGCGTGCTCCCGCATGTCAGTGTCACGTGTTCCGTGGGCCCACCTACCAGTGTCACGTCCCCCTTACTTCTCTTCCTTCCCCTCGAAGCCACTGTCCCCACTTCTCTTCCATCCTGCCACTACCGTCTAATGGTTGTAATCTTATTTTCGTTGGATTGTTTACATGTAATTTACGCGAATAATGCAACATGCAAATGGCCCAGACACAATTTATCAAGTGGAAGCACTTACATGCTGCTATTGCACATATTTCTCAATATAGCTCACCCAACCCATTACAATAATTGTACTCGCACTAAACACAAACGAAATTGCAACCAGCCTAAACAACATCTAAAACCACATCACAGCACTATCGTCGGAGTCCACCTCGGTTGGTTACACTGTCGTGCCCTTCCCAGCGACATCCACTCCCGCCCATGGCTTGCCCTTCTCTAAAGAGGCAACAATGGCGTTCTGCACAACTTCGTCCCCGTCATCCTCCACATCAGAATCGACAATGACAAAGGGGATGGGGTTGGCGTGAATGGAGCCCCGTCACACCTGGCGGCTCCTGCTCGAGCTCGACGCCGCATTAGTCCTTCTACAGGTAGGAGGGGTCGAGCTCAGAGACGTAGCGTCGTCGCTCTGCTAAAGAAACGATGGCCATTTTATACTATGACGGTAGGTTCTTGGGGTGGATCCGCCGCGGTGAGCCCGACCGGGAGCGGTGGAGTGGATGGATCTGCCGACTCGAGCCATGACAAGTTCCGAGGGAGTAAGTGTGTGGGCTAGCCATGTCTGGTTCCTGAGCAAGGCCTCCTAGTGATATGTACGTGGGTAAGGTGCCAAAAAAATTCGTCCAATGCGCGCGAGAGGGCCTTTGAACAACGAAGGCACGAGTTTGGTTGAGAAGTCTGCACGCTAGGTCCCCCACCTATCAGCCGAATGTGGATGGTAGGATTCTGCCCGAGTTATTAAGTAGGGAAAAATCACGCTTCACCGCGCCACTACCCTGACATCCAATGGCCCTCTTTCCTCTGCCCTCACTCCCCTCGCTCATGGCTCATAGCTCATGTAGTTCATCTCGGGCGGAATCAGGGTCGGCTCAACGCCGTCAGGCGGGTTCCCCCATTAGGTACCGGAGGGCTCCCTATGATTACTACCCCAATATGTTGTGTTTGTGTGGTGAGAAGATGCTGAGATGGATTTTTTGGACCAACGAAAATACTGTAGGAAAATTCAGCAACTGCAGCATTAGAGAGGTAAGTTCCTACTATAGGTACAATGGTAACCCAGATCCGGAAAGTGTAATGTAATTCTTTTTTTGTTTCCTTCGATCTACTTCACAGGAAGGGAGGGGAACTAACTGTGACAAGTTTGTGTGGATCGAAAAGCCACTGAGATGTTTTCACAAAGAGCTTGTTCAGGATATGTGTGATGCTGTGTTGGAGAAGAAAGAGGAGATTCGTGGGTTGGAGCGAGAGATCTGGGAGCTTTGCCAGGTGTAGGGGAGGCAGGAGCAGGGAGGTGATGAGACAGACGGGCTCAAGATTAGGCCAGATAAGTAGAAACAATTTCCTCATTATCTAGGCATTATCTGTTGCCTTTGAAGTTTAGGTTGCCATGTCGTTCTCCAGTAGCTGAAATAAGTTGCTGCTTCGTGGAGTGTAGTAGCTAGCTTAGAACTTTTTTTCAGCTCAGAACCTTAACATAAATGTAATGCTAATAGCAGGAATTTATTAAGTGCCTATAAATAATTCATGTTTGTGCCACTAACATCAATCGATTTTCGAGACCCCTTAACCGCTCAACTATTGTGGTCCCGGTGGTGCGATTATTCAGATAGTAGTGGCACAGTCACAATTTCAGATTTAACTAGTGGCCTCGGCCGTACCCAATCCTCAAGTCGCGATACATTTTACTCTGAGTCCGAGAGGCAGATTGTTTCTCCCAACAAGTTCCACGCACACAGCTCCAATGTTTAACCAAACTACATATATAGGTTCAAGTTCAATACATTATTAGGCTTCTACATTGCTAGCCTTCTTCCTCTGCTTGGGTGCCAACTTTCTTCCTCTTTCTTTCATGTCCACTGGCTTCTTCATTTCTTGCCTTCTTCCTCTTCCTAGGTGCCAATTTTCTTACCTTCACTTACCCTGCATCTTCGGGTTGAGGTAGGTCAGGCCAATCAGCACCAAAATCTTGTCCAACATCGTCACTCCACTCATTTTGGTTTTCTTCCTGCAGCAAAATCACTGAGTCGAGTATCTTGTTTCTTACCTTGCACTTCCTATAAAAAAATAGTACAAGGATTACTACCTGATATCTACAGACTATAAAACAATTTTTTGAATGTACCATCTCATACGAAGGTTTGTGAGAATTAAGAGGGCATCTCGCAGCTCTATGGCCTATAAGATGGCAGGTCTTGCATCTATTTTCCCCTTCTTGCTAGCATAGAAGTCCGAACCCTTGTTCTCGAGAAAATGCTTAAACCTATTCACATGAGGTTTTCCTCTGCCCCTTTTTGTAACTGGCTGGCAAAGCTCGAAACTCAGTTGGACTTGAGGCCATTGAGATGGGTCTGTGTATGGCTCGACGGATCCAGCGTACGTAGCTCTGAACTTTTCCATAGAGTAGTAGTCTTACAAATACTGATCCAAATGTGGTTGATACGTTTCAAACGTATCTATAATTTTTGATGCTCCATGCTTGGTTTATATCTACTTTCTTATGCTTTGCCCACACTTTGGAGTATTTTTATACACTTTCTTGGACTAACCTATTAACAAGATGCCACAGTGTCAGTTGCCTGTTTTCTGCTGTTTTTGGTTTCAGGAATGTCAGAAAAAATGAATATTCTCGGAATTGGACCAAACAAAAGCCAAAGCCGATATTTTACCGGAAGACTCACGGAGCTAGAAGACGAAATGCAGAGGGGCCACAGGGCGGCTACACCATGTGGTGGCGTGGGTCCACCCTGGCCGTGCCACCACGTGGTGTGGCCTCCCTAGCCAGCCACCGACCTTGCCTCTTCGCCTATAAGATGCCTCCCGATGCAAAAACCGTAAATTGAAAAGCCTCCAGCCACGAAAACTTCCGCAGCGCCACCGCCACCGAAGGGGAGATTCGGGGGATAGAAAGTCTATGTTCCGGCAGCCTACCGGGACGGGGAAGTGCCCCCGGAGCCATCTCCATCGATCTCGACCACCATCTCCATTGCCATTGCTGATTCCAATGATGAGGAGGGAGTAGTTCTCTTTCGAGGCTAAGGGTTCTACCGGTAGATATATATTCATCTCTCTCTATGCATGATCATATTGTGATCATGAGCATTGTAATCAAGTAGATGTACTTTTCTACTCAAGTGCTTTAATAGATCTCTGGATCTCCCCATGTGTGTGAAAGAGACAGCGTGCACACCATGGTGGCACTTAGGCTAGAGATTACAATTACTTGTTATGAGTTATATTTGGAGTTCGATGACTCTATGAAATTGTAGTGTTTGTTAGAACCATCTAGAGCTCAAGGTGACAGTGTGGGGTTATCTGGATGACAAAGGCTTACTTTGAGGTGTGTTGTTATAGACCTACCATGGATTAGAGTGTCCAACCGGAGAGTATTTCAGAGTAGTATCATAAAGAGAAGATATTTATATGAGAGTGTTCACTAGCGAAAGTATGATCCCTAGGCCTTTTTGTAAGCATTGGAACACCGTTTGCAACTAGATCTATTACATCTTTGCTTGTTGCCATCTTTATTTCAGTTTGCCTTTAGCCTCTTCCATGCCATCAAGCTATTTTCTAGCACCATTGTCTTGTATCCATACCACTTGTATTTCACCTATACACCTGACAAGTGTGTTGGGTGTGTTGGGACACAAGAGACTTCTTGTATCTTGATTGCAAGGTTGCTTGAGAGGGATATATTTGACCACTTCCTCCCTGAGTTCAATAAACCTTGGGTGATCCACTTAAGGGAAACTTGCTGCTATTCTACAAACCTCTACACTTGGAGGCCCAACAACTGTCTACAAGAATAGAAATGCGTAGACATTAGTGGTAAAGTTCTGTTCTTCACAGAGAAGGCCAAGGCGTGGTCGCAAGGTTTCCCGGTATGCTGCCACTCTAAGCAGGTGCATTCTTGCAGCTAGATGTTCAGGACATCCCTTTTGCCACTCTTGGACATATCGACCACCTCACAATTGTTGCTGGTTGGCGAGAGAACCTTAAGATGAGCAAGTCCTCGACTTCTCTTGTGTAGTTATTGTACAAATGTCAGTAGCATATGTCCTCTAAGTCTCCTACCGATCTCTCTCCTTATATTTAACAACTTCATGATCATACCACGTATGTTGTCCATCAAGATATGAACATGATGCACTTTTATGTCCTTCACCTAGTTATTCAGGCATTCTGCAAGGTTATTGTTTATGTAATCAACTTTGATATCAGTGTTGAATTGACTCCTCTTCCATAGCTGCGAATGATGGATGGCTAAGTACTCTGGAAGTTCAGGGGCTTCCGTAAAAATCTTGCTCATGAAATATTTGCTGCTACTAGGTTTGTAAGCTCTAGCAGTAGGAAACATGTAACGAAATATGTTGCCTACATAGTGTGAGTACAAGTTGAGCATCATATGGGCATGGCATTCTCTACCCTCAGCTCGCGAGAACACCTCCTTCACTGCATGCGTCAGCCCTTTGCATGCATCCGTGGATATAGCCAATGGATCCATGTGGCCTATTGATCTCCTGAGATGCCTCATAAACCAGACCCACTTTTCCTCTGTTTCTGTTTCAAACAGCCCGAATGCCACTGGGAACATCTAGTTGTGACCATCAAGTGTTGTGGAAGATGGCAGGCAGCCTTTCCATTTGCCAGTTAGGACAGTTATGTCTACACTCAGATATGGCCTACAATCGTCCTTCAATCCCAGGACGCAAGGTTTAAGCGCCATGAAAAATCTTTTGAAATGTATTTTACCATGTACTGATTTGGTGTCAATCTCCACAACACTCCCCGGACACCTTGCTTGTACCTCCTCCTTAAAGTTGTATAGCATCCTAAAGCTATTGGTCCAATCCCCGTGCAAGACCTTCAGAGCTTTATCTTTATGACATAGGTATTATTACTTGGATGCTTATGATTTACTACCCTGTACTGATTTACTTGGAAGCAAGCCTAACGAATAACGGTAATCCTATCCTCGACCCGAATGATATTTTATCAGATGACAATGCAGGAAATCAAAGTAATGAAAGGGACCACGGAAACGGAGGAGAAACGGCGGATAACTGCATAGTCCAAGGAAGAGGCGGAGAACCGCATGGAGGAGAGAGGCAAACTCTTTGGCTACCAGCAACGGCATGGCAAAATGCAATGGAAGCAATTTCGAGAGAAGTTCTGATGACAGCGGACGCTTCATGCGAGGATCTATTAGCATACAAATATCCGCTTCATCACAAGAAGAGAGACCTACTCAGGATGCAGATGCAACTCGACGAAAGAAAGAGTTTAGGCAACGAATCCAGCTTACGACGGGAACAATTAAGCTCTACAAGAGGATCAAGGAGCGTAACAGGAGGAGCACCGCCAAGAAGGGGAACATCTCAACTGCAGAATATCCGCGAAGCATAAAGACACGGACTCATACGAGATCTTAATCTATCGTTCATGTCGATTGACCAAGCAGGAAACATCAAGGAAAAAATAGCCCAAGCAGCCATTGTGGCCACGCAAACATATCTGATCACAACTCAGCCCGCACCCGACGATCCCCGTGCGGCCCTCCACCACTCCGCCCTGATGAACCTTGGCATGGTGGGAGCCTCTCTCGTGCAAGTAGAGCAAGGAACCACACGACAGCTTGATAGATCCCCACATCATCGCAGCAGCCCTCGGCAAGAAGATCTCGATCGCCACACTAGGCACACCTCGTAGGACCCGAGCCACAAAGAAACACAAGAAACGACAATACACAACACAAGAACGATGGATCAAGTGATGAAAACTGCAGCCGACGATACCATGATGGATACAACAAAGACGATTACGAGCTATGTGGGGCCAGTTGTTTCACTCAGCGGATTCGCAAAACCTCAGTACCCAAGGACTTCAAACTTACGCATGACTGCCACAAGTACGATGGAATCCAGGAACCCGAAGCATGGTTAGCAGATTATTTTTCCACTGTCAAGTTACAAGGCGGCTCCACAACTACCACAATGCAAAGCTTACAACTACACCTCACCGGTGCCACAAGATCATGGCTCAAACAGTTACCCAAAGATTCCATCGGTAGTTGGAACAACCTGGAAGATAAGTTCATCCAGCACTTCCAATCCATGTTTAAACGACTTGCATCCTTGGAGCAGCTGCAGGCATGCAAACAGAAATCTGGGGAATCCATAAGAGCATTCATGCAACGATGGAATATCATAAAAAACTCAGCTGAGTCCATATCCGACGGTAGGGCCATCAATCCCTTCAATGACGGCCTCCGTCGTCGAGAATTCATAGAACAACTGGGACGAGTTAAACCCAAAACAATCTCACAGTTAATGGAAATAGCAAATCATTGGGCTGATGGATAAGGGCGCTGCATAATAAGCATACGCGATCACCGGAGGAAGACAGGGATAAACATGGCAATGATAGACCAAGAAGGAACAACGATGGAAACACGGGACCAAGTTACATCGCAACCAGTTTCTTGGGTGAAGGTAACAACAGAAGAAACGACTACAACGACGGATACCGCCATAACAGGGATGACTTCAGAGGAAGCCAATCAACACAACCGTACCAGCCAAGAGCTCGAGACCCACCCATGTACACAATGCAAATGCTGGAAGGACACTGTAATATGCATTTTTACCTCGACTCAGTAGGCAGACGACAATCTAACCATCTCATGAAAGACTGCCGAACATTCTTGAAGATGCAGGAGCCATGTAATGCAAAAGGAACCGAAGCGGCAAACCGAGGATACACATCTGCGCCTGGCACATTAGCCATTGGCGCACCACCACCACCACCACCAACACCACCGCAAAAATAACTGATCAAAACAGTGAATACCCTAGGTCAAAAGGGGCACTGTCCATGATTCAGAAAGGGCGTCCATCCAACAGAACCCAGAAGCTCATCACAAGACAAATCAATATGGCGGAAACAACAACATCAACCACACCTGAATATCTCCACTGGTTAGAGCAATAAATCACATTCAGTAGATCCGATCACCCGCTTCGGGTCCCACGACCGGGCCACTCAGCCTTGATAGTCGAAACACAAATTGGCGGGTTCGATATGAGCAAGGTCTTCATGGATGCAAGAAGCAGCATAAATCTGATCTATGCAAAAACGCTAAGAGCAATGGGCTATCCCCTGGACAATCTAGCGCCAATAGAAACATCTTTCCACGGAATAGTACAAGGTAAAGCCGAAATTCCTTTAGGAAAAATATTTCTTGACGTTGTTTTAGGATCCAAAGTAAATTTCAGGGGAGAAAAACTCGAATTCGAAGTCATGGACTGTCCATCACAATATCATGCGATCCTGGGACGACCAGCTTTCGCACGGTTCATGGAAGTTCCGCATTATGCATACCTAGTCATGAAAATGAAAGCACCAAAAGGAATAATCACGGTAAAAGGAAGCTTCACACGTGCCGAGAATTGTGATCGGAAGTTCAACAAAATTTCCGAATCTTTTGGGATGACAACGGAGTTCGAACAACTCAAAACTTTAGCAATCGCAGAACTACTGGAAGTAGCGCGTGTCAATCCGGATCAAACTTTTGACACTTCAAAGGACACTAAAGAAGTACAGATCCACCCCGTCGACCCGACGAAAACAACATTTGTGGCTTCCAATCTTGGTCCCGCATAGGAAAGCACGCTCATCAGGTTCCTCTGTGAGCACTGGGAGATCTTCGCATGGCTACGTTTTGACATGTCAACAAGTCCCAGGGAACTCACTGAGCATGCATTAAATTTGGATCCAAAGGCAAAGCTAGTCAAACAACCGCTTCGCCGCTTCACAGAACGAAAGCGTAAAGCCATTGGAAAGGAGCTCCATCGCCTTACTAACACCAACTTTATCAAAGAACTAACAAAAGCAGAGTGGGTTGCAAACCCAGTATGTGTTCGAATGAAAAATACTACAGAACTTCGGATGTGCATCGACTTTACTGCACGGAACAAACATTGTCCAAAAGATCACTTCCCATTGCTACGAAACGACCAAATAATCGATGCTACCGCGGGATGCGAACATCTTTCTTTCTTGGATGCTTACTCAGGATACCACCAGATTAGGATGAAGGAAGAAGATCAGGAGAAAACGGCGTTTATCATGCCTTATGGTGTATTCTGCTACACAACAATGCCCTTTGGCCTCAAGAACGCCGGAGCAACATATCAGCGGATGATGTAGAAATGTTTGGGAAGCCAAATAGGCACAATCGTACACGTATAAATCGATGATGTTATAGTTACAACAAGACAAGGATATGCACCCATCAAGGACCTCAAGGAAACGTTCGAAAATCTCAACGAGTTTAGCATCAAAATAAACCCGAAGAAATGTTCCTTTGGAGTCCTGGTAGGGTAACTCCTCGGATATTTGGTATCACCAAGAGGAATCGAGGCTAACATTGAGAAAATACAAGAAATTTTAACAATGAAAAAGCCAACAAATCTGCGTGGCGTATAGCAACTGACGGGGCGAGTAGCAGCACTCAATCGTTTCATTGCAAGATTAGGAGAAAAAGTGTTGCCATTTTACGCCCTCCTGAGGAAATCGGAGAAATCCGAATGGATTTAAGAAGCTCAACGCACCTTTGAGGACCTTAATATGACACTTTCGACATCTCACGTCGTCGTTTCTCCAAAGGAGAAAGAGCCTTTACTGCTTTATATCGCTGCCACAAATCAGGTGCTCAGCACGGTCTTGGTTGTGGAATGATAACCCAAAAGTATAGGGGATCGTGTGTAGCCTTTTCGATAAGTAAGAGTGTCTAACCCAACGAGGAGCTAAAGGTAGGATAAATATTCTCTCAAGTTCTATCAACCACTGATACAACTCTACACACACTAAATGTTTGCATTATCTAAGAAATAAAACTAGAGCAACAATACGAGTTATAGAGATAGCTTTGCATGATAATAAATAACAAGAAAGTAAAGCTAGTTGTTGTAGCAATAAAATACACTAAACTCTCGCTGGAGCAAGGCCTCTCTAGCCTCTTCTCTCCACAACATTCCACTCTCCTCACCTCTCTGAACCTTACCCACCTCTCGCTAGATCAAGGCGAGCTCTGCCTCGCCGGAATAGGAGCCGGAGCAGCCGCGTTAGGAGGAGAAGGGCGATGCTGATTGCGACCACCCCAAGCTCCGCCGCCACCGCGCCTCGCCTCGCCGTCATCTTCCACTTTGTTTGCCCGCCTCGCCGACCCCGTTGGAGCCCTAGTACGTCCCCAGCAGACCCCCACCGAGCCGCTAGGGTTCGAGCTCGCCGGCGACCTGTTCGTCGTCGATGACGACCCTCAGCCGTAGATCTGCCTTCTAATCCTATGGGCCATAGCGCGCGTACCGTTTCGTGTGTTAAGTGACGCTGGCAAGCGGGACCCCCCTGTCAGCTGAGCCCCATGCCGCGGATCGCCAATGGGCTGGCCCAAGTCTTTTCCCGCGCTAGCCCACCCATTCAAATCTGGATTTTTCTTTTTAGTTAAATCTAGTTTTAGTCCACTATTTCAAAATTCAATTCTGAGAGTTTGACAAAGCCAAATTGCATGAAACTAATTTTGGCTGAAAGGTATTAAGATTGTCTATCCAAACCCGTTGGATTTAATGCAATTAGAGTTATAGATCTCTCCTAATAAAAATAAGAAGACAGAAGCATTTGCAAATTGCAACATTTTTATAAAATCAACCAAGTTAGATTTTGAGTTAATTCCAACTCTCAAAAATCACATTTCATCATATCTATCTAAATATGTAATAATATTAAGGTTTACATGCAGTGACTTTGGACTAGTACTTTAAATCATTAAATAATGCTATATATGCATTTCTAGTCACTTTAAATCATTAAATAATGAACTCAAACCAAAGTAATGTTGATCCCACCTTTAAATCTCATTCCCACATGTTAGAATATGTCGTGAGGACATGTGTCCACATGATCCCATATTTTAGTTGGTGAATATTAAATCTTAGTTAATTTTTCAATGAGTAGAAATTACTTTTCTAAAATAAAAAGAATGAAACTATGGAATTAAACTTGTGATGCTTGTGATGATAATAGATCATCAAATGTGTGTCTTAGAATTCTACTTAGATTAGTTAAGTATTGTTTGGTGATTGTGCACTCCCTATGTATTTATAGACGATAGTACCGACCAAACTTTCGAGGAGCAGGAGTTCTACCCAGAAGAAGAAGAAGAAAACTTCAACCACTGCACCAACCAAGGCAAGCTACTATTAACAAGCTAGCACTATTTAAGTGCAAGCCACCATTAACAATGCAAGTTAACCCTTGCAATTTTAGTGTTTAACAGGCTAGGATCAACTAGATGGTTTAGCTAAGATGCCTTAGGCATGCCTTGATCACTCCCCTTTGACTATTAGTACCCCAAGTCTTAGTTACAAGTTTTATCCCTCTTAGGTTATACAAAGTTCTTTACTTGTTTTGAAGGTAGCATAAAAAGTATAAAACCTGACCTATTTTAGAACCCTTTAGATGTCATTCTATGGCATGAGATTGAACCCATCTTTTCCACCTTAGTGAACACTCTTAACTTAGTAGTTTAGAGTAGATCAAAAACTTGAGTCACTTTAGATGGGAACACTTGGTGAAAATGAATTATGAAAACCTTGGAATGATGAGTCATTCTATTGACATGTTTTGACATGTCTTGTGAAACACAAATGGTTGATGATGATGAAAATGTTGAGGCATGAGCCTTAACCCTTTTTATAAAACTGATGGTTGGATTCGGATGCGATAGAATTCCAAATTTACCGTACAACCACACTACCTGAATTGGGTAAGGCTTAGCTGGAAATTTATATGCATTAGTATTAGTTCCCTCACGGGAGAGGTCTGAGCTGAGGCTACCTCTCATGATGTCCACCTATGCAGTGCCCAAGATGACTGATGGTCATGGTTAGGAGGCCATGCTCATAGGAGAGGTGCTTATACTAGGGTGTGTAAAGGGAAGGTTATGTTTGATTATCTACATACTCAGTATGATGATTCAGGGTTATCCCTGACAGATGTATCGAATCTTGTGGTGAAAGTGTACCACCTCTGCAGAGTATCAAACTATTCGAATAACCACGTCTGCGGTTATGGACAGTTGGAATGGCCATACTGTTTCGTTGTCAGATGTTTTCTAAATACTTTGAAATGAATGATGAATCTTGACTTGACCACAACAGGGTTGTGTTTATGACAATAGTTTCCCCAACTTAAGTGATTCTAGAGTTTTACCTTATCTTTCTTTGCTTCAGAACTCAGCTTAGGTTTCAAACTTAACTTTATAGTTAAGCATAGATTTAGCACTTTAACTTAGATTTATAATACTGGTTAGTGGTAGTTCGCGAGTACTTAAAGAGTACTCATGGCTTTTGTCCCTGGCTATTATCATGGCCAGACTATGAAGGGGACTATCAAGATGATGGCCAACAGGACGGCTATGATAACTAGGACTATCTGCCTTCGTCAGCATTGCCTGTGCCCCTGAAGATGGACCCCACCGCTACGCTATCTTTTATTTCCGCCGCTTGTTGTATTAAGACTGGATCATGAGATCCTTATTTGTGTAAGACCGTATGTATGGTTTGTAATGGATGATGTACTGTGATATCCAATCCGTAATGTCTCGCAAAAATGGTAATCCTAGGATTGCGAGGTATGGCATAACGGGCATCTGGGATTAAAAATCTGGGGGTTGACAAGTTGGTATCAGAGCCATCCTGACCATAGGAGACCCTAGTTAGAATGGACGTCAAACAAAAACTTAGTTTCAAAACCAAAGTGAGTATTTATGAAAAACTATCTCCTCTCTTACCCTTGTGGATTCTTTCTCAAAAATTCATGTTCCTCAAAATTCTTCCACTACTACTTAAAATTTGACACACCTGATCACTTCACTAACTTCCTCATCCTAAATTCTTGTAGATGGAGACTTAGTTCAGCCAGTTTTACCAGATGGGAAACGGAGGTCAGCTGATCTTCGAGAGGGATCTAGATTCACTGTCAGAGTTACTGGGACGCCCACACCCGGAGTTTCTTGGAGCTCAACTTACAGGACCCCCAGGAGGAGACTTACAGTGGCTAGTCACCGCAGACCTTAGAGGAAGCATTGAAGCACCAACTTCTGGAAGAATTCAGTTCTCCGTGAGAGAGAACAACTAGCTAGATGGATTAGCCAGGGAAATGCATGAAGCTCTCGCACGTCTATGTGCCCTCAGTGTCAACAAGACCCAAGGAACCCGTTTTGCCCACTATGCAAGACGTGATTTCATGGGAATGCCAATGGAGATGCCGGGGCACCCCGAGTTGAGGCATCAAGTGGAGAACCTTGACTTCTTGCTGCATGACAGACAACAGGAACTAGACAATGCCAGAGAGTTAGCCAACCATAACCGTGCCATTGCCGACTAGAAGGCCCAGACTTTCGCACTGCTTGTCCAAGACCGTCAGTATCTTCGCCGCCAGCGTTCCAAGAAGGATAGCAGCATCGCCCGTCTATGCAAGAAGGTGGCCGACCTCTAGAAGACCATCAAGGAGCAGGAAGCTCAGCTTGCAGCAAAGGAAGAAGAAGGTGAGGGTGAAGACATCCAGGGAAACATGGACTCTTACCTCATCAACGATGATGATTTTCTGGCAGAGGACACCGTGGACTTCTACACTAACGATGAGGACTCCGACTTCATCGACGATTAGTAGATGCACTAGAGCACTGTCGTAGCATGAGATGTATCGATCTCACTATATCTTAGCTTGTAGAATGGTTCTTCAAACCATCTGTTTTCCCTTTGATTGTTGTGGTGTGTGTTGTATCGTGTGCTTGCTTGCATGAATGAAAATGAAGTTAGTTGAAAAACCTGAGTCTAACTCAAAGTTTTAGCTTCGAAAACCCAAAACCATGAACCTTAGAATTTCCCTCTTACCCCTATATCTCAATCTTCAGATGACTCGTGGAAACCAAGGAGGGAGCGGCTCGTCGCAAGACCCAATGCTTCAGATCTTGCAGAATCTCATAGCAAACCGTGAAGCAAGCAGGGCAGAACGCCAAGCCAACTTAGCAACTCTTCAACAGATCGCCCAGATGGCTCTAACAACCAAGGGCATGGAAATCAGGATCACCAGGGATCCAAACTCAAAAACTTTCAGAACACTAATCCCCCAATCTTCAATCAATCTCAGAACCCATTAGATACTGATGACTGGTTACAGACCATGGAGAACAACTTAGAAGTTGCCAGAGTTTATGAAACGGAGAAAGTTCTCTTCGCCACCCACTATCCGTTTCCAGGACCTCAAAGAGCTAGTCGACTCTGCCATTCAGATGGAAGGGAAGATTAACCACAAGCGTCGTATGATGCAGCAGTTTGGATCCAATAGTCACTAGAAGTATTGCCCCAACCCTTCACCAGGATATGCACCAAGAAACAACCGACCCCCAAATGCTCGCCCAAGCTACCCCAACCGTAGCGGAGGCAATGTGAAGTCCGGAGGAAAGCATCACAACTTCGGTAATGCCAACAATTTCAACCGTGCACCTCCCAAGAACCACAAGAACAACAACAACAGCAACACTGCACCCAGAACTGGCAGCAATGATGTACCTGTTGCAGTCAAGGACAAGTCCCAGATCACTTGTTTTGAGTGTGGAGTGAAAGGTCACTACCCCAATGAGTGTCCCAAGAAGACTGCAGCCAATGCCAATGTGAATGCCCAATCTCAATGGTTTAGCTAAGATGCCTTAGGCATGCCTTGATCACACCCCTTTAACTATTAGTACCCCAAGTCTTAGTTACAAGTTTTATCCCTCTTAGGTTATACAAAGTTCTTTACTTGTTTTGAAGGTAGCATAAAAAGTATAAAACTTGACCTATTTTAGAACCCTTTAGATGTCATTCTATGGCTTGAGATTGAACCCATCTTTTCCACCTTAGTGAACACTCTTAACTTAGTAGTTTAGAGTAGATCAAAAACTTGAGTCACTTTAGATGGGAACACTTGGTGAAAATGAATTATGAAAACCTTGGAATGATGAGTCATTCTATTGAGATGTTTTGACATGTGTTGTGAAACACAAATGGTTGATGATGATGAAAATGTTGAGGCATGAGCCTTAACCCTTTTTATAAAATTGATGGTTGGATTCGGATGCGATACCATTCCAAATTTATCGTACAACCACATTACCTGAATTGGGTAAGGCTTAGCTAGAAATTTATATGCATTAGTATTAGTTCCCTCACGGGAGAGGTCTGAGCTGAGGCTACCTCTCATGATGTGCACCTATGCAGTGCCCAAGATGACTGATGGTCATGGTTGGGAGGCCATGCTCATAGGAGAGGTGCTTATACTAGGGTGTGTAAAGGGAAGGTTATGTTTGATTATCTGCATATTCAGTATGATGATTCAGGGTTATCCCTGACAGATGTATCGAATATTGTGGTGAAAGTGTACCACCTCTGCAGAGTGTGAAACTATACGAATAGCTGCGTCCGTGGTTATGGACAATTGGAATGGCCATACTATTTCGTTGTTAGATGTTTTCTAAATACTTTGAAATGAATGATGAATCTTGACTTGACCACAACAGGGTTGTGTTTATGACAATAGTTTCCCCAACTTAAGTGATTCTAGAGTTTTTCCTTATCTTTCTTTCCTTCAGAACTCAGCTTAGGTTTCAAACTTAACTTTATAGTTAAGCATAGATTTAGCACTTTAACTTAGATTTATAATACTGGTTAGTGGTAGTTCGCGAGTACTTAAAGAGTACTCATGGCTTTTGTCCCTGGCGATTATCATGGCCAGAGTATGACGGGCATCTGGGATTAAAAATCCGGGTGTTGACACTTTGGTGGCTGCAAATTCGTGGGTGGAGATGCTCTAGGCGAATTAGGTTTCTTCCCTTTATATCGCTTCTCGGATTCCCATCACCCCATCTTGGGCTGCAGTTAATCCGGCCTAGAAGGATGGTCTAGACACTGAATCGGCTAAATTTTATGTCGAGAATGTTTGTCGTGAAATTTCCAACAACTTTCTAGTTGAAGAGTTTTCCGTTTGACGCCACCTTCGACTCGACACGTGACCATCTTCAAAAAGAGTTCCGAAATAGATTTCAAGAAAAATCCCAATTTGACTCCAACAAGGTTTCCACTTGTATTCTTGGTAATTCCTATACATCAAAGTGTAAAACAAGAACATTGTGCACTTTTGCAACTATTAGTATGTTAGTCCAAATAAATCATAAACTTTATACAAAAAAGAGTGTCAAAAGCATATTATTAGCATAAAACCATCAAAAATTATAGATACGTTATGGACGTATCATGGAACGACCCGAACAAGGAAAAACCCATGGTGTACAGAGGCCATTCTACTTCCTGAGCGAGGTCTTATCGCCATCCAAACAAAGGTACCCACATTACCAAAATCTAGCATATGGGGTATTTATGACAGCACAAAAACTATGCCATTATTTTTCAGAACATCCGATCATAGTGGTTAATGACGCACCTTTATCAAACATCCTCAACAATCCAGAAGAAACTGGGCGTGTCTCTCTATGGGGCATCGAATTATCCCCTCAAGACATGACATATGAGAAGCACAAGGTAATCAAGTCACAAGTTTTGCCAAATTTCATCATTGAATGGATAGAGTTGCAATGTGCGGGTCCACCTGACATTTCTACTGTCTGGACAATGTACTTTGATGGATCAAAAAGAACGGAAGGAGCAGGGGCAGGTGTCACACTAGTATCACCACAAGGCGATAAAATGTGCTATATACATTGGATGAACTTTGCAAATGCATCAAATAATGAAGCAGAATACGAGGCCTTGTTACACGACATGCGAATGGCCAAAGCTTGCGGTGCAACTCCCCTCAAAATCTTTGGAGATTCCAATCTTGTGGCACAACAAGCAATGAACAAGTGCGACACCGTCAGTGATAACATGATTGCTTACCGCGATCTATATGGCATTATGGAAGCTCAATTTGGTGGATGCGAAGTATCGCACATAGGAAGAGTAGGCAATGAAGAAGCCGACAATCTAGCAAACATCGGATCCCTGTGCTTACTAGTGCCACCTGGGGTTTTTTGGGAATAAATAACGGAACGATTGATCAAAGCAAAAAGAGTCTCTGAGGTCGTAGCACCAAAAACAGGAAAAAAAGAGCAACCCGTGAAAAACCTCGGGGGCTCTATCAAGGACCAAGCGTATACAAGATGCCATCGACAAAGAAGAACAAGAAATTGGAGAGGTCATGCTAATTGAACCTACATGGATGCAGCCGTATATAGCATCATGACTAAGGGCGAGCTACTCGAAGATGTGATAGAAGCCCGCCGAATCACCCGAAGATCGAAGGCCTTCAGAATAATCAAAGGGGAGCTGTATAAGACAAGTATTTTGGGTGTGTTGCAGCGCTGCGTCACACCCGAAGAAGGAAAAATCATACTCAATGATATACCTGAAGGAGTTTGTGGTCATCATGCTAGTAGCCGAGCGATTGCTACCAAAGCGTTCAGGGTAGGATTTTACTGGCTTACTGCAGTTCAAGATGCAAAAGATATCATCAGAACATGTGAAGCATGTCAAGGGTTCGTGACAAAGCCTAGAGAACCCACCGGTGAGTTAAATCCAATACCTCTAGCTTGGCCCTTCGCTCAGTGGGGAGTCTATGTGGTGGGAAAACTTCACAGATTATCGCCAGGAGGACACGTCTTTCTGCTAGTAGAAGTCGACAAATTTACTAAATGGATCGAAGCAATGCTTGTCACCACCCAAGACGAAACTTCGGCTATGAATTTCATTAAATCCATAGTATTTTGGTTTGGAATACCGCATAATGTCTGTACAGATAATGGAACTAACTTCACTTTCAATGAGATCAGGGAGTACTACCAGGAGATGGGTATCAAAGTAAGCTACGCCTCGGTAGTTTACCCGCAAACAAATGGACAAGGTGAAAAAGCCAATGGACTAGTTACTGCAAGACTCAAGAAAATACTACTAGCACCACCTTATAGAGCAAAATGAGCATGGGTTCATGAATTACCATCTGACTTATGGAGTTTACGTACAAACCCAAATAATTCGACACAAGAGACACCTTTCTTCCTAGTCCATGGTGCAGAAGCCTTGCTTCCTATTGAAGTGTCACATGAATCCCCAAGAGTACCTGCATACGATAAAGAGGAATCAAGAGAAGCACTCGAATATGATGTGGATGCACTTGATGAAGCTCGAGATGAAGCCTTACAAAGAGCAACTATGTACCACAAAAACGTGCGCAATTACCACAGCCGACGATTGCGGCCTAGGTCCTTCATAGTAGGGGACATAGTTCTTCGCCTCAAACAAGATGGACATCAAAAGTTAGAATCGCCATGGGAAGGACCATACATCGTCACATAAGTTATCCCTAGAGGAGCATATCGATTGCAAGAAAAGAAGACATGAGTCAAATACTGCAATCCATGGAACGCAGCGCAGCTACGACGCTTTTATGTATAAGACTACTTACAGTACGATAAGCTTTACGGTTCGTCTTCTTAAGCCATAATATCCAGGCCAACGGCTAGGCAACATCCACCAAAAATAACGTATCATTGGTTTTTATCCTTGTGTACAAAAGATAAGTTTTTCACACCTTAAAGTTCTTTATTATTTATATCCGTTCCAAAGATCTATGTTTTCCATCAAGCTAACAACAATTATAAGCCTATGTCCAGATACAGGCATCCGAACATAGCCTCGGGGGCTACTCCCATTACGAGCGCTGGCGCGCACCCGATAGAAATCCAATTATGTATGATTAAAACAAAAATATTCATGATTTAAAAATGCCTATAAGTTTTAGATTGATGTATCCTCAAAAAGGTTACTCCCACCGGGAGCCGGCATAAAGCATTAAACTATCTGATAAAAGTCGGAAATATTGATTTCTCCTGGATTTTGGTGTTGATGACAACTTCAATTGTGGTTTAACTGTGTGCCTAAGTTGCGGGTTTTATTTACGGACGGTTTAGTTGGTGGACTCGTCTCCTGAAGGAGCTTGAAGATGGTGTCTATTATTTGCAGTTTCTCTTCCATTTGTTTTAGGAGACCATACTATCAGGAGGGGTTCCACCTACGAAGGTGGTGGGAAATCATGCTTTCATGCACAGACCATACTAGCACATCCATAGTCTTCCCATGTTTTCTACAAGAGAGAGATTTTGGTGGTGGTAGAGCGTTTTCTATCCTGACCGGAACTATCAACCAGGCTCCGGTAGTACCGCCCAAAGGTTTTTGGGGGTGATCAAGCAGTACTTCCGGTTCTAGTTCAGGCCCTAATTCCTATTAGCTTCAGTATACTTCTGTATCCAAGTATTATATTTGACAGAATTAGCGTTGGAACTGGACCAGTAGTACCGGCCAAAAGTTTTGGTCCATTTGGACTGGAACTTCTGGCCAGCGCTGTCCAGCCCCAACCTCTTTGAGCGGTAGTACCACTGCGGCCTAGTAGTACCGATTAGATCCTCGCGACCCCATATTTCAGCCGATTGCTCCGCTCCAGGTTCCGCTCAACAGATTTTTGGTTCAGGATACTTGTGTGTCGAAGTGAAATTTTTACTAGAATGTGGACCGGGACTTGCGGCAGTAGTACCGGTCAGAATGTGGGGCTTGCTGGCCTAGCTTTCTGACCATTCTGAGGAGCGGCTTCGAACCATTGGGGCCCTACTCACTGGAAGTACCATCCGACCATTGGTAGTACCGGTGGTGTCGTGGGAGGCAGAAAATGGCTCGTTTGAAGGGGCATATTTAAGGCACCCTTCTTCCTCTTATCTCTTCATTTTCTCTCTCCTCCATTAATACAAGAGCTTCATCTGCATAGATCTCTCTCCCTACCCACTCAAACCTCCTGATATTTTGAGGACTGGGAGAGGTGACCTAGATCTACACTTCCACCAAAGGAATCGTGATTTCCCCCACCCATCCTTAGTGGATCTAGTTACTCTTGGGTTCTTGGAACCCTAGACAGTGTAGGGCATCCTAGGAGCTGGGGCAATTGTTGTGGAGCTTCGTGGTGTCGTTGAGGTCCTCCAATTGAGTTGTGGAGTCTCCCCTCAACTTTGTTGTAAAGTTTTTAGTTGGCGCCTTTAAGGTCACTGGTTAGTGGATTGTGAGGCTGCCTTTGTGGTGGTCCACACCGGAGAAGAAGGTGAGGCCTTTGTGGCACTCAGATGACCATGCGTGGCCCCGACACCTCTCCAATGTAGACATAGCTTCCTTTGAAGTGAACTAAGGGAATTACATCTCCGTGTCCCCTTTTCGGTTTATCCGTTCCTCTCCTTTACTTCTTGCAATTACCGTCTTGTTTACTTGTTGTATCATTTGACATATAGGTTATACATCTAGTTACATGTCTAGTAAACTTTACTTTGTGCACAGCCTACAATTGCAAGAAAGGAATAAAAAATTGGTAGTCTCCTATTACCCCCCTCTAGTCGTCCAAAGTTGGACCTTTCAATGGGTATCAGAGCTAAGGCTCTTACTTTGGGCTTTAACGCCTAAGAGACAATGATCGACGAAGAGGGGAGTGCGGGTGCAACCACCAAGAACCTGGCCTCCATGGATCACCTCAATCGATTGGAGCCATCCATGATGACCAAGTTTGAAGAAATGATGACCCTCTTGCAATTCCTCAAGCCTAACCCCATGCTAGCCACTCCTTCTGATGCATCCCAAACCACCGAGGCCACTCCCACTATTGTGAAAGTGGTCGCCCCTGTGGTTGCCCCAAAACACTTGGGCTTAAGCTCTATGCCTCAAACCAGCAAGACCCCAAGGGAGAGCACCAAGGGGCTTGGTGACTCCTCGTCCAAAGAGGGAGAGGAGGGAAAGGACTACTCGACGGCGCCACCACCGCCGAAATACACTCCAGACCCACCTACTCCCATGCCGCATATTATACCTCAAGGAGTACCGCCCATGTTAGATACCTCAAATTTCACCAATTGGCTATATCTAATGCAATCTCACATTTCTAGCTCTTCTATTGAATTGATGAGGATGGTGGAATAAGGTTTCTCGCCATATGATGCAAGGAAGTTGACCCGGGCCGAGGTCGTGGACAAGCAATTCAATGCGAACACTTTGGGCATGATCCAAAATGCATTGACTCCCAAGGACTTTGCTCACATTCGCCAATTCTCCATCGCCAAAAAAGCTTGGGATCATCTCACCGAGTTGTATGTCAAGAATGCTAGCATCCAAAGCTCCATGTTTGATGAAGTCAACAATGAGTCTGATGGCTTTGCTACGCAAGATGATGAGACTCCCGAAGACATGTTTCGCTGTCTCAAGGTTCTTTGTTGCACTATGATGGACCTTGGTGCTACCTTTGTTGATGACAAGTTCATGAAGAGGAAGTTTGTTCAAGCCCTCCTTCCCATTGAGGAGCCAAAACTCAATTCTATCAAGGGGAGAAGAAAATATCACATCATGTCCTCTCAAGATGTGTTGAGTGAAGCTATTTCCATGACTATTGCGAAAAATAATGCGGAGTCCGCTCGTACTCGTGCCTATGGGTCTCGAAAGGTGAACCTAGCCTTGAAGGACAAAGTGGTGGATGTTGATGAAGATGAAGACACTAGTGAGTGGTCTCAAGAGTACATCAAGTATGCTTTCAATGAGCACTTGGCTCTCACATCAAGGGCCTTTTGGAACAAACCGGGCATGAAGTCAAGGTCAAGGGATAACACAAGATTCAACTCAACCATGAAGGCTCCAAAGGCAAGAACTTGCTACAATTGCAACCACAAGAGTCACTTCGTGGCCCAATGTCCATTCGAGAATAGAGAGGATAATGGAGGCCGTCTTATTCGCAAGATCCAGATAAGACGTCCTCACCCCATGAACAAGAACTTCCAAAACAAGAACCCTCCAAACAAGGAGAGGGCGATGGTGGTCCATGAATAGTACTTGTCGGGCACGGATGATGATGATGAGAGTGAAGGTAAAGGTGGGGAGATTGTGGGTGACGAGGGTTTAACTCATCAATGCCCATTGTTATGGACTTAGGTTTAGGAATTGAGGAGCGTTGGAAGTCTCGATCGGCTACCAAACAAGCACACAGGGACACAAGGTTTGACCCTGGTTCAGGCCTCGTAGAGGACCCTACTCCTGCTTGTCTGCTCTTGATTGATGATGATCCGAAGGATTACAAGGTCGCAGATGGCGGTGTCGCGCAGATTGGATCTGGCGTATGTGAGAGAGATTGATGTCTAGATCTATTGTCTATTGTGGGAGTCGCAATTGATAGGTTGCCTGTTGGGGGAGAGGATGCCTACTCGTTGGACCCTCCTAGCCTTTTTATATAGGGAGGCTAGGTCCCAGGTACCAATACGAGTTGGTTTACAAGTCAGAGTTCGTATCTAGTCTAGTGTTGTTCTTTCCTTGTCTTGTTATGCCAAGAGTCTATGTCCTTGTAGGCTTCATATCACTCGAACCGTCATAGGCATCATGCACCTTAGCGATTCGTCGAGTGGGCCTTCTATCGGGCCGCACCAGGTAGGCTGTAGTCGAGTGCCTATTGGGCATACACATGTCATTAGCCCCCGAGTGTCCATGCGAATCGTAGATTCCAGTGGAGACTTAGAAGTCTTGATCTTTGCATTAGGATGTCGGAGTCGACAATTGTGTCCACTGCGAAGCACTCACCCGAAAGTTCATCAGGACAGTCGAATTTTATAGTAGTTCATAGGGATGATGGTAAACGTGCCTGGTGCGCTCGACGGATCAGGACCAGTTAATTGCTCTAGGGAAAAAAAGCAACGCTACCTACTCAAACTCGAGTCCTCGGACTCGAATTCGGAAATTGCTGGCATAATTCGACGCATGCCGCGGAGGCCTTACTGAGTTGAATCCCAGTGTGTAAATGTGAGCACTCGACACGTCCGTCAAGGCTTATTCATCGTACCTGTAGGTACGGATTATTTCTGGTAGAGCGCAGAAGATGCGTTGCCAGGCCTTATTAGGGTCTTATTTTCACGTTGTAAGCGCGGCATCCGAATTTCTTGTCATCGTGGAGATGATTCGGGTGGCCTAGGAGACGTAATCTCTTTGTAGGGAAAATATGAGGCAGAGTCGCCATAGCATTCCAGTGTGGATGTGATCAACACACAATATGATGTACAAATGATCATAGGGTGCGTGATCAGCGCTCCCTATGGGAGTAGCCCCCGAGTGCCTGGTTGAGTCGAAGACTCAGGCGGGGACTAAAAACTTTTTGCGACTGCTGTCACCTTTTGCTGCTTGTTTTAGTCGAATTTGCTTTCAGCGCTCCCTATGGGAGTAACCCGAAGCCCACAATCGAATCGTAGATTCGAGTGAAGGGTTTTCATAATGCTTGGAGATCTTCACAAATTTCTTTGGGTGTGCAGCTAGCGCTCCCTATGGGAGTAGCCCCTGAGTCCTTAGTCGAATTGTGGATTCGAGTGAGGATTCAGAGCATGCCACTCAAAGATCTTATATATGCACATTCAGTGCTCCAGTTTGGAGTAGCCCCCGAGTGTCTGGGGGAGTAATAGACTCGGGCAGAGACTCGGGTATTTTATCTTGTAGACATAGTCAACAATCACACGAGGATAAACCACTGACCCAGAAGTGCATCGAGTCAGCGCTCACGCATAAGGATCCAAGAGTCGACGATGTAGTTAAAGTCATGCGGCGATTAGCCGGGTGAGTCGACGATGCAGATGGAGTCGATGTTGCGTCTCCTGGCGGGTGCGCGACCAACATCACGTGTGTAGCATCAAGCGATGCAACGATCCGAGGAGGGACTCGACTCGGGTCTTGAGTGTATATCGTAGCCAGTTGTATTATCGACTCCTATTGGAGGACCCGATATAATAGTTCGACGCAGTTGATAGCCTTGCAAGCTGCATAAAACATTAAGGAATTGTGAAGTACTTGCATCTTGTAAAGAATATTTGCCTGTTGGCTTGTAAACTAAAATTCTGGTGCCAATCGAGTCGACACTTTTGCATGATATGCTAGGCCTTTTCGTTAGCCTGATTACCCTTAGTCTCAGTGTGTTGCCGAGGTACTCGGAGTTCAAGGATTCGACGATCAGGCAGAATCAACTACTCAGGTTGTCGCGTATGAGGTGCTCGAGTGCGTGGAGTCGATGGCACATTAGGTTACTCGAAGAGGGCGCAGCCCCTGAGTGTTTCGAGTGCGATTTGAAAAGGAATAAGCTCTAAGTAGAGGGAAAACTTAGCTTTATTGGTAGTTGACGAGGTGAACGGGTCGCGCAAGCCGATGCGATCAGTGGATCGCGGAAGCCGATTTGACTGGCGGGTCGCGGGAGTCGAAGATTGTAACGGCTCGCGGTCGCTGGAGTTGAGGAAGCCTCCGAGTCACCTAAGCTGAATACCGCAACGGGTCGCCGAAGTTGAAGACCGTGGCAGGTCGCTGAAGCGGAGGGAGCCCCCGAGCCCCGAGTTGTTGGAGCCGAATATCGTAACAAATCATTTGAGTCGAAAACTGTAGTTGACGTGGCAGTGGGTCGCCGCAGTCGAGGAATGTAACAGGCCGCTAGAGCCAATGGCGGTATCATGTTGCTGCCGTCGAGGACTGCAGTTGGTCGCACAAGGACGTGCAAAAAAGTCGTTGCAGGACATAGTCGTAGTCGATGGATTCGTACAATGGACACAAGGGCCTTTTCGTAGGTGTTACGGTGAGCGAAACGGTGAGTTGACCGCATGTCCGGAAGTCGACGTCATCCATTCTGCGGATTGAATGTTGCATATTTACTTTTTGTGCTAATCCATCGCATGCGGTATTGCATCTCTCTATGCCATGTAGATTCTTTGATTAAAAATATCCCATGCTTGTCGCCATACAAAACGAATTGCGCCACCAATGCATGTTTTAGTCTGATTTTTGCATGTGTGGATTAATTCTCCAAGATTTAGTTACGATTGGAAATAAACTTTTTAGTATCTTCATCCATGGATCCTTTACTCATATAACGATGTGCCTCATGGACATGCAAACAAAATGTTAAATCAACCTGAATACTCAATTGATAAAATAAATTGGAGAGAGAAAGATGAGATCAAATAGGAATCGCTTCTCAACCATATGGAACCAAACCGTATGGAGTACGTAAACTGGATGCTCACCCACCCATGATTTTTTTGAGACCATAGCAACATGTACGTGTTCCATCGTTGTTGACAGCGATACTGGATCGTTCAGCTCCCAACTTCCGGTCCCTAGATGGTAGTTGTCGCACAGCACGCACGAGTTGCATGGCGAGGGTGCTAATCCCTCGGGTCCATGTTTGGTGAGGATGAAGTTGACCGCGCAGGTGAAGACGAAGAACCAGATGCAATCTGCCTATCGCTGATGCTGAATGAGTAGTAGCAGATCTTCTCCCCAGGAGCCACCAAATCGAAGATTGCCGGTGATGCAGCCGTCGAGATCGCAACATCAGCGCTCCCAGTTGCCACAGATAGCGCCAATTAACGAGGGTTTAACTCATCAATCCCCATTGTTATGGACTTAGGTTCAGGAATTGAGGAGCGCTGGAAGTCTCGATCGGCTAGCAAACAAGCAAACAGGGACGCAAGGTTTTACCTAGGTTCCAGCCTCGGAGAGGACCCTACTCCTGCTTGTCTACTCTTGATTGATCATGATCCAAAGAATTACAAGGACGTCGATGGCGGTGTTGCACAGATTGGATCTGGCGTATGTGAGAGAGATCGATGTCTAGATCTATTGTCTATTGTGGGAGTTGCAATTGATAGGTTGCCTGTTGGGGGAGAGGATGCCTACTCGTTGGACCCTCCTAGCCTTTTTTATATGGGGAGGCTAGGTCCCAGGTACCAATACGAGTTGGTTTACAAGTCAGAGTTCGTATCTAGTCTAGTCTTGTACTTTCCTTGTCTTGTTATGCCAGGAGTCTGTGTCCTTGTAGGCTTCGTATCACTCGAACCTTCATAGGCGTCATGGACCTTAGCAATTCGTCGAGTGGGCCTTCTATCGGGCCGCAACAGGTAGGCTGTAGTCGAGTGCCTATTGGGCATACCCATGTCAGTGGGAGTTGCCGCTATTGCGACTTCTTCTACCGCACGAGTGTCTCTCTTCGACTCAACGAATGAGAACATCATCAACCGCAACCAAAAGTGTCTCATGGCCAAGGCCACCGAGGTAACACCCGCTTCCAAATCTCCCTAAAATGAACTTCCTTTCATGATCTAGATGGTTTAGAGGTTAAGAAAGACATGGTAAGCATATGTGAATCCATGGAGCATATAGGTGATGATACTATAGTGTGCTTTGAAACTATTGTAAACCAACTTGACCATGCTAGGGAAAAGCTAGATGAGAAGGAAGACCTAATTAACATGCTAGGTAAAAATGAAAGAGAGGCACCAATGAAATTGCCTCTCTATCACAATCTCTTGAAGATGAAAATAATATGAGAATAACTCTTGAGGAAAGTGTTGTTAAGCTTGTAGATGACCATACTATCATCATATAAAAACTTGTTAAAGAATGAGATCATGATCTTCCTTCATTGAATGCCCTTAGAAATGAAAAGGTTGAGTTTGTTGTTGGTCATGAATGTCTAAAGGACTTTGAGAAACTCAAAGAGGAACATCATGTCTTGGAGATTAAATTTTGAAGTCTTTTTGAGGCTCATGAGTGACTTCAAACTCAATTTAACAATGAACAATCAAATTCTTCCTCTATGCCTTTTATACATTAGCCTTGTTCTTCTAATCCTTTTTTGCCAGCATGTCAATCTTGTTGAGGAAAACAAGGAGTTGAAAGAACAACCTGCAAAAGGGAAAGTTGACAAGAAGGGTATCGGGAACACCCCTAGGCCCAAGAAGAAGAAGAAGAAGAAGAAGAAGAAGAAGAAAAATAAGAAAATCAAGAGCTTTGCTCAAGGACCCCCTTATGCCTCTACCTGTGTGCAAAGTGATAACTTTGTCGAGAAGAACAATCCTTCTTACATTCTTTGCAAATCTTCTAATGGTCATGTTTGTGCAAAATACATTGGCACTTCTTACACTCATGATTATCATTGGACTATTTGGGTACCAAAGACTCACGTGACTAACAAAAGGGGACCCATTGCAAGGTACATAAAACCGAAAGCTTGATTTTCTTGTAGGACTTTGCTTCCGGTGGAGGTAAATGGGTGCTTGATAGTGGAGCTACAAGCCATATGATCGGAAGCGAGTCTATCATGTCGGATATTAGGCCTAATATTTCCAATATTATGGTCTCCTACGGCGATAAAAAAAGTTCTCAGGTATTGGGTTTTGGTAAGGTGGTAGTAACCCCAGATGTATCCTTGGTTAATTTCATGCTTGTCAAAACCCTTGGTTATATGCATGAGAAGCCTCATAAGATCCGCAATAAAATAACCACCAAGCGGTGCTGGGAACTTCTTCACATGGATCTTTTTGGGCCTCCTTCTCATGATAGTCTTGGAGGGAAGAAGTATTGTTTGGTGATTGTTGACGAATTCTCAAGATACACATGGGTCTACTTCTCAAAGTTCAAGAGAAAGACTCAAAAAACCATCATCTACTTTGCTAATCAAGTTCAACGGAAAGACAATGCTACAATTATTACCATTCGGAGTGACAATGGGACCAAGTTCAAGAAATACACTTTGGATGAGTTTCTTAGTGATGAGGGGATCAAGCATCAATATTCAACTCCATACACCCTCAACAAACTGGCGTTGCCGGAAGGAAGAATCGTACTTTGATACATGCAGCCCAGACAATGTTGGCCGAATTCAAGTCCCCCTACAACTTTTGGGCTGAAGCCATTTCCACAGCTTGCCATGCAATCAATCACCTCTACCTTCGCAAGAAGAAGAACATGACTCCATATGAACATCTCACCGGACGCAAGCCAAATGTCAAGTACTTCTGGTTGTTTGGTTGTAGATGATTCATTCTCAAGAAAGGTGTCTGCTTGTCAATGTTCAAGGCTCGAGATCAAGAAGGTATCTTCGCTGGTTACTCAATTCAATCTCATGCCTATAGAGTCTACAATAAATCCACATGAAGAGTTGAAGAATCTAGCAATGTCGATTTTGTTCAAGATCATGAGTCTCTCGTGAGGCGAGATGGTGTTCGTGATCCAAGTGATGAAATTCCTCCCTAAGCCATAAGAAGAATGGGTGTGGGATTCTTCCACCCCATTGAGGATCCCCTTGTGGCCGAAGGAGAAGGACCAAGTTCTACTCAAGTGGAGCCCTCACTCTCACAAGACCATGATGCCTCTCAAGGACAACTTATTTCTTCTCAAGATTCTCCAAGCCCTTCACAAGATAATCATGTCCATGACTCTCCAAGCTCAAGTATAACTCAAGTTGATCAAGCTCTACCTCACCAATATAGTGAAACTCCTCAAGACAATGTTGATCAAGGTCAAGTTGAAGAAGGACAAGGCCAAGCTAGAGAAGATCAAGGTCAAGCTAACAATGACCAAGGCCAGGCTAATATCTCTATCCCAAATGATGATGACTCTCCTATAGTCGATATTGATGAAGATAGTGATCAAGCTCGTGCATATAGTCAAGGCGGGGACTCGAATCATGGTGATGATGAAGTGGTTGCTCAAGAATCTCCTCTTGAGACCCAAGCCTACCGTCAAGCATATCATCTCGCCAAGATCATCAAAGAGGGCCATATCCTTGATAATGTTTATGGAGATTTAAATAGGGGCTCCACTACTAGGAGACAACTAACCTCTATTAGTTCTCATCATGCTTTTATTTCTCATGTTGAGCCCCAAAAGGTCTTCTAAGCACTTGAACGTGATGTGGCTTGATGCTATGAATGAAGAACTTCACAAGTTCAAGAGGAACAAGGTGTGGACACTAGTGAAGCGGCCAAGAGATTATCAAAATGTGATTCATACCAAGTGGATATTCAAGAACGATAGGGATGCCAATAGTATAGTCGTCCGCAACAAGGCAAGGTTAGTTGCCCAAGGATACGCTCAAGTTGAGGGCATTGACTATGGTGAAACTTATGCCCCCGTTGCTCTTCTAGAATCCATTTGAATGCTACTTGTTTATGCTACCCATAATAACTTTAAATTGCAACAAATGGATGTCAAGAATGCTTTTCTTAATGGTCCCTTAAAGGAATTGGTCTATGTGAAGCAACCTCCAGGCTTTGAGGATCCTCTATTCTCGGTCCATGTCTACAAACTTGATAAGGCACTATATGGTCGCAAACAAGGCCCACGTGCGTGTTATGAGTGCCTTAGAGAGCTCTTGTTAGACCGTTGTTTTGAAGTAGGCCTCATTGATCCCACTCTTTTTACTAAGAAAGTTGGAGGAAAATTGTTCATTTGCCAAATCTATGTTGATGACATTATTTTTGTGTCTACTAACAAAGCTTTTGATGAGGATTTTGCTAAGCTCATGACCGACTGCTTTGAGATGTCTATGATAGGGGATATAAGGATTTTGCTAAGCTCATGACCGACCGCGCTGAGATGTCTATGATAGGGGATTTTTCTAAGCTCATGACCGACCACTTTTAATGAGGAACACATCCCTATAAGGAAGAGGATCATGAAGTCACTTATGAGATGTATGTCCTATGTCTCCCACTTATGAAGTTTGAGTTGTTTATTTTAGTTGGTTTATTTGCTAAGATGCCATGCTAGTGGGAAGTAATTTAATATGATTAGCGTCAGGCTCTTTATTGGTATGATGAGTAGTTGTTGAAGCTCTTGGTCTAGTTCTTTTAGTTAACCGAGTCTTGCCTTGGAAATAATATTGCAAAACAAGTACAATAAGAAAAAGTCTGAAAATTACGACTTGTTTGATGAATGATTGACTTAAGAGTATACCCTTGATGATGCTTAACCCGGTAGATATTTTGATAGTCTTTATGACACTCGTGAAAGGAATTGTTTGATTGAAGTAAAGTCTAGTGGTAATTGTGATGCATTCCAAATCTAACCTTGTGGATCAAACGCGGTACTAGCTAAAAAAAGAAGTGACGCAACCTTGTTCTATGTCTCTAATGCGCACCTTTGGGATGCCAAACAACTCCACTAGATTTTGAATGATCTATTGTATAACCCCGAATTTCGGCTATGAGTTGATGACATGAGTGGCATACATGTCAATATATCGGCAAAAATATTGGTACTCCCAAAGGTTGTGAAAACACTTGCAAAAGAAACAATCAGCGATACTTGAAAAATGAAAATAAAGAAAAAAGATATCTATGAGGATCCACATAACAAGTCCTTGGCATGGTCTCATTACTACTTTATGAATATTTCTTGAAAGACAATGATTGTATTAGAAATGCTTTTGATAGACTTGATTTATTGATGTAAGCCCATGGCTTCGGTGTGCTCTCAGTTGGATTAAAAGTCTATTGCTATGCCCACTGCATCACAGGGGCGCTAGAATATTGGGATGTGTTGTCCACACGAGATTATCTCCATTCAAACAGTATACATGACTATGCTTATCATTATATTTTATCCCATTTGATGTGTAGTTGCAGGTGGATCTTTAACCCTGACCTATTTCCATCCATTGGTTCAAACCCATTATAAAGTAAACTATATTGGTCCGGTCAACTAAGGTAAAATGAATAAACAAAGTCATGTAGATGTGTCCTTTTTATTACCTTTTAGCATTTCTTTCTGATGTTCGATTAAACCTAGGTCTTCTAGGGAAAAAGCTATTATACTACATCCATGAATCTGGATAGAAGGTATTAGCAGTGAACAGATAGGAAAGCAGCATGGTGGAGGATGGAAAAGGCAGCGATTGGCGTAGAGGTAGGGGAATGGGGAGCTGGGGATAGAGAGTGTAGGGGAGGTTGAATAGAATGAAAATGGACATGTGTTACTCTAATCTAGTTAATATAATGTAGGGGTAGCTTCCGGAGTAGCGATCCACCTGTAATCATTATTTATTTGTTCTCTGTTTCCTAAATGATACTCCCTTTTAATTTCCACGAAGAAATAAACATGAGTTTTGACAATTTTTCGAAAATAAGCATGAGTATGAACATTCTTGGATTTCAAGTCGAACGACCAAGGTGAATCTTGGCATGGTAAATAATATTGCCACTAGGGGTTTTTCCCTATCAAAATGAATGGGAGTTTCTAACCATTAGAGAAGAAACCATTAAGAGAAACAATTAGAGAAGTCTAAAAATGAAACCCTTCATTTTGAAAAACAAAGGGCAATGAATCAGGTCCACAACCATTGAGAGAATATGACCACTGTTTCATGGACACATTTTGAATTGAAGTACATCTTTTGAGGATGGAGGAAAATATATGTATTTTCTATTAATTATTTTTTCATACAACATTTAATTTGTGAATGCTTTATTTGTTTGTAATAAACTTGTTTTTGAACATAAATTGTTTGTACATAACATTTGACCTTTCATTCACATAACCAGATCTCCATCAAAGAGTTTTTTTCAAATGTCGAACGATCAATTTATGCTTGGTTTGTTACAGCTGTCACAACAGCACCCTAATTTATTCATAAAATTTAACATATAATTTTTTTGTGATTTATTTAGTGTGTCACTAGTATTTATTTTGTACACAGTAAATAGAAAAAACATTTCCAAGTTTGACCCTTCACTCAAATTACCAAATGTCCATCAAAGTGTTCTTTTCAAACTATCATAAGATCAATTCATGTTTGGTTTATTAAAACTCTCACAAAAGCACATTATTTAGTCATAAAATTTAGATATATTTTTTTCCCATGATTTATTTAGTGTGCCACCAGTATTTGGTTTGTAGACAATAAATAGAAAAAAACATTGCTGGGTTTTACCTTTGATTCGAAGATTTTTTTTCAAACTATCAGACGATCAATTTATGTTTGATTGATTATAGCTCTCGCAACAGCACCCTAATTTATTCACAAATTTTTAACGCATAATTGTTTTTCGGTGATTTATTTAGTGTGTCACTATTATTACTTTTGTAGATAATAATTAGAAAAAATATTTATGAGTAAATATTTATTTTCTTAAGAGCAAGAACAATGAATATGACTACGAATACCACAAGCCTAATTTCTAGACAAAGTTTGGACCATGGTTCACTTAAAGTTACAAAATTTTATGAGTTCTCAAGCTTCCGAGCTAACTTCACACACTTAAACTTATTTAAGCTAATTTGTCAATGTCAGGTAAAATGTTAATTTTGAGTAATGGTAGATTGCTCCTAAAGTTATAGAAGTATCTTTTGAAAGTACCCACTAGGATATCAATATATCAAAAACCAACAAATCTATCGAAAGATTCAACTTCTTGCTAAGCATTTGTGAGTATATAAGTTTTGCCTTGATTTTAAAATAATAATAAAAGACATTGCACGGCATCCTCTGACTGGTAAGCCTTGCCGTGAAAATGATAATCATGAGCATTCACAACTTCTAGAAAAACAAGCTACTTCAGAATATGGCCTACCATGTATGAACATTCTTAGGCTCTAGGCCGAACGACAAGCAAAATGGCTATATGGACATCATACTTTATATGGTAATGTTCCCATATTTGGTAGATGGTAGCATGGTGGCACGGTGAATAATAATGCTACCAATAATGGGAGTTTCCAACTTTTAGGAACAAAAAAGCATTTTGAATATTTGAAGTGAAAAGAATGTTTTCTTTAAAATTAAAGCAAGAACTAAGAATATGGCTCACAAAACCACAAGGCAAGTTCCTAGAAAAAGTGTTGACCATGTTTTACTTATGATTACTAAGTTTTATGTTTCTCAAGATTCCTAGCTAACTTCACCATCTTAAACTAATTTAATCCAATTTGTCAATGTTAGGTAAAATGTGATCCTGAAAGTAAGTGGTAGATTGCTCCCAAAGTTCTACAAATATATTTTCAAGGTACCCACCAGGAAGTCAGTATATCAAAAATCATCGAGTTTTTTTGGAAAGATTCAATTTATTGCTAGTAATTTGCATGTACAAAAAATTGACTTTTTTGAAAATAATTAAATAAAAATAATACTAATAATAAAATAATCTGCACGACGTCCTCTTACATGTACAACTTTCCATGAAGAAGCAAAAATGACTTTGGACAACTACTTGAAAAAAATGAGTATATACATTGTTGAACTTCAAGACGAACGACCAATATAATCGCCATATCAACATTTTACTCTATGCTAATGTTCCCTATCAAAGAATTTTCCTATACTTTATGTTGATGTTTCAAATCAAAAAATTGAAATAAAAATGAGTTTGGACAATTTTCTGAAAGAAAAAATGAGTATGAACATCCTTTAATTTCAAGCCAAAGGACCAATTTAAATTGTTTTCTTAAAGCAAATACGAAGAATGTGTATTTGCTCTAAAAACGAAGTGTGAGAAGATATTATGAGCACAAAGGAGGTAGCACGAGAGAGAGTAGAAAAGAGGAGAAGTTAAAGGAGGTGTGATGTCAGAGCAAATCTATGATGGCTGCTGACACGAGGTATAGCTACAGTGAGTAGGAGTAGTAAATTTCACGATCTTCACTAGTACTAGTAGTAGTATATATGGATGCAAAACAAACTATGTTTTCTCTCTCTCTCCTTTGCTTCCTCATTACCATCCACACCCTAGCCAGATGATCTCTCTCTCATGCACAATGTGACGCTACGTAGGTGTGTCAACCTTCCTTGATTGTGTCGGCGGCTCTGTGTTAGTATCTGGCGTGTTCGTTAGGTGCGTTGGTGTGCATAAGAAGGAACCATTATGGGTCGTGGCGGCACAAAGCATGTAGAGTCGCAATTCAAACTTTCACGATTTTGAAATTTTCATTTCCTTCCCAAACATTCGGAGGGAAGGATATTTAAAAGATCACCATTCACAAGAGTACTTAAGTGGTGGACAAGAGATTGTTCATATGTCTCATCCAATTGGCTGCACACCATAATGATCTAGCCGGCCTTCCTACTCCCCACTACTCGACGTCCATTCGTTCCACTTCACACCCTACGAAGAGGAAGCACCAAGAACACCCGCAACAAGCTGGTTCGAATGTTAGGAGAGCTCTTTTTGTTTGTGAAGTAAGATGTACAGTGTAGTAGTAGAGAAAATTGCACAAACCAGCAACTCTTGGTGCTAAACTTGCACATACCATTGACTTTAATTTTCTTTTGCACAAACCAGTAACTTTCGGAGTAATATATTGCAAAGGGCTTTAATGACTTTATAACACACCTTAACAGCATACCTAATATCCTACCAACATGACCAGGAAAACAAAAATAATGTGGATTAATTATGAAACAAAATTGTAGTCCTATAACCAAAAAATTGTTTAGCATAACATCACATGTCATTTGTTAATGATATTTTTTTAGGAAATTTGTCAATGATATTAGCACTTGTAAAAAATGCATCTCCCCATCCAAGCATCATCAACCTACTTATAAATAAAATGGCATAAAATAGCGCATGATTTGTACAAAGTTGATTGAAAAGGTAAATGACTTAGCATGGGAACTTAGGGCAAGTACAATGTAGGCGCTTAACCTAGAAATTATGATATAATTCATGGTAGTTAGGCATTAATCCTGGTCGTCCCCATAAGAAGCCTTCACGTCAATGCGGAAATTTATGTCGGGCGCTTCCTCTTGCTTTACCACATGGGCCAATTTTACTATTGATTCATATCTATTTATTATTCTTTAAATTTGTTTAAGTATCGAGCCTCTCGTATTAACATTGTAGTCTTTGGCTTTTGCATGGTCTCTAAGGACTTTGGTGCTTTTCTTCAGTCGGAAGCGCCTCTACAAGCGTTCTGTGTTCTACATGTCCTTATGGAGTGAATACGGGGGTCGCCAGAATTAACTATTGGCGTCCCCATCGCTGGCTGGTTTTATTCGTAAAACGTGCTTATACATGTCAAAGGGTACAAGTTTTTCTATGTCCGTCACCCGACACGGTAAATAGGCACCATGAGCGTTTATAACATCGAATTAAGCAAGGAAATAGCCACTCCACCAATAGGTATGCTATTTTCTCATATACAGATCCATGTTTTTTGTCCCATGTTGTTACTTCTAATGAGTTTTTACCCGCCAGATAGACGGGTAATGTGTACCCTTTGGCATGATTCGGCGCGGTTTTTCGTCAATTTGTGTGTAGTGGGAATACATGCCACGCTAGCAGCCATGTGAACCCAAAAGGTGGGACCTAATTGTCTAATATGTTGTTAACTATCATTTGAATTCTTTGTAACCATTAAATTCCTAGAGTTGATGGCCTGTGCAACAAAAAATGGAGTTGTTGGTTCGTGCAACCGTTGCACTAAGCGTTATTAGTCCTTGCAATTTTATCACATTAGTACGAACAGTATGGCTCAACTGCTCTCTCGAGAACGAGTCGAACCTGATTTTGTTTTCCTTGCTTAATTTTAGGGTCCTTTTGTGCAAAATCTATGGACCTCGATGTAATTTTCTTCTTTTTGAGGTCCTTGATGTAAAATATACTCCCAATGTCCGTGTCAAATTTTAACTAGAAGTATATGTAAATGCGATAGATTACTCTTAAAATTTTCCAAAACTCTTTCGAAACTAACTAGGAATTTAGTAAAGCAAAACCACCAAGAGTTCTCAAAAATTCAAGTTCTTAGCTATGCAAGAACTTGGCATGGTGGTGTACCCAAATGTGGTACATGGCTGCTTCGTGGCATGGTGAAATATAACACTACCAATGGGAGTTTTCAACTTATAGGAACAAAAAAATCAATTTTTGAAGTGACATGAATGTTTTTCTGTAGAAACAGCACGAAGAAAATGGCTCAGAATGCCACAAGCCTACTTTTCAGACAAATTATCGACAATGATTCATTTATGACTAATTACCAAGTTTTATGAGTTTGCAAGCTTCTTAGCTAACTTTTCCCACTTAAACGAATTTAAGTCGATTTGTCAATATTAGGCAAAATTTGAACTACGAGTAAGTGGTAGTCTACTCTTAAATTTTGACAACTATCTTTTGAATGTACCCACCAGGCAGTAAATGTATTGAAAAACCAACAAGATTCTTGAAAGATTCGATTTGTTGCTAAGAATTTGCATGTAGACAAGTTTGACCTTGATTTGATAACCTTCACTTGCACCGCTTGTTGTGAAAAATGATAATCATGAGTCCGTTCACAACTTTTGAAAAAATTCTTCTTTGCAATATGTCTTACATTGTATGGACATTATTAGGCTTCAAGCTGAACAACAAGGGTAAATGGCCATTTGTACATCATACTTTATGGTAATGTTGCTATATTAGGTAGATTGATACATCTTGTCATGGTGAACAATAATGCTGCCAATAATGGGAGTTTCCAACTTTTAGGAACAAATAACCATTTTGACTTTTCAAAGTGAAAATAATGTTTTCCTTTGGACCGTGTTTCACTTACGATTATGACTCGGAATACCACAAGCCTAGTTCCTAAAAAGGTTTGGACCGTGTTTCACTTACGATTACCAAGTTCTAAGAGTTCTTAAGATTCCTAGCTAACTTCACCCATCTAACGAATTTAAGCATACTTGTCAATGTTATGTAATATTTGAACCTAATAGTGAGTGGTAGATTGCTCTCAAAATTCTACAAATATATTTTCAATGTACGTACTAGGCAGTCAATGTATCGAAAATCATAGAGGTTTCTTGAAAGATTTAACTTCTTGTTAATAATTTGCATGTAGAAAATTTCACGTTGTTTTGAAAACAATCAAACAAAAATAATACTAATAATAAAATAATTCTCACATCATTCTCCTACATGTACTACTATCCACGAAGATAAACATGAGTTTTGATAACTTTTTGAGAATAAACATGAGTGTGAACATTCTTGGATTATAAGCCGAACAACCAAGGTCTTGGCCATATCTACATCATTCTTTATGCTGATGTTCCAATATCCTAGAATTTGTATGTCGACAAATTTGGACATATTTTAAAAACAAGTCGAGGATAATAAAAAATAGGTGTACATGGCATCCTTCTACGTGTATTACTCGCCATGAAAAATGATAAACATGAGTTTTGACAACTTTTGAACATTCTTGGGTTTCAAGCCAAACGACCATTGTCATGGCCATATCCACATCATAGTTTATGCTAATGTTTCACATATTTGGCAGTATAGGTGGGTGAATCTTAGCATGGTAAGAGGAGAACAGCGCTCGAGAGTAGTGAAGAGGAGGAATTGAAGGCGGTGCAATGTCAAAGCAAAGCTACAATGGATTCCTGACACGAGGTACAGGGTACTGTACTGTAGTGGCAAATTTCAGGACCTACAATATATGCATGCCTGGCTATTGGCTGCAATTATTAACTTTATTAATAAGGGACCATGTTGTGAATAATTAATTGTGTGGGACCAAGTTTAGGGGTGTTTTCTTTTTAGGTTCTGATGAAACTAACAAAAATTCATCGCGTATACCTGGGGAAATTGATAAAGAGAGGTTGCATATATCCGGCAAATCTGAAAGGAATCCGTTGTGTATTTCAAGAAACTCCTCAAATCAGGGTTTCACCTCACTATATTAATATAGCAATCACACGCACATTACAAGAGTTTAGAACCAACAAAATGTTGGGGCAACAGTAAAAAACGTGTCCAAAAGAATAGAAATGAAAATATTACGAGGATGAACAAACACGTCATTCAACCATTAACTTAACAGCACGAGTTTACATATATAGGACTCAATGCTGAACTACTAGAGGTCTAGCGCAGACACTGCTAGTTGTAGCTCGTTAGCCACTCACACCACCACGAGCTCTAGTGCCACCGCCGACTCCTGACCTATTGGCATGTAACATCCCAAAACTTAAACCAAAGTGAATCAAGATCAAACCTACTCAATTTAGGGTTTAAATTAGGAGTTTTTTTGAATTGCCATGTCTGAGTGATCCATTGGTTGTAAAATGATTCTAAGGTGAATTAAACATCATCTAGATCATTCCCAAATAAATCCCAAAAAAAAAAGAAATCAAAAAGAATAAAATAAACAAATGGTCACTTTTGCCATTTTAATCACCTAGCCTACTTTGGCTATTCCTAGAACTCAAATCTTAACAGAAGCAATTGTGGATATTTGCACCCCGTGCTAGTATAAGTAGTGATGTACCAAGGCCCACTTTGTTTCATCCCAAAAAATTTCAAACACTAAATTTAAATGACATTTGAAAATTGAATCTAGTGTATGTATCAAGATCACATTAATTAAAAAACCACTCAAATGAACTCCATTTCCAAAACCCAAGCAAACCTAGATGCTCAAGCATAAGTTACACCACTCCACTAAAAATCTTTCAAAAATTCAAAAAGTTTTATTCATGCGGCCATTTGATCTAACACTTGGCAGGCATGAAGCACACTCTAGTTCTAGCTCACTGTTTCTATAGGGTTTTGCCACCCATTTGACCTCAACTTACTCCCTCTGTCCCTCCTAGCTCTAACCAGACCATAATCACCCAATCCCATTGTCCCTAGCAGAAGTGCACCGCCACCCCGAGGCCATGCTCGCTGGCCAAATGTGCACAAGACGTAGGAGACCGCCAGCCCCTCTCCGCCGCTCCAGGAAGTTAGGCACCACCACACCGCTGCCCACAGTCCACCCCACGGCCGAAAATTGCCCCTGGACCACTCCCCAACCTCGCCACCCTTTCTTTCTGCGAGCAAGCCAGAGCGCGATTGCCGCCAGCACGCAGCAGACCGTGCCTTGACACCATATCGCGCACGCCGCTCCGCCTCGACCCGAGCAACCCAACAGACATGGCCATGCACCACCACGCGACCCACAGTCGCCATGATCACCGTCAAGCACCACCTCTGTCCCCCAGAGCGTGTGAAGACCCCGACAGTTAGGCACCGCCCCTAGCCGCGCCATTGCGCCATAGCTGACCGCCAACAGACCGCCCACCGTCCGCCTACCTCACCACGCCGGTAGCCCCATGTTTCACCGTCACCGACGAGCCGCGCCCATGTGATGGCTTAGTGTTGATGTAGAACTCGTTGGGGAACCCCAAGAGGAAGTTGTGATGAGCACAGCAGCAATTTTTCCCTCAGTATGAAACCAAGGTTTAATCGAACCAGTAGGAGCAAGGAAGCACCCCAAAGGTGTTGCTAGCTGAGCCTTGTCAGGTCACACTACCGGTGCTAGTAGCAACGTAAATACCTACACAACACAACAACAAAACTTTTCCCCAACTTGCGACAAGGTTGTCAATCTCACCGGTTTTGCTGAAAACAAAGAATTAAACGTATCGAATGGAAAGAAGTAAAAGTTTGCAGAAAGTAAACACAAAGCAGTAAACAGTCTATAGATTGTATGTAAAAGAAAGGACTGGGATCCATAGTTCACTAGAGGTGGCTCTCCTTAATATAGATAACATGCTGGGTGAACAAATTACAGCAGGTCAATTGAAAAACATCGAGAAAGCAATACATGCATATACTAATCATCTTGACTCCTTTGGAACTTGATTGGGCATTACAACATTATACATAGACCGCCATCCAACTGCATCTATGACTAATAATCCACCTTCAGGTTATCATCCGAACCCCCTCCAGTATTAAGTTGCAAGCAAGAGATTATTGCTTTACGAATTGCATGTAAAGTAAACAATACGATTGTTCTATGAACAAAGGATTGTTGTTTTCTCCCTAGTAGCAACAACACATCTAGTACCTTAGAGATTTCTATCACTTCCCCAGATTACCAGAGGCATGACCCCACTATCGAGCATAAATACTAACTCTTGGAGTTGCTAGGGTCTACTTGGCCAAGATAGCTACTAACAACGGAAAGCATCCAAGATCACAAATAACAAAGACATGATAGAATCAATAATCAATCTAAAATAGCATCTCAATATCCATCGGATCCCCGCAAACACATCATGCAGAATTAAAAATACATGATCTTGATCATGAACGGAGCTCACAAGATCTAGACATGAAAGCACAAAGGAGGAGAACCAGCCATCTAGCTACTACATGGACCCGTAGTCCAGAGATGAACTACTCACGAAACACACCGAAGGCTTGCATGATGATGAAGAAGGCCTCCAGGGTGAACTCCCCTCTCCGGCAGAGTGTCGGGAAGAGCTTTAGATCCTCCCGATCTAGGGATGGAGACGACGGCGGGTATAGACTCTTTTGTGGATTTTTGATCGGGTCCTTAGGGTTTTCGTCCCGAGGGAAATATATAGGTGGAAGGAGAGGCCGAGGGGGTGCTGGGGTCGGCCAGACCACCCCCTGGGGTAGGCCAGGTGGTGTAGCCGGCCCCCAGCCCTTCTCCATCTCGTATTCTGACATCTGATGACTTCCGGAAAAATACGCACTTTGGCTTTTGTCCCGTCCAGTTCCGAGAATATTCATTTTCTGACTTTCCTGGAACCAAAAACAGCAGAAAACAGGCAGCTGGCACTATGGCTCTTGTTAATAGGTTAGTCGAAGAAATCATATGAAAAGTACTCCAAAGTGTGGACGAAACACAAGAAAGTAGATAAAACCAAGCATGGAACATCAAAAATCATAGATACATTTGCAATGTATCACCATGCCTCTCCGTCTCATCGTCGAGCCTATATAAGCAGGCCTCCCCAGCACCATCTCTTCACACCATTCCAACCCCCCTCTCGCCGGAGCTGCTCGAGCGGCTGTTTGCCGGAATTGCACCGGAGGAGGCTGCTGTAGAGGAGAAGGCGATGTCGTCGATTTCGTCCACCTCAGCCCCTGCCGCGACTTCGGCTGAGCCCGCCGTCGTCCACCAGTTCGATCGCCCGCCTCGCCACACTAGCTGGAGCCCTGGTACGTCCCCAGTAGACCCCCACCTGCCGCTTAGGGTTCGGTCTCGCCGGCGACGAGTTCGTCGTCGACGACGACTATGGACCGTTGATCTCTATTCTAATCGTAGCGCCCAGATCGTCCCATACCGTTTTGGGTTTTATGTGTCACTAACAAGCGGGACCAACCTGTCAGCTCCCTCTGCGCCACTGAGCGTCACTGGGCCGGCCCATTTAATTTGTCGCGCTGACCCAGTAATTCAAATTAGGATTTTTCTATTTAGATTTAGAACCAATTATGTCCCTTAGTTTAAAAATCATTTCAGGAAGATTTACTCGACCAAATTGAGTGATTCAAATTTTGTTGGAAAGCTACTGAAATTTTCTATCCAAGCCTGTTGGATTTAAATCATTTAGAGTTCAATATCTCTCCTAGTAAAAATAATAAGACAGAAGCTTTTGCACATTCAAACATTTTTCTTAAATCAACCATGATAGCTTTTGAGTTGATTCCAACTCTCAAAAATCACAGTTAACCATACCTATCTGAATCTGTAATAATATTAAGGTTTGCATGCAGTGACTTTGGACTAGTACCAAAATAATGCTACATAGGCATTTCTAGTCAGTTTAAATCATTATTTATTAAACTTAAACTAATTAACATGTGATCCAACCTTTAAATCACATTCCCATATGTTAGAATAAGTGGTGATGACATGTGTCCACGTGATCCCATATTATAATGGGGAATATTAAATCTTAGTTAATTTCAATGAGTAGAAATTACTTTTCTCAAATAAAAAGAATGAAGCTAGTTAATAAAACCTTGTGATGCTTGTGATGATAATAGATCATCAAATGTGTGCCTAGTATGCTAAGTAGACTAGTTAAGTATTGTTTGGTGATTGTGTATCCCGTATGTATTTATAGACGATAGTACCTACCAAGCTTTCGACGAGGAGGAGTTCTATCAAGAGGAAGAGGAAGAAAACTTCAACCACTGCACCAACCAAGGCAATCCTAGCACTTCAAGTTACTGAGCAAGCTAGAATTAAACTAGATAACTTAAGCAATATGCATTAGACATGCTTTGGTTATACCACTTTAATTACTACCTACCCGAAGTTTTATTTCCAAGCTTTACTTCCTTACTTTACCAAAGTCCCTTACTTGTTGGAAGGTAGCATAAAAAGTATAAAACTTGACCTATGTAGTTAGATTCAGATGTCATTATATGGCATGAGATTGATCTTAGCATCCCATATTAGTGAACACTCTTAACTTAGTAGTTTAGAGCTAAACTAGAATTTGAGTCACTTTAGATGGGAGTACTTGGTGAAAATGAATTATGAAAACCTTGGAATGATGAGTCATTCTATTGCGATGTTTTGATATGTGTTGAGAAACACAAATGGTTTATAATGATGAAAATGTTGAGCCATGAGCCTTAACCCTTTTACAAAACTAATGGTTGGGTTCGGATGTGATACCATTCCAATTTTATCGTACAACCACAATACCTGAATTGGGTAAGTCTTAGCCGGAAGTTTATATGCATTAGTATTAGTTCCCTCGCGGGAGAGGTTTGAGCTGAGGCTACCTCTCGATGTTGTCCACCTATGCAGTTCCCAAGATGACAGATGGTCATGGTTGGGAGGCCATACTCATAGGAGAGGTGCTTATACTAGGGTGTGTAAAGGAAAGGTTATGTTTGATTATCCGCATACTAAGTATGATGATTTAGGGTTATCCCTGACAGATGTATCGAATCTTGTGGTGAAAGTGTACCACCTCTACAGAGTGTCAAACTATTCGAATAGCCGCGTCCGTGGTTATGGATAATTGGAGTGGCCATACTATTCAGTTGTCAGATGTTTTCAAAATGACTTATGATATGAATTATGAATCTTGACTTGACCACAACAGGGTTGTGACTATGACACTAGCTTCCCAACTTAAGTGATTCTAGAACTTTATTTTATGTTTCTTTGTTTCTGAACTCAGCTTAGGTTTCAAACTTAACTTTACAAATAAAATTAGAGTTAGCAATTCCTACTAGAACTACCTTACTTGTTAGTGATAGTTTGCGAGTACTTAAAGAGTACTCATGGCTTTTGTCCCTGGCTATTCCTATGGCCAGACTATGAAGGAGACTACCAAGATGAAGGACAACAGGACGGCTATGATAACTAGGACTATCTTCCATCGTCAGCATTGCTTGTGCCATTGAAGATGGACCCACCCCATCGCTATGCTTACTATTTATTCCGCTGCTTGCTGTATTAAGACTGGATCATGAGATCATTTATTCGTGTAAGACCTTATTATGGTTTGTAATGGATGATGCACTGTGATATACAATCTGTTATGTCTCGCTAAAATGGTAATCCCGGGATTGCGATGTATGACATAACAGGCATCTGGGACTAAAAATCCGGGTGTTGACAAGTTGGTATCAGAGCCATCCTGACCATAGGAGACCCTAGTTAGAATGGACGTCCGAACAAAAACTTAGTTTCAAAACCAAAGTGAGTATTTATGAAAAACTATTTCCTCTCTTACCCTTGGGAATTCATTCGCTCTCAAAAATTCATGTTCCTCAAATTCTTCCATTACTAAATAAAATTTGACACACTTGATCACTTCACTAACTTCCTCATCCTTAATTCTTGTAGATGGAGACTCAGTTCAGAAAGTTCTACCTGTTGGGCAACGGAGGCCAGCTGATCTTCGAGAGAGATCTTGACACACTATCGGAGTACTTGGGACACCCACATCCGGAGTTTCTTGGAGCTCAACTTCCTGGACCCCCAGGAGGAGATTTACGATGGCTAGTCACTGCTGATCTTCGAGGAAGTATAGAAGCACCAACATCCAGGAGAATCCAGTTCTCCGTAAGAGAGAAAAACTAGCTAGATGGATTAGCTAGGGCAATGCATGAAGCTCTCGCATGTCTGTGTGCCCTGAGTGTCAACCAAATACAAGGAACGCGCTTTGTTCACTATGCAAGGCGTGACTTCATGGGAATGCCAATGGAGATGCCAAGTCACCCAGAGTTGAAGTGTCAAGTGGAGAACCTTGACTTCCTGATGTACGACCGCGAGAAGGAATTAGACAATGCTAGGGAGTTTGCCAACCACAACCTCGCCATTCCTGCCCAGAAGGCCCAGACTTTCTCACTACTTGTCAAGGACCGCCAGTCTCTTTGCCTCCAGCACGAACAGAAGGATCACACCATCGACTGTCTTCGCAATAAGGTGGCTGACCTCGAGAAGACCATCAAGGAGCAAGAAGCCCAGCTTGCAGCAAAGGAAGAAGAAGAGGAAAGTGAAGACATCTAGGGAGATATGGAATCTTACCTCAGCAATGATGATGACTTTCTGGAGGAGGATGTTGTGGACTTCTACACCGATGATGATGACTCCGACTTCATCGACCATGAGTAGATGCACTAGAGCACTATCGTAGCATGAGGAGGATCGGTCCCCTTTGTATCGTAGCTTGCATAATCGTTACTAAAACCATTTGTTTTCCTTTGATGTTGTGGTGTGTGTGCGTTTGTATCGGGTGCTTGTTTGAAGGAATGAAAAGAAGTTAGTTGTAAAACCTAAGTCAAACTCAAAGTTTTAGCTTTGAAACCAAAACCCTGAACCTTAGAACTTTCCCTCTTACCCCTTTATCTACCTCAATCTTCAGATGACTCGTTGTAACACCCCGTCCACTCCTGGGCCCGGCGGTGTCACTCCTGGCAGCTTAATAGGATATCTAGACTGGCCCCATAGACCAACACTAGTCTTTTCTACGCACTTTGTCCTCACTTGTGCGCACCCGGTACCCACTTCCCGGTTGGTCACCCATCATAGAATTGCTCTAGGCCAATCACGCTTAACCTTAGAGTTCTTTTCGAATAAGCTTCCGGAAAAGAAGTTGCAACTTGTTGATATGGGTATCCTATCAATCCTATTAAGCCATGTGCCTGGATCTCACATACACCCACCCTTTAGAAGATCGATGCCCTCATCGATCAAGCACACCCCAGGAACGTTCCCTCTTGGCACACGTGTGTGCGTCCAGTGCCGGCACATGTGCCATGCCGTGTCCACTCCGGGCCACACGCGCCATGCTCCACATGCCCCGCCATTGAACCACACACACCTTTGTAATTGCAAGGGTCGGCTCTGATACCACTTGTAACACCCCGCCTGGCAGCTTAATAGGATATCTAGACTGGCCCCACAGACCAACACTAGTCTTTTCTGCGCACTTTTTCCTCACTCGTGCACACCCGGTACCCACTTCCCGGTCGGTCACCCATCCTAGAATTGCTCTAGGCCAAGCACGCTTAACCTTAGAGTTCTTTTCGAATTAGCTTCCAGAAAAGAAGTTGCAACTTGTTGATATGGGTATCCTATCAATCCTATTAAGCCATGTGCCTGGATCTCACACTCGTGGAAACCCTAGAGGGAGCAGCTCATCGCAGGACCCAATGCTGTAGATTATGCAAATGCTAGTTGAAGACCGTGAAGCAAGCATGGCAGGGCGCCAGGCCAACTTAGCAACACTGCAGCAGATAGCTCAAATGGTCCAAAACAACCAAGGACATGGAAATCAGGATCATCGAGGATCCAAGCTGAAAAACTTCCAGAATACCAACCCCCCAATCTTTAGCACTTCAGATAACCCATTAGATGCTGATGACTGGTTGTAGACAATGGAGAACAATTTGGAAGTAGCCAGATTTGATGACAACGAGAAAGTTCTCTTTGCCACCCACTACTTGGCAGGAGATGCAAGAGCCTAGTGGAACAGCATCCGCCTGATGAACCATTGTGAAGTGATGACATGGGAAGCCTTAAAAATCAAGTTCAGCCGCACCCACGTGCGGTAGGGCCTAGTCACCAGAATGAGGGATGAATTTAGAGAAATCAAGAAAGGCAGAATGACTATAGTGGAGTACCGTGACAGATTCCTATCACTTGATAGGTATGCACCTGACGAGATCAACACGGAGGCCAAGAAGAAGGAGAGATTCCTGAACGGACTGCATGATGAGATGCAGACGGTTCTCATCAACATCCACTTCGAGGATCTCGAAGAGCTTGTCCACTCTGCCATTCAGATGGAAGTGAAGATTAACCAGGCAAACGACAACCGCAAACGTCGTATGATGCACCAAGCTGGATCCAACAGTCACCAGACGTACCGTCCCAACCCGTCTGCAGGGTATGCACCAAGGAACAACCGACTCCCAATGTATCGCCCGAGCTACCCCAACCGTAGTGGAGGCAATGTGAAGTCCGGAGGAAACAACAGCAATTTCAACCGTGCACCTCCCAAGAGTAACAAAAATAACAACAACAACACTGCACCCAGAACTGGAAGCAATGATGTGCCCGTGGCAGCGAAACTCAAGTCCCAGATCACTTGTTTCGAGTGTGGAGTGAAGGGTCACTATTCCAATGAGTGTCCCAAGAAGACTGCCGCCACTGCCAATGTGAATGCCCCAGCTCAACAGCAGCGCCGTGTTCAACCAGGAAGAATATTTTCCCCAAGGAACCCTCACAACCGCAACAGCTGTCTCTTCCACATGAACGCCGAGGAAGCCCAAGGAGCGCCAGATGTAGTGCTGGGTATGTTTTCTGTCAACTCAGTTTTAGCCAGAGTGTTGTTCGATTCTAGAGCATCGCACTCATTTGTCACCGAAGAATTTGCATTCACCAGTAAGATCCACCCAATCAACTTGAAGCATGTCATGATAGTTAAATTCCCGGTTCAACTACAAAAGCTAGAAAAATTTGCAAAGCTGTGCCTATCAGAATACATGGGATAGATTTTTATGCCAATTTAATAGTACTTGGAACCAAGGATTGGAAGTAGTACTAGGAATGGATTGGGTGTCAAAGCATAAAGGACTGATAGACTGTGCTAAGAAAGCCATCACCATGACCACTAGCTCTGGAGTAACAGTAGAGCATGTATCTGAAACCTTACCTTGTCAATTCAAGTGCAACAAGAGTCTAGCCCTACCCACCATCGACCAAGTCAGAGTAGTCGGTGAATACCCCGACGTATTCCTAGATGAATTGCCCGGTATGCCCCCGAATAGGGATATTGAATTCATTATCGAACTAATCCCCAGAACCGGACCAATAGCCCAGAGACCCTATAGCATGAACCCCTCAGAGCTAAGTAGAATTGAAGAAGCAGTTGGATGCTATGTTAGCAACAAGCTTGATTCAACCAAGCGCATCATCATGGAGATCACAAGTGTTATTCGTCGATAAGAAAGATGGAGGCAACCGTTTGTGCACCGATTACAGAAAGCTGAATGATGTCACCATCAAAACAAGTACCCACTGCCAAAGATAGAGGATCTATTTGATCAGTTGACTAGTGCCCAAGTGTTCTCAAAGATTGATCTTAGGACTGGTTATCACCAACTTAAGATTCGTGCAACGGATATTCCAAAGACCGCCTTTACTAGTCGTTATGGATTATACGAGTATACGGTCATGTCTTTTGGGTTAACCAATGCTCCTGCTTATTTCATGAATCTCATGAATAAGATCTTTATGAATTTCCTAGATAAGTTTTTCGTTGTGTTTATCAACGATATCCTTATCTACTCCAAGTCAGAAGAAGAGCATGAGCAACATCTGAGAATCATCCTAGAAACCCTGAGAGAGCATCGGTTATATGCCAAGTTCAGGAAATGTGAGTTTTGGCTAAAAGAAGTAGGATTCCTAGGACATATTGTGTCTGCCGGAGGAGTCTCTGTTGATCCCACCAAGATGAGAGATGTCGAAGCATGGGAAGCCCCAACCACTCAAACCCAAGTCCGTGCATTTCTCGGATTGGCGGGATATTACCGCAAGTTCATCGAAGGATTCTCGAGCATCGCTAGACCAATGACCCATTTGTTTAAGAAGGACAAGAAGTTTGAATGGACCGACAAATGTTAAGCCAGTTTCCAAAGAACTCAAGAAGAGATTGATTTCATCCCCAATATTGATCATGCCAGATATCAAGAAGCCATTTGATGTATATTGTGATGCATCCAAGATTGGTCTCGGATGTGTATTGATGCAAGAAGGCAAAGTTATCGCATATCTGTCTGGACAACTAAAGCAACATGAGCAGAACTATCCGACCCATGACCTTGAGTTAGTAGCCGTAGTTTTGGCATTGAAGACATGGTGTCATTACCTTATGGGTAATCGCTGTGAGATTTACTCAGATCACAAGAGCTTGAAGTATATTTTCACTCAGAACGAGATGAATATGAGGAAAAGGAGATGGATAGAGTTAATCAAGGATTATGAGCTTGACATTCACTATCACACCGACAATGCCAATGTGGTAGCGGATGCTCTTAGCAGATTGCCATGTAAGCTAAACACCATGATCAAGGAGAAGCAACCAAGTTTGTATGAGGAGTTGGAGCAGTTTAGAACTGAGCTAGTTAGCAAAGGATTTCTAGCTAGCATTGAACTTCAACCCACTTTGATTAGCCAAATCAAGGAAGCCCAGAAGGGAAATGAAAGTATTGACGGAATCAAACGTTGTATTGGTACAGGAAAGGTACCTGGATTCACCAAAGACGAAGAAGGAGTTTTGTGGTACAAGGGTCGTATCTGTGTGCCAGCAGATTCGGAGCTGAAGCAAGTTATCATGCAGGAAGCTCGTGATACTCTTTATTCTATCCACCCCGGAGGAACAAAGATGTATCAAGATTTGAAAGAGCAATTTTGGTGGCACAAGATGAAGAGAGAAATCGGAAGCTACATCGCATAGTGTGACATCTATCAAAGAGTCAAAGCAGAGCATCAGAGACCCGTAGGACTATTGCAACCATTGCAGATTCTAGAATGGAAATGGAATTCCGTCGGAATGGACTTTACCACCGGTTTGCCTACTTCTAGTAGGGGAAATGACTCAATCTGGGTCATCATTGATAGACTGTCCAAGGGAGCTCACTTTATACCTGTGAAGACTACCTATCAGAGTTTGAAGCTAGCAGCGTTGTACATTGCTAGAATTGTTAGTCTGCATGGAACCCCCAAGTCCATAGTATCAGATCGAGGAACCCAATTTACCTCGAGATTGTGGCAGAAAGGATTAGGAACCAAGTTGAATTTCAGCACCGCTTATCACCCGCAAACTGATGGACAGACTGAAAGAGTTAACCAAATCTTAGAAGATATGTTGAGAGCTTGTGTTTTGGAGTATCGATCAAAATGGGAAGATTGTCTGCCTTTCGCAGAATTATCATATAACAAGAACTATCAAGCCAGTTTGCAAATGGCACCACTTGAGTTCCTATACGAAAGAAAGTGCCGTACCCCTTTGAATTGGTCGCAAATAGGAGAGCCAGATTTTTGGACCTGACATTCTTCGGGAATCCGAAGAGAAGGTTCACAAAGTCCATGAGTACCTCAAGACCACCCAATCCAGACAGAAGAGTTATGCTGACAAGAGAAGGAGAGACCTGACTTTCAAGATCAGAGATTTTGTATATCTCAAGGTTTCGCCATTGAAGGGAACGCAATGTTTTAGGCTGAAAGGAAAGTTAGCCCCAGATATATAGGACCCTTCAAGATTCTGAATCGCTGAGGAGAAGTCTCTTACCAACTAGAACTGCTAGAAGAGATGTCATCCATCCACAATGTATTCCATATCTCGTTACTTCGCAAATGCCTAGAAGTGCCGTAGTAGACCGAAGTGTTCAAAAACATCGATCACCGAGCTGTTGATATCAACAAGGACCTGACGTATCGTGAAGTACCCATCCGTATCTTGGAGGAAGCTTACAGAACCACTAGGACTAGGAGTATCAAATTTCTCAAGATTCAATGGAGCAACCATACCGAAGAATAAGCCACTTGGGAGCGAGAATATAATATTAGGACAGAGTTCCTAGATTTCTTTAGTTCCTAGTTTTCTTTCGTAAATCTCGGGACGAGATTTTGTTTAAGGGGGAACGTTTGTAACATCCCAAAACTTAAACCAAAGTGAATCAAGATCAAACCTACTCAATTTAGGGTTAACAAAAACTTTTCCATTTAAAATTATTAAGCATTCATATGTGTTTGCATTTAAATAAGGAGTTGTTTTGAATTGCGATGTTTGAGTGATCCTTTGGTTGTAAAATGATTCTAAGGTGAATTAAACATCATCTAGATCATTCCCAAACAAATCACAAGGAAAAAGAAATCAAAAAGAATAAAATAAACAACTGGTCACATTTTCCATTTTAATCACCTAGCATACTTTGGCTATTCCTAGTACTCAAATCTTAACAGAAACAATTGTGGATCTTTGCACCCCTTGCTAGTACAAGTAGTGATGTACCAAGGACCACTTTGTTTCACCCCAAAATCTTTCAAACACTAAATTTAAATGAAATTCGAAAATTGAATCTAGTGTATGTATCAAGATCAAATTAATTCAGAAACCACTCAAATGAACTCCATTTCCAAAACCCAAGCAAACCTAGATGCTTAAGAATAAGTTACACCACTCCACCAAAAATCTTTCAAAAATTCAAAAGTTTTATTCATGTGGCCATTTGATCAAACACTTGGCAGGCATGAATCACACTCTAGTTCTAGCTCACCGTTTCTACAGGATTTTGCCACCCATTTGACCTCAACTTACTCCCTCTATCCCTCCTAGCTCTAACCAGACCATAATCACCCCACCCCCTTGTCCCTAGAAGCAGGGCACCGCCACCCTGAGGCCATGCTCGCTGGCCAAATGTGCACAAGGCGCAGGAGACCGCTAGCCCCTCTCCGCCGCTCCAGGATGTTAGGCTCCACCACACCGCCGACCACGGTCCACCCCACGGCCGCAGATAGTCCCTAGACCAGTCCCCAGCCTCGCCGCCCTTTCTCTCTATGAGCAAGCCAGAGCGCGCCAAAACGCGATTGCCTCCAGCACGCAGCAGACTGTGCCTTGACACCATATCGTGCAAGCCGCTCCTCCTCGACCCTAGAAACCCACCAAACACGACCATGCACCACCGCGAGACCCATAGTCGCCATGATCGCCATTGAGCACCGCCTCTATCCCAGAGCGCGTGAAGACCCCGATAGTTAGGCACCGCCCCTAGCTACGCCATTACGCCATAGCTGACCGCCAGTAGACCGCCCACCATCCGCCTACCTCGCCACGCCAGTAGCCCTCCTCTTTCGCCGTCACCGACGAGGCGTGCCCATGCCTCTCCATCTCACCGTCGAGCCTATATAAGCAGGCCTCCCCAGCACCATCTCTTCACACCATTCCACTCCCCTCTCTCCACTGACCATTTCCCCTCTGTCGCCGGAGCCGCTCGAGCCGCCATTCGGTAGAATTGCACCGGAGGAGTCTGTTGCAGAGGAGGAGACGCTATCGTCCATCTTAGCCCCTACCGCGACTTCACTTGAGCCCGTCGACGTCCACCAGTTCGATCGCCCTCCTCGCCGCACTAGCTAGAGCCCTGGTACGTCCCTAATAGACCCCCGCCTGCCGCCTAGGGTTCGGCCTTGTCGGCGACAAGTGCGTCGTCGACGATGACTGTGGACTGTTGATCTCTATTCTAATCGTAGCGCCCAGATCGTCCCATATCGTTTCGGGTTTTATGTGCCGCTGACAAGCAGGACAAACCTGTCATCGCACGACGTCCTCTGACTTGCACTGCTTGTCATGAAAATGATAATCATGAGCATTCACAACTATTGAAAAAAACAAGCTGCTTCAGAATATGGCCTACCATGTATGAACTTTCTTAGGCCTCGGGCCGAACGACAAGGCTAAATGGCTAATTGGACATCATACTTTATAGGAGTTTCCTATATTTGGAGATGGGTGCATCGTGGCGTGGTAAATAATAATCCTAAAAAATGGGAGTTTCCGAATTTTAGGAACAAAAATACCATTTTGAATATTCAAAGTGAATAGAATTTTTACTTAAAATTAAAGCAAGCATGAAGAATATGTCTCCCAATACCACAAAACAAGTTCCTAAGTTTTGACCGTGTTTCAATTACGATTACTAATTTTTATGAGTTCTCAAGTTTCCACGCTAGTTTCGCCTCTTTAAACATATTTAAGCCAATTTGTCAATGTTAGGTAAAAAATTTACCTAAAATTAAGTGGTATATTTCTCTCATAGATCAACAATATCTTTTGAAGGTACCAAATAGACATTCAATATATCAAATTTCACCGAGTTTTTTTAAAAGATTCAACTTCTTTCGAGTAATTTGCATGTAGAAAAGTTTGCCTTGATTTGAAAACAGTCAAATAAAAATATAATACTAATAATAAAAGAATTTTCACGACGTCTTCCTACATGTATTACTTTCCATGAAGAAATAAAAATGACTCTGGAAGACTTTTTGAAAATAAAAATGACTTTATAAAAAAAAAGAGCGAAAAAATACTATGAGAGCACAGAGGAGGTAATGCAAGAGAGCATGGAAGAGGAAAAGTTGAAGGCGGTGTGATATCAGAGAAAAGCTGATGAGTTCTTGACACAAGGTATAGGGTACAATGAGTACTAGTACTGCTAGTACGCAGTAGAAGGAAATTTATATGCATGCAAAATAAATTGTGTTTCCTCTCTCCTTTGTTACCTCATCAGCCATCAGCATCCACACCCCGGCCGAGTCATCTCTAGCTCGTCCACAACAAGGCGCTGCACACGTGTGTCGACCTGCCTTGTGTCAGTGGATTCGTGTCTATGTCAGGCGTGTTCGACAGCCGTGTGTGAAAAAAGCACACCATCAGTCTAAAAGTGCACATTTTTTGAGGGAAAAACACGTAAAAGGAGGGCACCTTATTCCTTGGGATGGATGTAGTACATAGTTAGAGGTTGTCCACAAGCCAAAAAAGCTTAAGGGTGAACAAGCTTATCCACTATTTTTTCCCCAAGGATGTCTACATGCAAAAAGTGCACCTTAAGGACTTTCACATACATATACAAGCTAACCACAAGCTTGTGGACTACCATAAAAAATATATAAATACTACTCCTACTTTTAGAGATGCCCTACCTACTATTGGCCATAAGATTCACTATTTGACTACTTTTCTATCATGTGAAGCTTATCTTAAGGTATGCTTGTGCAACATACGTAATGGAGTACTCCCTTTGCCATAAGACTACTAAGTGGGTCCCAACTTGTGGTGTGGTTTGGCATGCATAGGTTTCCACAAGCAATAAAATATTAATATCTAGTACTCATAGAAATATTACTAATTTCAGTCACAAGAACGTGAATTGTTAGCTCTTACACGTAGGTCCCAAAGTTTGGTGCCTAGTCAATCTCATACTGCTTGCAAGGCGAGCACAGTCTCCTCCACCCAAAATGTTGTCTTGTCGCTACCTCTCGTGAGAGCAAAGGGTCCTGGATGAAGGAGAATCATCCTCCCTATCTCCTCTTCAATGCGGCATTACCTGTGTTGCTCCACTCAATGGCACATGTTTAGGAGGCAGCATCGCAGCAGTCACCTCTTCCTTCCCATGTAGCTTCCCCACAATGGAATACTATAGTGAGGCGCAGCGGTGCATAGAAAGTTAGGAGCTGTGGTGGTCCAGCTCAAGTTTCCTTTAGCTTGCCTTGTGGTTCCACCCAAAAATGAGCTCTGGATGTTTTCCTTCCTATATTTGAGCAAATTCAGTAGAACCAACTGTTGGGTCCGCAGCATAGAAAACAAAAAAATTCCTTTGATGAGAACTATACGCCAAGATCTATGTACTAGATACAGAGCAACGAGTGGACATACATCCATGGAGAACTTACCCTCGAAGACAACGAGTTTTGTTAACGAGTAGGAACTCGTGGTTGATGTAGTCGTACGCTTGCCGATCTCAAGATCGTGTGAAAGTCCGAGCGCTGCAAATCAGCAGCGCATCCGTCCTCACACACACGTCCAAGCCACCAGACAACCTCCACCTCCTAGCTCAAGCAAATCAGCGGAAGCAGCAACTCCTTCTAGACGCAAGGCCACCGGAAACATGTATCTCGCTAATCCAAGATCATGGGGGAATATCTAGAGGGGGAGGGGGGCTTTATATAGGAGGTAGGGAGACCCCTCCCCTCCCATAGCCGGCGCATGACGTGCGGGGCGGGGGGGGGGGACTCCTCCCCTCCTTCATTCATGCGGTGAACCTCCACTAACATAAACATGACCTACACCCAAAATCCCACTCACATGTATTTAATTTACACGAAATTAAATGCAACTGTCAATTTAATAAAACTTTTTTATTTATTTTATTCAGAATTTTGTTATTACTTTAATTAACAAACATTCACATAAAACCCCTTGCAACATTTTAATATCACATGCATAACCACTTTCTGCAATTTCACTCGAAACAATTCCGGTTTCTATCGAAACAATTCATGTTTCTATGGAAACATTTCCTGCGCTTTGCAAACCTTTTGTCTGGAACATATGTGCACCTAAATTGTGTCCGGCAACCCTTAAGTGTGTCACCCTACGGTTCGCGAATAATGCAGACATGATTGAGCCTCCTCTTAGATCAATAATCAGAAGCAGGACCTAGAGATCCATACTGACTCCTTCGCATTCAATGATGACTTTTGTGATCGTGAAAACCTTTAACGTTAGTAATTTGATCCCTTTTTCTCATGATATAATACATGTCCGAGATTCGATCATCGGTATCCAAATACCTAGTTTGATCTTGTTACTGACATGCACTCTTTTGTCGTTCCCGTGATATAACATTCTAGTGATCACATCACTTGCTTGCAAGCTATCTTAATGTGATATCAACGAGAGGGCCCAGAGTATATCTATCCGTCATCGGGATTGAAAAATTCCACTCTTGATCCATGAGCCTCAGCATAACACCTTCATAGCACTGAACCCACCTTTATAGTCACCCTGTTGCGGTATGACATTTGATGTTATCAAGATACTCTTCTGGTGTTAGCAATTAACATGATCTCATGGTCTAAGGATAAAGATTACTTCGTATGATGTTATAGCAATATAAACATAATGACTTGATCGTACTGCTATACTTCGGATGAATGTTCATCACATCATTTCACAAATGCTGTGACCTTGTTATTAACAACATCTAATGTCCATGATCAGGAAACCTTGATCATCTTGTTAATCAACAAGCTAGTCTATAAGGGAGGCATAACTAGGAACCCTTTTTGTTTATAAAACACACATGTATTGTCGTTTCATATCAATACAATTATAGCATGAAAAATAAACATCTATCATATACAAGGAATTTATAATAACAACTTTATTATTGCCTCTTAGGGCATATTTCCTTCACCAACATGCCGGCTATTAAGTTAATTGTTTGTATGGTTGCTATATTAATATAGCTGGGCATATGACTGTTTAGAGGAGTTAATTGTTTGTCATGTACTACAAGTACTACTAATATATCCATCTTACAGTAGCTAACTATAAAAGATACAATTTATTATGACATGACCCATCGCACATAGTCACAGAGTGTCTCTAGGAGCACTTGGTACATCTAGCTCTTGCATGATGAGAGTCCACTCCTCTTATCTCTCTTCTACTCTATCCTCGATGGGAGCATTGGGAGGGAGAGCGGTTTGGCAGGAAAAGTACCGCGTGCTCTGCTTACCGGGTCCCACGAGCTGATTCTAAACGGTGGAGCTACTCCGAACTTGGTTTTGTTGACTCGACTTCACCTTTTTCCTTAGCTCAATCTACACGGTGTACATTCCCTAAGCAAAAATACATTAGTAGTACCATTTTATTACTTATACCCTGCTAACTAGGCCTATACCATTTAGCTATAACTAAGCAAAAGTAAGACTTGAGTTGCAAAGTTCACTCCAACATTTGCCCCATTTTGTGGGTCCCATTTAACAGGAAAATTGTAGTTTGTAGATTGTTTTTATATTCAAGTCATACAGTTTCATGTATGTCATGTGGATCCACCTTAGCTACCTCTGTCTAGTAGTACAGTACTTCGTACTAGACAGATAGCTAGCACCACCCTTCCACCGTACTAGAATCAGGTTTAAGGCACACACTTCACACACCCGTAGAGCAATTCCAATAGTATAACTAGCAGCCGCTAGTATAATAATTACCGACGGATTACTATGTTATGTTTAAATGGTCCACCATAAATACTCACAAATTGCCTAGGACCAATATGTCCTACCATGTAGGAACATACCTTGGTTGCCACGATAAATGATAAACATGAGGTCATGGCCAAACAGCCAAGGTCATGGCCATGTTTACATCGTACTTTATGATAAGGTCCCCATATTCGGTAGATGGCCGCATCTTGCCATGGTAAACAATGCTTATTTTGCAACTTTTATGACTAGAAAAATAATTTACAATTTTCCAAGTAATTATGTTTTGTAAGCAAGTACACGCGGAATAAGGCCCATATGAAAATCCCATTTTTCACACATAGTGCACACAATTTTCTGGGAATTTCTCATGTTACATGAATTTGCGAGCTAGCGAATTTTTCTGTTTGCACACATAGTGCACACAACTTTATAAGCATTTCTCATGTCACATGACTAATTTTTCCACTTTTAACTCCCTGTGTTGATTTTCCAACTAAGAGGTTTAAAAGATTCAACTTGGAAAGAATTTATATGCAGTGCGACAAATATTGGTGAGTTCTGGAAATAAAAGAAAATTAAAAAGGTACTAATACTTAAGCACGACTTCCTGGTGCATGTACCTCTTTTGCATGTAAAATGACAAGCATTGGATTGGATAACTTATGAGAATATTTCTTCGCAATATGGCATACCACGTACGAACATGCTTGGGTTTCAAAACAAATGACCATATTTATGTGATAGTATGCCCGTATCTAGTAGAGGCGTATCCGGCCATGGTAATGAATGTTTACATATTTCTAGATTATTCAGCACGTACACGACGAATAATTAAGGATCATATAGACACTCTTCCATTTTTTCACACAAAGTGGATCATGTTTTATGGAAAATTCTCAAATTACATGAACTTTTTAATTTTCTAGCTAATTTCGACCACTTAAACTACTTGATTTTGATTTATCAAAATCAGATTGAATTTTAACTATGACTGCATGGTAGGTTGCTAGATCTATAAATTTTTTGTAAAATCACTTTAAGATGTACTCGAGTAGTCAATATATAATAAACAACTAAAGGTTTGAAACAATCAAATTCTTCCAAAGAATTTCACAACGACTGACCAATTTGAACAAGTTTAGATTTTTTCAAGGAAAGAAATAATGTAAATGTGTGATTGGTGTTCTCTTGATTGTACTAGTTGGTATGCAAAATGATAATTAAGAGTTTTTATTACTTTCGAAAAACTTGCTTCGCAATATGAATGGCCTACCATGCATGTGGGGAACATGCTTAGCTTTCAAGCCAAATGACAAGGGTCATGACTATATCAACACTGTAGTATATCAATAGTGTGCCCATATTTTATAGATGAGCGCAGCGGAACCAGGTCCTCTAACTTGTACAAGGAAACTTAGAAAAGCTACAGTACCCTAACTTTACTTCTTCCAAATCATAAGATTAAGACCAAACTGACTTAAATTAACTTATATAATCTAATTTTATGTTATCGCATTTAGAGTAACTACCCATAAAAAATTTATGGCATGATAAAATTTAGTTTAATTTTTTATATATACAGTAATTACTTATAATAATTAATTGCAGTGCATAATTGGGAACTTATATGCTACAGTGTCTTAACTTTCCTTCTTTATTTTCCATGACTTGTCTCTTGAATTTTAGAGGAGCTGGTTCCCATCTTGGCATGGGAAAAGATGTTTACGACCATAGTTCCTAACTTCAACAAACAAATTATTTTATGTGCTAATACCCCATTATTCGCACACAACAGACCATTGGATCTTCCTAGTCCCCTCACAAACTACACATAATAAGGCGTCTACATGCACCCGTTTCACAAAATCTAGAACATCTTATATTTTGGAACAGAGGGAGTACTAAGCAACGACAGTAACTGTCTTATCTTATCTAGTTCATCAGAAATTTTATGTCATTGAACTTGTTTGTTTTGCATCCCCTCTACAAGTTATGCCATTATAGTTTCTATCTTGTTAAAAGTAAGCTCCAACATAACTCCGACATGGCAAGTTTTCAGGCACTGAACATGGTTATCCGGATGCCCTGCTCTACAAATTCAAGTTTCTCAATTTTAATTTTTGTAGCAGCAGTATCAACCTTATATTATGTAGTTCATGGCATTTTAGTCACTTCGCATATGTGTTTGCATTCCCTGACCTATAAGTTCACATGGTATGCCATTATAATATCAATATTATTCGTGCTAATGTTAGTACAGTACCTGCATGCTTTGTAGATCATGGAAAATTTTATGGCACTTTACATATTTGTTTGCAACCCTATTTCACAAGTTAAACCATTGAAATTTCTCCCTTGTTCGTGCTAAGGAGCGACTATAAACGCATTCTATTTCTTCGCTAATGGAAAATTTTATGTCATTAACATGTTGCTTTATATTCCGGAATTCCTTGCTCTACGTGTTTGATAATAGTATAATTTCTATCTAGTTCTTTGTAAACAACAATAGACACTATCTGATATTATTTCCTCTCTTAGGGAACACAGGGAATCATAGAATGAGTTACCCCTACAATCTTGTAAGTACTTGTTTTTTCCATTGCTGAATGCAAACATGTATGTTAATGAGTGGCCTGAACCTATATGCACATGAGCAATAATAAAGTAGATACATCGTCTATCAAAGTACTGGATGTGGTGGATGTCTTCAATGAACAAACCGACAATAGGATGTCCTCCAATGGTACTGCACAAATAGAAAGATTAAGTTTCTTGTTTTTATTGAGATGTGCTTAGTGGCAGATACTTGTTTGTACGAGGCACCACTTGAGTCGGATAATGATTAGACCAAGATTACCTTTAACAAGACTGCAAAAAGATCAACTATAAATCCCTCGATTTATAATTCAATGCAATCATTCGGTCATTGCGATGATCTACTTTTACTATACTTGAGTCATGTTCATATCAGCGCGACCTACGAACCGGATCGATTGGCCTCCAGTGGCACTTCCTCCTGTACCCAGATGACGCCAACATTGATAGGGCCGCTACTCCACGAATTCACCACTGTGAATTCTTGTGAACCGGGCCCACTTGTGCTATAATTATGGGCCATACAACCTCGAGGAAATAAATTGACCGAGATCACAACCAATGTGGCAGAGCGATTCAACAGAACTGATGTGTGGCATGTTCCAGGGCCTTGTTCGGCAAGCTGGCCCTTCCTAGCTGATGCAGTGGTGCGACTCGAAAGGTCTGGTAGTGGCGGCTCGATGCAATTAAGTGCTAGTTGTAGTAGCGTGGGAGAGTTGGAGTTCATACGTCATTATTTAGGCAAGAAATAAACCAGCCGTTTCTACAAGCCGTTAATGAAGGAGCGGCAGGTGGAGGTTAGTAGCAATTTCTGTTTTGAAGTCAGGTAAATATATGATCTGTACTGTCGTCCCTTTTCGTCCTCCTTTCTCCAGCAAAATTGCCTGTCTAGGACGAACTTTGTTGTAGATTAATTTTACCTTACCACCGTAACACCTTCTTCTCTTAAAACTTATATTTAATCTGGACTCCTAATTTTGTTATCCGCTCTTAAATTTGTTTGCAGATACTACCACCCAAGTGGTCTTTAGCATTTCTGGTATTCTGGTTCAAAGCATCCGTAGAGGCCGGTTCTTGCTTTTTGGTTGTTCGGGAATTCTTCCATTGAGGATTTCGAGTGGCTATTGGCCAGGTTTGTTTATGTGGACTTCCATATTTTCTACTATATCTAACTATGTGTGCCTATGATTGCTGGGCTTTTGTGTTTACACGCCAATTTATTTTTACATATTCTAAGACAAAAACATAGATTAATTTTGAAACAATTTTTTTAGATGAAAAGCATAGGTTAATTCATGTTGAAACTAAAGCAAGACTGAGGGCAGTTTAATCACCATATGTATTAGCTCTGAATTTTGAAACAGTTTACATCACTATTTATCTTGGCTGATGCTAAATATCTCCTTTGATGAAATAGTTCATTTTATTAAAATAAATATTTTAAGGTCGGTCTTGATATGTTTTCCTTCTTGTAATGTGAAGGAGATAAAATTAATAGAACATATGATTTAGGTGAGTGCATCATGTTTACCCTTTTTGTGTCCTCACTTGAATTATTTGACGTAGTTTATCTTAACTTGAATACAAATATATTTTGCATAATAAGTATAAATAAATTGTGTAAATGGATGGGCGCGCCAATACGCGATATTATGGTCTAGTATCTATCTATATATAAATTAACTAGATCATGATTCGGTGGTGGTGATTTAAGTATATCCACTTTAATGCTATATTTTTCTAGTATGTAACATTGTCTAATGTTGGCACCACATGAGTTGGTCAATGATTGGAACAAGATGACCTTTAATACGACTGCACAAAGATCAAATGTAAATCTCTTGATTGATAATTCAGTTTGCTCACTCAATCATGGCGATGATCTATTATTTGCTATATTTGACTCATGATCATATCTATCTATCTATCTATCTATCTATCTATATAAGCGTTAACTAGACCATGATTAGGTGGTGGTGATTTAAGTATATCAACTTTTATGCTAATTTATAGTCTATTATAATACTTGAACCTTTATTAAAGATCTTATATGCACTTTGGAGGTAGTAACATAGCCTAGTGTGATATGTATGAGACTAGTCTAAGTTACTCCCCAGCATGACCATGGTCTTGGTAGGGAGTAACCTAGACTAGTAAAAATACATATAATACTAGTCCAAGTTACTATACCAAAATTGTGGGTGCTATCATAGATGAATCACATGTATGATACTATAATAGTAGCTAGACTACACATAGTGAGTGTGCCATAGCTAGTATCATATAATGTATGTTGTCAGCATGGCTACATGAACTCCCAAAATGATTAGCCTAGTAAAAGAAAATAGCTTGTATAGAGTGTACTTTTAGATTGAGAGAACTAATAATGTCCTCCCTAGATATAAAAAGCATAATCACACTTTTATGTTAATTAGTTACTATATATATTTATGATGACTGCAAGTGCATAGATCAATTATAGCTAGTTTCGAAACAAGAGTATCAAACCCATAGAGAGCTATTTTGTTGAGGTATTTATGACCCTCGTCAGTATCTACCAAAGGATACTTATAAGCTGCCTTTGATTTTAGGTGAACGGGTGTTTGAATGGTTTTTGGTTTTAGTGCAAGAAAGTAACTAAAACAAATAAAAACAAAACAAGTAAAAAGTGTGTTCTTGGAATGGTGGTTGAACTCGATGGGACTAAGATGTTATCGGAGGTGTAGGATACACCTCTAGCATGTTGTAATTCATCATGATCAGGATAACCTATTTCTTGTGTCATGATATGTGTGTTGAGAGTTCCGCAAAAAAGATATTCACTAAGGCTCATATGCAGTCACTTTGTTGAGCCAAGAATGAGGTGAACTCTAAATAACCACTCTGATGTCTCGAAGCAATCACCATGCAGACCATCGCAATTAAGGGTTTCCCTGTGGATATGGTGATTAGCTTAGTGAATCTCCCTTTGTTCCCCATTTGACCGCGTTGGGTGATAGCAGTGCTTATAGTCATAGTAGCAACTGGCACAAACATCCAAGAACATTCAAAGGGTTTCACCCTCTTACTTTAGATCCGAAGGTAAATGATATGTGCCTGACTACACATACCATCTAAAGGGAGAGATCAAATACACATCATAGATCAATGGATTATAACATCCCAATTCCAGCAACCCTTATTAGTTGTCCAGAGTGCAAAAATCAGGGGGAACAAAAACTTTTTTCTTGTTTAACAATGCACTTCTTGCTTGTTGTTGGTTTGTGATTATGCATTTGAATGTATAGCTTATGATATACTCCTTACCTCACCATTAGTTGACAAAAGCTATTTAACAAAACTGTCTTGGCTCACTTTACATATTCTCAAATAATCTGGCATTTCAAAACCTGACCCAAGATTCCTTCGCAAATCAAACTATTTTAGTAACCTATATTGACAAAACTATGGAGATCTATGATATATAATCTCCTTATGTTCTCAAGACAGAACCTTCAACTACTCTTACCCCTAGGTTTTCCAAAACCTTTTATAAAATCTCTTACTTCTATTCCTAGTAGAAGTACCAAGGACCCTGACCTTCTTCAAAACTCAAACATTTCAAACTACCCATCCTTATCTCAAGCTAGGCTTGATGATAACCTTAGTAGAAGATTGGTATGCTTATTTAGATGAATTGCCTTGATCTGCTATTGACTTGTTTTCTTAGGAAGTTGTAGGATTTTCCCTAGGAGCTCATCCTCCAGGATCAAGATACATTCAGATTACTAGCCCTAAGAATATCACTCACGCCTGATCTGATATCTAGTCACTAAAGTGAAAATCTAATCCCCTTAATCAAATCAATCCAGAGTTAATATTTTCTCATAGTTTCCAAGTCAATGAAGACCAATATTTAGCAAGGATCCCTCCCACTCAATCTACACTTCCACATCATCCATTTGATGATAATTCAGAACCTTGCAACCAATCAAAAACATTAACTCTTGTATTCTAGTGAAAATCCCCAAATCTGCCAAATTTGGCTATGTTTGGAAAAAGGTTATCAATATCACATCTTTGAGTCCCCCTCATTTCCAACCCATGTGCATTTCTGCAATGAACTTGAACCATGTTGTAGACCATCATAAGGACTAACAAGGACCACTCCTTCCCTTCGCTAAATTATCCTCCAACAAACTAGTTCTTGATGGTTTTGCAGGCAAGAAAATAACCTTTTCTGCAAATCTTATCAACTAGCCTACTTTGGCAGAAGCTCACATCTCCATACTATCGTATTTGGACCAAATATTTGCATGAATGTGTTCCACTCATGAACTTATATCAATCCCAACTTCACTTTTTTAAATTGGATTCCTTGTGCCTCTAAAACCCACATGGTTTTGAAGGCTATTTGATAATCTGTTCTGGCACCCTTATTCTTTTCAAAGTTTGGCATCAATCCTTGGATAGCTCAAGCATGATGAACCTAAAACCTCTATACCATGGTGATCTAAATCACTTGGTATATCCATACATATATCCCATGACCCAAGGGGATCTTTGAGATCCTAAATCCAACAAGGTTTTGAAGGTATAAAATTAACATTGCGCAAGATCCTTTATTCCTTGTATTCCAAAATCAAGTTTTATCATCAAAACCCAAGGTTGAAAATGATGGATACATATGGTGGCAATCATCTACCATGCAGATATAAATTTATCCAATGAGTTACATAATTGTTTTGGGCCAAAAACAATTTAATTCTTTTATTAAACAAAAACTCCAAAACATCTTCTACAAAGGAACGTTTGTATTTATCCAAAACACTTATCCATATTTAGGAACAATTGAGGCCTACTTATCCTACCCTATCTCCCCACCTCAGAAATAAATATTTTTGAAGAGTTTTAATATTTCTTTTTGCCTATTTTCTTAATTATTATAAATGAGAAAATAATTGTTTTACATGCTTTTCTGCCACAATAAATTCTGAGAAAAAACCAAAAACATGCTTTTCTCCAATGTTTGAATTGATGTTTTGGACCATCTCAAACCAAAAACACCCCTTCTACAATTCAAAAATCTCAAATGAAACCCATAAGTCAGTTTTAGCACTATTTGAATAAAGGGATTTCTATTTTCGTGCCCCTGGTTCGTTAGTTATACTCAATTTTTCCCAGACGCTTATGTCTTCCTCACTTTTATCCTCCCTCTATTTTAAAACCCTCGTAGGTGCCTGGACAGATGGATGTCGTCAGGTCAAAGGCTTGACCATTACATGCTGACTAGTGGGACCGCGTTGGGTTGGTCCTACCGTGGCCGTTACGTGTTGATGGGTGGGCCTAGGATACACGTCGGGCCAGCCATCCATCTCTCACTGACTTATGGGATGCATTTTTCCTGATTATGTGGCCCATGTAGCCAATGACAAATAAGGCCGTTCTCTGGGGTCGCCAAAGCTAATGCACGATGGGGCCGCCATGTGGGGCCATTCTGTGGGTCCGTCGAAGCCAATGATCGACGGAGCCATCATGTGGGGCTAGAGGGGGGATTTGAATATTTGTCACATTTTACTTTGCAACTTTCATATTTGCCATTTTGTGTGTCACTAACATGTGGTGGTCATGTGGAAAATTTGCAAATTTCAAAGAAAAAGTTTGGCAGATATGCAAAATTGGAAAATATGCAAAAATACCGGAGCAGCTACTCCCCCAAACATTGATAGGTGAGGTCGTGTATGACACATGATGTCGGCTCTCTCTCTCATCCGCTCCTAGCCCCCAGCCCCGAGCAGATCCTATCCCACCGGCGGACAGAGCATCCATCATCGGCGCGTCGCCAAATCCGTCCTACGGCAGCGTCGGATGGACTGTCGCGTCGCACCTCAACCACGGCTCTAGCACCTGTTTCGTTTGCACGCATTGTACGTTGACGCAGTACCGGCCGTAGGCAGGTGCGCTGCCCACGATGACTAGGATTTTGTTCTGCTGCCATAGCTCAACGAATAGTCGTAGCAATTGCTAGTAGTGCTTGGTAAGACCTTTGCTCTTGCTCTGCCCAACCTAATCGATTCGGTTCCCATAATTTTCTCAATATTGCAGGTGCAAATTAGTCCTCAATGTCTGGTCGTAGAGGGTACACCGGCAAAGGTGGGGACTCAATCATGTTCTGGCCATATTCTCCTTCTTCTACCATGTCGGAAGTGTAGGTAGCTCCTTCTCTTTGTACTATCATTGAATTTGAAGTGCTGCCATGGCCTGTCGGACTGATTTCAATTGTGTTTGTTTTGGGATTGTTACGGTGTGCTATGCACGCAGATGATCCATGGTCTACCTAGAGGATGGATTTGGAGTAGATGGTTGCCAATTTAGGTGATAAATTGGCCCATAAAAACCTATTGATATTTGAGCTGAAGCGTACTATCGAGGAAGAAAAGGATAATTCAGAGCTTATTCGCAAAGAGAAGTTGACCCTTAAGGATGATCTTACCATATCTGATCAAGTGGTAGAAAATCTAAAACATGAACTTCAAGTGAAGGGGGAGGAGAATAGTAGATTCATGTGGGTAGTTTTAGTACTTGTCATCCCCGTCTTAGCAGTTACAGTATGCGGTTGTGGTGAAGGGTGGCACGTGTAATGATTAGTTGAATAGATAGCTAATTTAGAGAATAGAATTGTTATTCAATGGATGGTTGTGAGTTCCTGCTAATTTAGTCACTTTGCGGTCCCAAAGTTGTCGAGAGAATGCATTGCGGGGCCCGAGTTGCTTGCCATTGGATCTAGCTGCCCATAGTTGGCATGCCAAATTCCTAGAGGGTCAAGTTGGGGCCCTATCAGTTTCGACCGTTTTGTCGCTGCCATCGTGGCTACTATGTATAGTTGCAGTGTTGGCGGCAACATCCATTCCCCATTCTTCTTAAAGCCATATTCTTCTTCTCCAGGGAGCGATATGTGGTCGCAGCCAGGGCGTGGAGCTAGGATGCCAATTGCTTGGCCTCACGGTTCAAGAGTACAGATCAATTTTGATTCAAATCATACATATTTATATCAAATTTATACAAGCCCACTGGAGATTGTCAAAGAAATTCTACTCCCTCTGATCCAAATTAGTAGACTCAAAATCATCAAGATATGGATGAATCTAGTACTAATTCGTGTTTAGATACAATCGAATCTAGACAAATCTAAATCAATTAATTTGGGTCGGAGGGAGTACTACTTATGAATCAGCTTTAGAGCATATCCATCATCCTCATAGCTCAAATACATATCAACTTTGATTCAAATCATATATATTTCGATCAAATTTATACAAGCCCACCGAAGATTGTCAAAGCAAGTACTACTACTTATAAATCAGCTTTAGAGCATATCCACCGGTCTCACGGCTCAAACACGGATCAAATTTATTCAAACAATACATATATTTTATGTCATGGAATTTTTGTTCAAATTGGGCTCAAATTTGTCCCAATTTTAAGTGGACGGTGAGCAAGCCACCCTCCCCGCCGTATGTGTACTCCAAGAAGTACGGGAAAAGTGCTCCCACCCATCCGGCCACGAGGTACATAAGGTCTTCACCTTCGAAGTGCAGCTCGACGTGCCAGCCACGGCCACGCCCTACCTCCCACATCTTCGGTTCATGAGGGTTTGATATGCGCCGTCGCAGTGATGTTGGAGATGATGGATTCGCCGCATCGATGACCACTGTCGGCACCATCACCGCTGCACTGATGTTGCGGATGATGGCTTCAGTCTTCATCGCATAGATGACCACTGTTGGCACCACCGTCGTTGCACTGATGTTGCGTATGATGGCTTCCATCGGTGTCTTTCATCAACAATAGATCTGAGGAGGTGAATAGAAGTGAGAAAAAAGTTTTAGACGCTAACATCCTCACCACTGCATGCCATTCTAGCCTCCACGCTTAGATCTGCGCCACCGCAAGCTGTTTCGACCCCCATGCTTAGGTCCACGCCGCCACACGCCATTCCGACCGCCACGCTTAGGTCCACGCCGCCACACGCTGTTCTGACCGCCACACTTAGATCTGCACCGCCGCACGCTGTTTGGACCACCATGCTTAGATCCGGGCCGCCGCTCGCCGTTCGGACTACCACGCTTAGGTCCGCGTCACCGCTTGTTGTTCGGACTATTGTGCTGCTGTACATCGATAGGAGGGGAGGAAGATGCGGCTGGTATGCGCGCGACAGGGAAAGGGAGGGAAAGACATCCAGCCCGTCGGGTTATCCTCTTCGTACAGGGTAGATGCGCCCAACAGGAGAGAGACCTCCAGGCCGTCAGATCATGCTGTATCCAATGGAGGTTGGCCAAGATCTGTGTGACATACATCTTCACCAACCAGAGTGCAACCAAACTAAGAGCTAGTTGATGCGGTTGGTATACGTGCGACAGGGAAAGAGAGGGAGAGACATCCAGCATGTCGGGGTCGCCTCGCCATAAAAGGTTGGTGCGCCCATCGGGAGAGAGAGACCTCCAGCCCGTCGGATCATAATGTATCCAACAGTGGTTGGCCAAGATCCGTGTGACATACATCTCGACCAATCAGAGCGCAGCCAAACTGAGACATGAGAGAGGGGAAAAGTGAGGAAAACTTTAGTTGGGGGGGGGGGGAATTGAGGAAAACTTTAGCAGGAGGGGAAAACTGAGTAGAGCTAAGGAAACCAAGGGCAATCAGATAACAAAATGAGTAAGGGAAATTCAAGCGTTTGGCAAAAAAATGGAAAATGTGTTATTTGAACAAAATAATCCATCTTGGCCGACATTATATTGTTTGCAACTCAAAGATACAAAATTTCCAAATTTGGCCTCATTTGGATAAAGTATGTTTTGGGATGGGTTATTTTGGAGATTGATTGAGTAGAAGTCCATGCATCTTCATAGCTAGTAGCTCATTCCAAGAAGGGTTTAAGAAGTGGTTTAGGGGATAAGTCCATTTCTATTTATATCCTTTTCCTGTATTATTAGGTAACATAACAAGACTCCATGCGAAGGTTGCACTATGTTTTGACTTTTTTTGAATTAAACTAACCCTAAAACCATTTTTTGAATTTACTCACTTCGAAAAAGAAAAATGTGGCTGATTACAAGTAAATTCAAAATTTCAAATTTCATATGGTAAATCAATCCAAGATACACAATTGTGCCAAATTTGGATCAATTGGTCAACGTTTGCTATGGTTTAAGCCATGAACTAGCCAAACCCCATGTGTTCACCACATGTCGAGGACAAAACTAAGCAGTGCTAAACAACTAGGTGGATGACCATAGAAACTTGCAATAACACATAAATTATGGGATTATCCAACATACAAACTTGGGAGCATCACACTAGTTCGAATTCAATACAAACATTGACAATAGACCAAATTAATCATGCAAATTCAAATTAATATTCCAAATTTATTTTTTCTTGCTCCTAGTGTTTTTTGCTGGGTTCACCACGCCTTGCTCTGGGTTCTCCATCAGGTTCTTCTGTTTGTTCCTTTTGTTCTTTTTCTCTGCATCAAATGAATCAAGTGCTTCAGTCCGTCATGCAATTAGTTCAATCAAGTTTTGATCCATTGGTTCATACAGTTCAAGATGCATTGGCATCATTTCTTCAATATCCTCTTGTGTAATTCCTTTACTTTTGAACTCTGCTTCCAATGAATAAATTGCTTTATTCTCCTCTGGATCCATTGGTTCAATCTCATCTGCATTTCGTTCAATCTCCTCTACATTTGGTTTAATCTCCTCTAGATCAATTAGTTCAATGTTCCATGCATTTGGTTCAATCTCCCCTGTATTTAGGTCAATCTCCTCTGCATTTGGTTCAATCTTCTCTCGATCCATTGGTCCACTCTGCAATGTATCCATTGCTTCATTCTCCTCTCGTTCAAATACTTCATTCTCATCTACATTTGCTGATCCTGCCTGATCATCCATTCCATAAGTTGGGTCGACTGCATTTTTAAAAAGCCTAGCAATGTGCCCTAGGATCCCACAACATTTGCACTTACGTCATCGAGGTGGTGCACCACCCTCTGCACTAGCTCTCATCCTATTCTTCCTTGGACTACATGTTGATCTAGTAAAAACTAGAGGGTATAGCTTGAAGCCTGGATCCACTTCCATCCATTGGTTTTTTCCCAACAAGGCCGGAATGTTCTAAGCATATGTTACCCTAAATTTGGCAATAGAAAAACACTCTCACACCTACTGATCAACTTAACCCTCTTCACCTCCTAGAACACCCATGAAAAACAATGCATGTATGCAGGGTTCCCACAGAGCTGCCATTGCCTGCAATGTCATGTCCTATCAACCAAACTCACTAGATACCTCATTTTCCTATCTTTACTATCAGTGTATGTTACCTCAGCCTCCATTCCTCTTCTAATGCATTTCATCTTCAATTGTTTTGCCCTGGCATGCAAAGCCTTAATCAAAGATGGGAGGATTATATGGCCAGCCTATACTATTGATGCAATTCTATGACGCAAATCAATCTTTATCATGTTCATCTGCCTAATCTTATCAAATATTTGCCACAACATAAGCCCTTTCAATGACTTGACCTTTGCACTATGCAAGGTTACTTGTTACATAGTCTACCTTGCAAATTTCATTGAATTGGCTTCTTGACCACATCATTCCATGATATGCATCCAAGTACTCCTTTAGTGTAGGTTTTTGTTTATACAACACTTCCAAATGATACAGATGCTTCCTCAAACTGGATGTGTATGAAGCTGGCCATAGGTTGTCAGTATAAACTTTACCCTTGAGTTTCTTTGTAAAATTCTGCACTAAGTGTCGCATACATTCCCTATGCTCCACTCTAGGAAATACTGCTTCTATTGATTTCTCGAAACCTTTGCAAGCGTCCGTGTGGATAGTAAGTCCTGGTGGATGACATATAAGGTCACACAAATTCTCCAGAAACCAAGTCCAACTTCCTCTGACTCAATCTCCAGAACTACAAAAGAAATAGGGAACATCCAATTGTGGCCATCAACTATATTAGCAGCTACTTGATGTCCTTTAAATCTTCCATGAAGAGCTATTGCATCCACGACCAAATAAGGCCTGCAACAATCCAGAAACCCTTGCCGGCAAGCTTTGAAACAAACAAAAGCCCTTCTAAAGCACTCCTACTCCATTGTCTTCCCTCTTATTTTCTACTGAACTTTATGCATGTCTATTTGTACAACACTACCTGGACTAGACATCTCCACTTCATCTTTGAAGCTATAAAGCAATTGAAAACTTTCATTCCACGGACCATTGATCCTATAAAGAGCCATTTCATTTGCATAGAACATCCTCATGTAAGGTATTGTAATATTAAACTTTTTAGAAACTTCTTTTATGAGTGTTGTTACACCAAGTGATGGGTTCACACTCATCCAATCCATTATTGCATCTACCAACCACCTAGTCTTTGCTAGTTTTGTTTTGTCCTTTGGCTGTCCCCCTTGAGGTGGAAAAGAATGTTCGAACCAGTTACTTTTTATCTGAAACATAATGAAAATGTTAGGTACAGTTAACAAACTCTAAACAATGATCTAAACTACACAACTGGTTGTAATACTTGAACCAAACTGCTCCTGAGCATAGTTGATGCATGCATCCTCCACCTACACCTCTTGTATGGGCACTTCACTGTGAACCTTGCTAGCTCACTCTTAATAACATCATAATCATTATTCATGCAGATGCAATATGTAGTAAGGGCATTACGACAGTCCCATGTCTTTTCAAATACGGTGCCTTCTAAAATCTTAGGATCGTTCCTGTCCCACTCAATTACTGGCAAGTCCTCACCATCGTACTCCGCTGAAAAGAGACTATCATTTTTCTCCTCGTTCTCTTCGTCATCAGTGTCATCAAATATGGCACCGTGAGCCATTTCCTCCATGTATTGATCCTCTAGTGCCTATTTACTGAATCTATCTACCAATTTAGGAAACATCGACTCATCCTCGTCATCTAGTGGAGGCGGTCCCTCGTCAGGCTCTGCTTCATCCTCCACATCGGCGGCACGAGCGATATGGCTTACACTCACAGTGCAAACATATGGTACTACTATGGACCTACAAGGAGCGCAAGGGCGTACACTATTAGAAGAGACACATGATGCCTGACCACCTGATGATGCCTGACCACTAGATGATTCTTTAACCCTCTTTCCTGTATGTTCAACTTTAGGTTGCACATGAAGACCAATTCAACCAAAATGTTTGGCAGGATTCAAAGATAAAAGCATTACCAGATCAGCTTCGCTAGTTAGTGAGAGCAATCTTTGATCGCTAATGTTGAAATATTACAAATCAACTGAATCACCATTGCTCTAGGGGAATTTAGAATCAATTTTATCTTTCAAATATCTGAGAGTTAAGGAGGTTGCAACCACCGCTGGGAAGTAAAATCCAGAGAGATACTATTCACAACTTTCGAATTACGGTAGTATCTAGTTCAACCGCCAGATGAAATGCCAGCGCTGGATCAATCCTATTCAAAAAGCAAGGTAGTTTGTTCAGCACAAGCTATTCGCGCTCAATTACTGCCTATAATCAATTCACAAAGCGAAACGATGCTTACCCAGATGGAATCCATGCGTTAGATCTCACTGATTCCACCCAATCTTCTTTGTGCTCGACGGGAAAGACCGGTACAGCAGTCGACACTTCCTACTATTCTGTGAAAGGGGTAGATCTAGCAGGGCGGGAGAGGAGCCGGAGGTGGAGTGGGCTCCGTGGCTAGGGGAGGGGGTGGCTCAAAGTCCGAGGATGACATAAGGTAGGAGGGCACGATGGCAGGGGAGCGGAGGGGCGGTGTGGTAGTTGTTCTAGGCTTGGGGAAGCGAATTGTTTGGGTGAGTGAGAATGGCTGGTCCGACGTGTCTCCATGCGGCCCCACCCTTGACCATGTATGCAAGACCCATCCTAGCACGGCCCCACCTTTCACCACATATGCAGTACCCGTCCCAACATGGCCCAACCCGTCAACATCTAATAATCGAGGCCACATACCGTAATGCTTAATGCACTACCCGCCCCAACGCGGTCCCACCAGTCAGCATGTAATGGTCAAGCCTTTGACCTGAGGGCATCCCTCCGTCCGAGCGCCTGCGGGGGGTTCAGAATAGAGGGAGGGGAAAGTGAGAAAAAGTTAAGCGGTTGGGGAAAACTAAGAACAATTAACGAACCAGGGGCATGAAAATATAAATCCCTTGAATAAATGATGTAAATATGATCCAAAAGGATCAAATAAATCCCAAACAAATTCTAGTGAAGCTACTTGACCTTACCTAGCTACCATCATCATTAACTCATCTTGCCAAGAATAATTTGGATAATTTTCTTCATAGTGATTAACTTGGCCAAATATGGAATATGATTAAAACCTTGAACTAAACTTTCCCGAACTCCATCAAATCTTGCCCATCAATCCTCCACAGCCCCCATCACCCTTTCTTAGTCGTCCCCACTATAGCACTACAGTACACCATCCCCATCTGCTTGTCCTCTTGTGTTTGGATGCATGACAAAAGAGAGAGACAAGCAATTCATTCCAAAATCCCTGAAATCTGCTACAAACAGCCCTCCTCACTCCTTCTGGTCATGCATAGGACATAAACCCTACACCCACACCCCTTCATACCAAGTGGAGCAGCCCTAGTCACACTAGTACCTCACTTCCTCTACATTTTCTTGTTGGCCGAAACACATGAGAGCCAAGCAACCTTGTTGTGTACATCTTATCTGGCCACCACCCCGCCCTCTTTGATCCAGCTGCACGAGTTCCGCAACCCAAGATGCCCAATCAAAAGCCCTAGGCTCTCCCTAGCTCAACCTTGCACTTGGTTCACACTAAACCAAGGCCTTCGGGATAAAAACGGCCAAAGGCCACCCATCCACCACATCCACCCTCATTAGCTCCCTCTACCTCATCTCACTCCCCTCTCGAAAGCCCTGCATCTCTCTCTCCCTATATCTCAGGCGTAGAAGGAAACCACCTTAGCTACGCGGACTTCCGATGAAGTTTGTTGTCGGTATAAACCCTCCCCTCCTTAGATCTTGGCATGCATGTCATTCTATCGACGAGAGCTGCATAAGCCTACCTTTCTTGCTGGTTAGGGATGCTAGAGATAGCCTCCTCCATTGGACTCCGGTGAGCTCCTCTCGGGCTCCCTCACGCGAGCCTCCTCCCAAAGCCAGAACAGGCTCTCCCGCCCAACTATGGACATGGCTTCGACCACCTTGTCGCCCCCACACCCCCTCCTTTGACATGCAGGCTCTCGGGCATTCCCTGGAGGGCACCATGGCGGTTCACCCCGACCATCATCATGCAAGGCTCATTACAGGGAAAAACCCCTCGCTGCCACCCCTCTTCAGGATCCTCATCAACCATCGCTTCACCCTATCACCACCATGTCGCCGGAGATGCCCCCGAGGTGAGACCCTAGACGAACTCCTCTGCACCTATGGTTTCTACCATGCCACGCCAGCCAAGAGCTAGTAGATAACCGCCGAATGTTGATCTAGCTGTAATCGGATGGCTAACCGCAGCGAATACCACTTCAGCCACCCTCCCTCTCTGACTAGCGGGTCCCACCCTGGGTTTCAAACTCGGCAGCTCCCGCGCGTAGTCACACCCCAGGTGGGCCAGATTCCTTCGGTGCGTCCCAACCCAACAAGGATCTGGCCTATGTGTCGATTTTCTTTTCTTTTACCAATTGGAATTACTAGATCTGAATTTCAGTTGTTTGGATTAATTGAAAAAGAAAATGGAAATTCATAGCAATTGACCAGATCTAATTTGATACAAGTTTCCTAGTGTTGTCTTCAACATGGAGAGCCAACCTTGTCCCCCATATAATTGTATTATTTTCTAGGAATTGAACAAGTAAATAGTATCTTTTGTACAAATAAAATCACCCATTATGTTTTATTGGCTCAAATTAGGTATCGTAAAATTCCTCTAGTAGGTACTTAATGTACCTATCCCTGAGATCCTGCCAAGTTGATTCCAGAAATGACAAACTAAATTCCTTTATGACTTTAGAAAATACCCTAGGGAATCTACAACATAGTTTGGGTTGATTCCAACTCCCAAGATAGTAGTACTGCAAGGCTAATAAAATCCCAAGGTATCAACAATCATTGAGCCATTTTTGATTTATGGTGAATTAAACCTCTTTGTCCATGGTTAATTCAGTAGATAAATAACTACTGGAGTTTTACAACTCTAAAAATAATGAATCCGATTTCTGCAGGAAGGTAATTTAATTACCTACTATATGCCCTTAGATTCAGATCAAAAGCTTATGTATATTAAGTCTAGTGAAAAAGACAAACTGTCTACATAACTGATTTTGGGATTTTCCCAAGGGCATTCTGGTAATTATTTTGAATTGATTCCAACTCTCAAAAATAATAAAGTCAAGTGTATAGAAAACTCTCTGAGGACAAATATATTTCAGCTCTAGATCTTTTCTGGTGAATTTTTCACCTAAACTAGGGTTTATTCCACTAGAAAATTCATACATAAATAAACAAAAGTGATAAAATCATGAAACCACTTTTGGTGGCCTTGTTATTTCAATACCTATCTGTTGATATCATTTTTATATATTGATATCATACAGACCCAAGCATTAGTTCCAAACCCCTTTATTAAGTGGTATTTGGCAATTAAAGCATAAAGGAAATTCCACAAAGGCAACTAAAGTAGTTCCAAGTGCCATGAACTCAATCTAGCAAAACCTACTGAAGTGAGTAATGTTTTGTATCTTTGTTTGCAGTATTGTATTGGTGCTTGTATGCCTGGTGTTGATTTTGGCCTTGTTTGCTTGCATGTATGATCCGTGACGACGATAGTTCCGACTATATCAAAGACCAGAAGAAGATGGTTATTTTTGGTTATTATGGTATTCTAAGAAGAAGTCCAGAGACATATTGCCATATTGCTGGTCACAGTTAAGCCACCCTATTTCTCATAAGTCTTATCCTACTGTTTTACTTATGCATGTTTTACCTACATGTTTAAGAAAATACTCCATTGTTTTACTATATGATGATTTATACCTAGTAGTGGCTTTTTCCTCCAACCAATAACTTTTGTACTAATAAGTACAACCCCATGGATTACACCTACTATCCCTACTATGGTAGATGGTGTATAGCACCATACCCCTTTCGAGACCCTGTTTTAGCTAAAGCAAAGCTATCGGATGGGAAGGCCCCGGAAAACTTTTACAAAAATGTTTATGATAAAACCTTGGTGAGGTTTGCCTACCAAGAGAAGTTGAGAAAGGAAAAATATTTTTTTTACAAATGTTGCTGAAGGCAAGAGGAGGAAAACTGTTTATGAAAACGCACCCGTTTCTTTGCAGCTTTAGCTATAACAACTTAATCCGTGCAACCACATTAATCCTATATGGGAAGGGGATGGACTTGAAGTTTAATACTCTAGTGTGGGAATTCTCACAACTACTATAAGGGATCACATACCTCGAATGTTGGGTTTCCATTACAAAAAGGGTCAACTGTTAGACAGTCACTTTGAGGAGATGTGAACTACCCTCGGGAGCAGTCGGATGATACTATGAGCCTCTCATTGAAAGTTCCCACTCTCGAGGAGTGGGATTGCGCTCCGGTTGGTCTGTGGATCCAGATGTCCCGGTGTTGAGAGGAATAACTCATAGTGTAGGGCCTATTCTAGAGTGGCATCCAGAGAGTCTTGATCGGTTATTCAACCCATGATCCATAGGTGATTAGGGGAGGGTAATCGATGGTGTACATAAAGTGTACAACCTCTGCAGAGTGTAAATCTATTCGAATAGCCGTGTCCACGGTTATGGACGGGTTGGACAAACTACTATAGACTGGTGCTAGTTTTTTTTCAAAAAGGATTTGGAAAATAGAGAGTTTTAGAAAACTAGTGGTCTGAAGGACACCAAGGAAGGTGAGGTGATATGAAGGATCACAGAAGATGGAAGGTCCGGTCGATTGATTACCGTGAGACGAGAAAATGGGTAAGCCAACCCTAGTCTTTTCCAAAACTTTCAGAATATTTTACAAAAGTTTTCAATAAAGATCTGTAGATGCTATATCTATAAGAGGAACTATTTGAGAAAAGAACCTCTCTTGTTATTATTATTCTCTTAAGGTGGTTTGTGAGTACATTCAAAGTACTCACTGGCAGTGTCCTAGCTATTAACTTGGTCAGATTCAAGAATTAAAGTGAAGAATAAAGTGATGTCGACGACTATGCGAGCTAGGACGCTCTCCTGCTCAGTTGCCTGTAGGTTAAGGCATGGCTCGGGATCTATGCTTGATGAAGTTCCACTTATGTTGATTGATGTAGCCATGATAGAAAATAATGTATGACATGTATCCGCTTAATTAATGGATGCTTCCTCTGATACTTGTCGGTTATGTGCCATGACAAACTGATCATGTGATCGTGGTGTATGCATAATAGGGATTCTTGGAGGATTAATCCGAGGGCCCAGCATGGATCCTCTACATAAGTAATAGATCATCTTTATTTCATTTCATAATAATGCTAGGGTTTCTCCATCTCCCCAAGAATGAAGGGAACTACTCACACATGGAAGCAATCAACAACATCATAATAATCAAATGGATGGATAAAAGTAATGGAATGAATCTAGTGCAAACCACAATTGAATCTGGAATTACAACAAGATCTAAAGGATGTGAGATGGCGGTAGAGATGGTGATGGAGATGTAGCGATTGATGATGTAGGGTATGATGCGTTGTCCTCCAATGATCCGTGCAGCAGCAAGGATTTTCCCTTCTTCAAGTTCCTCCTTCAGATCCCATTCGGTGTGGTTTTTGGTGGCTGGAAGTTTCTATGAATGTCGGATCTATGTTCTGTTTTCGAGAGGAGGATGTATTTGACAAGGCAGTCCCATCACAGGGTCATACGGGCATGCGGTACGGGAGGGATCCGCCCATAACACTAGTCGTTGCGCTGGCTGGAGCCTCCTGGGCGTGGGAAATTCTTCTAGGTGTGAAGGTAAATCAATAAAATGAGTTTTATCACTTAAACTACCATATTACTATCTAATATGATAGTCTCAATTGATATGTTCATTAAAGACTTAGTAAATTGGGATCATATTGCAAGAAGGATAAAAAGGTGCGCGCTAACGCGATAAAATACTAAACACCCTATACTACTAGTGCAAAAACAATAAGTAAAAATGCTCAATTTTGGGACTCATCAACTATCCCAAGCTAGACTCTTGCTCATCACTGATCAAGACGGTGGCTTATGAACAAGAACATCATGTTTATGAGGCACGAGTCATTACAATAGATGATGCCAAAATTAAAACAAGCATACAATATCGGATCTAGAGTTACATCGGGAGCTTTATTACACCTTTACACATCACATGACTTAGAGGCTTCCGCACCTTTTTGTAGAAGCTATTAGTGATTGAACACATTATAAAATCATAAAGTTAAAAACAGTTGAGCACTTGATTAATAGTGAAGATTCATGATGATATCTTTTCTCTCTTTCCCTTGTCTCTTTTTTTAGCTTGTTCTCTTTATATTACTATTGGGATCTTTCTTGATAGATAATCTTTTGACTTTCACTTTTCCTTTCTCTATTTTTTAGCACAGCTATGTGATAATGCTCACTGCTATGGCTTTTTATAATTCAAACGTGTGACTATAATATGCTACCAATATTTTACTTCTCATAGTTTAATCAATACCTATTGGTGTGGAAGACCCTGAAATCCTAATAGTTGTACAAGTATCATAACACTCAACCTAGTCCAATCATCTAATATAATAATCATGAATCAAAAACATAATTTCAAATATCATAAATTCTCAAAACTCAATGAATATAATTCTTCTCTTAAACAAAGGGAATCGAAGTTGATGCAATTAATGCAAAAGCTCTTGAATAAAAACCTAACATGCGTGCAGTAAAGTAAAGATGCTATAACTGTAAGATAGATTACAGGGTGTTAAAGATCTTCCTCCAGCTTGGGATCAAGCCAGCGAGATCAAATAATCCCTTGCGATTATTTGATACTGTGGCACTTTCACGGCGAAGAGGCATTGGTGGAGATATCCGCACATAGTTTCTTGTTCATTTCCTCCAAGACAGATATGTAATGAAGGCACTTCTGCAAATCTGAACGCAAAAGGAACATACCTTCAGCGACCCTGTTGAGCACGTCGTTGAGTTCCTTCTTGCCTTCAAGACCCAAGAGACGCATGCACATGATCTCCCGGTTTATGAGTTCTTCCTTCTGGTCCATCTCAATGTTGTTAAGTCGCCATTTAGTTTCTAGGACATGTGTAACACCCTCAAATCGGCCCTATGCAAGTTTTAGCGATTTCTGCCAAGACCGCATAGAAACGATTCAAGGATGTGCACCAGGCACTTTCGTGCGGGTGGAAAAGGAAGTAATACCATTACACATCAGTCCTCGATGGGACCCACAGACAGATTTATATACATCAACGACTCCATGAGTCAAGAATACAGATATACAATACAAAGATCCAAATCACCTTGAAACGATAGAGCGTCCGACTACGGACAAGATGCAAATGAGGCTAAGAGCCCTGAAGAATAACCAATGGTGTCCATAACCCTGCCCAGGCCAAGCCGAAAGGGTAACCCTACTAACGATGTCGATCTCAAACCTGCTAAAACAAAAGGGGTGCCGACAAAGGACAAAGGAAAAAGAGGAGCGTCAGTACTGAGGTCAGTAGACGGCGAGGCTAGAATTCGGTGGCTCTCGCTTACATAGGTATGGTGGGCTGAAGCGGCAGCGCAGCTGCACTAAACAACCTATAGAGACTCGATACAACTGGCGGTTATCAGAGAGGGATAAGAAAGACCTACTCGTATCCAACATGAAGCTAACACCAAACAAACCCATCCTGGTATTCCCCCCCCCCCCCGCGAGACCAAACGAGGAAGTCGGACTAAGGAACTCACACAGTTGGCAGTTTTACTCATTCCGTTATGGTTGTCGCACTTACTAATCAGATATAGATAGCCTGAGTCATCCTGAAGCATAGATAGTGGGCAGTTTTAGTTAACATTCCGTTGTAGTTGAATCATTTACTAGTCAGATATAATTGTCCTGGGGAATCCCAAACCCAACAATTGTTGACAATTTTATCACATTCCATGGAGTTGCAATACTTACTAGGCAGATATAGTATGACACAAATCACCACAGATCCACCAGTTGTTGGCACTTTTAATATCCATTCCGCTATACTTGAGCTGATTACTAGTCACATTTTAAGTCAAATTTATAGCACTACTTTAGTTATGCTTGTCTATGATCGAGATACTGTGCTCCAAGTCGTCCATAACCGCGGACACGGCTTTCAGAAAGTTTTACCCTGGAGGGGTGCACAAATAGCAACACACACTCGATCAACCTCGAAAAAACCAACTCAAAACCCAACGAGGCTTTCACGACAAAGCAATCACAGGATTCATAAATATTTCAGGGGGCCACCCCATTAAGCTACTCGCAACGAAGTTGGCCTACTCCGAGACGGACCCAAGGTTTGCGCCAATGGCTATAAACGACTGGGAACCCGAAAGTGTGACTGGGCTTGTCGATACCGCGAAAACACTCCGCAATCCTAAACAGTACAGGTGCTCCACGCACAATCTTAAATAAAGCGGTAAAGCATGGCATAGGTACAGGATAGTAATAAAGCCCCAAACTACTTTGTGGCCCCAAGAAATAGAAATGAATCAAGCTCTAGCTCAGGGGGTCCATAAGGCGTCCTGGATGTGGATAGTGCGAAAAATCAAGGAACAGGTATCAAGTATTCGGGGTCCTACGGGACACAAGTGAGCGTGGAAGAACCAAATAACATCTATTGCCCACCGAGGCCTCTGCATTAGTTATATCTAGCATTTTAATAGTTGTATTTAAAGTCATGATCAACTCCAACATAAACATCTCCACCATAAGCATCTACCAGCATTCCAACAACTAGGGTACTCGACAACACGAGATCGCACATGAGCAAGCAACTACGACTCGCAAGGCCAGCTATCTACCAAACACGGGTAATAGGATGTGTCCAAGGCAATATAGGGGCTGCACGGGATATAACTGGTGCACAGAAACTAAAGCATCGCGACACAGATAGCAATAGATCAACAGGAGGAAATAAAGACTATAAATGCAAAATAGGTAGAAGGGGAGGAGATGCTCGCCTGGGAAACACTGCCGAAGGTTCATATCTCGAGAGCTTGTTGATACTCGCATCAACTCATCGGCCTAATCCGCGAAGAAGCAAAGCACTAAAAGAAACACCAGATGCAATATTTAATACTACGGCAGAAGATCCGGCATGATTATGATATGCATGCGAGATGAACAATTATTATGCAACAGGTTTTATATATAGCATTTATAAAATAGGGGCTCGGAAAAGGTTCACACATCTGGGGCGAAGATCTTGGTGCCGGGGGACCGGGGTTCGACAGGGTTCGACGGGGACGGCAGGGATCGCTCTTCGGTCCACGGGAAGAAGATCTTGTCGCATCTGCGGTCTCCGGATCGGGCTGGTCTTGGCGTGTGGGAAGAAGAACTTGGCGTCCGCGGCAAAGTTCTTGTCGTACCGGTGGCGATCTTGGCGGTTATCGGTTCACCGGAATCGGGCTTCGGGGTCTCGATCATCGGACCTATGAAGGAGATCTTGGCGTGCCGAGAGTTCGGCATTCGGCGGGATCGGTCTTCGAATCATTGGGGTCTTCGCTCTCCATGATGGAGGTCATGGCGATCCATGCCGAAGATCTTGGGTGAAGGCATCGCCATGCTCGGGTCCCATGTCAAGGGTCTTGGGGTTCGGCGTTGGTGGCCTTTAGGTTCTGTCTCGAAGATCTCGTAGAATATCAACAAAACTCGAGGTGAACAGAGGAGTTGAAGCTGGTATCACTCTAGAGGGCATGACCCTTAGCGTTCATAGACAGAATCGTCCGCGGCACCGACCGAGACTCGCAGAGACGCGCAGAACTCAACGGTGGACGAAGAATGCGCTAAGCCAGGAAGAGTAGAGGGGCGACCGCGTGAGACGCGATGTGGCTTGTTGTAGGTGGTACCAAACGAAGCAGAGGCAGCTGGGTCCGAGGCGGAAGGGACGTGCTCGGGCGGCCGGCGGTCGACGAGTCCTAGGTGGCGGTCGAGCTGCAATAGGGAGGAGGCGTTGCCGGTGAGGAGTCGCGAGGGAGGCGGCCGGAGAGGGCTCGGTCGAGGGGCAGCGAGGGAGGAGCTGGCGGTGAGGTCGCCGGAAGAGGCGGCAACCGCTGGCAAGGGGACACGCTTGGGGAGGCCCGTGCCGAGGCGGTGCTGCAGAAGGGAAGCCGAGCGGAGGCGCTCGACGGAGAAGGGAGAGGGGCCCCTGGCGGCGCGCGACGGCGGGCAGTAGGAGAGAGGGCCGGGGATCGGGCTGGTCGGGCTCACCGGAGCGGAGGAGGGCGGCGGAGGAGAAGGTCTGCCGGCAGAGAGGGCGACGCGGCGGCGACGGGAGAGGTCGCAGAGGCGGGGAGGATGGAGAGGAGGTGGGGCCGCGACGCAGCACGGGAGGGCGAGCACGGCCGTGTCTGGCTGAGGCGGTGAGGCGAGACGGCAGTGGCGGTACGGGATCTCGAGAGGAGCGGGGTCGCGGGGGCGGTAGGTGGCGACGATGGAACGAGCGCTTGTGCGCGCGTGTCGTGCGCCTGGTGGGGCCGGGCACGGAAGGAGGTGGCGTGGAGCGTTCGAACACGGGGAGTGGCGATCGTGGGCACGTCTCGTGCGGGATCGGTTGCGGGAAGGTGGAGGAGGCTGGGCCAGGCTGTAGCGGGGTGCAGGCAGGCGTGTGGGTCGGCTGGGGTGTGGCGGCAGTGGTGGGATGTGGCGTGGGATTACGTGTGGCTAGGGTTTGGTGGCTGTGGGCTGGGTGGCCTCCGGTTGGGCCTTTGGGCCTGGCTATTGGCTGCCTGGCCCCCCACAAAAATATTTATTCTTCTTATTTTGTTTTTAGAAAGGATTATAGAAATAGTTTTTAGACAAATAAAAGACCTAGGAAAGACCGGAGTTTTGGTTTGAATAAAGACAGGGGTTATTTAGAAATCCAAAACTGGTCTTTAAAAAAAATAGTTTTATACAAACAAATGCAAGAGGACATGACGATGCTCAAATGCAAGATGGCATGATGACATGAGCATGCGATCATGAAGATGCAATGCACAAAAACAACTCGATTTTCTAGTAGTGGTTTTTGCGGGGTGCCAAAATTCGACACCACTAACAATGGATCTCGCCCTCGAGATCCGCCTCATGGTACCGGAAAGAAGGTCGGCGATCTGAATATTCTCGCTTCGTGTAGATTCTCGCGACACCACTAACAAGAGGTCGTTGTCCGTTATCATCGAGAGAACACTCCGGAAACAAAAGACGAAGGTGGAGGTATCAACAAATAAAGCCACCTCTAACTTCTGAGCACAGAGTAAAATTGCTGGATTCACTGATTCAATGTACAAAATGAACGATAAGAGTAGTGGTATGGTCATGACTCCATCCCGCACTCAAAACATTGCGCTGTACATGAATAGGAGAATTATGCAACCAACTCTCGGAATTCAGACTGAAGATCTCGACAAGCGAGGTTCGGAAACAAAGGAGGGATGCAGACTCTGCTTTGGATCTGGCGTAGATGATGTCGTCGTGTCGGAAAACACTGGAAGGCACAAACAAGGATCAAAGAATGGTACCACGGATAAAGGATCTCTCAGATAGCATGAAGTCTGGAGGTAGAAGCACCGTTACCAAAGGAGGAAGCGAAACCCTAAAGGTACGACGAAAAACCCAACCACGAGAAGTCCTGGACTTGAAGAAAGATAAGAGAGCAGATTCAAAACACGCGAGGTAAGAGGAGAATAGCAGAGGGTAAGGAGTAAAATCAGATCTTTCCAACCGATTTTTCCAAAATAGTTTTTACACTCTACTTTGGCCGTTAGCTAGGTTATCCTACAGGCTGGACTTGTGTGGTATCGCAACTTCTGCGCTCTGATACCACTCTGTAACACCCTCAAATCGGCCCTATCCAAGTTTTAGCGATTTCCGCCAAGACCGCATAGAAACGATTCAAGGACGCCCACCAAGCACTTTCATGTGGGTGGAAAACAAAGTAATACCTTTACACATCAGTCCTCGATGGGACCCACAGACAAATTTATATACATCAACGACTCCATGAGTCAAGAATACAGATATACAATACAAAGATCCAAATCACCTTGAAACGATAGAGCATCCAACTACGGACAAGATACAAATGAGGCTAAGAGCCTTGAAGAATAACCAATGGCGTCCATAACCCTGCCCAGGCCAAGCCGGAAGGGTAACCCTACTAACGACGTCGATCTCAAACCTGCTAAAACAAAAGGGTTGCCGACAAAGGGCAAATTTAAAAGAGGAGCGTCAGTACTGAGGCCAGTACACGGCGAGGCTAGAATTCAGCGGCTCTCGCCTACATAGGTATGGTGGGCTGAAGCGGCAGCGCAGCGGCACTAAACAACCTATAGAGACTCGATACAACTGGCGGTTATCAGAGAGGGATAAGAAAGACCTACTCGTATCCAACATGAAGCTAACACCAAACAAACCCATCCTGGTATCCCCCCCCCGAGACCAAACGAGGAAGTCGGACCAAGGAACTCACACAGTTGGCAGTTTTACTCATTCCGTTATGGTTGCCGCACTTACTAATCAGATATAGATAGCCTGAGTCATCCTGAAGCATAAATAGTGGGCAGTTTTAGTTAACATTCCATTGTAGTTGAATCATTTACTAGTCAGATATAATTGTCCTGGGGAATCCCAAACCCAACAGTTGTTGACACTTTTATCACATTCCATTGCAGTTGCAATACTTACTAGGCAGATATAGTATGGCACAGATCACCACAGATCCACCAGTTGTTGGCACTTTTAATACCCATTCCGTTATACTTGAGCTGATTACTAGTCACATTTTAAGTCAAATTTATAGCACTACTTTAGTTATGCTTGTCTATGATCGAGATACTGTGGTCCAAGTCGTCCATAACCGCGGACACGGCTTTTAGAAATTTTTACCCTGTAGGGGTGCACAAATAGGAACACACACTCGATCAACCTCGGAAAAACCAACTCAAAACCCAACGAGGCTTTCACGACAAAGCAATCACAAGATTCATAAATATTTCAGGGGTCCACCCCATTAAGCTACCCGCAACAAAGTTGGCGTACTCCGAGACGGACCCAAGGTTTGCGCCAAGGCTGTAAACGACTGGGACCCGAAAGTGTGTCTGGGCTTGTCGATACCGCGAAAACACTCTGCAATCCTAAATAGTACAGGTGGTCCACGCACAATCTTAAATAAAGCGGTAAAGCATGGCATAGGTACATGATAGTAATAAAGCCCCAAACTACTTTGTGGCCCCAAGAAATAGAAATGAATCAAGCTCTGGCTCAGGGGGTCCATAAGGCCTCCCGGATGTGGATAGTGCGAAAAATCAAGGAACAGGTATCAAGTACTGGGGGTCATACGGGACACAAGTGAGTGTGGAAGAACCAAATAACATCTATTGCCCACCGATGCCTCTGCATTAGTTATATCTAGCATTTTAATAGTTGTATTTAAAGTCATGATCAACTCCACCATAAACATCTCCACCATAAGCATCTGCCAGCATTCCAACAACTGGGGTACTCGACAACATGAGATCGCACATGAGCAAGCAACTACGACTCGCAAGGCCAGCTATCTTCCAAACACGGGTAATATGATGTGTCCAAGGCAATATAGGGGCTGCACGGGATATAACTAGTGCACGGAAACTAAAGCATCGCGACATGAATAGCAATAGATCAACAGGAGGAAATAAAGACTATAAATGCAAAATAGGTAGAAGGGGAAGAGATGCTCGCCTGGGAAACACTGCCGAAGGTTCATATCTGGAGAACTTGTCGATACTCGCATCAACTCATCGGCCTAATCCGCGAAGAAGCAAAGCACTAAAAGAAACACCGGATGCAATATTTAATACTACGACAGAAGATCCAGCATGATAATGATATGCATGCGAGATGAACAATTATTATGCAACAGGTTTTATATATAACATTTATAAAATAGGGGCTCGGAAAAGGTCCACACATCTGGGGCGAAGATCTTGGTGCTGGGGGTCCGGGGTTCGACAGGGTTAGATGGGGACGGTGGGGATCGCTCTTCGGTCCACGGGAAGAAGATCTTGTCGCATCTGCGGTCTCCGGATCGGGCCGGTCTTGGCATTCGGGAAGAAGAACTTGGCATTCCGCGGCGAAGTGCTTGTCGTACCGGTGGAGATCTTGGTGGTTATCGGTTCACCGGAATCGGGCTTCGGAGTCTCGGTCATCGGACCTGTGAAGGAGATCTTGGCGTGCCGAGGGTTCGCCCTTTGGCGGGATCGGTCTTCGAACTCCGGGATCGGTCTTCGAATCATTGGGGTCTTCGGTCTCCGTGATGGAGGTCATGGCGATCCATGCCAAAGATCATGGGTGAAGGCATCGCCATGCTCGGGTCCCATGTCGAGGGTCTCGGGGTTCGGCGTTGGTGGTCTTTAGGTTCTCTCTCGAAGATCTCGTAGAACATCAACAAAACTCGAGGTGAACAGAGGAGTTGAAGCTGGTATCCCTCTAGAGGGCACGACCCTTAGCGTTCATAGACAGAATCGTCCGTGGCACCGACCGAGACTCGCAGAGACATGTAGAACTCAACGGTGGACGAAGAATGCGCTGAGCCAGGAAGAGCAGAGGGGCGACCGCGTGAGGCGCGATGTGGCCTGCTGTAGATGGTACCAAACGAAGTAGAGGCAGCGGGGTCCGAAGCGGAAGGGACGTGCTCGGGCGGCCGGCGGTCGACTGAGTCCTAGGTGGTGGTCGAGCTGCAACAGGGAGGAGGCGTTGCCGGCGAGGAGTCACGAGGGAGCGGCCGGAGAGGGCTCGGTAGAGGGGTGGCGAGGCCGGAGCTGGCGGCGAGGTTGCCGGCATGGGGACACGCTTGGGGACGCCCGTGCCGAGGTGGTGCTGCGGAAGGGGAGCCGAGCGGCGACGCTCGACGGAGAGGGGAGACAGGCCCCTGGCGGCACATGACGGCGGGCAGTAGGAGAGAGGGCCAGGGATCGGGCTGGTCGGGCTTGCCAGAGCAGAGGAGGGCGGTGGAGGAGAAGCTCTGCCGGCAGAGAGGGCGACGCGGCGGCAACGGGGGAGGTCGCAGAGGCAGGGAGGATGGAGGGGAGGTGGGGCCGCGACGCGGCACGGGAGGGCGAGCACGGCCGTGTCTGGCCGAGGCGGTGAGGCGAGCCGGCGACGGCGGTACGGGATCTGGAGAGGAGCGGGGTCATGGGGGCGGTAGGTGGCGACGATGGAAAGAGCCCCTAGTGGGGCCGGGCACGGAAGGAGGTGGCGTGGAGCGTTCCAACGCGGGGAGTGGCGATTGTGGGCACGTCTCGTGCGGGATCGGTTGCGGGAAGGTGGAGGAGGCTGGGCCAGGCTGTAGCGGGGTGCAGGCAGGCGTATGGGTCGACTGGGGTGTGGCGGCAGTGGAGGGATGTGGTGTGGGATTAGGTGTGGCTAGGGTTTGGTGGCTGTGGGCTGGGTGGCCTCCGGTTGGGCCTTTGGGCCTGGCTGTTGGCTGCCTGGCCCCCCACAAAAATATTTATTCTTCCTATTTTGTTTTTAGAAAGGATTTTAGAAATAGTTTTTAGACAAATAAAAGACCTGGGAAAGACCGGAGTTTTGGCTTGAATAAAGATAGGGGTTATTTAGAAATCCAAAACTGGTCTTTTCGAATATAGTTTTATACAAACAAATGCAAGAGGACATGACGATGCTCAAATGCAAGGTGGCATGATGACATGAGCATGTGATCATGAAGATGCAATGCACAAAAACAACGTGATTTTCTAGTAGTGGTTTTTGCGGGGCGCCACAACATGCTGCGTGATAGGCACGTCCAGAAGCTTGAACTCCCAATCTTCTTAAGGTTTCACACTCATGCGCGCGTTCATGGTGATCTTCTTTGTTGTGGACGTGTGTGTTGTATTCTCCTCATAAGTCCCTGCTCTAGCCTAGTTAGTTTTCTTACGCTTGGGTGAAGAGTAGTTTGTGGAGATGAACTTGAGAGACTCCATGCGCCCCTTACCATGGGGTTTCCTCGCTTCTTCTTCATCTTCGGGCCTCACCATAGCCATATATGGAGGTTGCTTCCATCCTCTCTTTGTTTGCTCCATGCAGATCTCGAATTCATCATCATCCTCATCATTGTAATCATAGGCATACCTCTTGTTCATCGGGCTAAGGCCTTGAGCTTTATGATCATCAGCTTCAATGGAAGAAGTCTGGATACTATCCCACGAAGGAGGCATAAGGTCAAGAGGTTTTCCTTGACCTAGAACTGGGTAGCGCATCGAGAAGATTGGGTCTGTTGATATAACAGGGAGGAAGACCTTTGGGGATGTTCAAGAAGGGTTAGAAATAGATGAAAACTTGTACTGGGAGAAAAAGGGTCGAGCAAGAAAAGAATCCCAACAAATAAGGAAGGAAATAAGAGAAAAGGAAGAAAAATATTTCGTAACAATCTCTGTAACGAGCGTACGCCTGTACGGTGCGCCCGTACCAATGCCCTTCCCAAAGTTCTACAACGCAAAGTCGGCATGAAGTCAACGAACCTAGTCAGTACGGGCTGGATCCACCCGTACGCCCCGTTTATACTGGTTCAGTTACCGTCTCTATTTTTACACAAACCAAAAGAATTAAACAACATAGCAATTGTAACTATCTGCCGTACGGGCCGATGTGCCTGTACGTCCCAGCCGTACCAACTCGTTTGCAAAAACACGAAGTTACTGCCTGTTTAACGATGACTGGTACGGGTGAGTTCGTCCGTACCGTCCGCCCGTACGAGCTTCACAAATCTGGCAGCATCCTTAGAAAAATTCAATGAAACCAAAAATGGAAATAGAAAAATAAAAATGATAGTCGAAACAAAGATAAAATGATATATCAACCATATTGTTCATCCAAATAAAATGAGTTTATTTGAGTACCTTCTTCTTCCTTTGATTCTTGACCTAACTTTTTATTTTCCCTTTAAACAAGTTTGGTAGCAAGAAGTTGCTAATACCATTGAAGATGGAAACTGAAATTTTTCTATTGGGAATCTAAGTACCATATGGTATGCATATGGATGACACTTCCTTGGGTGGTTGGGTTTCCTCAATACACTTGGGTACTTCCTCCAGTTCTTCTTTTCTTTGAACGATCTGCAAGTCAAAATTTTGCAGAAGTAGAGTCCAACGGATCATCCTTGGCTTAACATCAGTTCTTTCAAGATTTTCCTTTAAACCAACACGATTCGTATGCACCCTCACTTTTGAGTCAATAATGTAAGATTGAAACTTATCACAAGAGAAAACCACTGCGAAAAGTTATTTTTCTGCCATGGGGTAATCCTTTTTGGCACCGTTTAAGGTATGGCTAGCATGATGAATGATATTAAGTTCATGAACATCATACTGGCAAACAATTGCTCCAATAGATTCATCGCTAACCTCATAGAAAAGTTCAAAGGGTTTCTTCCAATTAGGGGTTTTTATAATAGGAGCTTCAAGAAGAGCTTGCTTTAAAATGTTGAAGGCAGTATGACAACTTTCATTAAAATTAAAAGCAACATCCTTCTATAGAAGGTTAGTTAGAGGTCTAGCAGTTTTACATTCTTAATGAATCTTCTATAAAACCTAGCGTGGCCTAAGAAACTGCTAATACCTTTAATATTTAGAGGAGGGGGAAGCATTTCTATTGCTTCGATTTTCGCTTTATCAACATATATGCCTCTATCTGAGATTTTGTGACCAAGTACTATACCTTCTTGAACCATGAAATGGCATTTTCCCAATTCAAGAGCAAGTTAGTATCCTCACATCTCTGTAAGACTTTTTGAAGCTTATGAAGACAATGATTAAATGAGGTACCATAGATAGAAAAATCGTCCATAAAAACTTCCATAATACTTCCAGCATAGTCAGCAAATATAGGAGGCATGCATCTTTGGAAGGTAGATGGGGCATTACATAGACCAAAAGGCATACGTCGATAAGCATATAATCCATAAGGACAAGTGAAGGTTGTTTTAAGTTAATCATCAGGGTGGACAACAATGTGGTAAAATCCAGAATAACCGTCTAGATAAAAAATGGGAATGCATAGCAAGCCTTTGCAAAGTTTGATCAATAAACGGTAAAGGGTAGTGATCCTTTCTTGTCTCGTTATTAAGTTTTCTATAATCGATGCACATCCTATGACCAATTACAGTTCTAGTTGGTATCGGTTCAATGTGTTTAATTTGAGCAATGGTGAACCCACCATTCTTAGGAACACAATGAACAGGGCTTACCCAATCACTCTCATCTATAGGAAAGATAATCCCCACATCAAGTAAGCAGATTACCTCCTTTATCACCTCCTCTTTCATTTGAGGTTTCAGTCATCTCTAGAAATCTGCACCAGATTGAGCTCCTTCTTCCATAAATATTCTATGAGTGGCTATCGAGGGACTAATCCCCTTCAAGTCATTCATTGAGTACCCAAGGGCATTCCGATGCATTCTAAGAACCATCATCGAGTTTTATTCTTCTCTTTCTGAAAGTTTAGAACTTACAATAACAGGAAAGTTATTGTTAATTTTTTCAAGGAACCTATATTTCAATTCCTTGGGTAAAGTTTTAAGTGTAGGAGGTGCAGGTGCCTCATCTCCTTTTCTTATAGGTTAATTTTGATTTATCCCGGAATCCACCGCAGGTGTAGAGTCAAGATAATCATCTACCTCAATTTTATCCATATGTTGAGGCATTCCATCGTTAGCAACTAAACTCCTAACCAAATCATCATCGAGAATTTCAATGACTATGGAGGCAAGATTAATCATATTACCTTCTTACTATTGCCCAAACTCATATTCGTCTAAGTCATCAATAGTAGGTTTATGTTAGAACTTTGAGAAGTGAAATTCCATTTTCTATTCACCCAACTTGAGGGATACCATTTCTTTGTTACAATCAATATTTGCTCCTACAGTGTTCAAGAAAGTTCTTCCAAAAATAATAGGACAATAAACAATTGCATGCATGTCAACAGGTGCAAAATCAACAGGATACTTGTAGGGTCCAATACAAATAGGAACATCTCTAATTACTCCCATAGGAACTCTGAGAGTTTTATCAGCAAGCATTATTGTCATATTGGTATTTTCCGATTCGGCTGGGGCTAATTCTTTTTTAATTTTTAAATAAAAATTAAAGGGGATTACATTAACTATTGTTCCTATATCGCAGAGACCATAGTAAGAAGATCCACCAAAATGGCAAGGTAGAATAGGTTTACCAACTTTTTTATCTTTTACATTCCCCTCAACAAATCGTGAAGCTTCCGTATCTAGCTCTATTATGTTGTAATGTGCAAACATAGTTAAGCTATCTTCTTTTGTTGGTCCCCCTATCTCCTCTTTACATTCCTCATTAGATTTTTTGCTTGTGTTTCTTCTAGCATTTTGAGGAAAAATCTTTTTTCCTCGCATTGGTCCTCGAGTTGCTGGGCCATCATATGTTTCCTCATAGTCCTTGGAAAAGGAAGGGGTTCAACATACCGATGGACTTCCCCCGATGGCTCTTCGTGAGATGCTGTTATTATATTGGCATCTTCAACTCGTTTAGGGGTGTAATACTGAAGAAACGCAGTTATTATATTGACATATTCGACTGGTTTAGGGGTGTCATACTGAAGAAATGCGTCCAGAATAGTTGTTTCCGTGTTTCCATGCCCATGGTACAGGCAGACAGTACGGCGGGCTCCGCCCGTACCACTGATCGTTATCGATGTGGTATGCTTTCGTATTTTGGCCGCTATTTCTTCATACGAACTCTGATTAGGGTGTTCCATGGCTTGTTCGAATCGTATGGATGAGGGCTAAAACATCATGTCCTTTGATCTTCATTTGGATTTGATGAAAAAAAATCACTTTTTCCTCCCCTCAAGTGGCTAAGTCTGGTGCCTGCAACTCCTCCATATTGAATCCTCTTCGCTCTTGTTGTCCATGATTCTCCGTAGCACCTACACACAAATCAAAGACAAGAAAAAGGTGATAAAATCCTAATAAAACTAATATTGTGCAAAGCCCATGTGGAAATGAATGAAAACTAATAATCATACACAATAGGCATAGTTATAGATATATGTAACATGTAATGAGTAAAAATATGAATAATTATGCATAAATTTTGGACTCATTAACTTCCCCAAGCTAGAATCTTGCTCATCCTGAGAAATAATGTGGCTTATGTACAAGGTCATCATGTTCATGAGACACGAGTCGATAACATAAATAAGGCAAAAATTGAAATAAAAGTATAATACCAGACATAGAAGATTAATGCCTTATATCCTTATTTTCCCTGCAAGCTCAAAGTAAGAAAGAACATATTCATACAAGGCAACACAAGCTTAGTTATGTCAATCCGTAAAATATCAATTAAAACTTCAATGTTCCATATCAAAAAGTGCATCTAGCTTGAAAACAAACTTGTGATCCTCTTATTGAGCCTTTTAATAAGTTTTGTATCTCCTTACTTTTGCATAGTAAGGGCTTCAACGGGAATATGAATTCACTTACGGTTGGCAGTCATATGCGTTCAGCACTTCATCCATTTGTAAAGCTCATAAAAGTTAGAGAGATGTCAAGAATACTATCCAAGCTTAGGTAAATTAGGACAATCAAAGTAGAGTTTAATATAAGTATAAATAACTAGAAATGCAGCAATCAATCCAATTCTTCTAGTTAACTCTCAGCTTGCCAAGGAACACTAGGATCTTTTAATAGCAAAATTGAGTAAGAGAGTTTCATGTCCCAAGTAGTATAACAATGAAGTGTTATTTACTCCCAAAACAATAAATCAAGTCTATCAAAAACACTTCTAATCCAATCATTGTCTTTCAAGAAAAATTCCTAAAGTAGTAGTGAGACCATGCCAAGTACTTGTTATGTGGATCCTCTCCTTTCTTTCATTTTTATCAAGAATCACTGAATGTTTATTTTGCAAGTGTTTGCACAACCTTTGAGAGTACCAATACTTTTGCCCATATACTGACACGTATGCCACTCATGTCATCAACTCATAGCTGAAATCCGGGGTTATACCATAGATCATTCAAAAGCTAGCAGAGTTGATGGCATCCCAAAGGTGTGCATTGAGTGTTGTTAAGACAATCTAAATATCTATGGGGTTAAGTATCATCAAGGGTATACTCTCAAGACAATCATTCATCAAACAAGTAGTAAATTTCAGAGTTTTTCTTGTTTTACTTGTTTGGCAATATTATTTCCAAGGCAAGACTCGGTTAGCTAAAAGAACTAGAGCAAAAGTTTCCACAACTAATCATAATACCAATAATAAGCTTTACTATAAATATTTTGAATTACTCCCAATAGCATGGCATCTTCGCAAATCAAACAACTAAGATAAACAATTCAAACTTCAAAAGTGGGAGACAAAGATTTTAAGTGTAGAAATTATGGCAATGCATTTTTAGAGGATCACAATGTTCTTCTCAAGCCGGATATAGATATTAAGAACGTGCATCAAGCTATAACTCAACTCTTATGAACCCCAACAAAAGAAAATGCATCCATTATACAAACATGAAACTCAACTTACCTAAGCAAGCATTAAAAAACTATGGATACGTGATTGCACAAAGAGTTTCATCGAACGATAACATTGCACAACACTCTACAAATGCAGAAGTAACTTCCCCAAGCTAGAACTTTTGTAAGAACCAAAGTTGGATAGATTACCATAAGAAAAGAGAAAATGTAGTTATCAAAAGAGAGTATGATAGGTGGTTACCTCCCCAAGCTTGAACAAAGAAAGGGTGACACACTTTACTGTTGAGGTATGAACAACCTCACTTTTGCTGGACACGGACCTTGCAAGTATTTACACGGTTGACACAAACCATGCACGTCCACACACAAGGTTCAAGTCCCTGCGAAAATAACAAACGAAGTAAAAGTAAAAGATTCAGTGTATGAACGGAGTTCGTTCACCCAACCGTGAGAAGAAAATGAAAGAAACATGAAAAATTACAGAGAATTATAAGCTAGGGAGTTTCTAAGGTAGCAAAAATAAAATGAAGTATCAAGGAACATTTAGAAGGTAACCCACTGACCTGAGATTGTCAAAATAAAAAGATTGGAGGGGTTATAACCTTTTTTACTCGTCCTTGCCTTTACTGCGCAATGCTTCTCCTAGGTACGGGCGCGTGGTACGGATGGGCTCTGCCCGTACTGCACCTTGGCTTCTCTCTTTTTTTTTGTAGAATCCCAACGAAGTTGGTATGACCAGGTGGTACGGGTGGGGTGCGTGCCTGTATGGGTGGTCGTTAAAATTTCAGTGTCCTCTTCCTGTTTTCTTTGCCTGATAACGAGTTCGGTACGGGCAGACGGTACAGGCGTGTCCGACCGTACCAATGCTCGTTAAGCGTGCTGTCAATTTCCTAGAGAATTTTCTACTTCTTCTGAATAGTCACATGAGCAGTACGGGCGCGTGGTACGGACAGGTCCACCCATACTGCTGTTCATTAAGCTCACTGTGAGCTCCGGAACAAGTTGATTTTCTCCGAAAATTATACTAAGGACCTGAAACATTAGTCCAACATCCAAACAAATCAAACATATATTTTGGTTGAGAAGATTTAACCAAGATATGCAACACATGATTAGAGCAATAATAATTTTACTTGTCAAAAATAGTCCCAAGCAAACTCTAATAGCAACTCATGCATATATACAAGTGCCAATGCAAGATGAATTCAACTAAACTCAAGACACAAAATTAAGAAAGACACCTAAAAACTTCCGGGTTGCCTCCCAGGAAGCACTTTCTTTAAAGCCATAACTAGGATTCGAAACTCCATTATTACTTCAATAGATATCAACTAGAGAATTCATTATTCTTACCTCATGTAGAAGTTCGGAGCACTTACTATCATAGTTTTGTCGAAGTCGTACCCGCTTACGGTGCATAGGAGTTTGGTAAATAAATAAATTGTTGCTTCCAGCTGATGATGGATATGTCATATATGATGAGCCTGTCTCCATATATAGATTTATCAAAAGTATTAAAGGTTGTTTGGCACCCAGGTATTCATTTCATTTAGTAGAAATAAAATGAATACTTGGGTTCATTTCATTTATATCATGATTCCAAAAACACGCACATGTTTGGTTGCCACCAGAATTTGCAAATGACGGGTCTGAGATAGGAATCAGGTTTACACATGGAGATATTTTGATGGATTTTCCAAATGAAATGACAACCCAATTCCGTGCCAACCAAACAGCATAGAGATGGAATTGCAAAATGAATTCCAGGATTCCAGGCTCAAATGATGGATACCAAACGACCTTAGAGACTTACATATGAATTCAAAAGTTTTACCTTGGTTGGTATCATAAGGATATAATTCATAATACTCCTCCTTGGTTGCACTATCATGGGGCAACACTTCGTAGCACCTTTCTTTTGTAATAGGGAAAATTCAAAGGTGTCTTTCTCCTCTAGTTCATCACACTAGCTAACGAGTTCATTAGTTCTAGAGATATCAAGCCACTCAAAAAGGAAGCATCATCAACAAATATTTCATTTGCAATGTGACCTTCTTGTCCCTACAAATTAGTACTACAAGATTCTATCTCCAATTCATCATTATTTATGTCCTCCAAATGAGTATCTAGGCACAAGGCCTCCGCAGATAAATTATCTTCAGTTTAAACATAATAAGAATCATTACTAGAGATATAGGCATCATAAATAGTTTTGTCATTTTTAACATGCCACATTGGTTCATGCTCTTGAGCATCAAATATGTATATATGATTTGGAGTAGAGGGTATAGGTGAGTGATCACTTAGCTCATCCACCTCTTCTTGTTCCTCGCCTTTAGGTGTGGTGTCGAGGATATTATCGAGATCTTCCTTTGCAATATCATTTGGGAGTGATCCATTATTCGCCAGGCTTCTGTCTAGTTCATTTTGTGGGATGCTAAACTAATTTGTTTCCAATTCTTTAATGAGTTTTTCTTCCTTGATTTCAATCTTATTTTTATATGGCAACTTTTTGAATTGGCTGCAATTTACATTGAGATCTTCTTCTTCAAACTATAAATACATAACTTGTTCTTGGGATTAGCCTTAGGGGGTTTAACATTACATGGTTCTGTGTAAAGTTCCCACTCCTTTGGAATCTGCAAATGCTCAATATAGGTTTTGACAATTCTAATAATTATAAAAGGGTCAAGATTAAAATCTCCAAGTAGTTTCTCTACTTTACTAGATGCTAGAAATGTTTTAAGCAATCATATTCTATAGGATCCTTTTTCTTAAGTTCAATTCCAAAATGGTCTTTTTCCATTATTTCATCTCGTAACTCCATCATCTTATTGTCGGTAATATATTCTTCATTATCCTCTATTGAGGATTCATGTTGCAAAGTTGCATCGCAATATTCATAGAAAGATTCCTTCTCTAATTCCTCACCAAACTCATGCCAATCATCATTAGAATCATTACTAGATAATGAGATATCATTTGCATGCATACTATTTTTGTGTGGAAAGTTATTTTCAGAAGTAGGAGATTCAAGTGGTTGATCAAGTTGCTCCTCTTCACTCTTACTAAGATAACTCGTAAGTAGCTCAGTGATAGTCTTACCTTCGGGATTACCTTCCACAAGTTGAGAGGGTGCAACATCAAGTGTCACCTCTTTATTAACAATATGTTTCGGTGGTTTAGGTGGAGGTTCTTTGAGTGCAGTTTCCTCCACATTATCCTTTGGAGCACCCTACAAAAGGTTAGATTATTCCATGGCGGCTTTAATCCGCTCATCAATAAAGGCATTATTAAGGAGATTGTCTTGGTAATAGCAGAATATAGGGTGCACTTATTTATTAAACTTAGCCTCGCAATCATCTTTCTGTATCCTATTCACAGTGGCTAGCAAATTCCATGCTCTTTCAACACTGAATTTAGTCAAAGACCAATTGATAAGGGATTCAAGTTCATTTCTATTATCATCATTCAAACCTGCGTAGAAGGTGTGTATCACCCGCCAAGGCGGGAAATTATGATGGGGACAGCAATCAAGCAAACCTTGTATATCCTTCGTGCAAGCTTTCTTCGGGTTTTCCTTTAAAATTTGTGATCATGCGTCTCGCGCTGAGAGTGTTTGTCCTAGGAAAGAAATCAACTAAAAATAGAGAGGCTAGGCTCTCCCGGGAATGAGTAATCTTTGTAGAACTTTGAATATACTAAGAACGAGCCTCATCAATGAGGGTTTGAGGAAAGAGAGCAAATTTAACATCATCCTCAGTTTGTAAATTAAGATGGAAAGTCCCACAAATATCTTCGAAGAACCCTACATGCTCATACGGATCCTCCTTACCATCTCCTGCAAATTTATTTGCATGCAATAGATCCAAAAGCATGGGGTTAATATCATACCCTCCTGGGTTAATGGATTTTAAATAAGCATCCATGGGCAGTCCGGAATTCCCTATAGCCTCAAGTTGGATTATATGCTGGTACTCGCCCATAATGTATCACCTAAAACTTAATAAACAACTTTAGTAAAACAAAGAGTAAAATAAGTAACTAAGTACTAAGACCAAAAGCGCTTAGCTCACCGGCAACAACACCAGAAAATAGCTTGATGACTGCAAGTGCACAAACCAATTGTAGCTAGTTTCGAAGTAAAGATATCGAACCCACAAAGAGCTATTGGTAAAGGTCTTTATGCCCCTCGTTACTATCTACCAAAGGATACTTATAAGTTGTCTTTGATCTCTAGTAAAGGTTGTTTGAAAGGTTTATGGTTGTTTGCAGAAAAGTAAAAGAAAACAAGTAACAAGTTTGTATGAAAGCACGATGGAACTCAATAGGGCTAAAACATTCTCGAGGATGTAGGATACACCAATAGAATAGTATTATTGTTAGATGAAACCAAGCTAACATACTTCTTGTGTCATGATATGTGTGGAGAGAGCCCCCTGATAAGATGTTCACGACAAGGCTCGTAGGAAGCCACTTTGTTGAGCCAAGTGTGAGGTCACTGCTAAATAACCACTGTGATGTCTGAGAGTAATCACCCATGCAGACCATTGATACGTCCATTTTGCATCACTATTCTATATCATAATTTACTGTTATTCATTGATATATTTCATATTAAGAGTAGATACTTATGTTATTTCATCTGTTTTTGCATGGTTGATGACTTTTGGAGGATGGACCGCTGCAGTCAGGATTCTGATGGAAAAGGTGTTGTTTGGAGGCAAAATTCGCGAAGATCAGAAAATCCGGGAAAATATACGGAAAATCCTATTTTTCCAGAAGACGAAGGATGCCAGAAGGAGGAGTGGAGATGGGCCACAGGGGGCCCACACCACCCCCTGGCGCAGGCCACCCTTGGTCGTGCCACCAGGTGGTGTGGCCGCCCTGGCCCACCTCTGGCTCTCCCCTCTGGCATATATTATCCTCCTGAAACCCTAAGACTCAGGGAGTGACCACAGAAAGATTCCGCCGCCTCTGCGGGTCGGAAAACACTCAGAGAGAAAGATCTCTCCGACAGACAGAATTCTGTCGGGGGAATTCCTTCCCGGAGAGGGGAGATCGTTGCCATCAACACCACCATCAAGCTGGACTTCATCAGGATCATCATCATCATCATCACCACTATCAACACCCTCATCACCATCTCCATATTGCTGTAACAATTGGTTTGAATCTTGCATCGTTCTCCGGGGAAACTTTCCTAGTGTTGATTACTCTTTGTAGTTGATGCTATTGAGTGAACCATTGAATTATTGTTTATGTTTAGATTGTTATACATCATTATTCCATCTCTGATCATGATCTGTATGATGTCTTGTGAGTAGTTCGTTTTGTTCTTGAGGACATGGGAGAAGTCATGTTGTTACTAGTGGAATTGTGTTGAGAAAGATTCAATGGTGTGATATTTAAGTTGTGGTGTACTTCTTCTAGTGGTGTCATGTGAATGTCGACTACATGAAACTTCACTTATATGGGCCTAGGGGAATGCATTGTGTATTTGGATACTAATCGTAGGGGTTGCCGGAGTGACAGAAACTTGAACCCCCGTTAGGAAACCATTGCACAAGGGACGTCAGGGTCTTAGAGTTTAAAGCTATGGTTAGGTTTCTACCTTAATTACTTTATTGTACTTACGGATGTTTGCAAGGGCTATAATCACAAGTATGTATTAGTCCTAGGAAGGTCGGTACATTAGCACAGGTTCACCCACACAACACTTAGCAAGCTAAAGAAGATTAATCAACTATATGAAGCGAAAGCACTTGACAGTCTTCCCATGTGTCCTCGAGAACGTTTGGTCATCTTAAGTAATACAACCGGCTTGTCCTTTGCTGAATAAAGGATTGGGCCACTTGCTGCTTTTATTCCTACTGTCTTTTATTTACTCATACTTTATTTACTTGCTTTATAAAAAACCCCTAAAAATCTGTTTTCTAAGTATTTGCAGAGAATTCCTGATCCATACCACTAGCCAGCACCTTCTGCTCCTCGTTGGGTTCGACACTCTTACTTATCGAAAATACTGGGATACACCCCCTATACTTGTGGGTCATGAAGACTATTTTTTGGCACCGTTGCCGGGGAGTGAAGCGCTATTGGAGAGTGGAACTGGTAAAGGAAACTTCTACTATGAGTATTGTTTACTTCTGTTAGTTGCTTTATTTTCGTTATAGAAAATTCACTGAGTTTCTTATTTGGTAATTCTACTACCACTACTAAGGTAGTAGATGAGCCACCACTTGCTGAGAATGATGCTTTTAAAATACCTACAACATTTATTGATCGTGTTATGGATAACTACTATGTTGGGGATGGAACTGCCCATCCCGGTGATCATTTACTCTTTATACACGAATTATGCGGGTTGTTCAAGTGTGCAGGTATTACTACAGATCAAGTTAAGAAGAAGTTATTCTCATTATCACTGAAAGGAAGAGATGAGGAATGGTATAAGCTACTGAAGAATGGTCAAGCTCTAGAATGGGAGGAAATAGTGCCTCTCTTTTATTCAAAGTTTTATCCTCCTAGTGAGATTCATAAAGATCGGAATCAAATATACAACTTTTGGCCTCATGATGGAGAGAGTACAGCTCAATCTTGGGGGAGATTGAAGTTACTAATGCTCATATGTCCTATTCATGAGCTCCCAAACAATATTATTATCAATAACTTTTATCCAAGGCTCCCTCTACATGATAAGGATTTATTGGATGCTTCTTGTGCTGGATCATGCACTCGTATGGAAGAAGAAGATAAATGGGATCTCCTAGACCGTATTCAAGATTATGTTGAAGATTGGGAGAATGACAAAGGAAGAAAGTCAGGTATAAATTATGATTATGAATGCATTGAATCTTTTATGGGAACTGATGACTTTCAAAATATTAGTAATGCTTATGGTCTCGATTTACAAGTTATTACAAATTGCTTTAAGGCTTTTTCTTCTTATATTGAAATTCCAAAAAATGGATGGAACAAGTACCATGTACCTTATAAAGATATTGTTGAATGTGTTCCTGTTGGGAGTGTTGAGTATTGCACTATTGATCACATCTTACCTGAACCTTATATCGAGAAGATCCCCTTCCCAAATAAGGTAAAGGATCATCATATGATAACTAGTGTAATCACTAAAAGTGAAAAGAGAACTGTGAAACCTGATGAACAAATAAATGTGGAACCTGTGGTAGCAATTGTGAAAGACCTTGTCACTAAAAGCATAGAAGATGGACACATAATCTTTTGTGAGGATGCTTCTAATATTGTTTCACATCCTAATAGAACTAAAAAGGCTAGTGTCCCTGTTCTTTCCGTTAGAATTGGTGATCATTGCTATTATGGTTTATGTGATATTGGTGCAAGTTCCAGTGCTATTCCTTATGAGCTTTACAGAGAAATTATGCATGAAATCAGTCCCTGCGAATTGGAAGAGATTGATGTGGTTATTCACCTTGCTTATAGAGAGACCATCTCCCCAATCGGTATTGTACGAGATGTGGAAGTTCTTTGTGGTAAGATTAAGTATCCTGCTGATTTTCTAGTACTTGGTTCAGCTGCTAGTAAAACTTATCCTATCATTTTTGGTAGACTTTTCTTGAGTACTTGTGGAGCTATTATAGATTGCAAGAGGGAGAAAATCTTGACTAAGTTTGATGGGGAATCTTATGAGTTTAATTTTTCGAAATTTACGAAAGAACCTTGTGAAGAGGAAACTCATTATGAGGATTTTAGGGTTGAACAACTTGCTTCTATTTATCTTGCTCCTAACAATGCTTTGCAGCAATTTATGGAAGATCACGAAAGTGAGATCTTCATGGAAGAAAGGAATGAGATTGACGATATTCTCCGTCGTCAACCCAAGATGCTTAAGCATAACTTGCTTGTAGAAGACCTGGGTACCACGTTGCCACCTCAAAAGGATCCGATCTTCGATCTAAAACCTCTCCCTGGTGATCTTAAATATGCTTATACTGATGATAAAAAGATATATCATGTTATTATTAGCTCTAAACTTTCAGGGAAGGAAGAAGAAAGGTAATTGGAGGTTTTGAAGAAACACCGAGTAGCTATGGGCTATACTTTGGATGATTTAAAAGGGATTTCACCTACTATATGTCAGCATTCTATCAATATAGAACCAGATGCAAAGCCAGTAGTAGAGCACCAACGACCATTAAATCCTAAGATGAAGGAAGTGGTAAGAAATGAGGTATTGAAACTCCTTGATGCTGGTATTATTTACCCTATTGCTGATAGTGAATGGGTTAGTCCTGTTCATTGTGTTCCTAAAAAGGAGGAATTACCGTTGTTCCTAATGATAATGATGAGCTTATTCCCCAAAGAATAGTAGTAGGCGATAGGATGTGCTTTGATTTTAGGAATCAACAAAGTTACTAAGAAAGATCACTACCCGCTTCCTTTTATTGATCAAATGTTGGAAAGGTTGTCTAAAAAGACCCCATTTTGTTTTCTTGATGGTTATTCTAGTTTCTCTCAAATTGTGGTTAAACAACAAGATCAAGAAAAAACTACTTTTACTTGCCCTTACGGAACTTATGCTTATAGACGCATGCCTTTTGGTTTATGTAATGCTCCTACAACTTTTCAAAGATGCATGTTTGCTATCTTTCATGGTTTTTGTCAGGAAATTGTGGAAGTCTTCATGGATGACTTTTCTGTCTATGGAACTTCTTTTGATAATTGTCTGCACAACCTTAATAAAGTTTTGGAGAGGTGTGAAGAAACTAATCTTGTTCTTAATTGGGAGAAATGCCACTTCATGGTCAATGAAGGGATTGTCCTTGGGCATAAGGTTTCTGAAAGAAGCATAGAAGTTGATAGAGCTAAGGTTGAAGCAATTGAGAAAATGCCATGTCCAAGAGACATCAAAGGTATTCGTAGTATCCTTGGTCATGCTGGTTTCTATAGATGGTTTATTAAAGATTTTTCTAAGATATCAAAACCCCTCACTAATCTTCTTCAAAAATATGTACCCTTTGTTTTTGATGATGATTGTAAGGAAGCTTTTGAAACTCTTAAGAAGGCTTTAACCACAGCTCCTATCGTTCAACCACCTGATTGGAGTTTACCCTTTAAAATAATGTGTGATGCTAGTGATTTTGCTGTAGGGGTTGTCCTTGGGCAACAAATTGTTAAAAAGCTAAACGTTATTCATTATGCTAGTAAGACTCTAGACGCTGCTCAAAGGAATTGTGCTACTAATGAAAAGGAATTTCTAGCTGTCGTCTTCGCTTGTGATAAGTTTAGACCCTATATTGTAGACTCAAAAGTCACCATTCATACTGATCATGCCGCCATTAAGTACCGATGACGAAGAAGGACGCTAAGCCTAGGCTTATTAGATTGGTGCTGCTTTTATAAGAGTTTGGTCTACATATAGTAGATAGGAAAGGTGCTGAAAAGCCTGTAGCTCATAATTTAGCTCGATTGGAAAACGTCTCTTTTGACCCTATGCCTGTTAATGATAGCTTTCCAAATGAACAGTTGGCCGCGGTAGGGGTAAGCTCGCGAAGGAGCCCTTGGTACGCTGACTATGCTAACTTTATTGTCTCCAAGTATTTGCCTCCAACTTTTACAGCTCAACAAAGAAGGAAGTTCTTTTATGATTTGAGGCATTATTTTTGGGATGACTCACACTTATATAAAGAAGGAGTGGATGGTATTATGCGAAGATGTGTTCCAGAATATGAACAAAAGGAGATATTGCGTAAATGTCATGGTAGCGCTTATGGAGGACATCATGAAAGATAGAACTGCGCAAAAGGTGCTACAATCAGATTTCTACTGGCCTACCCTTTTTAAAGATGCAAGAAAATTTGTTTTATCTTGTGATGAATGTCAATGTGTTGGTAATATTTCTAGACACAATGAAATTCCTATGAACTACTCTCTAGTTATTGAACCCTTTGATTGCTAGGGATTTGACTTTATGGGTCCTTTTCCTCCCTCGAAAAGTTATACTCAAATTCTTGTTGCCGTTGATTATGTTACTAAGTGGGTAGAGGCCATTCCTACGAAGAGTGCTAACGGGGAGACTTCTCTAAAAATGCTTAAGGATGTTACCTTTCCTAGGTTTGGAATGCCTAGGTATCTCATGACTGATGGGGGTTCTCATTTCATTCATGGTGGTTTTACAAAGACCCTTGCTAAATATGATGTTAATCATAGAATTTCTTCAGCTTATCACCCCCAAACTAGTGGGCAAGTAGAGTTATCAATTAGAGAAATTAAATCCATCTTACAAAAGACTGTTAATAGATCTAGAAAAATCTGGGCTAAAAAGTTGAATGATGCTTTATGGACTTATAGGACTGCCTACAAAAACCCTATGGGGATGTCTCCTTATAAAATGGTTTATGGGAAATCTTGTCACCTACCTTTAGAATTAGAACACAAAGCTTACTGGGTAGTTAAAGAACTCAATAGAGATTGTAAGCTCGCAGGTGAGAAAAGATTATTTCATTTAAGTTCCTTAGATGAATGGAGGAGTGAATCCAATGAAAATGCTAGGCTCTTTAAAGAAAAAGTTAAAAGATGGCATGACAAGTGAATACTTAAGAGAGAATTTCAAGTTGGTGAGAAAGTTCTATTGTATAGGTCTCGTCTCAGACTTTTTGCAGGAAAGCTACTGTCAAAATGGGAAGGGCCCTTCATTATTGAAGAAATGTACCGTTTGGGAGCAATAAAAATTTCTTCTTTAAAAGATAATACTACACAAGTAGTGAATGGGCAGCGACTCCAGCACTATATTGCTGGCGATTCTTACAATGAAGATGTTTATGCCTTTCAAGTTATAACTCCGGAAAAACTTATCAAGGACCAAATTCAGAGACCAGCAGAGTTTGTTTTCAAATAGGTAACAGTTCTGGTAAAAAAAGCTCCGAGAAAGATCTGTCAAATTATATTTTTGTAGTTTTTATCCAATAAGGAAAGTTATGAAGCGAAAGAGGGAAAAAAACGGAGCCAGGGTGGCTCACACCACCCTGTGGCGCGGGCCCACCCCTGGCCGCGCCACCAGGTGGTGTGGCCACCCCGGACTCCGTCTCCGACCCGTTTTCTCCCAGTACCTTCTTTTTTTTGTGAAACCTCGTAATATATAATCCCCCGGATCTCTCGAGGTTCATATATCGTGTTTTCGTCGTGTTTTCATTTTGATTAGCCAAGGGAGATTCATTAGAAGATATCATCAACCCATACATGAGAGAGTTGAAGATTCACCCCAAGGAGTTGTTACTTGAAGATGGGGAAGTCTGGATAAAAGAGGTTCAAGGCCTAAAGGTGAAGGAAGTCTGGAGGACAGGATGGAAGCACTAGAGCAAGAAGTCTTTAGGTACAAGAAGATGGCGGAACGCGAAGTGGATATCATCCATAAGATTTGTTCCGAACTCATTGCCGAGCACCAAAAGGAGACTGGTGAGCTCAAGGATGAAGTCCTCTCACTCTGCCAAACAACCAACGAACTGCAAGCATAGCTCTACGATGTTCAAAATCAAAACTATGAGTATGAGGTTAGATTTAAATGCATAAGTGCTGCTGCAAGTTTCAGGATGCTAGAGACTACAATGTCCTTTGTTTATGGGGAGCCTTTACCCTGGAAGTCGGACGATGACGAGAGAATACCAACACCACCGAAGGAGTAATTCGTCATTAGGTTTGGCACCCCCATGGTTTGTTCCAAGCTTGGGGGAGTGACGCGGTATCACATCACTATCTTCTATCTTTTTACCTTTTTAGTAGAGTCATATCATGAATAGAGAAGTTATCTTGTAATATGGTTTGCATTATGGAAGTGTTCCCTCTCTCGTTAGATATGTATCCCTTGGTGTGAGTTGCAGTTATGGAATATTAGTGAGAAGTTCTATCATTTACACTTTTACATATCTTATATTAATTTTCAATTCATGGTTATATGATTGATCTTGTTGTTAGTATTGGTATCACTTTTGGATCATTAAGTTAATTTAGTTGGTTTTGGCAAACTTGGATCGGTCAGTAGCAACACTATTTTTGAGAGTTGAATGAAAAAGATAAAAGTACTCTAAAGAAAAATAATTTCATCATCTTTCTTTCTTGATTTGCTCATAAGCTTAGTAATCTCTAGTTAAGATCTTTTGTGCTTCCAAGGAATGTTGCATGTTTGTCTTTATCACTTGTATGATTGTTTGCTTCCTTCAACTCTTATACTTGCTACCCAGCTTTGCTAGCCAAAAACCTGTACTGAGAGGGAATTCTTCTCGTGCATCCAATCCTTAAACAAAAAACCATGCCATTTGTGTCTACCATACCTACCTATTAGCATTATTGCTATTCCAAGTAAATTCTTGTTTTTATCTACCTTCCAAATTAAACTTGTTATGTGAAAATTAGTGATTAAAACTGTCACGAACTTGATGGCACACTTTACTTTTCTTGCACTTAATAAACCGGAACCATTGCGTCCTTCTTTGTTGCGTATATGCTTGCGCTTTATGAGTTGATATCATGTTCTTTTGCTAATGGATCCCGGCGGTGTGAAATAAAAGTGGAACTTGTAAGATCATGGAGTTTATATGTGTGTTAGAGAAACGCCTGGGCCGCTAGCCTAAGCCATGCCTAATCATGGTGGAAACTTGCAACATAACTATAGTGAGCATTCTATGAAGCATCCTCAATAAAAACCTATGCAAATAGCAAATAAAAAGATTGTTGAGATGCTCATTGTATGCTTGCCTTGTCATTTTGATTATGGGATAGCTCCCGTGTCATGTGCAAGGGGTACCCCGTTGGCAGTTCTCGATGATACACACGTATTTACAATCACAAGAGCTTACTCGTGACTGAAGTTGAGTAGCATGAGGTTCGCTCTTCGTAAGTAAGGGGCATGGGACTTCAATTTATAACTTGTCAAGCATATCCTCTTAGTTGTGTCACTTTAACCTTAATCACCTAAAGATGCCTATGATAGGGGCAATGAGAGCTGAAAGCTAATAAGTATCATAATTTTTGGGAGCTCTTTATGAAACTAGAAATCCCTGCTTCCCTCTACGAAGGGCCTTTCTTTTACTTTGTAGTTGAGTCAGTAAACCTATTCCTCTCTATCTCAGCAAGTATTTTGAGTTGTTGTGCTCCATTCATTCATATGATGATTTATTCAATCATCTTGCTTATGTTCCTTGTTTTGCACATTGCTCTTATTTTGGTGATTACTACTTTGAAAGCTATCATTGAAAATCAGTTATTGGTGAACTCCAGCAAATTATCAACTATTCTTCGACCAAGAGCTAAGTTTGCCATTACCAATGATGATTCACTTTATGTATCTTTATTGTGTTTCCTTTACTTATTGCAAGTTAAGTTATATAATAGTGAGTTGTCTTCTATTATGATCTGTGTATTGATGAATGTGATGCTTCTTATCCATATTATTTTATCGACTCTTCACTCCATAAACCTGAGGTCATGTTTATTGAGCTCAGATTCGCTTGGGGACAAGCAAAGTCTAAGCTTGGGGGGAGTTGATACGTCCATTTTGCATCACTATTCTATATCATAATTTACTGTTATTCATTGATATATTTCATATTAAGAGGTGATACTTATGTTATTTCATCTGTTTTTGCATGGTTGATGACTTTTGGAGCATGGACCGCTGCAGTCAGGATTCTGATGGAAAAGGTGCTGTTTGGAGGCAAAATTCACGAAGACCAGAAAATCTGGGAAAATATACGAAAAATCTTATTTTGCCAGAAGACGAAGGATGCCAGAAGGAGGAGTGGAGATGGGCCATAGGGGGACTACACCACCCCCTGGCACGGACCACCCTAGGCCGCGCCATCAGGTGTTGTGGCCGCCATGTCCCACCTCTGGCTCTCCCCTCTAGCGTATATTAATCCTCCCAAACCCCTAAGACTCAGGGAGCAACCACAGAAAGATTTCGCCGCCTATGCAGGGCGGAAAACAACAAGAGAGAAAGATCTCTCCGGCAGACAGAAATCTGCAGGGGGAATTCCTTCCCGGAGAGGGGAGATCATCGCCATCAACAGCACCATCAAGCTGGACTTCATCTGGATCATCATCATCATCACCACCAACATCATCATCACCACCCTCATCACCATCTCCATATTGCTGTAACAATTGGGTTGAATCTTGCATAGTTCTTAGGGGAAACTTTCCCGGTGTTGATTACTCTTTGTCGTTGATGCTATTGAGTGAACCATTGAATTATTATGTATGTTTAGATTGTTATACATCATTATTCCATCTCTGATCATGATACGTATGACGTCTTGTGAGTAGTTCGTTTTGTTCTTGAGGACATGGGAGAAGTCATGTTATTAGTAGTGTAATTGCGTTCAGAAAGATTCAATGGTTTGATATTTAAGTTGTGGTGTACTTCTTCTACTGGTGCCTTGTGAATGTCGACTACATGAGACTTCACCTATATGAGCCTAGGGTAATGCATTGTGTATTTGGCTACTAATCGTAGGGGTTGCCGGAGTGACAGAAACCTAAACCCCCATTAGGAAACCATTACACAAGGGACGTCAGGGTCTAAGAGTTTAAAGTTGTGGTTAGGTTTCTACCTTAATTACTTTCTTGTACTTACGGATGTTTGCAAGGGGTATAATCACAAGTATGTATTAGTCCTAGGAAGGTCGGTACATTAGCACAGGTTCACCCACACAACACTTAGCAAGCTATAGAAGATTAATCAACTATGCTTCGCACTTGACAGTCTTCCCATGTGTCCTCGAGAACGTTTGGTCATCTTGAGTAATACAAACGACTTGTCCTTTGCTGAATAAAGGATTGGGCCACTTGCTGCATTTATTCCTTTTATTTACTCGTACTTTATTTACTTGCTTTATCAAAAACCCCTAAAAATCCGTTTGCAAGTATTTGCAGAAAATTCCTGATCCATACCACTAGCCAGCACCTTCTTCTCCTCGTTGGGTTTGACACTCTTACTTATCAAAAATACTGCGATACATCCCCTATACTTGTGGGTCATCAACCATCGCAAGTAAGGGTTTCGCCATGGATATCGTAATTAGCTTAGGGAGTCCCTCTTTATTCCCCCTTTGACCGTGTAGGTTACGAGCCGGCGCCAATCTGTAACGGGGCATTCCGGGTATGCTTCCAAGACACTTCCAAAGGATTTCTCCCTCCCTTTAGTCCCAAAGGAAAATGATATGTGGTCAACATCACATATCATATAAAGAGAGAAATCAAACACAAATCATAATTATATCATAGACAAGCAAGTCGTATGGACACAAGAATATATCATCTTTATTACAAGTTCGTAATGGTGCTAGGGTTTCTCCATCTCCCGCAGAACAAAGGAACTACTCACTTCTGGAAGCAATAAACAGCATCATCATAATCAAATGATTGGATTAAAGTATAGGGGTAGATCTAATGCAAACCACAATTAGATCTGGAATTATAAAGACATCTAATAGATGAACGATGGAGTAATGGTGGTGATACATATGCAACAGTTGATGATGAAGGGGATGTTGTGTTGTCCTCCGATGATCCAAGTCACTTCTCCTCTTGAGAAATGGTGATGGTGGAGATCTTTTGGAGGCGGTGGCTATGGAGTTTCCAAGGCGGAAGGGCTCCGCCATGGAGGTATGTGTGGGGACCCTGTATTAATCCTCTGAGAATCCCTGTTATCCATACACCACGATCCCATGATTAGTTCATCGTGGCACATAACCGACAAGTATCAAAGTAAACATCCATTACTTAAGCGGATACATGTCATACCTTATTTGCCATTATGGCTACATCGATCATCATCAGCGGAACTTCGTAAAGTGTAGAGCCTGACCCATGCCTTAACCTACAAGCAACTGATTGGGAGAATGTCCTAGCTCGTGTAGTCGTCAACTACACCCTCTTCTCGATATCAGACTGATACATTGCAAATGTATCTATAATTTTTGATGTTCCATGCTTGGTTTTATCTAATTTCTTGTGTTTTGTCCACACTTGGGAGTACTTTTCATATGATTTCTTGGACTAACCTATTAACAAGAACCACAGTGCCAGCTGCCTGTTATCTGCTGTTTTTGGTTCTAGGAAAGTCAGAAAATGAATATTCTCGGAATTGGACGGGACAAAAGCCAAAGTGCCTATTTTTTCGGAAGACATCTGACGCCAGAATACGAGACGGAGAAGGGCTGGGGGCTGGCCACACCACCTGGCCGCACGGCCAGTCCTGGCCGGCGCCAGGGGGTGGTCTGGCCGACCCCAGCACCCCCTTGGCCTCTCCTTCCACCTATATATTGCCTTCGCGACCAAAACCCTAAGTAGCTGATAAAAAATCCACGAAAGAGTTTCTAGCCGCCGTCATCTCCAGCCCTAGATCGGGATGGATCTGATGCTCTTCAGAGGGGAATTCATCCTGGAGGCCTTCTTCATCATCATGCAAGCCTCCGGTGTGATGCGTGAGTAGTTCATCTCAGGAGTACAGGTCCATGTAGTAGCTAGATGGCTGGTTCTCCTCCTTTCTGCTTTCATGTCTAGATCTTGTGAGCTCCGTTCATGATCAAGATCATCTATTTGTAATTCTACATGTTGTTTTTGCGGGGATCCGATGGATATTGAGATGTTATTTCAGATTGATTATTGATTCTATAATGTCTTTGTTATTTGTGATCTTGCATGCTTTCCGTTGTTAGTAGCTATCTTGGGCAAGTAGATGCTAGCAACTCCAAGAGTTAGTATTTATGCTGGATAGTGGGTTCATGCCTCCGGTAATTTGGGGAAGTGACAGAAATCTCTAAGGTACTAGATGTGTTGTTGCTATTAGGGAGAAAACAACAATCCTGTGTTCATAGAACAATCGTATTGTTTACATTACACGCAATTCATAAAGCAATAATATGTTGCTTGCAACTTAATACTAGAGGGTGCTCGGATGATAACCTGAAGGTGGATTATTAGTCATAGATGCAGTTGGATGGCGGTCTATGTATAATGCTGTAATTCCCAATCAAGTTCCAAAGGAGTCAAGATGATTAGTATATGCATGTATTGATTTCTCAATGTTCTTCAATTGCCCCGCTGAAATTTGTTCACCCAGCATGTTATCTATCGTAAGGAGAGCCACCTCTAGTGAACTATGGACCCCGGTCCTTTCTTTTACATACAATCTATGAACTATTTACCGCTTTGTGTTTACTTTATGCAAACTATTACTTCCTTGCATTCGATTCGTTTAATCCTTTGTTTTCAGCAAGACCGGTGAGATTGACAACCTCATAGGATGTTGGGGGCAAAGTTATGTGGTTGTGTTGTGCAGGTCTCCTCGTTGCTACTAGCACCAGTAGTGCGCCCTTCCAAGGCTCAGCTAGCAACACCTTTGGGGTGTTTCCTTGCTCCTACTGGTTCGATTAAACCTTGGTTTCATAATTGAGGGAAACTTACTGCTATGCTCATCATACCTTCCTCTTGGGGTTCCCCACGAGCTCCAGATCAACATCGATCCATAACTAATCTCTTTACTTTATTATTTTTGTTTTTCTTAGTTTATTTTTGCTTTCTTTGCTTGTTTCTTTATCAAAAACACAAATAGTCTTACTAGTTTGCTTTCTTTATTGAAAATACAAAAAAATGACTACTCTTGAAAACACTAAGTTGTGTGAGTTCACTAGCATGAACAACGATGATTTTATGAGCACACCTATTGTTCCACCTGTGCCTGAAGCTACTTTCTTTGAGATAAAACCTGCCTTACTCAATCTCGTTATGAGAGAACAATTTTATGGTATTGGTAATGAAGATGTTGTTGCCCATCTAAATAACTTTGTTGAACTTTGTGAGATGCAAAAGCATAGAGATATAGATGGAGATATTATTAAGCTTAAACTGTTTCCTTTCTCTTTGAGAGGACAAGCTAAAGAATGGTTGAATTCCTTAACTGGGAATAGTATTAATTCTTGGACTAAGTGCAAAGATACTTTCATTGGAAAATACAATCCTCCTTCTAAGATTATATCTATGAGAAGTGAAATAATAAAGTTTAAACAATCTCATAATGATCATGTTGCTCAAGCTTGGGAAAGAATGAAATCTTTGGTAAAGAATTGTCCCACTCATGGACTGACTGCTTGGATTATCATCCAAACTTTTTATGCAGGATTGAACTATTCTTCAAGGAACCTATTGGATTCTACTGCTGGAGGTACCTTTATGACCATTACTTTTGGTGCTGCAACAAAGCTTCTGGATAATATGATGGTTAACTATTCTGAATGGCATACTGAGAGAGCTCCACAAGGTAAGAAGGTAAATTCTGTTGAGCAAACTTCCTCCTTGAGTGATAAGATTGATATTACTATGTCTATGCTTGTTAATGGGAAAGCCCATATTGATCCAAATAATTTTGCTTTAGCTTCTTTGGTTGCTCAAGAAGAGCAAGTTGATGTGAACGTCATAAGAAATAACAATTTTGTCAATAATGCTTATAGGAATAATTTTGGTAACAACAATTATAAGCCATATCCTCCCAACAATGGTAATGCTTATGGAAATACCTACAACAACAATAGGAGTGCTCCCACGGAACTTGAAGTTATGCTTAAGGACTTTATTAGAAAATAAACTACTTTCAATAAAACTATTGAGGAAAAACTCTCTAATGCTGAAAGAAATATAGCATCTCTGGCTGAAGCTCAATCTTCTTTTAATAAAATGGCTACTAAACCTGAAACTAATGATAATCCCTTTGCATCTACTAATGCTATACAAGTAAGAATTGATGAAAATGTTAGACTATTAGCTGAATTACATGCTAAGTGGGAAAGAGAAGATGAAATTGCTAGAAACATTAGTATTTCTACCATCACCACCACTAGTGTTGAGACTAGTAATAGTTCTACTACTCTAGATGATAATTTTTATTTTGATCTTGATGGTTGCAACATCTCTGAAGTTATTAAGTTCCTACAAAAGCTTGCTAAAAGTCCTAATGCTAGTGCTATGAACATGGCCTTTACAAAACACATTACTGATGCTCTCATAAAGATTAAAGAAGAAAAGATGAAACATAAAGCTTCTATTCCTATAAAACAAGAAGATGGTTGGGAACCCATCATTAATATGAAAGTGAATTACTTTTATTTCAAAGCTTTATGTGATCTTGATAGTAGTGTTTCTATTATGCCTAGAAGGATTTATGATATGCTTGATTTACCTCCACTTGAAGATTGTTATTTGAATGTCCCACTTGACGATAATGCTAAAAAGAAACTCATGGGGAGTATTAATGATGTTCTTATTATGGTTAACAATGCCTATGTCCCCGTTGATTTCTATGTTTTTGATGTTGAATACAATGCTTCTTGTCCTATTACTTTGGGAAGACATTTTCTTACAACTGTTGGTGCCATTATTGATATGAAAGAAGGAACCATTAAATATCAACTCCCACTCAAGAAAGGTATAGAATACTTCCCTAAGAAGAGAGAAAAGATTTATTTTGCCTCTCCTATGAAAACAAAATTAGGTCTTAATGCTTCTTCATTTGAGAACACTTGATTCTTTTTCTTGCTTCTTATGCCTAACTTAAAGGCGTTAAAGAAAAGTACTTATTGGGAGATAACCCAAAAAATTGAGATGAGTCTTGGAAGTTATTACTTCAGTAATAAGCGCTCCTTATCCTTTTTATTTGCTGTTTGTGTCAAGAGTAACCTCTAATGAGAGAGAAGTAATGATTGGGAAAGTTGTTGTCCCGAAACAGATTTTTGTGCTTCACCGTAAAAAATCGTGTAAAATCTCTGAACGTCCTTTTGAGGCATGAATTTTTTTGCTTCGGCCCCAGGTTGTTATATAACTTTCTTTAGTTCAACACTTTTTGATTTGAGCAACATAAGGTCTTCGAAAAAATTCGTCTTTACCTACTGGTCTGTTTTGACAGATTTCTGCCATTTTCTGGATTTGCTTCTTGTTGGTTCCTTTTTTGAGTTCTTTTGAGGAATTGAGCTTTTTGAGGGAATTTCTATAGTAGCTAGTGTTTTAATGGAAGTTTTATTGGTGTTAGAACTGAACCTAAAGACATATTATCTTGAGTGCACTAATGTTGCTAATAAAGATTGTGTGAAGTTTTGTATGAAGGAAAAATTTCAGGTGTATGGAAGGAATGAGTAATGAGATGAAGGATGGACTAAATCTCAAGCTTAGGGATGCCAAGCATGTCACCCCAAGAAATATCCAAGAAGTACAAGCGTCAAAGCTTGGGGATGAACAAGGCATCCCCTTCTTCATCAATAAAAATCCCAGGTTTCTTCCAAATGCTTCATTTTTATTGTTTCATGCACAATTGTGTTGTTCTTGGAGTGTCTTCTTTTTCGTTTTCGTTTTGCTTTTCGTTTGATTTTGTTTGCTTAGTTTTCTGAATAAATTGGTTGGACCCCCTCTTTCATACATTGGTTTTCAAATAGTTTGGTTTGGTTTGGAAAAGAGTAGGAAAGCTCATGCTTAAGTGGTAAAAAGATCTCGTTTTTGACTGTGGACTATGCTTTGTCATGCCATGCTTGATATTGTTTTGGATTTATGCTTAGTATTCTTTTCTGTAGCATGACTTGTTATATACAATTGAGATTGCTTAATGTGCCTTGGATGAATCATGTGTTGTTTTAGCATATTAAAGCATAATATAGTGGTATTCTCCTTTGATGCTTTATTTGGGTTGACTTGGCGCATGATCACACCATGTTATGACTATCTCAAGTCACCATAGACTTTATGATCCTTTAGTTTTCAACTTGTAGTATCACTTTATGCTTTGATCAATGATGTTTTGTCGCTCTGCATGACTATGGCCATTATTGCTCTCTTAGTTTGTCACTCCCAGTCTTTTGCTAGCCTCCACAACCAAGTATGAGTTCCACTCCTGCATCCAACTCCCTAAACCAAGTTATTCCAAAGAGTCCACCATACCTACCTACTAGCTTATGCTATTCCAAGTATATTCATGTTTTTGTTTACCTTCCGAATTAAACTTGTTATGAGAAAACTAGTGATTAAAGATCTCACAAACTTGATGTCACACTTTACTTTTCTTGCCCTTAATAAACTTGAACCATTGTGTCGTCTATGTTGTATATGCTTGTACTTATTTGTTGGGAATTAGCAGAACCATGTTGTCATGGGGAACGCTTTCAACATTGCACTTGGTACTTTGTACCTAGTTGATATCATGCTTTTTGTCTATGGATGTCGTCAGTGTGAAATGAAAGGGGAGCTTGTAAGTCCATCGAGTTATGTATATGTGTTAGAGAAATGCTTGTGCCGCTGATCTAATCCATGCTGACATGGTGGAAACCTGCAGCGTAACCATAATGAGTTGTCTATGAAGCATTCTTCTTATAATAAAAAAAGAGTCCTATATTGAGAAAAAAAGAAAAAAAAGAGATTATGAAAAGAGGAAAGAGAGAAAAAAGCACCATATTCCCATGGTAAATAAGAAGATTGCTGAGATGCTCGTTGTCTGCTTGCCTTGTCATTTTGATATGGGGATTCTTCCGTATCATCGGGAAAGGGGTACCCCATTGGCGGTTCTCTATGATACACATGTACTTACGATGACAAGAACTTACTGGTGACTAAACTTGAGTAGCATGAGGAGCGGCCCTCGTATTCAAGGGACATGAGATTTCTAACTTATACTTCGTCAACCATGTACACCATAGTTTGTTCACTTTAACCTTAATCACTTCAAGATTCTTATGATAGGGGCAATAAGAGCTGAAAGCTATAAGTACCATAATTTTTGGAAGCTCTTTATGAAACTTGAATCTCTACTTCCTTCTATGAAGGCCTTTTTCCACCATTATATTGAGTCTCCACCTTCTACCTTTATGCACCTACTTTGAGAGCATACTGGTCATTCTTAGTTCTATGTGCATTGTCCCAAGACTAGTTGATTGGTGCATAACTTGATATTGCTTGTTCTAAACTATTTGTATCTAGTCACTCTTTTGAACTTTGAAGGTGTCCTATGGATTTATATTTTCTACTCTATGAGGGACAAGCTGAATACTATTATGCTATGTTTTCTTTATGTGAATCAAACAAACGTCTTGCAAAGCATTGTTATTCATGAATCTTTTGTTTGTGCCTTTTCATGTTGCATCATAGTTTCTTTGTGTTATTGCTAGAACTTTGTCTTTCATGTTATTATTGAAGTACTATGATCCCAGCTTTGAATGTTTTACAAATACTTTGATCAAGTCTTTGATTATGCATGTCACCTCAAAAATCATTCTTCCTTTTATCACTTACCTACTCGAGGATGAGCAGGAGTTAAGCTTGGGGATGTTGATACATTGCAAATGTATCTATAATTTTTGATGTTCCATGCTTGGTTTTATCTACTTTCTTGTGTTTTGTCCACCCTTTGGAGTACTTTTCATATGATTTCTTGGACTAACCTATTAATAAGAGCCACAGTGCCAACTGCCTGTTTTCTGCTGTTTTTGCTTCCAGGAAAGTCAGAAAATGAATATTCTCGGAAGTGGATGGGACAAAAGCCAAAGTGCTTATTTTTCCGGAAGACATCTGATGCCAGAATATGAAACGGAGAAGGGCTGGGGGCCGGCCACAGCACCTGGCCGTGCGGCCAGGCCTGGCCCGCGCCAGGGGGTGGTATGGCCGACCCCAGCACCCCCTTGGCCTCTCCTTCAGCCTATATATTGCCCTCGGGACCAAAACCCTAAGTACTTGATCAAAAATCGACGAAAGAGTCTGTAGCCGCCGTCATCTCCATACGTAGATCGGGAGGGATCTGAAGCTCTTCCTGGCACCCTGCCGGAGAGGGGAATTCATCCTGGGGGCCTTCTTCATCATCATGGAAGCCTCCGGTGTGATGCGTGGGTAGTTTATCTCAGGACTACGGGTCCATGTAGTAGCTAGATGGCTGGTTCTCCTCCTTTGTGCTTTCATGTCTAGATCTTGTGAGCTCCATTCATGATCAAGCTCATCTATTTGTAATTCTACATGTTGTGTTTGCGGGGATCCGATGGATATTTAGATGCTATTTCAGATTGATTATTGATTCTATCATGTCTTTGTTATTTGTGATCTTGCATGCTTTCCGTTGTTAGTAGCTATCTTGGCCAAGTAGATGCTAGCAACTCCAAGAGTTACTATTTATGCTCGATAGTGGGTTGATGCCTCTAGTAATCTGGGGAAGTGACAGAGATCTCTAAGGTACTAGATGTGATGTTGCTACTAGGGAGAAAACAACAATCCTTTGTTCATAGAACAATCGTATTGTTTACATTACACGCAATTCATAAAGCAATAATATGTTGCTTGCAACTTAATACTGGAGGGGGTTCGGATGATAACCTGAAGGTGGATTATTAGTCATAGATGTAGTTGGATGGCGGTCTATGTATAATGTTGTAATGCCCAATCAAGTTCCAAAGGTGTCAAGATGATTAGTATATGCATGTATTGCTTTCTCGATGTTTGTCAATTGCCCCGCTGTAATTTGTTCACCCAGCATGTTATCTATCTTAAGGAGAGCCACCTCTAGTGAGCTATGGACCTCAGTCCTTTCTTTTACATACAATCTACAAATTGTTTACCGCTTTGTGTTTACTTTCTTCAAACTATTACTTCCTTCCATTCGATACATTTAATCCTTTGTTTTCAGCAAAACTGGTGAGATTGACAACCTCATCGCAAGTTGGGGGCAAAGTTCTATGGTTGTGTTGTGCAGGTCTCCACGTTGCTACTAGAACCGGTAGTGCGCCCTGCCAAGGCTCAGCTAGCAACACCTTTGGGGTGTTTCCTTGCTCCTACTGGTTCGATTAAACGTTGGTTTCATAACTGAGGGAAACATACTGTTGTGCTCATCATACCCTCGTCTTGGGGTTCCCCAACGAGCTCCACATCAACACCGAGCCATCACAGACCAAGTCAATTTCCAGGGACAATGACAGTGAGTACTTTGAATGTACTTGCAAACCACCTTAAGAGAATAATAATATCAAGAGGATAAGCAATATGGTTGTGGTAGTAGGAGGGCTCCAAGAGAGGTTCATTTCTCAAATAGTTTATCTTGTAGATATAGCATCTACATACCTTTGATTGAAAAGGTTTATAAAACATTTTGGAAACCTTTTTGAAAAGTTTTAGAAAATCACAAGGATTGGGTCACCCATTTGTTTCGTGCAGCCGGTCATCCCATGACCAAACTCCTTTCCTTCCTTTCTGACCATCCCATGGTCAAAACATGTATCCTTTCTGACCATCCTATTGTCAAAACATTTCCAAAGCCATTGCTTTTCCAAAGTCCTTTTTGAAATCAAAACCAACACCACTCTATATCAACCTTCCCAACCATACATGATCATGGACACGTCTATTCGAATAAATTTACACTCTGTAGAGGTTGTACACTTTACCCAAACCATCCAGGTACCCTGCCCTGATCCATAGCGATCGTGGGTCGAGTAACCGATCAAGACTCTCCGGATGCCACTCTAGTATAGGCCCTATTCTATGAGTAGTTCCTCTCAACACCAGGACGTCTGGGCCAAAGACCAACCGTAGTGCATTCCGAATTCTCCAGAGTGGGCACTTTCAATGAGAGGCTCATAGTATCGCCCGACTGCTCCCGAGGGCATTTCGCAATTCCTCCAGGAGACTGTCTAACATTTACACTTTTTGTAAAGGAACCCCGGCATTAGAGGGAGATGATCCCTTAGAAGTAGTTGTGAGAATTTCTACGCCAGAGTAGCAAACTTCAAGTCCAGCCCTCTCCCATTCTAGAGTAATGTGGTTGCACGGGTTAATGGTTCTAGCAAAACTACAAAGAACCATGTGCGTTTCTGTAAACCTTTTTCGTCCATCTTTCAGAATTTTGTAAAACAAAAACCTTTTTATTTTCTCAAACTTCTCTTGGTAGGTCAAACCTCACCAAGGTTTTGCCATAAACACTTTGTAAATATTTTCGGGGATCTTCCCATCCTCTAGTTTTGCTTCACCTAAAATAGGGTCTCCAAAGGGCTATTGATATGGGCATGATATGCGCGAGGGAGGAGCGGGAGGCAGGCGCAAGGGAGATCATCAAGAAGGACGTGAAGATGATTGTGAAGACCGGAGTGTCCGGCCTAAGTAAGCCGGAATGTCCGGCCTACCGGAGTGTCCGGCCCATCTACACCGTAGTGTCCGGCCTACGAGGTTTCGTCTGATCCGGACGTATCTGCTAGGGTCCGTTTTGTATCCAGTTTTTGGTTCGGGTCTGTTCAACCGGCAATATTAAGAGTCAGTCAGTCTAAAATTAGGGTTAGTTTAAAATTGAGTTGTTTAGTCTAAAACTATTGTGTTAGTTGCTTAGTGAGCATCCCTCCGGGGACGGCGATGTCGTGTTATCTATCGTGTTGATATTATCACGGAGGTTCTTGTGTTCATCAAGGATTGTCATGTTTCGGTTTGAGGCATGGTGATCTTCTCCATGTTGCTTGCTGGATTGATTCCTCTTCTTCAGGTGACGTTCATCAGTGTTGTTGGAAGAATTCCTATCCAGGTTACTCGCTGTGAAACATCGGGACAAAACTCAAGGATCATTGGCTTGATCCGTATCAGGTGGTATCAGAGCATCAGGTCACTGTGATTGATCGGTTGAGTGTGTTCTTGGTGGAGATCAGAGACTTGTGGTGGTGCAGATTGGATCTCGACATCTGTGCATCGGAGTGTCTGATGGTTTCCGCCCATAGTATCCGGCAAACCCAGACAGTCCGACCCTCCAACACCGGACAATCTGGCCCAGCAATTTTTCTGCTCTATAGTAATGCTAGGAAGCATGTTGTCGTGTCAGGGTTATCTTTTTGGCAAACGGTGCACTTCTGGGAAGAGATCTGGTGATGTGTACAATGATTACCTCGACATCTTGAACGGTGTAGTATGTGATGATTCTCAAATCAGGTGGAGGCTAGTCCATATGGCGACATATGATGAATATGAGTCATGGGAACGTCATATGCAAGATGGTTTTTACAGATGTGATACATACGAGTATTCGGAAAATCCTACATGTATGCGTCTTCCGTTACGACGTGTGGATGAGGAGATAGCTTGTTGGTAGGATAAGGAGGTGCGTGAGAAGGATATTGTTGATGCAACTTGGAAGTACTTCAGTAATTTTTTGCATGGCTTTTTTATGTCTCCTCGCCATAAGGTATTTTGTACCAAGCCCGTGAAGGCAATCCAGCAGTCACCTAAGGTTGCAGTTATGTCTATTCCATCTCATGTAAAGGAGGCTCCAGCAGTTGTTCTAGTGTAACCGGTCTGCGTGGCAAAACTATAGGATGGGAAGATCCCCGAAAAAGATTTACAAAATGTTTTATGGTAAAACCTTGGTGAGGTTTGACCTACCAAGAGAAATTCGTGAAATAAAAATGGTTTTGTTTTATAAAAGAAAGCGGAGGAATTTTTTTCGAAAAACACCCGGTTCTTTGTAGTTTGCTAGAATAATGAACCCGTGCAACCACATTACTCCTATATGGGAAGGGGCTGGGCTGGAAGTTTGTCTGCTCTAGTATGAGTTGTCTCACAACTACTATAGTGGGTTTTGATCCCTGGTGGGTGGGCCTTCTCTGCTAAGGGTCCCTGTAATGTACTTCATCACCCTGGAAAAGGAACAAAGGGTCTGCGGGCCTCCATGCGTTTACTATGAATAGCTCATAGGGTAGGCTCTTATACTGGAGTGGGAATTCCGGAGGTCTTGACCGGTTACTCAACCCACAATCCGTATGGGACAGGGCAGGGTACTCGGATGATGTGGGTAAAGTGTACAACCTCTACAGACTGTAAATCTATTCGAATAGTCGTGTCCATGGTCATAGACGGTTGGGAAGGTTGTTGTAGAGAAGTGCTGGTTTTGATTTCAAAAAGGATTTCGGAAAAGCCAAGGCTTTGGAAATGTTTTGACCATGAGATGGTTAGAAAGGAAGGAAGGGAGTTTGGTCATGAGATGACTGTAAGGAAGAACCAAATGGGTGACCCAATCCTAGTGTTTTCCAAAACTTTTCAAAATATTTCCAAAATGTTTTACAAAAAATTTCAACAAAGATATGTAGATGCTATATCTACAAGAGAAACTATTTTAGAAAAGAACCTCTCATGGAGCCCTCCTACTACCACAACCATATTGCATATCCTTATATTTGTTATTATCCTAAGGTGGTTTGTGAGTACATTCAAAGTACTCATTGGCATTGTCCATATCTATTAACTTAGTCAGATTCGAGAAGTAAGGTGAAGAAGATGGTGTTGTTGATGACTATACGAGCTGGGACGTTCTTCCAGACAGCTGCTTGTAGGTTAAGGCATCGCTCAGGCTCTATGCTTGAAGAAGTTGTTGATGTTGATTGATGTAGCCATAATGGAAATTAAGGTATGACATGTATACACTTAAGTAATGGATGTTTACTTCGATACTTGTTGGTTATGTGCCACGAAAAACTAATCATGGGACCATGGTGTATGCATAACAGGGATTATTAGAGGATTAATCTAGGGGCCCTACATCTAGCATATACATCACCATAATAATCACGAAAAAAAACATAATGTGGATTAGTGGTTCCTACAAAACCATCTTGAGCAGTTTTGTCCTTCGTGGTGTCCTTTTCCTATAGTGGTTCTTGTCTTTGCTTGAGTAGGCTTGGACTTATTCTTCTTGTTCTTTTTCTTCTTTGTGTTGAAGACATAGCCAAGACCCTCTTTCCCATTGTTTCACTTTTTCTTACTCAAAAGATCATAAAGCACTTCCTTACCTTTCAGAGGGGATGACTTGGCAAGCTCATCCTTCAACCTAGCATTTTCCTCAAGAATATCTACATGATCACAGAAAGGAGTAGAGGTGCTAGGTACATCATATTTATTTAGTCGAGTTTGGAGATGATCGTGAGACTTATTGAGAATAGAGTGCTCGCTCTCCAAAGACTTGTGGGCATGTTAAGTTTCTCTAGTTCCTCGGTTAGTCTAGCATGAGCAGCCCCAAATTCAATCTTTTCCTCTTTAAGTTTTCTTGCTTTAGCAATAGCATGATCACGCACTTTTATTTGTTTAGCAACAATGTGATCATCTGAGTTCTCTATAGATTCAAGCTTCTTCTCAAGGGAAGACCAAAGCTCTTCCTCTTCTTCTAGAGCATTTTTCAAGGATGCTATTTCAATAGCATCCTCTCTTTCAATCTTACCTTTTTATTCAAGAAGGTCTTCCGAATACACAAGTTGACCCATGAGGGCCTCAAAATGTTTCTTGTGCTCACCTTGCAAGTTAGTTATACAATGATCCAAACAATAACCTCTTCTTTAACCTTAAGACTACTAGGATCATCTAATTCAACATTCATAGTAGTCTAAGGAAAAGAATGAGTAGAAGGTGATACCTCGGAGGCCCTTACCATAAAGCAATTGACGTCCTTGTTGGTGATGTTCTCATTTGGAGAGTCGAAGAGTGAAACGGTTGGTATAGAGGTGGTAGCTAGAGCTGCCACTTCTCTTGAGCTTTCTTCTTCCTCTTCGTCTTCACTCTCGTAAGAGTACTCCTCATGTACCACCAACACAATATTAGGTTGCTTCTTGTATGCACTATTCTTATTGGTGAAGATCTTCTTGCGTGGAGCCTTTGACTTGTCCTTGAGAACAATTCTACCACCATGATCTTATTTATTTTGATATCGGCATTCGGCGATGAAATGGAAACTATCACCACAATTGTAACATGACATCAATTTGGGACCATTTTTCTTTCTTCCGCTTGACCCATTTCTCTGTTCAAGCTCAGATTTTGCCTTGGCGGGATCTTTCCAAAAGTTCCTAGCATAGAATGCCATGTACTCATCATGAGCGAGTTTGACATCCTTGGGACAGCTCATGGAAATTACATCATTGTTCCTCTCTTCTTCATGGTCAACCACATTGGCCGTCAAGCAATATTAACACCATTGCCCATACCTATTGCCTTCGCACGAGCATCTTTAGCATTCTTGGCTTCAACCTTGAATGCGGCCATCTCTTGTATAACTTCATTGGAAGTCATGAGGTGGTACTTGTGTATTCCTTGTAGGATCTTCAAATCAGTGGTTATGAATGGCATGAGAGCACTCACATACTTCCTCTTAATCCAAGCATCATCAATGTGTGAAGCACCATGATTTCTAAATGTAGTGGCAATGGACTTGAGTCTTTTATACATATCTTCATGATCCTCACCATCCATCATGTAGAAACCTTCATCTTGAGTGCTTAGAGCATCATACCGGTTTATCCTCATTCTCTCATTTCTGATGAACAACTTGGTGAGGGCATCCCAAGCTTCGTTGGTAGTGTTGAGATGTTCGATGTGTGGCATGTCCTTGGGGGCCCCACCAAGTTGGATCATGTGCAAAGCGATGCATTGAGTTGACTATCAACATTTTTTCTTCTTATCATATTGGTTGGATCAACAACATTGAGTCCACCCATTATAATCTTCCACAACTCGATGGATGAACTACACACATGAGACTTCATCAAAAAATGCCATTGATTAAAGGAAGATACACTTAGTTTGGGTGGATCATCCCTATTGTTTATATGAGGGCGAGGGGTCGATGGGTCGGGAGAGTAAAAATGAGGAACATGGCAGTACTCCTCCTTCCCACTTCCCTTTTTCGAAGGGGAACCACTATCTTTGCATTCATCACCCACATCCACATCATTGGATTTAGTCGTAGCTTTATCTTTAAGTTAAGGGGTACTGGATTTATTGGTGGGCATGAGATGAGCTATCATTTCACGCTTGCATTTGAGCTTCCATGGTAGAGTTCAAGGAATTTTTCAATCCCTCCAGATCTTCCATGGTAACCACAAGACTAGCCGAAGCTTCACCCTCTGATCTAGTACACATACTTTCTTATGCGGTAAAGCCTGAAATAAGAGCTAAGGCTCTGATTGAAATGGATCGTATGGGCACCTAGAGGGGGGGTGAATAGGTGCTACTTCGAATTTTAATAATTTTTCAATTTAGGCTTGACACAAACGTAAAACTCTCTAGATATGAAACTATGGTGAATTTACCTATATGCCAACCTAGATACTAAACGAGTAAAGGAGGTGAGAGTAATACATCTATGTTGGAGGGGTGGCGGTACTAAGACCACCACGCCACAATAGGCCTCACCCTGTTCTCTAATGGATCTCGCCACAACTGGCATAATCCACCTTTCCACTATACGTTACCCTTCGAGGCCGGAACTGGCGCATTTACAAGGAGATCGTGGCATGCATCCACAACTGAATTGGAGGCTCCTAAGATGACAACAAGCTACCACAATATCAAATGACTAGATTGAAGGATCCTCAAATGAATGATGAGGAATTGAAGGTTTCTTTGGTGATGATGTAGATCAAGGCCTCCTCCTTAGATTCTCTAAAGATCAAGACCTTCAGACGGTTAAATGGAGAGATCTTGTGGAAATCGGAGATCAATAGTATAGTGCTTTTCGTCAGATTCGAGAGACCCCGGGTTGAAGATGGGGAGGGGTATTTGTAGACCCTCCCGAGACGACACCATTGGAGTCAAGTGGGGCCGGATAATCCGGCTGGGGGAAATCTGACAAAAGCAAATACTCCGGCCCAAACATCCATCCCCCTTCTACATGACGCGTTGCTGATCCTTAGAAAAAATCCCCGGTGGGGAGGATAATCTATCCCATGGAGGGGCAGTTTATTTGGCTAGGGAAAAAGCTTCGACCCTGACCAAACATCCGGGGAAAACTCCCGCCACCATCTGAGCACCGTGCACTTTGTCCTTAGTGGTAGAGGCTGCTACACAATATATCCAAGATTATGAAAGATATGCCATATCTCTCTTTCTCTCTTTCCAAGGGCAAAAGACAAGGGAAGGGCAGATGCTACAGTGGTACACGATCAAGGGTGTGATGGGTGCTGGAAAGAGGTGTTGGTCAAGCTTTTCATGATGGTTAGAGGTGGTTTGAGTAGTGGATTTGATTAGTTGGCGTAATTCGTCAATTTAATGGTTATGAAAGAAGTACAGGGATGTAGTCTTTATAAAATGAGGGAGTGGTACTAGTGGGTAGATATAGTCAAGGTACCCCTCCTAGAATTATTTGAGATTTTTCAAATGAGTTTTAGTCCAATTAAATCGATTTATTCAAATAGTGCAGAAATGGTTTCTAGAATCTCATTTGGTATTTTTGAATTGGACATGTGTGGGTTTTTGTTTCAGATGGTACTAGATACCAAGAAACATCTTGGGGAATTTTCTTGGGATTTATTTGGAAGGAAAAGTATTTTAAAACAATTATTTCTTGTTTCTGCCATTTAAGGAAATAGGCAAAAAGAAATAATAAAGGTCTTCAAAAATATTTATTTTTGAAGAAAGAAGATAGGGTAGGATGTATGGACCTCAATTGAGCCAAAAGTTGGGGAAGTTTTCTGGCAAAAACCAAAGTTTCCTTTATGGAAGAAGTTTTGGAGATTTTGTCAATTAAAGAGATTAATTATATTTGGAGCCATAATAATTATGGATAATATTTGATAGATCCTGATGATTAAGTTAGATGATGTATACAAGCTGTAGCAAGCATTTTCAACTTTGGGAACTTGAATTAGATGGAAAAACAAGGAGTTGAGGATCTAGGGTGATGTTATTTTCATACCACCAAAACCTTGTTGGATCTTGGATATTAGAGCTCACCTTGATGCAAGGGATAGATGGATAGTTAGAACAAGTCATATAGATGATCATGGCAGAAGGAGTTTGGATTGGTTACATTTGAGGTCCTCTGGAAGTGATGGCAAACTTTGTGGAAAATTAGGCTGCCATACCAGATGAGTCATGATGCCTTATAAACCATGTGGGTTTAAGAAGCACAAAGATCCACTTGGAACAAGTGAAGTATATGTTGATATACCTCTATGAGTAGAACACAACCATGCAAAGAGTTAGTCCAGAGAAGGTGGGATGGTGGTGTGAGCTTCTATCAAAGTAGGCATGCTGACTAGATTTGTAGGAATAGTTATTTTCTTGCCTGCAAAACCATCAAGAACAAGTGGGTTGGAGGATGATCTAAACAGGGGAAAGAGTGGGCCTTGGTAGTACATAGGATGGTTAACAAGATGGTTCAAGTGCATTATCAAAAATGCACAAGGGTTTGGAAAAGGAGACATTCAAATGGCTGATGTTGAAACAGATTCCAGCCTTGGTCAAATTTGGCAGTTTTGAGGATTTTGACTAGAGTATGAGAGGGAATGTTTTTGATGGGTTGCAAGTACCCAAGCATCATCAAGGTTATTATGTTGAAGTGGGGAATGATTATGAAAGATCCATGCTTGATACTGGTCTTCATTGACTTGGAAGCTTCTAGCATTAGATCACTTCAGAGCTGATCTGGTTAAGGGTTTTAGATGATCACCTAGTAGCTAGAGATCAGATCCAGGTTTGTATTCTTGCTTAGGGTTTGGGTATTTTATAGTTTCTTGATCCTAGAGAATGAGCTCCTAGAGTAGCTCATACTACTTCTAATCAATCAAGTCAAACAACAGATCAAGGCATCTCATCTTACAAACAAATCAACTAGTACTAGGGTTACCATCAAGCTTAGCTTGAGGTAAGGATGGGCAATTTTGAGAGGTTGGAGTTTGAATAAGTTAAGAGTCATTGGTATCCCTACCAAGAGTAGAATTCAAAGGTTTTATAAAAGGTTTTGAGAATCCTAGAGGTATGAGTAGTTGAAGGTTCTGTCTTGAGAACATAAGGAGATTATAGTATATAGCTCTCCATAGTTTGATCAATAGAATCTAATAAAATAGTTTGGGAAGCAAGGGAATCTAGGCTCAGCTTTTTGAAATGCCAGAACATTTGAGAATATATAAAATGAGCCAGGATAGTTTTGTTAAACAGATTTTGTCAACTGATGGTGAGGTAAGGAGTGTCATATGGTATACACTCACATGCACAAGAATAAACAAACAACAAGCAAACACTGCACCAATGAACAAGAAAAAGTTTTTGTTCCCCCTGATTTTTGCATTCTGGACAGCTAATCAAGGTTGCTGAAATTGGGATGTTACAACACATATGTTTCTGAACATCTGATAAGCATGCAGGAAACCAAGCGGATAATAATTAAAACAGACTACACCATGGTAAGTGGATTAATAAAACATAACCTTATCTTTAATTCGGGCCCTCCTAGTTGGAAGTGGCCTTGCGCTTGTTTGGTGAGTAGTGGTATTGGCCTGATCCTACGGTATGTTGGGGTATCACCCTGCTACAATAAATAAATAAGAAGATGGTGTCAAAGAGGCTTCCACAAAAAGAGGATGCAGACAGAGACATATTTTATAGCACATCGGTACATCCAGGTTGCAGACAACCATTTTCAGCATGAAAAAATGGAAGAACACAAGGAATATAGTGCTACAGTACCTTTTCAGTCAACTTTTTAGGGAACTAAAAGGACCATACCTATCCATAGTGGTCGTGCGCGCCACTAACCCATTGTTCTCCATACAAAATCTGACATGAAATGCATTGAACATTACTAGAAATTAAAGTTTACAATAGTTAGTAAAGACAGAAGAACACCCAGATCGAACCCGACCAAATGCCCTAATCAGAACAGCGGTAACCATGCCCCGATCCCCAATCCATATGAAATACCAATGGCCTAATTAATCAGAGCAGAGGAGGAGCAATACCCTGATTCGATGATTTTGAGGTGAGCACTAACCCACCCACCTCTGTGCGAAGCAAGAAGTCCACAAGCAAAGCATACCGAATGGAAAACCCGATGGCCCAATCGGAAGCAAACAAAGCCAATTTTGGAGGTGAGCAAACACACCCATCTATTTGAGATAAGCAAGAACTCCCCAATTGGAGCAAATTTGGAAAAAGAATCATTGCACCTATTCCAACACTTGCTTCCTTTGCTAGATGGGAGCTAGATAGTTGTGGTTTCTCTAGTCGGTACAAAGCCATGGGAAGGGGATATAAAAGAGGATTGCTTATTTTCTACGATAAAGGTTTAAGGGGCGGCAACGGGAACTACTTCTCACGTCTGGTTCGAATTTTCAACACCTAGCTTTCACGTGGTGGCCTACTGCTATTTTAAGGGGGTGAGTTAAAGTGGGATCCACATATAGACAAAAAACATGACTGAGCCTGCCTCCTCCTTCCCTTCGTGCAAGTTCTCCCATTTTTCACTGCTAGGACCAAGAAAATTTCCCCTCTTCGAGTCTAATTGATCCTAGCTTGATTCGGCTCACAGGGCATTGAGGGAGAGGAAGGGCTGGAAGGGGACAAGAGGGCGGTAGTTGCATCTTAGTTCACCGACACTATGCCTCAAAAACCGTATGGTAACCAATAAAATCACACCTAAACACATGTGTATGCGTAATAGTTTCCAATTATAGTTCTACCAACAAAGGCCTACAAATCATAAGGTAGCTCCATATTATATTACTACGACAGTAGCGAACCGATCATGAGATAGCTCTACATATATTATAGAGATCATAGGTGCACGCTAAGAGTTTTCTAGATGGGCTAGTGGTCATGACACTACCTAGACGACACAAAAAGTATACCCATGATTATTAGCAGCACTGCAACAACTCTATCCAGAGGTCCTGTACCGGATCCACGGCCTCCTAAAGGATCCTTAACCTTAGGTGTAGGCTCATCTTTATGTAATAAAGTGCCCTTTATCAAAAAAAGGTGCAGGCTCATCAATGAACGGGTCATCGTCATTACCATCAAAGTCCTCTTCGGTTGTCTGCTTCTTTGAATAGTAGATTAACAGATACATGATAGAGAAACATCTATTACACACAACTTGAACATTTGTCATTCTACAGATATACCTTGCCATCTGGCATAGCAGAACTACCAGAAATGAAACATGTTTCATGCATGTTGTGGTTTTTCTCTCCTCCCTCTTCTCCTAGTTGATTTAGATACTCTCGAGCTGCCTCTGTCAGTTGATCTAGATGATCAACATCTGTTTCCCCTACTACATCTAGATGAGAAAGATGTGCTTCCCCCAGTTCATATGGAGGATCATATTGTTCACCATGAAATACCCTTCTAACATATGTGCGTAGCATCACAAAATGAAATATATGTCCTTCCACTATACTTTGAGGCAGCACCCTATGATACACACACATGCAGCAGGGGGAATGCACTTTTGAGTTGTCACAATGAGCTCTAACAAAATCGTAGAACACCACAGATATGTTTAGCGCTGCTTAATGGAGCAACCTCTATCCAAAATATGTCCACCCGTTTAAAAAATATGACATATATGATTGGAGATTATTGAAATAAAAGTAAGAAACATATAGATGGAGTACAAAAACTATATATTCCTATATATTTTAGAAAACGTATTGACCACAAAACTCGGCAAAGGTATTTCAGAAAATAGACTGAGCACAAAATCAACTATGCCCATGTAGATTGAGCACAAAATAAACTACGTATTTGAGAAGGCGGATCAGGTGAAAGGGTAATAAACTGCCAACCATATCGAGCTAGAGATAGAAGGACTACGTGGGATTGACTTGACCACCGGTGTATCTCGTGAAAACCGACGGGAAGGTAAAGATTCTTCGCGCGCACCGTGGTGATGATGAGCGGTGACAAGTGCATTTTTTACCAGGAAAGAGGGTGAGGGTCTGGGCGACAGAGGGTGGATGTGATTAAACAAAACCAAGGGGTGGGGAGGGATAACTTTGGAAATTCTAGGCTACCCTGCTTTTTGGCATCCCCTTTTACATGGCCCACATGTCAGTGACCATAATTAAAAAATAAACCATTTTCGCACAACCGAGATAAACTAGTTAAAGTGCTGTAATCAGCACGGAAACTTGGAAATTCATGAAACTCATGCATTGTTCGTTAAATATAATGTATTACTGTAACACTCCAAAAATATTAATCAAGATTATCAAGTTCTAATTACCTAAGTTTAGGGTTAACAAAAACTTTTATTATTAAATTTAATATCAGTGTATGTGTGAATTGATTAGGGTATGAATGAGTGCAATTGCCATGTTTGATTGCTACAAATGATAAATAATGGTTTAAAGATGAATTCTACATCATCTAGGCCATTTACAAACAAAACCAAATGAAAATAAAATCAAATATAAATCATATAATGAAATGGTCATTTTGACCAAATTTTCCACTAGGCCACTTTGAGTGTTTCTAGTAAAGGATTTCTAACATAAACTTTTCCGATTCTTTTCACCCGTTGCTAGACCAAGTAAAAGTGAACCCAAGCCCACATTACAAACCAACAGAAACAAATTCTAAATCTATTTGAAGGACATTGCAAAATTGAATCAAGTTCATATGCATAGATCACCATTTTAAAAAAACCACTAAAATCAATTCACCTTGGCAAACCCAAGCAACCATAGACACTCAAGCATGTGACAAACACACTCACCAAATTTCATTCAAAAAAAGAAAACATAATTTCATGCGGCCATTTGGTCGAGCACCTGGCAGACGCAGAAAACACCTGCCTAACTTCTATTGTTCTATGTAGTGATCACCTACCACTAGCCCCTCATTTCACGACACTGGTCTCCCTTTGGGCCCAGCAGCGCAGCAGCCCAGCTCCCCCTCTGCCGTTTGCACCAGTGCCGCGCCGCCCGATCTCACCACGCCGGTCGACCAAGAACCACTTGCCACAGCCAGCATCGCCCTCTCCCATGATACCCAGGAGACAGGCAACCGTCCACCGCCACCCTCTGTCCACCACTCGACCGCAGACACGCCATGGACCACCAAAAAGCGATGTGCCCATTTCTTTGCCAGCCATTCCGAGAGCGCGCTAGAGCGCCGCAGCCGACCGACGCACACACACCGCGCCTCGCCCTCACCGCGCGTGCCCGCACTCTCCGTGACACTAGCTACCTCCCAGACATGCCCGTTCGCCGCCGCGTGGACTCTAGCCACTGTGCTCTGGCTTGAACGCCACCGTTTCTGCCTAGAGAACCGACCGTTCACGACCGTTCTCGACCACCCCTTGCCGCGCCATCAATCGCATGACGACCGCCTTGAAGCACCGCGTCGCCCTATCATCAGCCATGCTGCTAGCTCCCTGTATCGCCGTCACCAGCAAGCCCGAGCCATCCCACTCTATCCCTCTCGCCGGTGTATAAATAGAGGTCGCCGTAGCTCCAATTCGCCACACCATTCCGTTGCCCTCTCTCTTAGACACCTCCCACACCTCGCCCCGGAGTAAGGCGAGCACCACATCATCGGAATTTAGCCGGAGTCCGTTGATTGCGATCGTCCCAGGAGCCACCGCGACCACCATTCCAACCGCCGTCATCTACAACGTTGTTTGCCCCCATCGCCGACCCTAGCTGGAGCCCTGGTGAGCCCCCACGTACCCCTACCATCGCCGTTAGGGTTCAGTCTCGCCGGAGCTGTTCGTCGTAGATGATGCATGTCAGCCATTAGATCCTAGTATAATCGCACGACCCAGATTGAAACGTACCGCTTCGCGTTAGTTGAGTCGCTGACTAGTGGGACCATTCTGTCAGCAGCCCGCTGCACCAGCGCAGTGTAGCCTGGCCGGCCCATTTTGTTTCCCGCACAGAGCCCGTAGATTCCAATAGACTTTTTCTATTTTAGTTAAAACTAGATTTTGTCAGTAGATTCAAAAATCAATTCAAAGAGATTCACTAAACCAAATTGCATGATTCCAATTTTGTTAGAAAGGTATTAAAATTATCTATCCAAGCCCATTGGATTCAAACCATTTAAAATTATAGATCACCTATACCAAAAATAATAAGACAGAGAATTTTCCAACTTCAAATATTTTTCAAAAATCAACCATGAATGCTTTTGAGTTGATTCCAACTCTCAAAAAACACATTTGACAAAATATATCTGAATATGTAAAAATATGTGGGTTTACATGCAGTGACATTGGACTAGTACTAAAAGAAAGCAATATAGGCATTTCTAGTCACTTTAATTGTATTAAATAGTAATATTAAACTTTATAAAATATGACCAAAACTATAAATCACATTCCCAAATATTAGAATATGTGGTGATGACATGTGTCAACATGATCCCATATTTTGATTGGTGAATATTAAATCTTAAGAATTTTCAATGAGTAGAAATTACTTTTCTAAAATAAGATAAATAAGACTAGGTCTTTAATTCATGTGATGTTTGTGATGATGCTAGTTCATCTAGTGTGAGCCTTTGTGTGCTACATAGAAGTAGTTAAGTATTGTTTGGTCATTGTGTACCTCGTATTCATTTATAGACGATAGTATCAACCCGGGATACTAGAAGGAGGAGTACTACCAAGAAGAAGAAGAAGAAGAAGAAGAAGAAGAGAATTTCAACCACTACACTATGCAAGGCAAGCTAACACTTGCAAGTTTCTTAACCATGGAAGCTAACACTTTCAAGTTTCTTAACTATGCAAGCAATCACTATGCAAGCTAGAACTATGCAAGCTAGAACTATGCAAGCTAACACTTGCAAATTTGATAACCTATGCAAGATGCATGAGGCATGCTTTAGTATACAACTTTGATTATACCAATCCCAAGTTTTACTTGCAAGCTTTATTCTTTTACTTTTACCAAATTTGTGTACCTTTAGTTAGTGATTTGTGTGTATTGGAAGAATAGGATAGATACCATAAAGAGTATAAAACTAGGCCTAAGTAGTTATACTTAGCTGCCATCAAAAGCATAAAACTAGAGCTCGATAGTTACACTTGATTACCCCCCCCCCCCCTCATTGGTGAATACCCTCAACTTTAGTGGCTAGTGCTAAGCATAAAAGTTGATCACTTTAGATACGAATACTTGGTGAAAATGATTATGAAAACCTTGGAATGATGATTTATTCTATTGAAATGTTTTGACGTGTGTTATGAACACAAAAAGATTTGATGATGAAACTTGTTGAGGCATGAGGCTTAGCCCTTTATAAAAACGGATGGTTGGGCTCATATGCGATACCATTCCAATTTTTACCGTACAACCACAATACCTGATTTGGGTAGGGCTTAATTAGAAGTTTATATGCCTTAGTATGGGTTCCCTCATGGAAAGAGGTTGAGCTGAGGCTACCTCGTGAATGTGAATGTCCACCTATGTAGTCCCCAAGATGGCAGATGGCCATGGCTGGGAGGCCAAGATCATAGGGGAGATGCCTATACTAGAGTGTGTAATTGAAAGGTTATGATTGATTATCCGCATACTAAGTATGATGATTCAGGGTTATCCCTGGCGGATGTATCGAATTATGTGGTGAAAGCGTACCACCTCTGCAGAGTGTCAAACTATTCGAATAGCCGTATCCGTGGTCATGGACAGTTGGAGTGGCCATACTATTTTGTTGTCATATGTTTTCAAAAATTACTTGTGAATTGAACTAGGACTCTGACTTGACCACAACAGGGTTGTGGATATGAAAACTAGGTTCCCACTTAGGTGATGTAGAACATTAAACTAGTTTTCTTTACTTTTGAACTCTGTATGAAATAAACCTGGCTTTTTGCAAATAAACCTAGAGCTTAAGATTCCTACTAGAGCTACCTTACTTGTTAGTGATAGTTTGCGAGTACTTAAAGAGTACTCATGGCTTTGTCCCTAGTTATTCACGTGGCCAGACTATAAGGAGGACTATCAGGAAGATGGACAACAGGAGGTCTATGACAACTAGGATCATCTCCCATCGTCAGCATTGCCTGTGACTTTGAAGATGGAGCCCCTACTATGTTTGCTTTCCGCTGCTTTGATTGTATTAAGACTAGATCATAAGATCCTTTATTTGTAAGATCTTTATTATGGTTTGTAATGGATGATGTACTGTGGTACCAATTCTGTTATGTCTCGCAAAAATGGTAATCCTGGGATTGCGATGTATGGCATAACAGGCATCTAGGATTAAAAATCCGCGATGTTGACAAGTTGGTATCAGAGCCATCCTGACCATAGGATACCCTAGTTAGAATGGACCTCTAAAAAACTAAGTTTCAAAACAAAAGAAGTGAGTATTTATGAAAACCTATTCCCACTCTTATCCTTGAGATTCTTTCAAAAAAATTCATGTTCCTCAAAAATTCTTGCAATCCTACATAAAATTTGACACACTTGATCACCCCACTAACTTGCTCACCCTAAATTCTTATAGATGGAGGTAAAGTATAGCAAGTTCTACCAGTTGGGAAATGGAGGTCACCTGATGTTTGAGAGGGATCTCGATGCACTCGCAGGGTATGTCGAGCGCCTGCACCCGGAGTTCTTCGGGGCATAACTCAATGATCAGCAAGGAGGAGAGCTATCCTCGCTGATAATTGTAGATCTCAGAGGCAAGATGGAAGCACCCACTTCGGAGAAGATCCAATTCAGAGTTTGGGAGAACAACTGGCTAGATGGATTAGCCAGGGCTATGCAAGAAGCTCTTTCCCGTCTGTGTGGGCAAAACATCAACCGGATCTGGGGAACTCGCTTTGCTCACTAGGCAAGGCATGATTCTATGGGAATGCCCTTGGAGATGGAAGGACACCAGGAGTTGAAGTACCAAGTGGATAATCTCGACTTCATGTTGTATGATAGACAACAGGAGTTGGACAACTGTAATATCTCAAATCTTTAATCAAGGTTATCAAAGTTCAAATCACCCAATTTAGGGTTAACAAAAACTTTTTATTATTAAAAATAATTATGAATGCATGTGTATTTGCATAAGTATAGAATTGTTTGAAAATGCCATGTTTGATTGTTCTAATGGCTGTGAAATGATTCAAAGGTGAATGTCACATCATCAAGATCATTCACAAACAAAATCCAAAGAAAAAGAAATCAAATAAGATTAAATAATGCAAATGGTCATTTTGGCCATTTTAATCCACTAGGCCACTTTAGGTGTTCCTAGAAGTCTGTTCCCAATAGAAACAATTCAAGATCTTTGCACCCCTTGCTAGTACAAGTAAAGATCTACCAAGGCCCACTTTAAAACCTTACAAAAACACTTAGCCACTAATTTTAAATGACATTTGAAAAGTGAATCCATTACATATGCATAGATCCCACTTTTTCAAAAACCACTCAGTTGAACTCCCCTTGACAAACCCAAGCAACCATAGATGATCAAGCTTATGAACAAAAAACCCACCAAAAATATTTGTAAAATTCAAATTTACATTTCTTGCGTCCATTGTGTCGAACACCTGGTGATCACAAATTAATCTGCCTAACTATTACTGTTGTTGATCAATGTCGTGTCCCCCATTTAACCCCCTCATCTCTCCTCTGTCTCCCTAGCACCTAACCCAGCCCCAGACAGCACCCCCCTTTGCCACTAGCAGTAGTGCCGAGCCACCCTAAGGACATGCTTGCTGGTTGAGCATGGACAACTTGTAGCAGGCCACCCCGCTCTCTTCCACCGTGCCTAGGAGGTAGGCAAGATCACACCGTCACCCCTATCCCTTCCCTGAGCCCTGCCAAGCATTGGGCTACCTCAGAAACCACCGCGCCCACCGTATCTGCGCCATGCTGAGCACACGCTATAGCGTCGTGCCCGACAAGCATGCACACGCCACGCCCCGACCGCAGCCCACGCGCACCGCTTCGCCACGACCCCAGCAGCCTCCCGGACATGCCCGTTCGCCGCCGCTTGACCCACAGCTACCACGCGCCGCGTCGAATGCCGCTTCTGCCGCGCAGAGCGTCGACCATTTCCGACCAAACGTGACTACGCCGTAGAGGACAGCCAGGAGACCGCACACTGTCCCCTACCTCCAGCCGCGCTGCAAGCACCCTGTAGACGTGTCGCCACCACCGCCTGACCATGCCACCCTGCCCCATCGTCGAGCCTAAAAAGGAGACCTCCCCCAGCCTCATTCCTCACACAACTCAACTCCTCTCTCGCCACTGACCACTCCACACTTCTCCCTAGAGCCAATCGAGCCCTCAGTCGCCGGAATTCCACCGGAGCTGGCCTCAGCAGAGGAGAAGGGGCGCCGTTGATTGTCATTGCCCCAGGACCCGCCGTGACCACGCCTAGAACAGCCGTCATCCACCAGTTCGATAGCCCCCATCGTCATGTCTAGGTGGAGCCCTGGTAAGCCCCCACATACACCCAGTGTGCCGCGTTAGGGTTTGATCTCGCCGGAGCTGTTCCCCGGACAACGATTAACCACGACCGTCGATTTCTGTTCTAATCACACGGCTGATATCACCCCGTACCGCTTTAGTTAGAATCAGCCGCTGACATGCGGACCCCCCCCTATCAGTTGCCCTCTGCGCCACAGAGCGCCACTAGGCCGGCCCATTAGTATTCCCGCGCTAGCCCACAGATTCAAAATAAAGGTTTTTCTATATAGATTTAAACTAGATTATGTCCACTTGTTTAAAATCATTTCAGAGAGATCCACTTCACCAAAATGCAAGATTCAAATTTTTCTAGAAAGATAATTAAAATATCTATCCAAGACCGTTGGATTTAAATCAATTGGAGTTAGAGATCACATATAGCATAAATAACAAGACAGATACTTTTATACATTCAAACATTTTTCAAAAATCAACCATACTAGCTTTTGAGTTGATTCCAACTCTCATAAATCACAATTGATAATATCTATCTGAATATTTAATTATTTTTAAGTTTGCATGTAGTGACTTTGGACTAGTACCAAAATAATGCTATTAGGGCATTTCTAGTCACTTTAAATCTTTTAAATGATAAACTTAAACTTATTGAAATATGATCAAACATTTAAATCACATTCCCATGTATTAGAATATGTGGTGATGACATGTGGTCACATAATCCCATATTTTATTTGGAGAATATTAAATCTTAATTAATTTCAATGAGTAGAAATTAATTTTCTCTAATAAAATAAATGAAACTAGTTCTTTAAATCTTGTGATGATACTGGATCATCAAGTGTGTGCCCTAGTGTGCTAAATAGACTAGTTAAGTATTGTTTGGTGATTATGTATCCCGTACTTTATTTATAAACGATAGTACCGACCAAGTCTACGAGGAGGAGGAGTTCTACCCCGAAGAAGATGAGGAGAATTTCAACAACTGCACCAATCAAGGCAAGCCATCTCTAGATGCAAGTTAACCTAAGCAAGATGCATTAGGCATGCTTTGGTTATACATTTTTATTTATGCCCATCCCAAGTTTTACTTCCAAGCCTTACTCTTTTACTTTACCAAAGTTCTTTACTTTAAGTTAGTGCTTTGTGAGTATTGGAAAGTAGTATAGATAGCATAAAGAGTATAAAACTTGGCCTATACTAGATGTCATTCTATGGCACGAGATTGAGATTAGCATCCCACCTTAGTGAACACTCTTAACTTAGTGGTTAGTGCTAAACCAAAAACTTGATCACTCTAGATGGGAATACTTGGTGAAAATGCTTATGAAAACCTTGGAATGATGAGTCATTCTATTGAAATGTTTTGACATGTGTTGAGAAACACAAATGGTTTATGATGGTGAAAATGTGGAGGCATGAGCCTTAGACCTTTATAAACACTGATGGTTGGGTTCGGATGCGATACCATTCCAATTTAATCTTACAACCACAATACCTGAATTCGGTAAGGCTTAGCCGGAAGTTTATATGCATTAGTATGGGTTCCCTCCCGGAAGGGGTTTGAGCTGAGGCTACCTCTTGATGTTGTCCACCTATGCAGTGCCCAGGATGGCAGATGGCCATGGCTGGGAGACCAAGCTCATAGGGGATGGCCATGGCTGGCAGATGGCCATGTGATCGCGCACACGTTCGGTCCACCGAACAACCTCCGCCTCCTTGCTCAGTTAATGCAGCGGAAGAAGCAACTCCTTTCCAGATAAAGCCACCGGGAACATGTATCTCGCTAATCCGAGACCATGGGGAATAACTAGATGGGGAGAGATATCCTTCACGAGGAGGTGTGTGTTGTGAGGAGGAGAGGGGGGACTTTTATAGGGAAGAGTGGGGCAGCCAAAGGGCCATGGCATGGCAGCAATGCTGGTGCCCCCACCTCTTCCATCATTCATGTGGTGGATGCGCCACTCACATAAATATGCCTCCACTCACACTTCCACTCACATGCATTAAATTTCCACCAAATTTAATGCAAGCTCTCATTCAATAAAACTATTTTATTTATTTTATTCAGAATTTTGTTAATTACTTTAATTAACAAACATTCACATAAAACCGCCTGCAACATTTCAATATCACATGCAGAACCAATTTCAGCAATTTCACCCGAAACAATATCAGTGTCTATTGAAATAATTCCAGCGCTTTCTTAAATCTTTATCTGAAACATATTTGCTCCAAATGGTGTCGGTATCCCTTAAGTGTGTCACCTTACAGTTAGTGAATAACGCAGACATGATAGAGACCCCTCTCCGATCAATAATCAGCAGCAGGATCTGGAGATCCGTACTGACTCCCACATATTCAACGATGACTCTTGTGATCGTGTGAACCGTTAACATCGTAACTAAATCCCTTTGTCTCGCGATATATTACATATCCGAGATTCGATCATCGGCATCCAAATACCTAGTTTGATCTCGTTACCGACATGCATTCTTTTCCCGTTCACGTGATATAACATTCTAGTGATCACATCATTTGCTTGCAAGCTATCTTAATGTGATATCACCGAGAGGGCCCAGAGTAAATCTATCCGTCATCAGGATTGACAAATTCCATTCTTGATCCATGAGCCTCAACATAACACCTTCGGAGTTTCTGAAACCACCTTTTACGGTGTGACGTTTGATGTTATCAAGTTACTCTTCCGATGTTAGCAATTAACATGATCTCATGGTCTAATGACTAAGATTACCTGGTATGATGTTATAGCAATATAAACATAATGACTTTGATCGTAATGCTATACTTCGGATGAATGTTCATCACACCATTCCACCAACGTTGTGATCTCATTATTAATGACATCCAATGTCCATGATCAGGAAACCTTGATCGTCTTGTTAATCAACGAGCTTGTTTATAAGTGAGGCATAACTAGGAACATTCCTTTTGTTTATTAAACAAACATGTATTAACATTTCCAAATTAATACAATTATAGCATGCAAAATAAATATTTATCATAAACAAGGAATAAGATAATAACCACTTTATCATTGCCTCTCGGGCATATTTCCTTCAGTCTCCCACTTGCACTAGACTCAATAATCTAGTTTGAAAAACTTTGCGTATTGAACACCTATGGATTTCTGGTGTTGTGTATACACGATTGCTAGTGGTTAACATAATCTCCAAATCTGACAGTTTCGGGTCCGTGTGTATTTGCATGTCTTTGCGTCTCTACGCATCACTCATTCTCAAATGAGATGGCATTGTATAAATTTGGTCCTTTAGTTCGTTCGAGTTAAAATATGTTCATATTATTGTCATACAATATATCTTCATAATATTAGCCCACTTTGAACCACACCTAGTTTGATAACAAACTACTCAACACAAATGCCCTCCTTTGCTGCTACTATAGCAGTCATATACTTAGCCTTTTGTTGTAGTATCCGTCACAATGTCTCAACTTTGGAACTCATCCAAATCCATCATGGAACATCATTTCCCTTACATTGTGCCACCCATAGTATAAATTGAGATAAATTTAATTTGTATCTTGTGACAAAACTAGTATTAAGGTAACACTTTACATTGAACTACCTTCAACTATTTGTCACTTATACATGATATATTCTTAGTTCTTCCAAAGCTCAATAGAATATCTTACTATCGTCCAATGATCATCTTATGAATCATTCTGGTATGTGCCCATAACATTTAGAGCATACGACATATCTGGATATATACATATCACGGTATAATCGATCAAAATATTCATGTGATTTTACTCACCATGTGTTGAAACACTTGAATCTTGATACAATCCTTTCCATGCAGCAAGAACCTTTCTTGTTGTTTCCATATTGAACCCTTTCAATATCTCATATATGTACGTCTGGCATAACCATATTAGCGCCTCAATCTATCCATATAGACATTGATGCCAAATATTCCGGTTTTGCCCAAGTCTTTCATCGAAATCCTATTTCAATGAAATTCTTAACTTGTGTCAATAAAAGATACATCATTTCGAATAAACAATATGTACTCTGCATAATGTATTGGAAATTTGTCTCAGCGCTCCCACTTAATTTCTTGCAAATACAAGCATCTTCATCACCTCCGATGAAATTAAACTCCTTTAACATTTTCATCATGGTGAAGATTCCAACTCCGCTATGTTCACTTCAATTATTGAAGTTTGCTTGCCCTTTTAGCATCCTTTGAATTAACAAAACCGTTCGGACCATGTCATGTACACGTCCTAGGTAACCATTCTATTAAAAGAACCTTGTTTTGTTTATTCAACTACCATATAGCAAATTATATGTACTGTTTGCTACATTAATCCGCCAAGACTAAATATTGCTATGAAAGATCAAATCTTGTCATAGTCAACTCCTTGAACATTGTCGTAAACTTCTTTCCGACATGTCGACTATTTCATAGATGTTAAACATCCATTTCTATTTCTTTATAGATCCAAACATGACCGATAGGCTTCACGCCTTTCCGGAGGGCCTTCCAAGTTCAGAAACTTGATTTCTCGTGTATGGGTATTATCACGGATTCTATGACTTCTAGTCATTTTATGGAGTCAGGGCCCATCATCACTTCTTTGCATGCAGTCGGTTCATCATTGTCAAAATAATAGCGACTTCTGTTTCAAATCGTACTATTTGATTCTTACTGATCCACGTGGTTCAATAGGAACTCTAATCTCCAAGATCACACCCTTTCTAATCACGGGAGCCATGAGCATTGTGGCCGCCACCAGGACACTTTCCGACGTTGTGCAACTTACCACATATAGCTAAGGTTCAACAACCTTATCAAAGTTCTATTGTCCTCCCACTTAACTTTTCACAAAAAATTCCTTCTCAAGAAACTTGACGTTCCAAGCGACAAACTCTTTTGTCCTCGGTGTTATGGAGGAATTCCAAACAAATTGTTTGGGATAACCTACAAAGACGTGCTTATCCGACTTTGGTTGTGATCATTTTACGTATGCATAGCATACCAAAATTTAAGAAAAGACAATTCAGGTTTTATCCCAAACCATAACTCATATGGTGTCATTTCAAGGGATCACGATGGTGCTCTTTTCAGTGTAAAAGTTGTAGACTCTAAAGCTTTAATCCTTAAAACATAATGGCAGTTTTAAAAATGACACCTTTGATCTTACCATGTCAAACAAGGTTTGATTTGATCTCTCAAACATACCATACTCCTGTGGTTTATCAGGAAATGCAAATTCATGGAACAATTCCTGAAATCTTAGGTGTTTTGCTAAACCTGTATCTCAAATATATTCCTTTATGATCAAATCATAAACTCATGGCTTTGTCCCTGGCTATTCCCGTCACCAGACTATGAGGAGGGCTACCAGGAAGAAGGACACCAGGATGGCTATGACAACTAGGATCATGTCCCATCGTCACCATTGCCTATGACTCTGAAGATGGAGCCCACCGCTACGCTTATTATTCCGCTGCTTGTTTGTATTAAGACTAGATCATGAGATCCTTTATTTGTGTAAGACCTTATTATGGTTTGTAATGGATGATGTACTGTGATATCCAATCTATTATGTCTCGCAAAAATTGTAATCTTGGGATTGCGATGTATGGCATAACATGCATCTGGGATAAAAAATCTGGGTGTTGACAACAACGCACGTGCATACGCCAACCACAACCATGCCACTGCAGTCAAGAGGACTAGACCCTCACCATCCTCGCCCAGGAGAGCCAATCACTTCGCCGTCAGTGTGACAAGAAGGATCGCATCATCGATCATCTTCGCAAGAAGGTGGCCACTCTCGATAAGACCATCCGTGAACAAGAGATCCATCTTGAAGCGAAGGAGGAGGAAGGTGAAGATATTCGTGGAGATCTCTACTCGTACCTCGGTGATGATGATGACTACCTGGAAGACGATGCCATGGAGTTCCACAATGATGATGATGATTCCGCCTTCATTGATGATGATTAGATGCACTTGAGCACTACCGTAGGAATGAGTTGTACCCGGTCCCACTGTATAGTAGTTTCACAGGATGGTTCTAAAAACCATTTGTTTTCTATTTGTATTGTGGTGTGTGTTTGTATGGTGTGCTATGCATGAATGAATGAATGAATGAGAGTAACTTGCTAGTTTGCAAAACCTGAGTCAAACTCAAAGTTTAATGCTTTTGAAACAAAACCATGAACCTTAGAGATTTCCCTCTTATCTCATTATCTATCTCAATCTTCAGATGACTCGTGGAAATCCCAGAGAAAGCAGCTCATCCCAGGACCCAATGCTGCAGATTATTCAAATGCTAGTTTCCAACCGTGAAGCTAGTAGAGTCGAACAACAAGCCAACTTAGCCACTCTCCAACAGATAGATCAGATGGCCCACAATAATCAAGGCCACGGAAACCAGGATAACCATGGATCCAAGCTCAAGAACTTTCAGAATACCAACCCACCTATCTTTAGTCAGACTGAAGAGCCCTTAGATGCTGATGACTAGCTGCAAACCATGGAGAACAACTTAGATGTCGTAGGAGTTCTGGCCAATGAAAAAGTATCGTTTTCCACCCATTATTTGGCAGGTGATGCAAGCCGTGTGGAATAGAACCCGTACCATGAACGGAGGTCAGATGATGACTTGGGAGGAGTTCAAACTCAAGTTCAGCCAGACTCATGTGCCCCCAGGTCTGATTAAGAGGATGAGGGATGAGTTCAGAGAATTAAAACAAGGAAGGATGACTGTGGTGGAATACCGTGACAAATTTATGTCACTAGCTAGATATGTCCCTGATGAGATTGACACCGAAGCAAAGAAGAAAGAGAGATTCCTGAACGGATTGCATGATGAGATGCAAAGCATGCTAGTCAACATTCCCTTTGATGACATTGAAGCTTTAGTGGACTCTGTTATCCAGATGGAAGGGAATATCAACCAAGCCAATGACAACCGCAAGCATCGCATGATGTAATAGCCTGGATCCCACCATACCCAGAAGTATCGCCCTAACCCGTCTGCAGGATATGCCCCAAGAAACAACAGACCCCCTATGTCCCGTCCAATTATACTAATCGTAGCGGAGGAAACCCGAGGTCTGGAGGAAACCACAACAATAACCCTGGCAACTCCAATAACTTTAACCGTGCACCGCCCAAGTCCAACAGCACCAACAACAACAATACCGCCCCAAGGACTAGAAGCAATGTTGTGCATATCGCAGGAAAAGACAAGTCCCAGATTACCTGCTTTGAATGCGGAGTCAAGGGTCACTACTCCAACGAGTGCCCCAAGAAGCTTGCAGCAGCCACCAATGTGAATGCACCCTCTCAGAAGCAACGCCGTGTTCAGCCTTAAAGGAGATTTTCCCTAGGGAACTCGCTGAACCGCAACGGCCGTCTGTTCCACATGAATGTTGAAGAAGCTCAAGAAGCGCCAGATGTCGTGATTTCTATGTTTTCTGTTAACTTAGTACTTGCAAGAGTGTTGTTTGATTCTAGAGCATCGCACTCATTTGTTACAGAAGAATTTGCATGCACTAGTAAGATTCAACCAAGTAAATTGAAGCATGTCATGATAGTTCAAATACCTGGTTCAACCACCAAAGCTAGAAAAATTTGCAAGGCTGTACCTAACAGAATCCATGGAATAGATTTTTATGCTAATCTAATAGTACTTGGAACCAGAGGTTTGGAAGTAGTACTAGGAATGGATTGGATGTTGAAACAAAGAGGATTAATCGACTGTGCCAAGAAAGCCATAACCATGACCAGTAGCACTGGAGTATGAGTAGAGCATGTATCTGAGATACTGCCCCGTCAATTCAAATGCAACAAGAGTCTAGCCCAACCAACCCTAGACCAAGTCAGAGTAGTCTATGAATACCCCGACGTGTTCCCAGATGAATTGCCCGGTATGCCCCTAGATCGGTATGTCCAGTTCATGATTGAACTAGTTCCTGGAACTGGACCCATAGCTTAGAGACCTTATAGTATGAAACCATCTGAATTAGTGGAACTAAAGAAGCAACTTTGTGCTATGCTGGAGAAGGTCTGATTCAACCAAGTGCATCGCCATGGAGATCGCCTATTTTGTTTGTGGATAAGAAAGATGGAGGTAACCGTTTGTGCACGGATTACCGGAAGCTGAATGATGTCACCATCAAGAACAAGTACCCACTAACAAACATAGAGGATATGTTTGACCAGTTGACTGGTGCCAGAGTGTTTTCTAAGATTGATCTTAGAACTGGTTATCATCAACTCAATATTCGTGAAACGGATATTCCAAAGACCACCTTCACCACCAGATATGGATTGCATGTGTACACTGTCATGTCTTTTGGATTAACCAATGCCCCCGCTTATTTCATGAATGTCATGAATAAGATTTTTATGAACTTCCTGGATAAGTTTTTCGTTGTTTTTATCGATGATATTCTGATCTATTCCATGTTAGAAGAAGACCATGAGCTACACCTGAGAACCATCCTTGAAACCCTTAGAGAACATAAGTTGTATGCCAAGTTTAGCAAATGTGAGTTCTGGTTGAAGGAAGTAGGATTCCTAGGACATATTGTGTCGGTAGGAGGAGTCGCTGTTGATCCCGCCAAGATTAAAGATGTTGCAGAATTGAAAGCCCCAACCATTCAAACCCAAGTCCATGCATTTCTCGGATTAGCGGGATATTACCGCAAGTTCATAGAAGGATTCTCGAGTATCACAAGACTAATGACCCAACTGTTGAAGAAAGATAAGAAGTTTGAATGGACTGACAAATATGAAGCAAGTTTTCAAGAGCTCAAGAAGAGATTGATTTCAGCCCCAATCTTGATTATGCCAGATATCAAGAAGCCTTATGATGTGTATTGTGATGCATCCAAGATTGGTCTTGGATGTGTGTTGATGCAAGAAGGCAAAGTCATATCCTATATGTCCCGACAACTGAAGCAACATGAGCAAAACTACCCTACCCATGACTTAGAACTAGCAGTTGTAGTCTTAGCTTTGAAGACATGGTGTTATTACCTTATGGGTAACCGCTGTGAGATTTATTCGGATCACAAGAGCCTGAATTATATTTTCACCCAAAAGGAGATGAATATGAGGCAAAGGAGATGGATAGATTTAATCAAGGATTATGACCTTGACATTCACTATCACCCCGGCTGCCGGGAAGCCGGTAATGCGAGGGTATCTCCAGTCGAAAGGATGCCGGATCCAACTAATACGAGCCAATGTGCTCGCGGATGCTCTTAGAAGATTGCCGTGTAGATTAAACACCATGATTAAAGAAGCCCAACCAAGTTTGCATGAAGAGTTGGAGCAGTTTAGAACCGAGCTAGTTAGCAAAGGATTTTTAGCTAGCATAGAACTTCAACCCACTTTGATCGGTTAGATCAAGGAGGCACAGAAAGGAAATGCAAGTATAGACGAAATCAAGCGTCGTATCAGTACAGGAAAGGTACCCGGATTCACCGAAGATGAAGAAGGAGTTTTGTGGTACAAAGGAAGTATCTGTGTACCCGTAGATTCTAAGTTCAAACAAGTCATTATATAGGAAGCTCATGATACTCTTTATTCTATCCATCCCGGAGGAACGAAGATGTATCAGGATTTGAAGGAGCAATTTTGGTGGCACAAGATGAAGAGAGAAATCGGAAGCTACATTGCCAAGTGTGATATCTGTTAGAGAGTCAAAGTGGAACATTAGCGACCCATAGGACTTTTGCAACCATTGCAGATTCTAGAATGGAAATGGGATTCTGTCGGAATGGACTTTATCACCGGTTTGCCTACATCTAGTAGGGGAAATGACTCTATTTGGGTCATAGTGGATAGACTGTCCAAGGTAGGCCATTTTATACCTGTCAAGACCACCTACCAGAGTTCGAAGCTAGCAGAGTTGTACATTGCTAGAATCGTCAGTTTGCACGGAACCCCTAAGACCATAGTATCGGATCGAGGAACCCAGTTTACCTCAAGATTTTGGCAGAAAGTCCAAGAAGGATTAGGAACCAAACAGAACTTCAGCACAGCCTATCACCCGCAAACCGATGGACAAACTAAAAGAGTCAACCAAATCTGTCAACACCCATATTTTTAATCCCAGATACCTGTTATCCATACCTCGCAATCCCAGGATTACCATTTTTGCAAGATATAACCGAATTGGTACCATAGTACATCATCCAGTACAAACCATAATAAAGGTCTTAAAAATAAAGGATCTCATGATCCAGTCTTAATACAATCAAATCAGCAGAAAGTAAACATAGTAGGGGCTCCATCTTCAGGGTCACAGGCAATGTTGATGATGGGAGATGATCCTAGTTGTCATAGACCTCCTATTTTCCATCTTCTTGGTAGTCCCCCTCATAGTCTGGCCATGGGAATAGCCAGGGACAAAGCCATGAGTACTCTTTAAGTACTCGCATACTAGAACTAACAAGTAAGATAGTTCTAGTAGGAATCTTAAGCTCTAGGTTTATTTGCAAAAACCCAAGTTTATTTCATAAGAGTTCAAAAGTAAAGAATCTAATTTAATCACCTAAGTGGCAACCTAGTTTTCATATCCACAACCCTGTTGTGGTCAAGTCAAGGTCATAGTTCATTTCACAAGTCATTTTGAAAACATCTGACAATAGAACAGTATGGCCACTCCAACTTTCCATGACCGCGGACGCGGCCATTCGAATAGTTTGACACTCTTTAGAGGTGGTACACTTTCACCACAAAATTCGATACATTCGTTAGGGACAACCCTCAATCATCATACTTAGTATGCGGATAATCAATCCTAACCTTTCAATTACACACTCTAGTATAGGCACCTCCCCTATGAGCTTGGCCTCCTAGCCATGGCCATGTGCCATCCTGGGCACTTAATAGGTGGACATTCACACTCACGAGGTAGCCTCAGCTCAACCTCTTTCCGCGAGGGAACCCATACTAAGGCATATAAACTTCTAGTTAAGCCCTACCCAATTCAGTTATTGTGGTTGCATGGTAAAATTGGAATGGTATCGCATCCGAACCCAACCATCCGTTTTTATAAAGTGCTAAGGCTCATGCCTCAACCCTTTCATCATCAAATCATTTTGTGTCCATAACACATGTCAAAACATTTCAATATAATGAACCATCATTCCAAGGTTTTCATAATCATTTTCACCAAGTATTCCCATCTAAAGTGATCAACTTTTATGCTTAGCACTAGCCACTAAAGTTGAGGGTATTCACTAATGAGGGGTACTAATCAAGTGTAACTATCCAACTCTAGTTTTATGTCTTTTGATGATATCTAAGTATAACTAGTTAGGCCTAGTTTCATACTTTTTATATAATCTATCCTATTTTTCCAATACTCACAAAGCACTAACTAAAGGTAAAGAACTTTGGTAAAAGTAAAAGAATAAAGCTTGCAAGTAAAACTTGGGATTGGTATAAACAAAGTTGTATAACCAAAGCATGCCTAATGCATCTTGCATAGGTTATGAAATTTGCAAATGTTAGCTTGCATAGTTCTATCTTGCATAATTAAGAAACTTGCAAGTGTTAGCTTGTTGGGTCCGCAGCATAGAAAACAATAAATTTCCTACGATGAGAACTATACGCCAAGATCTATCTACTAGATACAGAGCAACGGGTGGACATACATCCATGGAGCACTTACCCTCGAAGACAACGAGTTTTGTTAACGAGTAGGAACTCGTGGTTGATGTAGTCGTATGCTTGCCGATCTCAAGATCGTGTGCAAGTCCGAGCGCCGCAAATCAGCAGCGCATCCGTCCTCGCACACACGTCCAAGCCACCGGACAACCTCCACCTCCTCGCTCCAGCGAATTAGCGGAAGCATCAACTCCTTCCAGACGCAAGGCCACCGGGAACATGTATCTCGCTAATCCGAGACCATGGGCGAATATCTAGAGGGGGAGAGAGATCCTTCACAAGGAGGTGTGGTTTGTGAGAGGGGAGAGGGGGGCTTTATATAGGAGGGAGGGAGACCCCTCCCCTCGAATAGACGGCGCATGAGGGGGCGACTCCTCCCCTCCTTCATTCATGTGGTGAACCTCCACTAACATAAACATGGCCTCCACCCAAAATCCCACTCACATGTATTTAATTTCCACCAAATTAAATGCAACTCTCAATTTAATAAAACTCTTTTATTTATTTATTCAGAATTTTGTTAATTACTTTAATTAACAAACGTTCACATAAAACCCCTTGCAATATTTCAATATCACATGCAGAACCACTTTATGCAATTTCACCCGAAACAATTCCGGTTTCTATCGAAACAATTCATGTTTCTATCGAAACATTTCATGCGCTTTGCAAACCTTTTGTCTGGAACATATGTGCTCCTAAATGGTGTCCGGCAACCCTTAAGTGTGTCACCCTACGGTTCGCGAATAATGCAGACATGATTGAGACTCCTCTCAGATCAATAATCAGAAGCGGGACCTGGAGATCCATACTGACTCCTGCACATTCAACGATGACTTATGTGATCGTGAGAACCTTTAACGCTAGCAATTTAATCCCTTTGTCTCATGATATAATACATGTCCAAGATTTGATCATCGCAAATACCTAGTTTGATCTCGTTACCGACATGCACTCTTTTATCGTTCCTGTGATATAACATTCTAGTGATCACATCACTTGCTTGCAAGCTATCTTAATGTGATATCACCAAGAGGTCCCAAAGTATATATATCCATCATCGGGATTGACAAATTCCACTCTTGATCCATGAGCCTCAACATAACACCTTCATAGCACTGAACCCACCTTTATAGTCACCCTGTTCCGGTGTGACGTTTGATGTTATCAAGATACTCTTTCGGTGTTAGCAATTAACATGATCTCATGGTCTAAGGACTAAGACTACTTCGTATGATGTTATAGCAATATAAACATAATGACTTGATCGTAATGCTATACTTCGGATGAATGTTCAGTACATCATTTCACAAATGCTGTGACCTTGTTATTAACAACATCCAATGTCCATGATCAGGAAACCTTGATCATCTTGTTAATCAACAAGCTAGTCTATAAGAGAGGCATAACTAGGAACCCTTTTTGTTTATTAAACACACATGTATTGATGTTTCCTATCAATACAATTGTAGCATGCAAAATAAACATCTATCAAAAACAAGGAATACATAATAACAACTTTATTATTGCCTCTCAGGGCATATTTCCTTCAGTCTCCCACTTGCACTAGAGACAATAATCTAGTTTAGATAGTGATAAATCTAACACCCATGGAGTTCTGGTGTTGATCATGTTTTGCCCTAGGGAGAACTTTAGTCAATGGATCTGCTACATTCTGGTCCGTGTGCACTTTATAAATCTTTATATCTCCATCCTTGACATGCTCACAGATGGAGTGAAACCGGCGCTTAATATGCTTGGAATTCTTGTGAGACCTTGGTTCCTTGGCGTTGTCTATGGCTCCACTGTTGTCACAATAGATCACCATTGGGTCCAACGCACTAGGAACCACACCTAGTTTCGTTATGAACTCCTTCATCCAAACCTCTTCCTCCGCCGCTTCTAAAGCAGCAACATATTCTGCCTTCGTCATTGATCTAGCCACCACAGGTTGTTTGGAACTCCTCCAACTAACTGCTGCTCCGTTCAAGAGAAATATGTATCCGGATTGAGACTTAGAGTCATCCGGATCAGTGTCAAAGCTAGCATCAACATAACACTTAGCGACTAGCTCTTCTTCACCTTCATATACAAGAAACATATCCCTAGTTCTTCTCAAGTACTTAAGGATATTCTTGACCGCTATCCAGTGTTCCGAACCTAGATCAGATTGGTACCTACTAGTCAAACTAATAGCATGTGCCACATCCGGTCATGTAGATAGCATGGCGTACATTATAGAACCTATGGCTGAGGCATAGGGGATCTTATCCATTATCACTCTTTCTTCCGCTGTAGCCTGACTTTGAGTCTTACTCAATGTCTTTCCTTGCAACATAGGTAAGAACCCCTTCTTTCTTCCATCCATATTAAACTTCTTTAATATCTTATCAAGGTATGTACTCTTCGATAGCCCAATTAGGCGTCTTGATCTATCTCTATAGATTTTAATGCCTAATATATATGAAGCTTCACCAAGGTCCTTCATCGAAAATTTGTTGTTTAGATAACTTTTAACACTGTTTAAAAGATCTATATCATTTCCAATCAATAATATGTCATCCATATATAATATTAGAAATGCCACATTGCTCCCACTCACTTTCTTGTAAATACCAGCCTCTCCATAAGTTTTGACAAATCCAAACTCTTTGATCGCCTTATCAAAGCGGAGATTCCAACTCCGGGATGCTTGCTTTAGTCCATAGATGGATCGCTGAAGCTTGCATACCTTATCAGCATCCTTAGGATCGATAAAACCCTTAGGTTGTATCATATACAACTCTTCTTCAATATTACCATTGAGGAACGCAATTTTGACATCCATCTGCCATATTTCATAATTGAAATATGCAGCAATTGCTAACATAATCCTAACCGACTTAAGCATCACTACGGGAGAGAATGTCTCATCGTAGTCAACTCCTTGAATTTGTCGAAACCCCTTAGCGACAAGTCGAGCCTTATAGATGGTCACATTACCATCAGCATCAGTTTTTCTTTTGAAAATTCATTTATTCTCAACGGCCTTTCGATCGTGAGGTAAGTCTACCAAGGTCCAAACCTGGTTTTCGTACATGGATTCCATCTCGGATTTCATGGATTCTAGCCATTTGTTGGAATCAGGGCTCATCATCGCTTCTTCATACGTCGCAGGGTCATCTATTTCATCAATCATGGAATTCATAACAGGATTGCCGTACAGTTCAGGAGCTGCACGTGTCCTGCTTGACCTGCGAGGTTCGGTAGTGTCCTCTTTTGGAGTTTCACGATCAATATCATTAGCTCTCTCTTCATTAGGTGAAGTCAACTCCGAAACAACTTCCGGTGCTGTGCTACTCGCCATTTCATGAAGAGAAGGTTCAATAACCTCTTCGAGTTCTACCTTCCGACTACTCACACCTTTCGCGAGAAACTCCTTCCCAAGAAAGGATCCATTCTTGGCAACAAAATCCTTGCCCTCGGATCTGTGATAGAAGGTATACCTAATCGGTTCCTTAGGGTATCCTATGAAGATGCATTTTTCCGCTTTCGGTTTGAGTTTATCCGGTTGAAGTTTCTTCACATAAACATCGCATCCCCAAAGTTTAAGAAATGACAGCTTAGGTTTGTTTCCAAACCATAATTCATACGATGTCTTTTCAAAGGATTTAGATGATGCCCTATTTAAAGTGAATGCAACGGTTTCCAGTGCATAACCCCAAAATGACAGTGGCAAGTCTGTCAGAGACATCATAGATCGAACCATATCCAATAAAGTATGATTACGACGTTCTGACACACCATTACATTGTGGTGTTCTGGCAGGCGTGAGTTGTGAAACTATTCCACAGTCTTTCATATGCGTGCTAAACTCGTAACTAAGATACTCTCCTCCATGGTCGGACCACAGAAATTTGATCTTTTTGTTACGATGATTTTCAACTTCATTCTGAAATTTTTGAACTTTTCAAAGGTTTTAGACTAATGTTTCATCAAATAGATATACCCGTATCTACTCAAATAATCCGTGAAAGTAACAAAATAACGATATCCACCTTGCGCCGACACACTCATTGTCCACACACATCAGTATGTATGATTTCCAATAAATATGTCGCCCATTCCATTGAACCGGAAAACGGGGTTCTAGTCATCTTGCCCATAAGGCATGGCTCACATGTATCAAATGATTCAAAATCAAGTGATTCCGAAAGTCCATCAGAATGGAGTTTCTTCATGCGTTTAACGCCAATATGACCTAGACGGCAGTGCCACGTATATGTAGATATATCATTATCAAGCTTAATCCTTTTAGCATCAACATTATGAATATGCGTAATACTACTCTCGAGATCCAACATAAATAAACCATTCAACACAGGTGCATGACCATGAAATATATTATTCATATAAATCGAACAACCATTGTTTTCAGACTTAAACGAATAACCACTCTGCATCAAACACGATCCGGATACAATGTTCATGCTCAGTGCAGGCACCAAATAACAATTATTTAGTTTTATAACTAATCCTGACGGCATATGGAGAGGTAGCATTCCGACGGCGATCACATCAACTCTTGATCCATTGCCGACCCGCAGCATGACCTCATCCCTTGCTAGCTGTCGCTTGTCCCATAGCCCCTGAACCGAGTTACATATATTAGCAACCGATCCCGTATCAAATACCCAGGTGCTACTGCAAGTACTAGTCAAGTACACATCAATAACATGTATATCACATATACCTTTGTTTGCCTTGCCGGCCTTCTTGTCCGCCAAATACTTGGGGCAGTTGCGCTTCCAATGGCCAGTCCCCTTGCAATAGTAGCACTCGGTATCAGACTCAGGGCCAGCCCGGGGTTTCTTTTCCGGTGCGGCAACAGATTTCCCGCCCTTCTTTCCCTTCTACTTGCCTTTCTTGTCCTTCTTGAAACCGGTGGTCTTATTGATCATCAACACTTGATGTTCTTTCCTAATCTCCACTTCTGCAGTCTTAAGCATTGACAGAATCACGGGAAGAGACTTCTTCATGCCCTGCATATTATAGTTCATCACGAAGCTCTTGTAGCTAGGTGGCAGAGATTGGAGAACACGATGTATGCCTAAGTCAATGGGAATCGTTATTCCCAAGGACACAAGCTTATCGGCGTACCTAGACATTTTGAGTACACGCTCACTAACGGAGCTGTTATCCTCCATCATGCAGCTAAAGAACGTTTCAGAAGCATTATAACTCTCGACGGAAGCATGGGTATCAAAAATCATTTTCAATTCTCCCATGGTATCAAAAGCATTGCCATTTTCGAAACACTTTCAAAGTTCGGGCTCTAGCCCATCCAATATGCCGCAATGAACTAAGTTGTGGTCCTCCTGACGAGTTATATAGACGTTCTTTTCCTCGTTAGGGGCATCAGGAGCTGGTGGGGGGCCTAGCGGCGCCTCTGGCACATATTTCTTTTGTGCAGCAGTGAGGAGAATGCTCAAATTCATAGCCTAGTTGGTGAAGTTGCTACCATTCGCAGCAAGCTTCTCTTTCTCCATGAACACATTGAAATTAAAAGCAGGTGGTGCCATCTACAACAAAATTTGTAAAGTATATTTATACTAAGTTTATGATAGATTGAGTTCAACTAATCCAAATTACTAATGAACTCCCACTCAAAAACGACATCCCTCGTGTCCTTTGGTGATTACATGAACCAAATCCACTACACCAAGTCCGATCATCACGTGAGTTGGTGTAGCTTCAAAGGCGAGCATCTATATGGGCATCATATCAACTATATGACTCATGCTTAATCTTTCGGTCCGTGTTCCGAGGCCATGTCTGTACATGCTAGGCTCGCTAAGTAAGAACCTTAGTATTCGCGTGTGTAAAACTGTCTTACACTCGTTGTATGAAAGCGTAGATTCGAGAACACCCGATCATCACGTGATGCCTCAAAACACGATCCACAAAATGGTGCATACTTAAGGAAGAACACATTTTATCTTGATATCTAAATGAGGGATCATCTTATAATGCTACCAAAAGCACCAAACTAGCAATATAAGATGCTAACATCTAATGTGTGAAGTGAGATGATATGGTCCATGCATTTGATCTCTATCATTAGCATCTGGGTATGATCTCTATCATTCCTTTGTGTGTAAGGCCAAGGTCTATGGAACTTACACGTTAAGTGAGTTATAAGAGTATCTATCATACATCTACTTACAACAATACCATGTCAAGAAACTAGCCCAGCAACGATCTAAACTAGACGCCTTTAATTTATCAATTGCAAGTTTTACGTGGCTTAGGGCTTTCGGAGATAGAACCGATCTTACCTACGAACATGAACCACAACGAGGATAACCAAGTTATTAGCAACTCGTTGTAAATCAGATATTGACTATAGTAGGAGATATAGACACCCGCTAGCCACTTATGCAAAACTAGTTGCATGTTAGTCGTGGAACCGGTCTCAGGTACGATGACATCTAAGGTTGGTCCGGGCCTCTTCATCCCACTATGCCACCAATATCCAAAATACATAGAAGATGCAATAACATGATCATCATTGCCCACATATAAACATATGTGTACTACCCGTGCAAAGCACCTACGCATAGATCAGGCTCTGATACCACTGTTGGGTCCGCATCATAGAAAACAAAAAATTTCCTACGACGAGAACTATACGCCAAGATCTATCTACTAGATATAGAGCAATGGGTGGACATACATGCATGGATAACTTACCCTCGAAGACAACGAGTTTTGTTAACAAGTAGGAACTTGTGGTTGATGTAGTCGTACGCTTGCCGATCTCAAGATCGTGTGGAAGTCCGAGCGCCGCAAATCAGCAGCGCATCCATCCTCGCACACACGTCGAAGCCACCAGACAACCTCCACCTCCTCGCTCTAGAAAAGCAGCGGAAGAAGCAACTCCATCCAGACGCAAGGCCACCGGGAACATGTATCTCGCTAATCCGAGACCATGGGGGAATATCTAGAGGGGGAGAGAGATCCTTCACGAGGAGGTGTGGTTTGTGAGAGGGGAGAGGGGGGCTTTATATAGGAGGGAGGGAGAGCCCTCCCCTCCCATAGCCGGTGCATGAGGGGGGGGGACTCCTCCCCTTCTTCATTCATGTGGTGAACCTGCACTCACATAAACATGGCCTCCACCCAAAATCCCACTCACATGTATTTAATTTCCACCAAATTAAATGCAACTCTCAATTTAATAAAACTCTTTTATCTATTTTATTCAGAATTTTGTTAATTACTTTAATTAAAAAACATTCACATAAAACCCCTTGCAATATTTTAATATCACATGCAGAACCACTTTCTGCAATTTCACCCGAAACAATTCCTGTTTCTATCGAAACATTTCCTGCGCTTTGCAAACCTTTTGTCTGGAACATATGTGCTCCTAAATGGTGTCCGACAACCCTTAAGTGTGTCACCCTACGGTTCGCGAATAATGCAGACATGACTGAGACTCCTCTCAGATCAATAATCAGATGCGGGACCTAGAGATCCATACTGACTCCTGCACATTCAATGATGAGTTCTGTGATCGTGAGAACCTTTAACGCTAGAAATTTAATCCCTTTGTCTCATTATATAATACATGTCCGAGATTTGATTATCGGTATCCAAATACCTAGTTTGATCTCATTACCGACATGCACTCTTTTCTTGGTCCCGTGATATAACATTCTAGTGATCACATCACTTGCTTGCAAGCTATCTTAATGTGATATCACCAAGAGGCCCTAGAGTATATCTAACCATCATCGGAATTGACAAATTCCACTCTTGATCCATGATTCTCAACATAACACCTTCATAGCACTGAACCCACCTTTATAGTCACCATGTTACACTGTGACGTTTGATGTTATCAAGATACTCTTCCGGTGTTACCAATTAACATGATCTCATGGTCTAAGGACTAAGACTACTTCGTATGATGTTATAGCAATATAAACATAATGACTTGATCGTAATGCTATACTTCGGATGAATGTTCATCGCATCATTTCAAAAATGCTGTGACCTTGTTATTAACAACATCCAATGTCCATGATCAGGAAACCTTGATCATCTTGTTAATCAACAAGCTAGTCTATAAGAGAGGCATAACTAGGAAACCTTTTTGTTTATTAAACTCACATGTATTGATGTTTCCTATCAATACAATTGTAGCATGCAAAATAAAAATCTATCATAAACAAGGAATACATAATAGCAACTTTATTATTGCCTCTCAGGGCATATTTCCTTCATAGCTTGCCTTTAGTAGTGCAGTGGTTGAAGTTCTCTTCTTCTTCTTCTTTGTCGTACTCCTCCTCCTCCTCGTATCATGGCTCGGTACAATTGTCTATAAATGAATACGAGGTACACAATCACCAAACAGTACTTAACTACTTCTATTTCGCACACTAAAGCTCACACTTGATGATCTAGCATCATCACACTCATCACATGAAATAAAGACCTAGTTTCATTTATCTTATTTCACAAAAGTTATTTCTACTCATTGAAAATACTTAAGATTTAATATTATCCAATTAAAATATGGGATCATGTTGACACATGTCATCACTACATATTATAATACCCGGGAATGTGCTTTAAAGTGTTGATCATATTTTATAAAGTTTAAAATTACTATTTAATACAATTAAAGTGACTAGAAATGCCTAAATAGCATTCTTTTGGTACTAGTCCAATGTCACTGCATGTAAACCTAAATATTTTTACATATTTAGATAGATCTTGTTAAATGTGATTTTTGAGAGTTGGAATGAACTCAAAAGTATTTATGGTTGATTTTTGAAACATGTTTGAATGTGGAAAAGACTCTGCCTTGTTATTTTTACTATAGGTGATCTAAAATTTCAAATGGTTTGAATCCAATGGGCTTGGATAGATAATTTGAATACCTTTCTAAAAAAATGGAATCATGCAATTTGGTTCAGTTAAACTCTTTGAATTGATTTTTGAATTTACTTACAGAATCTAGCTTTAACTAAATTAGAAAAAATCTATTTGAATCTATGGGCTCCGCACGGAAAACCAAATGGGCTGGCCCAGCTGCACTGCGCAGGCGCAGCAAGCTACTAACTGGGGGGGTCCCACTAGTTAGTGGCTCACTTAACCCGAAACAGTACGTTTCAATCTAGGTCGTGCGATTAGACTAGGATCTAACGGCTGACATGAATGGTCTACGACGAACAGCTCCGACTGACAATTTGATCATAGGATTCATATTTGAATTTAATTTCTTTTGAATTTATTTGTAATTGGACTAGATGATGTAGTACACATCTTTAAACCATTTCTTATCATTTGTAGCAATCAAACATGGCAATGGCACTCATTCATACACTAATGCAATTCACACATACACTCATATTAGATTTAATAATAAAAGTTTTTATTAACCCTAAACTTGGGTGATTATGTAACATCCCAAAACTTGAATCAAGGTTAATCAAGTTCAAATCACCCAATTTAGGGTTAACAAAAACTTTTTATTTTCAAAATGTTTATGAATGCATGTGTTTGTGCATTAGTATAGAATTGGGTGTAATTGCCATGTTTGTTTTCTCTAATTGTTGTGAAATGATTTAAAGGTGAATGCCACATCATCTAGATCATTCCCAAACAAAATCCAAAGAAAAAGAAATCAAATAAGATCAATAAATGCAAATGGTCATTTGTGCCATTTTAATCTACTAGGCCACTTTAGGTGTTCCTAGAAGTCAATTCTTAACAGAAATATTTCTAAATCTTTTCACCCCTTGCCAGTACAAGTAAAGATCTACCAAGGCCCGCTTTGAACTCTTACAAAAACATTTAACCACTAATTTTAAAGGTCATTTGAAATTTGAATCCACTTCATATGCATAGATCCCACTTTTTCAAAAACCACACAAATGAATTTCACTCAACAATCCCAAGCAACCACAGACTACCAAGCATGAGACCAAGTCACACACCCAAAATATTTTCAAAATTCAAAATTAATTTTCTTGCAGCCATTTTGTCGAACACTTGGCAGGCAAAAATAATCTGGCCTATGTAACATTGTTCTTGATCAATGCATTGTCCACCCAATTGCCCCATTCCACTCCCCTTGTCTCCCTAGCATCTAACCCATCCCAGACAACACCCCCTTCACCACTAGCAGCAGTGCCGCGCCGCCCAAAGGTGGTCGCCGCCGGTCGACCATTCCCTAGTCGCAGTAGACCGCCCCTCTCGTTCTCGCCATGCCTAGAAGGATCGCCGCACCCTACCGCCCCTCTCTGTCCCTTCCTCGAGCTCAGCCACGCCATGGACCACTCCCCAGCATGCCACGCCCACCGCCTCTATGCCATGCCGAGCACGCGCCAGTGCGCCGCGCCCAACAAGGCAGCGCACGCCGCCCCTCGACCGCAGCCCGCGCTCACCGCTCCGCCATGACTCCAGCAACCATCCGGGCATGCCCATTTCCCGCCGCGTGACCAGCAGCCACTGTGCGCCGCATCGAACACTCACTGCCTTCACCCAGAGCGCGGACGCGCCCGACCAATTTCCACCGCCCCTAGCCACGCCATTACGCTTTAGATGACGGCCAGGAGACCGCGCACCGTCCTCCTAGCTTACCCTTGACCATAGTTTCCTGTACCGTCGTCTCTGATGAGCCGCGCCCATACCGCACTGCATCACCGTCGAGCCTATAAAAGGACATTTTGCCAGAGCCTTCCCCACTTCTCCCTAGAGCCACTCGAGCCCTCAGCCGCCGGGTTTTTCCGGAGCTCGCCGCAGCAGAGGAGGAAGGGGGTCGTTGATTGCGACCACCCTAGGAGCCGCCGCGACCACGCCTGGACCCGCCGTTGTCCACCAGTTCGATTGCCCCCATCAGCACATTAGCTGGAGCCCTGGAAGGCCCCAATCGACCCCCACCGAGCCGCTAGGGTTTGTTCTCGCTGGCGACCTATTCGTCGTCGACGATGAACCACGGTCGTCGATTTCTACTCTAATCGCACGGCTGATATCACCCCGTACCACTTTGTGTAAGATGCACCGCTAACATGCGGGACCCCCTTGTTAGTTGCCCTCTTCGCCACGGAGCACCACTGGGCTGGCCCGTTTAGTTTCCCGTGCTAGCCCATGATTTCAAATAGATGTTTTTCTATTTAGACGTAATCTCAATTCTGTCCACTAGTTTAAAAATCATTTCAGAGAGATCCACTGAACCAAAATGCATGATCCAAATTTTGTTAGAAAAATAATTCAAATATCTATCCAAGCCCGTTGGATTTAAATCAATTGGAGTTATAGATCACATATAGTAAAAATAACAAAATAGAGACTTTTCTACATTCAAACATTTTTCAAAAATCAACCATAATAGCTTTTGAGTTGATTCCAACTCTCAAAAATCACATTTTACAATACCTATCTGAATATGTAATAATATTTAGGTCTGAATGCAGTACATTTGTACTAGTACCAAAATAATGCTATATAAGCATTTCTAGTCACTTTAAATCATTTAAATATTAATCTTAAACTTTATAAAATGTGACCAAACCTTGAAATCACATTCCCATGTATTAGAATATGTGGTGATGACATGTGTCCACATGATCCCATATTTTAATTAGAGAATATTAAATCTTAATTAATTTCAATGAGTAGAAATTACTTTTCTCAAATAAAATAAATGAAACTAGTTCATTAAATCTTGTGATGATTGTGATGATACTAGATCATCAAGTATGTGCCTTAGTGTGCTAAATAGACTAATTAAGTATTGTTTGGTGATTGTGTATCCCGTATTTATGTATAGACAATAGTACCGACCAAGTCTACGAGGAGGAGTAGTTCTACCCCGAGGAAGACGAGGAGAGTTTCAACCACTACACCAACCAAGGTATGGTAACACTTGCAAGTTTCTTAACTATGCAAGGTAACACTTGCAATCTATTGTTAGCAAGCTAGAATTATACAAGATAACATAAGCAAGATGCATTAGGCATGCTTTGGTTATACCTCTTGATTTATACCCATCCCAAGTTTACTTTTGTTTTATCAAAGTTTCTTTACTTCTAGTAATGCTTCGTGAGATTTTAGAAAGTAGTATAGATAGCACAAAGAGTATAAAACGTGGCCTATACTAGATGTCATTCTATGGCATGAGATTGATATTAGAATCCCACCTTAGTGAACACTCTTAACTTAGTAGTTAGAGCAAAACCAAAAACTTGATCATCCTAGATGGGAATACTTGGTGAAAATGCTTATGAAAACCTTGGAATGATGAGTCATTCTATTGAGATGTTTTGACATGTGTTGAGAAACACAAATGGTTTATGATGATGAAAATATTGAGGAATGAGCCTTAGCCCTTTATAAAAACTGATGGTTGGGTTCGGATGTGATACCATTCCAATTTTACCATACAACCACAATACCTGAATTGGGTAAGGCTTAGCCGGAAGGTTATATGCATTAGTATGGGTTCCCTCACAGAAGAGGTGTGAGCTGAGGCTACCTCTTAATGTTGTGCACCTATGAAGTGCCCACGATGGCAGATGGCCATGGCTGGGAGGCCAAGCTCATATGAGAGGTGCTTATACTAGAGTGTGTAAAGGAAAGGTTATGATTGATTATCAGCATACTAAGTATGATGATTCAGGGTTATCCCTGACTGATGTATCGAATGTTGTGGTGAAAGTCTACCACCTTTGCAGAGTGTCAAACTATTCGAATAGCCGCGTCCGCGGTTATGGACAGTTGGAGTGGCCATACTGTTCCGTCGTTAGATGGTTTCAAAATGACTTTTGAAATGAATTGTGACATGACTTGACCACAACAGGGTTGTGACTATGAAAACTAAGTTCCCACTTAGGTGATTTAGAACTTTATTTTATCTTTCTTTGTTTATGAACTCAGTTTAGGTTTCAAACTTAACTTTGCAAGTAAACTTGGAGTTTAGCATTCCCACTAGAACTACCTTACCTGTTAATGATAGTTTGCGAGTACTTAAAGAGTACTCATGGCTTTGTCCCTGGCAATTCCCGTGGCCAGACTATGAGGAGGACTATCTGGAAGAAGGACAGCAGGATGGCTACGACAAATAGGATCTTCTCCCATCATCAGCATTGCCTGTGAGACTGAAGATGGAGCCCACCGCTACACTTACTATTCCGCTACCTGTTTGTATTAAGACTAGATCATGAGATCCTTTATTTGTGTAATACCTTATTATGGTTTGTAATGGATGATGTACTGTGATATCCAATCTGTTATGTCTCACAAAAATGGTAATCCTGGGATTGCGATGTATGGCATAACATGCATCTGGGATTAAAAATTCGGGTGTTGAAAAGTTGGTATCAGGGCCATCCTGACCATAGGAGACCCTAGTTAGAATGGAGGTCCAAAAAAAACTTAGTTTCAAAACCAAAGTGAGTATTTGTGAAAAACCTATTTCCCCTCTTACCCTTGAGATTCTTTCAAAAAGATCCATGTTCCTCAAAAATTCTTACATTACTACATAAAATTTGACACACTTGATCACCTCACTAACTTACTCATCCTAAATTCTTATAGATGGAAGTTCAGTACTGCAAGTTCTACCAGTTGGGCAATGGAGGCCAACTGATCTTCGAGAGGGATCTTGATGCACTGTTTGAGTACCTTGAACGTCCGCATCTGGAATTCTTCGGAGCTCAACTCAATGACCACCAAGAGGAGATTTACAATGGCTGATAGTTCCTAATCTTTGTGGCAAGATGGAGCACCACTTTCCGAGAAGATTCAATTCACCGTGAGAGAGAACAACTGGCTGGATGGATTAACTAGGATATGCATGAAGCTCACACCCATCTTTGCGGACAGGATATCAACTTGATCCAGGGAACTCGCTTTGCTCACTACGCAAGGCGTGATTCTATGGGAATGACTCTGGAGATGCCAAGTCACCCGGAGTTGAAGCGCCAAGTGGAGAACCTCGACTTCCTGCTATATGATAGACAGAAGTAATTGGACAATGCTCAAGCCTACGCCAACCACAACCTTGCCATTGCCACCCAGAAGGCCCATACTTTCTCACTACTAGTCAAGGATCGTTAGGCACTTCGCCGGGAACGCGAGAAGAAGGATTGCACCATCGCTCATGTTCGCAACAAGGTGGCCGACCTCGAGAAGACCATCCAGGAGCAGGAAGCTCAGCTAGCAGCAAAAGAAGAAGAAGAAGAAGGTGAAGACATCCAGGGGGATATTCACTCATACCCAGTGATGACGATGACTATCTAGAGGATGATTCCATGGACTTCTACACCGATGATGATGACTCCGACTTCAGCTACGATGAGTAGATGCACTAGAACACTATCGTAGGAGTGAGAAGTATCGGTCCCATTGTATCTTAGCTTACGGAATGGTTCTTAAAATCATCTGTTTTTCCTTTCATGTTCTGGTGTGTGTGTTTGTATCGTGTGCCTTGATTGAATGAATGAATCAGAAGAAGCTAGTTTGCAAAACCTGAGTTCAAACTCAAAGTTTTAGCTTTGAAAACAAAACCATGAACCTTAGAACTTTCCCTCTTACCCCATTATCTATCTCAATCTTCAGATGACTCGTGGAAACCAAGGAGGGAGCAGCTCATCGCAGGACTCGATGCTGCAGAAACTGCAGATGCTAGTTTCGGACCGCGATACTAGTAGAGCAGAGCGCCAAGGCAACCTAGATACCCTGCAACAGATCGCCCAGATGGCCCACAATAATCAAGGCCATGGAAATCAGGATCATCATGGATCCAAACTCAAAAACTTCTAGAATACCAATCCCCCTATCTTTAGCAAGTCTGAAGACCCTTTGGACGCTGATGATTGGTTACAGACCATGGAGTATAACTTAGAAGTCGTAGGAGTGGATGCCAACGAGAAAGTTCTGTTTGCCACCCACTATCTGGCAGGAGATGCAAGAGCATGGTGGAACAGCACCCGCACGATGATCCACGGTCAAGTGATGACTTGGGAAGCTTTCAAGGTCAAGTTTAGCTGCACCCATCTGCCACAGGGTTTAGTCACGAGAATGAGAGGTGAATTCAAAGAACTAAAGTAAGGAAGAATTACTGTAGTGGAGTACCGTGACAGATTTTTGTCCCTCGCCAGCTATGCACCTGATGAGATCAACACTGAAGACAAGAAAAAGGAGAGATTCCTGAACGGACTGCATGCTGAGATGCAGACGGTGCTAGTCAACATCCGTTTTGATGATCTTGAAGAGCTAGTCGACTCTGCCATCCAGATGGAAGGGAAGATAAACCAAGCGAATGACAACCACAAACGTCGAATGATGCACCAACCTGGGTCCCACAATACCCAGAAGTATCCCCCCAACCTGTCAACAGGATATGCCCCGCGGAACAATAGACGCCCAATGTCTCGCCCAAGCTACCCCAACCATAGAGGAGGAAATGTGAAGACCGGAGGGAACAACAACAACAAAAACTCCGACAACTCCAACAACTTCAACCGTGCACCGCCCAAGTCCAACAACAATACTTACCCAAGGACTGGAAGCAATGCCATGCCTGTTGCAGCCAAAGACAAGTCCCAGATTACTTGTTTTGAGTGTGGAGTGAAGGGTCACTACTCCAATGAGTGTCCCAAGAAGATTTCCGCCACTGCCAATGTGAATGCCCTAGCTCAGCAGCAGCGCCGTGTTCAGCCCGGAAGAAGATTCACCCCCAAGGAACCCTCTCAACCTCAACGGCCGTCTCTTCCACATAAACGCCGAAGAAGCCCCAGAAGCGCCAGATGTCGTGCTAGGTATGTTTTCTGTTAACTCAGTATTAGCAAGAGTGTTGTTTGATTCTGGAGCATCGCACTCATTTGTTACCGAAGAATTGGCATGCACTAGTAAGATTCACCCAACCAACTTGAAGCATGTTATGATAGTTCAAATACCTGGTTCAACCACCAAAGCTAGAAAAATTTGCAAGGTTGTGCCTATCAGAATACATGATAGATTTTTATGCCAATCTAATAGTACTTGGAACCAAAGGTTTGGAAGTAGTACTAGAAATGGATTGGATGTTGAAACATAAAGGATTGATCAACTGTGCCAAGAAATCCATCACCATGACCATTAGCTCTGGAGTATCAGTAGAGCATATATCTGAAACCTTGCCCCTTCAATTCAAATGCAACAAGAGTCTAGCCCTACCCACCATAGACCAAATTAGAGTAGTCTGTGAATACCCCGACCTATTCCCAGATGAATTGCCTGGTATGCCCCCAGATTGGGATATTGAGTTCATTATTGAACTAATTCCTGGGACCGGACCCATAGCTCAGAGACCCTATAGCATGAAGCCATCAGAGTTAGTGGAGCTGAAGAAACAACTTGATGCTATGCTGGAGAAAGGCTTGATTCAACCAAGTGCATCGCCATGGAGATCACCCATTCTGTTTGTCGACAAGAAAGATGGAGGCAACCGTTTGTGCATAGATTACAGGAAGCTGAATGATGTCACCATCAAGAACAAGTACCCACTACCCAAGATAGAGGATCTATTTGATCAATTCACTGGTGCTAGAGTGTTCTCTAAGATTGATCTTAGGACTGGTTATCATCAACTGATGATTCGTGCAACGGATATTCCAAACACCGCCTTTACCACCAAATATGGATTGTATGAGTATACGGTCATGTCTTTTGGATTAACCAATGCCTCGCTTATTTCATGAATCTCATGAATAAGATCTTTATGAACTTTCTGGATAAGTTTGTCGTTGTGTTCATCGACGATATTCTTATCTACTCCAAGTCAGAAGAAGACCATGAGCAACATCTGAGATTCATCATTGAAACCCTTAGAGAGCATGAGTTGTATGCCAAGTTCAGCAAATGTGAGTTTTGGCTGAAAGAAGTCGGATTCCTTAGACATATTGTGTCTGTCGAAGGATTCGCTGTTGATCCTGCCAAGATAAAAGATGTTGAAGAATGGGAAGCCCCACCCACTCAAACCCAAGACCGTGCATTTCTCGGATTAGCGGGATATTACTGCAAGTTCGTGGAAGGATTTGAAGGAGATATGCCCTAGAGGCAAATAATAAATAGGTTTTTATTGTCGTATCTCAATTTGTTTATAATAGTTTCATATTGTGCTAAAACCGTGCCAAGTAGAAACATTGGTACAGGTTTGGTATGAAACAACCAAGTCCCTAGTAGCCTCTATTCATACTAGTTCGTTGGTCACGAAGATGATCTGGGTTTCAAGATCATGGGCATTTATGCCGACTGACAACGAGATCATATCATTGGAGAATGATGTGGTTGGACATTCCGCGAAGGATTGCAACATGATCAAGTCATATAGTTCATTGTTGCAACAACTATACCTAGACTCCTTCTCCTTAGATAGTGAGCTCATATTACTCACTGTTTCCCTAGGCTGCTTAGACTGCATCAACCGTCATCTAGTAATGCGGTGGCCATAAAGGTGTATGTTGGGTATTCCAAAGGAATAGTAGACGACATGTGACTGCAAGACCGGGATTTGTTCACCTACATTATGGGTAAAGATACATACGGTCGACTTGGTGATATTACATCTATAAATGTTGCAACATGTGACTAGGTCACGGGGATGTAATATCACGGTAACAAGAAAACAGAACTTGTTGTGAACGAGATTGAACAAGGTATGGGATGCTAGTGATCGGATCTCGGACAAGTTGTATCAAGAAACAAAAGGAAGAGGATGCTACATTTAGACGGTTCAAACGACATTGTCATCATGAATGCATAGGGGTCACATGGATATCCCTGGTCCCTCTATTGATCATTGATACAGATCATGTCTAGAGCATTCCCGAGCCATGAGAGGATACACGTAAGGGTACGATGAGAGAAATCATTCATAAGATGGAATCATAGTAGAGAAAGAGAGAAAGCCGGAATCGTTCCGTGGAGAGATCTGAAGTTGTTCGGAGAAAGAATAAAGGAAAAGCCCCGAAAAGTGTTTTTGGATTAATGGGAATTTAAATACATATTTATTATATGTTAATTGTGAATTAATATATTATAAATAATATTTAGATTAAGCTTTATAAAAGTTACTTTTACATTAGGCTAAAACCCCGGAGGGAATAGCCTAGAATGAAAGCTGCAGAAAAATAATTGGAAAAAGAAAAATCAGCCAGCCCCGTGGGCGGCAAATAACTGCCGACGCACAGGGCGGCACACAGCCGGGCCACGCCAAGGCCTGAAGGCCCACTCGGGCCACAGGGGCAGGCGGCCTACCCAGGGCGGGCGCCAGCCGCCAGCTGCCAAGCGGGCGCTGGGCGAGCTGGGCCGCCGGGGGCACGCCGGCCCACCCGGGCGCCTCGGGGCTCGAAGCGAGCTGGGCCATGGGGGCTGCGCTGGCCCACCGGGTCGCCTCGCTGGGTCGCCTCGCCAGGCCGCCGCAGCGTGCGAGCTGGGCCGCCGGTGGGCAGGCCGGCCCACCCGGCTGGCTGGGTGCTGCTGCCTTTTCTCTTTTTCCTTATATTTAGCTATTTTCTGTTTGTTATTTGGGCTGAGTACTTTTGGCCCATTTGGCAGTCCGAATTTTTGCTGACATTTTCCTTTAGTATTAGTCCCACATGGCTAACCCAATGGGGAGGGCACACCCCCTCCGCCTATATAAAGGTTGCCCATGGGTGGGATTAAACACACAATTTGAGAAGTCCTTTGGTTGGCTTTCTCCCTCCCTCTCTCTATACCTTGTGACCATGGCCCCAAGTCTGGGTTGTGCGATCGAGGCACACCTGCAGTACGCCGTTGCGCTGCAGGGGTTCCTAGCCGGATATCATCTTCCACACTCCCGGCGGGATCGGGGAGGCAGAGGTCTCATCGTGCATCGGATGTGTACAAATACACGAGGCGCAACACTTGGGGCGCTTGAATGTCGTGAGCCGGAGCTATTGCACGATGAAGATGATGAAGATCAAGAAGGGGCAAGGGGTGACTTGCGAGGAGCTTCGCTACCTTGAGGTCGGCTACGAGTACGACTACTTCAACCACGTTCCCCGCGGAACGTTAACCGCGTACAGTCTACAAGGGTATGTATTCTCTATGCATCGGCCGTTACCGCATTACTACATAGATAGATCCTAGGCAGTTTCTGGGGTTCTACGTCGGAAATTTTTTGTTTTCTGCACCGATCCCCAACAGTGGTATCAGAGCCGATCTATGCATAGGGGTGCAGTATGGCCAGTACGCACAAGTTTTGTGCGGGCATTGATCCCTTAGTTGTTACCCTCTAACATGTACTTGTTTATATCGCGGTATTGTTTGATGAAGCGGCCTGGACCGACCTTACACGTAGTCGTATGCGAGACTGGTTCCACGCTCGACATACGGCTTGTACCGTATAAGTGTCTAGCGGGTGTCTGTCTCTCATTCGATAGTTGATATAGCATTTACAACGGAGGGCCCCGAAAGGGGTGTAGTAGAGACAACTGTTGGATCCATGTTGTGGTTGGAAAGTTCGTAGTTTAGAAACGGTTCTAGTGTGAAAGCCCTAACAACCACGTTAAACTTGCAATAGATAAAGTAGAGGCGTATATATTTATTTTGCAGGGGCATGTAATTATGATATGGCATTGGTCATTGCGAAGGTAAAGTAGTTTCCTTTTCTGTTACTAAGTAGCATAGTAATAGTCATCGTTCCGATGAACGACCTGGTGGCGGCGTCGTGGACTTGGTGTTAAACCAAGGGCAAGATGGAGATCATGCCGGAGCGCTCGATGGAGATCAAGGCGCAAGAAGGACCATATCATATCACATTATACATATGATGTTGATACCAGTTTTTTACATCTTATTGTGTGCTAGTATTAGATACTAAACGGTAGCAAATAAGATAATCCCTGTTTAATTCCAATGTTCCGTGTTCCCCTTGTGTGTGCACCACCAAGAAAGTTCCCCTTGTCAGACATATGTACGTTCGCATAAAGTGGGTGTAAGCCATCTTGCACAACGAATACACACAAGTTAGATTTGGCGACCCTAGCATGTACAAACATTGCCTCGGAACATAAGAGATCGAAAAATCGAGCATGAGTGACATGGATGATGTGATTGACATTACTGAATGTCTACCTATGATAATGCACTGATGGCCGTGATAATCGGGGGAGGTGTAGAGGATAGGGATCATGCGATCACTAAAATCGTCCAGGGGATGACCGTTTTAGTGGAGACCAATTATAAATTGATCTCTTATTATGAACTTAGTCTAGATGTCTGTTTGCAAATATCTTAATAGATCCTAGCCGATCCCATTGAGGTCCTTTGCGACCATGGGAATATTTGCTTGATTTGGAACTTAGCAAAAGGGTCCAACTTCATAGATTAATACCCATGCCTAAGGGATAACCTCGTAAAAGGTGATATTCTCTTCTTGACACAATAACCATTAGGAGATAATTCAATGACTCTAGAATGTTTGAAACACTTAGTGATCTTGCATTGGAGTTAAGAACTCTTAGAAGGTCTTGATTGCAAATGGAGTGTTGGATAAAAATGTTATATGTTAGATATACAAATTATAAATGTGGTTCTTGCAAAACTCATTGCATTTTGCAAAGTATTTGATACTTGTCCTGTTTTGTGAAAACAGGAGGATCTGCTTGAGAATTGCTGCATTTGAGGCAACGTGACTTGATGACGGCAAGCAAAACAGTTGATGGCCGACATCACCTCTTTCCTCAAAGTTTATCATTTGGATTAGTGGACTTGAATATAATTTGTAATCCTAGTTTGTGTGTCTTGCTTTTGGCGAGACGATTATTCATATGAACAAGTTACAAACCAGTTTGTACTATTCTTATGAACAATACCATTATGGTCACATTATGATTATAAACAAGTTATTCACATCACTATGTTAATGATAATAGTTTAAACATTTATAAAGAATTATAATGCTAAAGGATATCCAAAGCTTGATAATGAAAAGACACTATACTTTAAGTCATTTTGGTTATTGCAGGTTCTTTATGAAAGATCGGGGTCCTAGATGCATAATCTAGAGACTTTGCAAAACCATGCCTCTTGGGTAGAATGACTAAAACTCCGCATTCTGGTAAGACGGTGATATGCAAAGAAATGTTGAATCCTATACATAGTGATGTATCATATTTTCAACAAGTAGTGGAAATCATTTATTGTGGACTTAAGTGAATAAGTGTATTTACTTAATGAAACATGAAGTTTGAAATGATTTGAATTGTTCAAATGAGTTCATAACTAAATGGGATATTGAATTAACTGAATTAACAAGTCTCTTTGATTTGATCGACATGACTAAAGTATTCAAGTTAATTTTAGCATAAAATGAACTTGTGAAAGATGTTTCACAAATTATGATAATTGGACAAATTCAAATTTTGTTGAAATGTCTAAACATCTTAAACATTTTTGTATTAGATACATATGATATCATATTATCTCTTATCGGGGTTATAAGTTAGAGATCGAAATAAGCAAACACTCATTTGAAATACAAAGGAACATCTAAAAGATTCGTGGAAACAACACCAGAAGTGTTATGGCATGTTCGAGTTTCTGGAGATTTCGATAAGTCGAAGTCGTGGCGAATAAACAAGTCTTTGTAGAGCATTCTTAGGAAGCTATGAATGCATCTTCCACGAAGGGGCAAACCTTCGGTTGTCCTAAGTTGATGTGTCTTGATGAAGATACAAGTGGAAGAAATTAAAGTATCAAACAAGGTATTTGACCTTACCTCCGAATTTTTGAGTGGCGCAGCGGAATTTGTTTTGTGAAACCAAACTCTACAAATAGAGGAGAAACTGTTGATAATGATCATAAAGTTCCAGGGAATACTTTTGCTAAAGAAAGTAGGATTCAACTATATATTCTACAAGATTGTGGAATTATGTTGTTGATTCACTTGTCATGTTTTAAATGATACATACCTGCGAAATACAAAGAAGCGGGATGGACCTGAGTATGAGACATGAATCGTCATTGAAATCTCGTTAGTAGAATTCTCGATTTGATGGTGATCAAGGAATTTTGGATTGTCCAAGATTATCGAGAGGACCTAGATTTGAGTGGGAGCAAATCAGTTTGGCTAATTCATAATATGTAGCTGACATATTTTGAGTGGGAGCTAAGTGAAATCCCTGGATATCAAACATGAATGTCATATTTGAGTGGGAGCGTGAAATCATTCTGGGATATGTGGACAACATATGTGAATGATGTGATTGGTGTTAATAATATTTAAGTTAGGATGAAGTTGAAGTTATTAAACAATAAGATCTATCAAGATAGATTGGTGAGTTTAATAAACACTGAATGTCGAATGCTTCCTGGACTTGATTCTGAAAGATGTTCAGAATGTCCTAAGCAAGATTCTGAAGTAGCTCATAATGGAACAAGGTAAGAAAGTAGTTCTTACTATATGAAGCATTGAGTTAGTATTGCAACTATGGTTGAAAGAAAGAGATGCGTTTCATCTCCTATGCCTCGGTGATAGGTTCTTCCATATAACCATGTTGTATACTCGACGTAATATGACCCGAGGATCTGGTTGGTAGGACAAAGTCTTAACTATAAGAACGTGTCTTTAAGTGATTCCTGAGTTGATCACTAAACCAGAATTAAGTTTGTACTTAAATGGTAAGAAGCAATGTAAGTGACATAGATGCATTTCATGCACTAGGATCTACATAGATATAGAAGTATAAAGGCTACATCTGATGTGATGTATAATGTTATGGCGGGGCTAGTTCACTTTTAACGTGGAATGATGTGTCCCAGGGACCCCCTGTCAGCTGTCCTCAGCGCCACGGAGTGAGACTGGGCCGGCCCATTAGTGTTCCCGCGCAACCCAGCAGATTCAAATGAATCTTTTTCTGTTTTAGACTTAAACTAGATTCTGTCCTTTAGTTTAAAAATCAATTCAGAGAGTTTTACGAATCCAAATTGAGTGATTCCAATTTTTTTGGAAAGGTAATAAAAATCTCTATCCAAGCAGGTTGGATTGAAATCAATTAGAGTTAGATATCTCTTCTACCAAAAATAAAAGACAAAAGCTTTTTCACATTCAAACATTTTTTTAAAATCAATGATAATAGCTTTTGAGTTGATTCCAACTCTCAAAAATCACATTTAACCATACCTATCTGAATATGTAATAATATTAAGGTTTGCATGCACTGACTTTGGACTAGTACCAAAATAATTCTATATAGGCATTTCTAGTCACTTTAAATCATTAAATGGTAAACTTAAACTTATTAAAAGGTGATCCAACCTTTAAAATACATTCCCATATATTAGAATATGTGGTGATGGCATGTGTCCACATGATATCATATATTAATTGGAGAATATTAAAGCTTAGTTAATTTCAATGAGTAGAAATTACTTTTCTCAAATAAAATAAATGAAACTAGTTCATTAAACCTGGTGATGTTTGTGATGATACTAGATCATCAAATGTGTGCCTTAGTGTGCTAAGTAGACTAGTTAAGTATTGTTTGGTGATTGTGTATTCCGTATGTATTTATAGACGATAGTACCGAACAAGTCTTCGAGGAGGAGGAGTTCTACCAAGAGGAGGAGGAAGAGAATTTCAACAACTTCACCAACCAAGGCAAGCTAACACTTTTCAAGTATTATACTTAGAAAGCCATCACTAGATGCAAGTTAACTCAAGCAAGATGCATTAGGCATGCTTGGTTATACATGTTGACTTATACCTACCCCAAGTTTTACTTACAAGCTTTACTTTCTTTTACTTTACCAAAGTTCTTTACTTTGTTTATAGATAGCATAAAGAGTATAAAACTTAGCCTATCTAGTTAGAATTAGATGTCATTCTATGGCATGAGATTGATCTTAGCATCCCACATTAGTGAACACTCTTAACTTACTGATTAGAGCCAAACCAAAAACTTGATCACTTTAGATGGGAATACTTGGTGAAAATGAATTGTGAAAACCTTGGAATGATGAGTCATTCTATTGAGATGTTTTGACATGTGTTGATAAACACAAATGATTTGTGATGATGAAAATGTAAGGCATGAGCTTAGCTCTGTTATAAAAACTGATGGTTGAGTTCGGATGCAATACCATTCCAATTTTACCGTACAACCACAATACCTGAATTGGTTAAGGCGTATCCGGAAGTTTATATGCATTCGTATTAGTTCCCTCATGGGAAAGGTTGGAGCTGAGGCTACCTCTCAATGTTGTCCACCTATGTAGTGCCCAGGATGGCAGATGGCCATAGCTAGGAGGCCAAGCTCATAGGAGAGGTGCTTATACTAGAGTGTGTAAAGGAAAGGTTATGTTTGATTATCTGCATACTAAGTATGATGATTCAGGGTTATCCCTGACTGATGTATCAAATTTTGTGGTGAAAGTGTACCACCTCTACAGGGTGTCAAACTATTTGAATAGCCGCGTCCGCGGTTATGGACAGTTGGAGTGGCCATACTGTTCCGTTGTTAGATGTTTTCAAATTGACTTATGAAATGAATTGTGACATGACTTGACCACAACAGGGTTGTGACTATGACAACCATGTTCCCACTTAGGCAATGATCCAGTATTAATACAATCAAAGCAGCGGAAAGTAAACGTAGTAGGGGCTCCATCTTCATGGTCACGGGCAATGCTGACGATGGGAGATGATCCTAGTTGTCATAGACCTCCTGCTGTCCATCTTCTTGGTAGTCCTCCTCATAGTCTGGCCACGGGAATAGCCAGGGACAAAGCCATGAGTACTCTTTAAGTACTCGCAAACTAGCACTAACAAATAAGGTAGTTCTAGTAGGAATCTTAAGCTCTAGGCTTATTTGCAAAAATCTAGGTTTATTTCATAAGAGTTCAAAAGTAAAGAATCTAATTTAACCACCTAAGTGGGAACCTAGTTTTCATATCCACACCCCTGTTGTGGTCAAGTCAAGGTCATAGTTCAATTCAAAAGTCATTTTGAAAACATATGACAACAGAACAGTATGGCCACTCCAACTGTCCATGACCACAGACGCAACTATTCGAATAGTTTGACACTCTACAGAGGTGGTAGACTTTCACCACAAAATTTGATACATCTGTCAGGGATAAGAAGTGGTACACTTTCACCACAAAATTCGATACATCCATCAGGGATAACCCTGAATCATCATACTTAGTATGCAGATAGTAAATCCTAACCTTTCAATTATGAAATCTAATATAGGCACCTCCCCTATGATCTTGGCCTCCCAGCCATGGCTATCTGACATCCTGGGCACTGCATAGGTGGACATTCACACTCACGAGGTAGCCTCAACTCAACCTCTTTCCGCGAGGGAACCCACACTAAGGCATATAAACTTCCAATTAAGCCCTCCCCAATTCAGGTATTGTGGTTGTACGGTATGATTGGAATGGTATCGCATCTAAACCCAACCATCAGTTTTTATAATGGGATAAGGCTCATGCCTCAACACTTTCATCATCAAATCATTTTGTGTCCATAACACATGTCAAAACATTTCAATAGAATGAACCATCATTCCAAGGTTTTCATAATCATTTACACAAAGTATTCCCATCTAAAGTGATCAACTTGTATGCTTAGCACTAGCCACTAAAGTTGAGGGTAATCAAGTGTAACTATCCAACTCTAGTTTTATGTCTTTTGTTGACATCTAAGTATAACTAGTTAGTCCTAGTTTTATATTCTTTATGGTATCTATCCTATTTTTCCAATACTCAGAGAGCACTAACTAAAGGTAAAGTCCATTGGTAAAAATAAAAGAATAAAGATTGCAAGTAAAACTTGGGATTGGTATAAACAAAGTTGTAGAACCAAAGCATGCCTAATACATCTTGCATAGGTTATCAAATTTTCAAGTGTTAGCCTGCATAGTTCTAGCTTGCATAGTTAAGAAACTTGCAAGTGTTAGCTTGCCTTGAGTAGTGCAGTGGTTGAAGTTCTCTTCTTCGTAGTACTCCTCCTCCTCGTATCTTGGCTCGGTACTATCGTCTATAAATGAATATGAGGTACACAATCACCAAACAATACTTAACTACTTCTATTTAGCACACTAAGGCTCACACTTGATTATCTAGCATCATCACACTCATCACATTAAAAAAAGACCTAGTTTTATTTATCTTATTTTGGAAAAGTAATTTCTACTCATGGAAAATACTTAAGATTTAATATTCTCCAATTAAAATATGGGATCATGTTGACACATGTCAACACTACATATTCTAATACTTGGGAATGTGATTTAAAGTGTTGATCATATTTTATAAAGTTTAAAATTACTATTTAATACAATTAAAGTGACTAGAAATGCCTAAATAGCATTCTTTTGGTACTAGTACAATGTCAGTTCATGTAAACCTAAATATTCAGATAGATCTTGTTAAATGTGATTTTTGAGAGTTGGAATCAACTCAAAAGTATTTATGGTTGATTTTTGAAAAATGTTTGAATGTGGAAAAGTCTTTGCCTTGTTATTTTTACTATAGGTGATCTAAAATTTCAAATGGTCTGAATCCAACGGGCTTGGATAGATAATTTGAATACCTTTCTAACAAAATTGGAATCATGCAATTTGGTTTAGTGAATCTCTTTCAATTGATTTTTGAATCTACTGATAGAATCTAGCTATAACTAAATTGGAAAAATTCTATTTGAATCTACGGGCTCTTCGCAGGAAACCAAATGTGCCGGCCCAGCTGCACTGTGCGGGTGCAGCGGGCTACTGACAGGGGGGGTCTGATACGTTGCAAATGTATCTATAACTTTTGATGTTCCATGCTTGTTTTATATCTACTTTCTTATGTTTTGTCCACACTTTGGAGTATTTTTATACACTTTCTTGGACTAACCTATTAACAAGATGCCACAGTGCCAGTTGCCTGTTTTCTGCTGTTTTTGGTTCTAGAAAGTCGGGAAATGAATATTCTTGGAATTGGACAGGACAAAAGCCAAATTCAATATTTCACCGAGGGGAACACGGAGCTAGAAGACGAGACGGAGAGGGGCCAGGGGCCGGCCACACCATAGGGTGGCGCGGGTCCCCCCTGGCTGCCCACCGACCTTGCCTCTTCGCCTATAAGAAGCCACCCAATTCCTAACCCTAAATCGACTAGCCTCCAGCCACGAAAAGTTCCACTGCGCCGCCGCCACCGAAGGGGAGATTCGGGGGACAGAAAGTCTCTATTCCGGCACCCTGCCGGGATGGGGAAGTGCCCCGGAGCCATCTCCATCGATCTCCACCACCATCTCCACCACCATCTCCATCACCATTGCTGATTCCCATGATGATGAGGGAGTAGTTCTTCCTCAAGGCTAAGGGTTCTACCGGTAGCTATGTGTTCATCTCTCTCTCTATGCATGTTCATATTGTGATCACGAGCTTTCTAATCAAGTAGATCTACCTTCATACTCAAGTGCTTTAATAGATCTCTGCTCTCCCCATGTATGTGAAAGTGATAGCGTGCACACCATGGTGGCACTTAGGCTAGAGATTACAAATACTTGTTATGAGTTATATTTGGAGTTGGATGTCTTTATGAAATTGTGGTGTTTGTTGGAACCATCTAGTGCTCAAGGTGACAGTGTGGGGTTATCTAGAGGGGGAAAGCAAACTTTGAGGTGTGTTATTATAGCCCTACCATGGATTAGAGTGTCCAACCACAGAGTAGTTAAGAGTAGTATCATAAAGAGAAGATATTTATATGAGAGTGTTCACTAGTGAAAGTATGATCCCTAGGCCTTGTTTCTAAGCATTGAAACACCGTTTGCAACTAGATCAGTTAGATGTTTGCTTGGTTCCATCTTTATTTCAGTTTGCCTTTAGTCACTTCCACGCCATCAAGCTATTTTCTAGCACCGTTGTCTTATATCCATACCACTTGCATTTCACTATCTCTTCGCTGAACTAGTGCACCTATACACATGACAAGTGTATTGGGGACACAAGAGACTTCTTATATCTTGATTGTAGGGTTGCTTGAGAGGGATACCTTTGACCACTTCCTCCCTGAGTTCGATAAACCTTGGGTCATCCACTTAAGGAAAAACTTGCTGCTATTCTACAAACCTCTACACTTGGAGGCCCAACAATTGTCTACAAGAATATATGTGCGTAGACATCAGGGTCCCACAAGTTAGTGGCTCATTTAACCTAAAACGGTACGTTTCAATCTAGGCCATGTGATTAGACTAGGATCTAATGGCTGACATGCATCGTCTACGACGAACAGATCCGGTTAGACTAAACCCTAACGGCGACGGTGGGGGTACGTGGGGGCTCACCTAGGCTCCAGCTAGGGTCGGCCATAGGGGCAAACAACGTTTTAGACGACGACGGTTCGAATGGTGGTCACGGCGGCTCCTGGGGCGACTCCAATCAACGGCGCCCTTCTTTCACTACAGCGGCGGGCTCTGGCTAAATTCCAGCGATGTGGTGCTCGCCTTGCTCCGGGGAGAGGTGTGGGAGGTTCTGTGAGGAGTGGGGAGTGGAATGGTGTGTCGAATTGAGGCTGGGGTGGCCTCTATTTATACACCGGCGATGGGGACAGAGTGGGATGGCTCGGGCTTGTCGGTGACGGCGATATAGGGGGCTTGCAGCATGGCTGAGGGTAGGGGTTGGCGCAGTGCTCTAGGGTGGTCGTAGTGCGAGTAATGGCGTGGCAAGGGGCGGTCGAGAATGGTCGGCAACGATCGGTGCTCTAGACAGAACTAGCGACATTCGAGACAACGCATAGGGGTTACGGGTCGCGCGGCGGCGAACGGGCATGTCTGGGAGGTAGCTAGGGTCACGGCGAGTGCAGGCACATGCGGTGAGGGCGAGGCGCAGTGTGTAGGCGCGTGTCGGCTGCGGCGCTCTAGCGCTCTCGACATGGCAGATAGGGAGATGGGCGCGGCTAATGCGACTGGTCCATGGCTTGCCTATGATCGATGGGTGGACAGAGGCTGGCGGTGGACGGTTACCTGTCTCCTGGGCATCGTGGGAGAGGGTGGTGTTGGTTGGGGCGAGTTGTCCATGGTCGACCAGCGCGGCTGCTTCGGGCGGCCTTGCACTAGCGCGAAACGGCCAAGGGGGAGCGTGTCCTGCGCTGCTAGGTGTTGGGGGAGACCAGGGGAGTAAAATGGGGACAAAGGGTTGATCAATTACTAATCACAACAGTAGAAGTTAGGCAAGGTTTAATCTGTGTCTGCCAGGTGCTCGACCAAATGCCGCATGAAATTAATATTTGAATTTTTAAATGAAATTTGGTGAGTGGGTTTGTCACATGCTTGAGTGTCTATGGTTGCTTGGAAAAGTCAAGGTGAATTGTTTTGAGTGGTTTTTGAAAAAAATGGTGATCTTATCATATGAACTTGATTCAATTTTGAATTTTCCTTTAAATAGATTTGGAATTTGTTTCTGTTAATTTGTAAAGTGGGTTGGGGTTCACTTTTACTTGGTCTAGCAAGGGGTGAAAAGAATTGAGAAAGTTTATGTTAGGAATCGTTTACTAGGAACACCCAAATTGGGGATAGTGGTTAACTTTGGTTAAAATGACCATTTGATCATAGGATTCATATTTGAATTTCCTTTCTTTTGAATTTGTTTGTAATTGGCCTAGATGATGTAGTACTCATCTTTAAACCATTCCTTATCATTTTTAGCAATCAAACATGGCAATGGCACTCATTCATACACTAATGCAATTCACACATACACTCATATTAGATTTAATAATAAAAGTTTTTGTTAACCCTAAACTTGGGTGATTAGAACTTGATAAACTTGATTAATATTTTTGGGGTGTTACAAAATCTTAGAAGATATGTTGAGAGCTTGTGTGCTAGAATATGTATCAAAATGGGAAAATTGTATGACTTCCATAGAATTCTCATACAACAACAGTTATCAAGCCAGCTTGCAAATGGCCCCCTTTGAATTTCTGTATGGAACGAAGTGTCGTACCCCCATGAATTGGTAGCAAGTAGGAGAGAGTCAGATTTTCAGACCCGACATCCTATGAGAAGCTGAAGAGAAGGTTCACAAAGTCCGTGAAGACCTCAAGACCGCCCAATCCAGACAGAAGAGTTATGCTGAAAAGAGACGTCGAGACCTGACCTTCAATGTCAAAGATTTTGTGTATCTCAAAGTATCACCCTTGAAAGGAATGCAATGTTTTCAACTAAAAGGGAAGTTATCCCCCAGATATATTGGACCCTTGAAGATTTTAAATCACCGAGGAGAATTATCATATCAACTGGAACTGCCAGAGGAGATGGCATACATACATGATGTGTTCCATATCTCGTTACTTCGCAAATGCCTAGAAGTTCCGGAGAAGACCGAAGTGTTCAAGAATATTGATCACAGAGCCATAGATATCAACAAGGATCTAAACTACCATGAAGTACCCATTCGTATTTTGGAAGAAGCCTTCAGAACCACCAGGACCCGAAGTATCAAGTTTCTCAAGATCCGGTGGAGCAACCATACAGAAGAAGAAGCTACTTCGGAGCAAGAAGATTTCATTAGGACTGACTTTCCAAATCTCTTTAGTTCCTAGTTTTTCTTAAATCTTGGGACAAGATTTTTTTTGAGGAGGGAAGGTTTGTAACACCCCAAAAATATTAATCAAGATTATCAAGTTCTAATTACCTAAGTTTAGGGTTAACAAAAACTTCTATTATTAAATTTAATATAAGTGTATGTGTGAATTGCATTAGTGTATGAATGAGTGCAATTGCCATGTTTGATTGCTACAAATGATAAGGAATGGTTTAAAGATGAATACTACATCATCTAGGACATTTACAAACAAAATCAAATGAAAATAAAATCAAATATAAATGATATAATCAAATGATCATTTTGACCAAATTTATCCACTAGACCACTTTGAGTGTTTCTAGTAAAGGATTTCAAACAGAAACTTTTCCAACTATTTTCACCCCTAGCTAGACCAAGTAAAAGTGAACCCAAGCACACTTTACAAACCAATAGAAACAAATTCCAAATCTATTTAAAGGAGATTGCAAAATTGAATCAAGTTCATATGCATAGATCACCATTTTGCAAAAACCACTCAAATCAATTCACCTTGGCAAATCCAAGCAACCATATACACTCAAGTATATGACAAACACACTCACCAAATTTCATTCAAAAACACCTAGCAGACACAGAAAACACCTGCCTAACTTCTACTGTTCTGTGTAATGATCACTTGCCACCGTGTAGTGATCACTTTCCACTAGCCAAATCTTGGTGCTTCTACCTTGTTTTAGTACTTGGATACCTTGAAATGAATTTAATAAAAAATATGAGAGAGCAAATATCATGTACTTGTAGATCAAAATTTGAGATACTTTCATTAAATTGCCATAACATGATTCTATTCCATGAATATAGGCATAAAACTTGAAAAATACTGAAACTTGAGCATTATCAATTAAATAGCTTATACTTTGTGTGAAAATTGGTGTGGTGGGATTTTGAGCCATATTTTTGTAGTTGCTTCATGCCAAAATTCATTGTTGTCACTTGGAAAATTGAAAATAACTTCAAATTTGGAAGCTTCCTTTGCAACGAATGTTTTAAATGCCAATATGCACCAACCTATCAAATATGGACGAGTTGTTATAAACTATGGCAAAGATATTGCCATGATCTTGGTCATATGGTCTGGAATCCATGCATATATATATTTATACATGGCATACCATATCATTTGATTAGTTTTTTCCAAAATTTTCAAATTTTATGTTTAAATGTATTCATGGAAACTAGCTAAAGACACCATGCAAAAGAAAGGCATTAATTCAAATTATATTTAATTTTCTTGATTGTTTTCATTCACAAGGCCCACATTTGGTGGCATTAGCATTCATATCAAGAAGTTGAATCTTGTACAACTCTTGGTGGTTTATTCTTGTTTTACTTCTTGGGTAGTTTCAAATGAATTTTAAAAAAATTATGAGCAAGAAGGTATCATGCACTTGCAAACCAAAATTTGAGATACTTTCATTAAATATCCATAAATTCATTCTATTATATCAATATGGAAATAAAACTTGATAATTATCAATTAAATAGGCTATACTTTGTGTGGAAATTGGGGCGGTGTGCTTTCGAGCCATAATCTTTGTGGTCTATTCATAAAAAGAGCTATTGTTGTCAATTGGAAAATTTAAAATAACTTCAAATATTGAAGTTGTTTTTGTAAACAATGTTAGAATACAAATATGCACCAATCTACAAAATATGGACATGTTATTATAAACTCTAGCAATGTTATTGCCATGACCTTGGTCATATGGTTTGAAAGTCATGCATATTCATACATGGTACTCCATATCCCTTTTTCTTTTCAAAATTGTCAAATAGTAAGTTTAACATGGAAACTAGCTAGTACAATGGTAAGACACCATGTAAAAGAATGGCATTACTTCAAATTATATTTAATTTTCTTGATTGTTTTCGTTCATAAGGCTAAAATTTGGTGGCATTAGTATTTAAATCAAGAAGTTGAATCTTCCAGAACTCTTGCTTGTTCTCCCTTATTTTACTACTTGGGTACCTTCAAATGAATTTTAAAAAATTGTTGCCATGGGATTTTGGGCCATATTTTTGTAGTTGCTTCATGACAAAAGTCCTTATTTTCACTTGCAAAAGTGAAACTAACTTCAATTCTGGAAACTTCCTTTGTAAGAAATGTTTGAAATGCCAACATGCACCAATCTAAAAAATATGGACAATTCATTATAAACTATGGAAAATATATTGTCATGATTGACCTTGTTCATCCGGTTTGAAAGTCATGCATGAATATTCATACATGGTACACCATATTGTTTGACAAGTTTTTTCAAAATTGTCAAATTTTAAGTTCAAATATTTTCATGGAAACTATCTAGTGCAATGGTAAGACACCATGCAAAAGATAGGAATTACTTCAAATTATATTTAATTTTTTGATTGTTTCATTCATAAGCCCCAGATTTGGTAGCAATAGCATTCATATGAAGAAGTTGAATCTTGCGAAACTCTTCGTGGTTCTCCCATGTTTTACTACTTGGTTACTTTCAAATGAATTTAACAAAATTATGAGCAAGCGGGTATCATGCACTTTTAGATCCAGATTTGAAATACTTTTGGTAAATTACCGTATTGTGATTATATTCTACAAATATAGGCATAAAGCTTGAAATATATTGAAACTTGGGCATTAACAATTAAATAGGATACACTTTGTATAAAAATTGGGGCCATGGGATTTTGAGCCATATTTTTGTAGTTTCTTTACGACAAAAGCCATTATATTGTTGTCACATGGAAAATTGAAAATAACTTGAAATATCTAAGCTTCCTTTGTAAACAATATTTTAAATGCCAATATGCACCAATCTATCAAATATGGACAGGTTATTATAAACTATGACAAAGATATTGCCCTGAACTTGGTCATATGGTCTAAAAGCCATGCATATATATTCATACATGGTATAATGTATCGTTTGACAAGTTTTTTCAAATTTGTAAATTTTTAAGTTTAAATGTTTTCATCGAAACTAGCTAGTCCAATAGTAAGACAACATGCGAAAGAAAGGCATTACTTCAAATTATATTTAATTTTCTTGATTGTTTTCATTCATAAGGCCCAAATTTGGTTGCATTAGAATTCATATCAAGAAGTTGAATCTTGTAGAATCTTGGTGGTTCTCTCTTGTTTTACTACTTCGGTACCTTCAAATGAATATTAAAAAAATCATGAGGAAGCAGGTATCATGCACTTGCAAACGAGAATTTGAGATACTTTCAATAAATAGCCATAAAGTCATTCTACAACAGGAATATGGCCATAAATCTTGAGAATTATCAATAAAATAGGTTATACTTTGTGTGAATATAAAATTGGGGCGTTGTGCTTTTGAGCCATAATCTTTATGGTCAATTCATGAAAAAAGTTATTGTTGTCAATTGGAAAAATTAAAATAACTTCAAATATGGAAGCTCTTTTTGTAAACAATGTTTAAATACAAATATGCACCAATCCACCAAATATGGAAAACCTATGGCAAAGTAATTTCCATGACCTTGGTCATCTAGTTTGAAATCCATGCATATTCATACATGCTATGCCATATCATTTTTCTTTTCAAAATTGTCAAATTTTAAGTTTAAATGTTTTCATGGAAACTAGATAGTGCAATGGTAAGACACCATGCGAAAAATGGCATTACTTCAAATTATATTTAATATTATTGATTGTTTTCGTTCATAAGGCCCACATTTTATGGCATTAGCATTTATATCAAGAAGTTCAATCGTCTAGAACTCTTGGTGGTTCTCCCTTATTTTACTACTTGGGTACCTTCAAATAAATTTTAAAAAAATTGGTGCAGTGAGATTTTGAGCCATATTTTTGTAGATGCTTCATGACAAAAGTCATTGTTGTCACTTGGAAAATTCAAAATAACTTCAATTCTGGAATCTTCCTTTGTAAACAATGTTTGTAATGCTAACATGCACCAATCAACGAAATATGGACAATTCATCATAAACTATGGCAGATATATTGTCATGATCGACCTATTCATCCGGTTTGAAAGCCATGCATGCATATTCATACATGGTACGACATATCGTTTGACAAGTTTTTTCGAAATTGTCAAATTTTAAGTTCAAATGTTTTCATGGAAACTAGCTAGTGGAATGGTAAGACACCATGCAAAATATAGGAATTACTTCAACTTATATTTAATTTTCTTGATTGTTTCATTCATGAGCCCCAAATTTGGTAGCAATAGCATTCATATCAAGAAGTTGAATCTTGCGGAATTCTTGGTGGTCCCCTATGTTTTACTACTTGGGTACCTTCAAATGAATTTAATAAAAATTATGAGAAAGCAGGTATCATGCACTTCTAGATCTAGAGTTGAGATACTTTTGTTAAATTCCTGTATTGGGATTTTATTCTATGAATATAGTTATAAAGCTTGAAAAATATACAAAATTGGGCATTAATAATTAAATAGGCTATACTTTGTGTTAAAATTGGGGTTGTGGGATTTTGAGTAATATTTTTGTAGTTGCTTCACGACAAAAGCCATTATATTGTTGTCACTTGGAAAATTCAAAATAATTTCAAATTTGGAAGCTTCCTTTGTAAACATTATTTGAAATGCTAATATGCACCAATCTATCAAATATGGACTTGGTTATTATTAACTATCACAAAGATATTGCCATGAACTTGGTCATATGGTATGAAAGCCATTCATATATATATTCATACATGGTATACCATATCGTTTGACATGTTTTTTAAAATTCGTCAAATTTTAAGTTTAAATGTTTTCATCGAAACTACCTAGTGCAATAGTAAGATACCATGCAAAAGAAAGGCGTTACTTCAAATTATATTTAATTTTCTTGATTGGTTTCATTCATAAGGCCCAAATTTGGTGGAATTAGCATACCTTTAAATGAATTTAAAAAAATCACGAGCAAGCAGGTATCATGAACTTGCATACCAAAAATTGAGATACTTTCATTAAATAGCCATAAAGTCATTTTATTGCACAAATATAGTGATGACACTACATCAAGTGTGTCAATTTGTTGGGACTCCTAGTGAAGAGTGATGCAGCAAGAGAAATTTTCTTCACAAGGGTGACTCAGAGTTTATATCGAACTCTCAGGAAACAAAGGTGAAGCTTCTTTCAACCTCATCTAGCAGTGTGAAATGCGAAGTCTTTGTGTTGTGCCCCCAACTTCACCGTGTGGTTGCCAAGCACAAGGCTTTGGTATTAGTAAAGCAAAATAACAATAAATAAAATACTAGAAAGAAACAAAAACTAGAAAGTAAACTAAAATAGGTAAATAAAGAAGTTTTTGGAATTTTGGTTGTACTTTCAAGAAGTAAAGATATTTTTGTATTGTTGAAATTAATTAATTCTAAAATGTAAAGGCAAGTAAAATCAAGTAAAAGTTCTTTCTTATGATGAAAAGTGGACCGGGGTTCACGGTTCACTTGTATACTCTTTCATAAAGGTGTGGTGGCATTAAGAACATGATAGATGATGACCCACAAGTATAGGGGGTGTATCATAGTATTTTCGATAAGTAAGAGTGTCGAACCCAACGAGGAGCAGAAGGTGCTGGCTAGTGGTATGGATCAGGAATTCTCTGCAAATACTTAGCAAACAGATTTTTAGGGGTTTTTGATAATGCAAGTAAACAAAGTACGAATGAATTAAAGACAGTAGGAATAAATGCAGCAAGTGACCCAATCCTTTATGCAGCAAAGGACAAGTCGGTTGTATTACTTAAGATGACCAAACGTTCTTGAGGACACATGGGAAGACTGTCAAGTGCGTTCGCTTCATATAGTTGATTAATCTTCTTTAGCTTGCTAAGTGTTGTCTGGGTGAACCTGTGCTAATGTACCGACCTTCCTAGGACTAATACATACTTGTGATTATACCCCTGGCAAACATCCGTAAGTACAATGAAGTAATTAACGTAGAAACCTAACCACAGCTTTAAACTATAAGACCCTTACGTCCCTTGTGCAATGATTTCCTAACGGGGGTTCAGGTTTCTGTCACTCCGGCAACCCCTACGATTAGTAGCCAAATACACAATGCATTCTCCTAGGCCCATATTGGTGACGTGTCATGTAGTCGACGTTCACATGACACCACTAGAAGAAGTACACCACAACTTAAATATCAAACTATTGAATCTTTCTCAACACAACTCCACTACTAACAACATGACTTCTCCCATGTCCTCAAGAACAAAACGAACTACTCACAAGACATCATATGGATCATGATCAGAGATGGAATAATGATGTATAACAATCTGAACATAAACAATAATTAAATGGTTCACTCAATAGCATCAACTACAAAGAGTAATCAACACCGGAAAGTTTCCCCTAAGAACTAATGCTAGATTCAACTCAATTGTTACAGCAATATGGAGATGGTGATGATGGTGCTGATGGTGATGATGGTGGTGATGATGATCCTGATCAAGTCCAGCTTGATGATGGTGTTGATGGCGACAATCTCCCCTCTCCGGGAAGAATTACCCCGGCAGAAATATATCTACTGGAGAGATCTCTCTCCCTCGGTGTTTTCCGCCTAGCAGAGGCAATGGAATCTTTTTGTGGTCGCTCTCCGAGTATTAGGGTTTCGGGAGGAATATTTACGCCATAGGGGAGAGCCAGAGGTGGGCCAGGGAGGCCACACCACCTGGTGGCGCGACCTAGGGTGGTCCGCGCCAGGGGGTGGTGTGGGCCCCCTGTGGTCCATCTCCACTCCTCCTTCTGGCATCCTTCATCTTCTGGAAAAATACGATTTTCCGTATATTTTCCCGGATTTTCTGATCTTCACGAATTTTGCCTCCAAACAGCACCTTTTCCATCAGAATCCTGACAACAGCGCTCCATGCTCCAAAAGTCATCAATCATGCAAAAACAGATGAAATAACATAAGTATCACCTCTTAATATGAAATATATCAATGAATAACAGTGAATTATGACATAGAATAGTGATGCAAAATGGACGTATCAACTCCCCCCAAGCTTAGACTTCGCTTGTCCCCAAGCGGAATTGAACTCAGTAAACATGACCTCAGGTTTATGGAGTGAAGAGTCGATAAAAAGAATACGGACAAGAAGCATCACATTCATCAATACATAGATCATAATAGAAGACAACTCACTATTATATAACTTAACTTGCAATAGGTAAATGAAACACAATAAAGATACATAAAGTGAATCATAATTGGTAATGGCAAACTTAGCTCTTGGTCAAATAATAGTTGATAATTTGCTGGAGTTCACAAATAACTAGTTTTCGATGATAGCTTTCATAGTAGTAAACACCAAGGTAAGAGAAAATTTGCAAAACAACGAACATAAGAAACATGATTGAATAAATCATCATATGAATGAATGAAACACAACAACTCAAAATACTTGCTGAGATAGAAGGGAATAGGTTTACTGACTCAACTACAAAGTAAAAGAAAGGCCCTTCGTAGCGGGAAGCAGGGATTGCAAGTTTCATAAAGAGCTCCCAAAAAATTATGATACTTATTAGCTTTCAGCTCTCATTGCCCCTATCATAGGCATCTTTAGGTGATTAAGATTAAAGGGACACAACTAAGAGGATATGCTTGACAAGTTATGAGTTGAAATCTCATGCCCCTTACTTACGAGTACCGAACCTCATGCTACTCAACTTCAGTCACGAGTAAGCTCTTGTCATTGTAAATACATGTGTATCATTGAGAACCGCCTACGGGGTACCCCTTGCACATGACACATGAGCTATCCCATAATCAAAATGACAAGGCAAGCGGACAATGAGCATCTTAGCAATCTTTTTATTTGCTATTTGCATAGGTTTTTATTGAGGATGCTTCATAGAATGCTCACTATAGTTATGCTACAAGTTTCCACCATGATTAGGCATGGCTTAGGCTACCGGCCGAGGCATTTCTCTAACACACATATAAACTCCATGATCTTAAAAGTTCCACTTTTATTTCACACCGCCAGGATCCATTAGCAAAAGAACATGATATCAACTAGGTACAAAGTACCAATGCAGTGTTGAAAGAGGTCCCCATGATACATGGTTCTGCTAACTTCAACTCATAAAGCGCAAGCATATACACAACAAAGAAGGACCCAATGGTTCAAGTTTATTAAGTGCAAGAAAGTAAGGTGTGTCGTCAAGTTCGTGAAAGATTTAATCACTAATTTTCACATAGCAAGTTTAATTAGGAAGGTAGACAAAACAAGAATTTACTTGGAATAGCAATAATGCTACTAGGTAGGTATGGTGGACACAAATGACAAAGGTTTTGGTTTAAGGATTGGATGCACGAGAAGAATTCCCTCTCAATAAAGGTTTTTGGCTAGCAAGGCTGGGTAGCAAGTATAAGAGTTGAAGGAAACAAACAAACATACAAGTGATAAAAACCAACATGCAATCTTCCTTGGAAGCACAAAAGATCTTAACTAGAGAATACTAAACTTATGAGGAAATCAAGAAAGAAAGATGATGAAATTATTTTTTCTTTAGAGTACTCTTTTCATTCAACTCTCAAAAATAGTGTTGCTACTGACTGAGCCAGGTTTGCCAAAACCAACTAAATTAACTCAATGATCCCAAAGTGCTACCAATACTAACAACAAGATCAATCATATAACCACGAATTGAAAATAAATATAAGATATGCAAAAGAGTAAATGATAGAACTTCTCATTAATATTCCATAACGGCAACTCACACCAAGGGATGCATATCTAACGAGAGAGGGGACACTTCCATAATGCAAACCATCCTACATGATAACTTCTCTATTCATGATATGACTCTACTAAAAAGGTGAAAAGATAGAAGATAGTGATGTGATATCGCGGCACTCCCCCAAGCTTGGAACAAACCAAGGGGATGCCAAACCTGATGACAAATTCCTCCTTTGGTGGTGGTGGTATCCTCTCATCATCGTCCGACTTCTAGGGTAAGGGCTCCCCATCAACAAAGGACATCGTGGTCTCTAGCATCCTGAAACTTGCAGCAGCACTTATGTGTTTAAACCTAACCTCGTACTCACAGTTTTGATTTTGAACATCATAGAGTTGTGCTTGCAGTTTGTTGGTTGTTTGGCGGAGTGAGAGGACTTTATCTTTGAGCTCAGCAGTCTCCTTTTGGTGCTCAGCGATGAGTTCGGAACAAATCTTATGGATGATATCCACTTCGCGTTCCGCCATCTTCTTGTACCTAAAGACTTCTTGCTCTAGTGCTTCCATCCTGTCCTCCAGACTTCCTTCACCTTTAGGTCCTTGAACCTCTTTTATCCGGACCTCCCCATCTTCAAGCAACAACTCCTTGGGATGAATCTTCAACTCTCTCATGTATGGGTTGATGATATCTTCTAAATAATCTTCCTTGGCTGATCCAGAGGAAGACATTGTGGCTCCAAATCTGGGACTCTACCTGTCAGAAATAGATCGAAACGAAAACATGATATACGAACCTTGGGAGATCCGGTGGATTATATATTACGAAGTTGCACAACAAAAGGAAGGTACTGGGAGAAAACGGGTCGGGGACGGAGTCCAGAGTGGCCACACCACCTGGTGGCGCGGCCAGGGGTGGCCCCGCGCCACAGGGTGGTGTGAGCCACCCTGGCTCCGTTTCCATCCCTCTTTCGCTTCGTAGCTTTCCTTATTGACTGAAAACTGCAAAAATATAGCTGGATAGTATTTTCGTGAAACTTGTCTTACCAGAACTGTTACCTATTCGAAAACGGACTCTGCAGGTCTCTGAATTTGATATCTAGTAGATTCTTTCGGAGTCACCACTTGAATAACATCAATATCTTCATCTTCATACACTTATTACTTGAGTCATGAAACCTTTCACTTTCTTATTACACCATTATCTCCACTACCTGGAAATTTCTTTCACACAAAACTTCACACAGTTCTCATTAGCAATATTAGTCTAAGTGAAGTGATAAAATCTTTTGATCCAAACTTCAACTGAAAACTATCAAAACATAAGCTACTGTAGCACTTCCTTCCGAAAACCCAAAAAGAATTCAAAAAGGAAATCGAATAAAGAAGCAAATGCAAGAGTGGCAAAATCTGTCAAAACAGACCAGCAGGTAAATATCAATTTTTTCGAACATCTTCTGTTGCTCAAATTAAAAAGTGCAAAACTAACGAAAGTTAAATAACAACCTGTGGCAGAAGTACAAAATATTACAGCTCAATCCGACATACAGAAATCTCTCACGAATTTGTATGGTGAAGCACAAAAATATCTTTCGGGACAGCAACTTCCCAAAATCTTACTTCTCTCTCATTAGAGGTTGATCTTGACACAAAAACCAAACAAAAAGGATAAGGAGAGGTTATTAACAAAGTAATACCTTCCAAGACAAAAGCAAAAGGAAAGCAAAAATAAATTGGGTTATCTCCCAAAAAGCTCTTTCTTTATAGCCATTAAGATGGGCATGATAATTTTGAAGATGCTCACATAGGAATATGAATTGAAGTGAAATAGAGCATTAAGAAGCAAAAATACACGTATTTAAGTCTAACCCACTTCCTATGCAAAGGAATTTTGTAAACAAACAAGTTGTTGAAACCAGAGGCTACAAGCATAGGGAGGCAAAAGAAGTGCAACATAAAAACTTTCGGCATAAAACGAGGAAACTTGATATTATTGAGATGCACAAGAACACTTTTCCCTCTCTCATAGTAACTTTCAGTATCATGCATAAACTTAATAATATAATTGTCACAAGGGCCATCGTAACAATGATCACTTATTCTAACAAAAAACACATGAATACTAGTTCTCATAATACTACTTTGTGAAATAATATTAGAGGTATCCTTACAAAGGATAGTGTGTCCCTCTTCTGCATATTTAGTAACAAAGTTTTTCACATTTGCTATTATAGGTTCATCATCCACTTGTTTATCAGGTTCAACAGCTTTATTTGTACTTTCATTAAACATACTAGCTATCATAGAATGTTCCTTTATCTTAACTGGGAAAGGCATTTTCTCAATGTAAGGTTTAGGTGAAACATGATTAGCAGTATAAACTTCAGTATTTCTTGCAGAAACACTCTTAGCAACATCTTTATAAGGTTCATGATACTTATTCCACTTCTTTTTAGGCACTTCAATATAGGAAGCAAAAGCCTTAAAATAAGAAGCAATAGCTTGAGAGTCTAGACCATCAGCATTTTTAATATTTTGAAAGTCATCACTTCCCATAAAAGATTCAATGCACTCCTAATCATAATTTATACCTGACTTTCTTCCTTTGTCATTCTCCCAAGCTTCAGCATTGTCTTGAATACGGTCCAGAAGATCCCATTTAGCTTCTTCTTCCATGCGAGTGAATGATCCACTACAAGAAGCATCCAATAAATCCTTATCATGAAGAGAAAGCCTTGCATAAAAGTTATTGATAATAATATTGTTGGGGAGCTCATGAATGGGACATTTGAGCATTAGTAACTTCAATCTCCCCCAAGCTTGAGATGTACTCTCTCCATCAAGAGGCCAAAAGTTGTATATTTGATTCCGATCTTTATGAATCTCACTAGGAGGATAAAACTTTGAATAGAAGAGAGGCACTATTTCCTCCCATTCCAGAGATTGACCATTCTTCAGTAGCTTATACCATTCCTCAGATCTTCCTTTTAGTGATAATGAGAATAACTTCTCCTTAACTTGACCTGAAGTAATACCTGCACACTTGAACAACCCGCATAATTTGTGTATAAAGAGCAAATGATCACCGTGATGGACAGTTCCATCCCCAACATAGTAGTTATCCATAACACGATCAATAATTCTTGTAGGTATTTTGAAAACATCATTCTCAGTAGGTGGTGGCTTATCTACTACCTTAGCAGTGGTAGTAGCATTACCAAATAAGAAACTTAGCAAATTTTCCATAACGAAAGTAAAGCAACTAGCAGAAGAAAACAATACTCACAGTAGAAGTTTCCTTTACCAGTTCCACTCTCCAATAGCGCTTCACTCCCTGGCAACGGCGCCAGAAAATAGTCTTGATGACCCACAAGTATAGGGTGTGTATCGCAGTATTTTCGATAAGTAAGAGTGTCAAACCCAACAAGGAGCAGAAGGTGCTGGCTAGTGGTATGGATCAGGAATTCTCTACAAATACTTATCAGACGGATTTTTAGGGGTTTTTGATAATGCAAGTAAACAAAGTACGAATAATTAAAAGATAGTAGGAATAAATGCAGCAATTGGCCCAATCCTTTATGCAGCAAAGGACAAGTCGGTTGTATTACTTAAGATGACCAAACGTTCTCGAGGACACATGGGAAGACTGTCAAGTGCTTTCGGTTCATATAGTTGAATAATCTTATTTAGCTTGCTAAGTGTTGTGTGGGTGAACCTGTGCTAATGTACCAACCTTCCTAGGATTAATACATACTTGTGATTATACCCCTTGTAAACATCCGTAAGTACAAGAAAGTAATTAAGGTAGAAACCTAACCACAACTTTAAACTCTAAGACCCTTACGTCCCTTGTGCAATGGTTTCCTAACGGGGGTTCAGGTTTCTGTCACTCCGGCAACCCCTACGATTAGTAGCTAAATACACAATGCATTCCCCTAGGCCGATATAGGTGAAGTGTCATGTAGTCGATGTTCACATGACACCACAAGAACAAGTACACCACAACTTAAATATCAAACTGTTGAATCTTTCTCAACACAAGTCCACTACTAACAGCATGACTTCTCCCATGTCCTCAAGAACAAAACGAACTACCCACAAGAAATCATATGGATCATGATCAAAGATGGAATAATGATGTATAACAATCTGAACATAAACAATAATTTAATGGTTCACTCAATAGCATCAACTACAAAGAGTAATCAACACCGGGAAAGTTTCTCCTAAGAGCTAATGCAAGATTCAACTCAATTGTTACAGCAATATGGAGATGGTGATGATGGTGCAAATGGTGGTGTTGATGATGATGATGATCCCGATGAAGTCCAGCTTGATGATGGTGTTGATGGCAACGATCTCCCCTCTCTAGGAAGGAATTCCCCCGACAGAAATCTTTCTGCCAGAGAGATCTTTCTCCCTCGGTGTTTTCTGACCCGCAGAGGCGGCGGAATCTTTCTGTGGTCGCTCTCCGAGTATTAGGGTTTTGGGAGGAATATATACGCCAGAGGCGAGAGCCAGAGGTGGGCCAGGGCAGCCACACCACCTGGTGGCGCGGCTTAGGGTGGCCTGCGCCAGGGGGTGGTGTGGGCCCCCTGTGGCCCATCTCCACTCCTCCTTCTGGCATCCTTCATCTTCTGGAAAAATAGGATTTTCCGTATATTTTCCAGGATTTTCTGATCTTCGCGAATTTTGCCTCCAAACAGCACCTTTTCCATCAGAATCCGGACTGCAGCGGTCCATGCTCCAAAAGTCATCAACCATGCAAAACAGATGAAATAACATAAGTATCACCTCTTAATATGAAATATATTAATGAATAACAGTGAATTATGACATAGAATAGTGATGCAAAATGGACGTATCAATAGATAACTAAATATTGATGATATTTTATTATGTGTCTTGATTAGTATTCATATGGGCATCACGTCCTAACATAAATATGATACTACACATATTACTTACACTCCACTATAAAGGGATACACTCCAAGCACAAGAATTAACAGAGAATATCTTAAGGTACTTTGACATGATGTTTGAACAACAAATATGCAACCTTGAATTAAACATATAATAATTGATCAAGAAAATATTCCATAGATTAAACAAGACTTCTTAGCTATCACTAAGAATTATATAGCACATGCATTTCTTTATCCCTAGTGAGGTAACAAAACAATTGGTAAAGACCATAGTAGATATGATGCTTGCTATCACAAATCATTACTACCACCATGTTACTCCATCTAATACACACCATCCCCCATACATTCTCTTGCATACAAGTTTGATGAGAACAAGCAATAAAGAATAGGGTAACAATATGCATCTATTAATACATCAAGAACAAAATAAAGATTCAGATCTCATAGATCATCCAATAAAAGAAAAGATCCACCACATATGAATTACAAATATGGCCATAATCATGATAGGCGTCTCATATGGCATCTAACAACATAGCAAAAGAGAGAGATAGATCAAGTTACTGCCACAAGCCCATGGTGGCGGTGTTGATGATGTTGTAGAGGGTGGAGATGCAACCGGGGATGGCTTTGGCAACATTTACCCCTTCAATCTTCATAGGTTCATCATTGGTTTCATGTTTCTTCACCACCTCTTCACCACCTCCTCCGAGAAAGCCTTGAGGGGTCTATATATAGTGTTTTTAGGTCAAGCCCATCAGTTTGAGATCAAAACGGATGGTTGTGGAAGCTCGAGGAGGAAACTAGACATGGTGGCATGGCCTAGGGCGGGGTCGTGCCACCTGTGCTTGTTTGGGCCTCGTGGGCCGCCTCCGGTACTTCTTCTTCTCACACTGTGTCTTCGAGAAAATATTGACTCCAGAAAAACCCTCGCTCTATTTGAGTTCTGTAAGGTCCCTAAAACTTAAAAATACATAAAATAGGGGTTTGATGTTCTGCAGAGTTATAAACCAATGAAATGGGATCAACGTAAAATCTCCATAAATCAATGCAAAATATGAATATAACATCTAATTAACATGCAAATATATTGGAATATATGACAATAAACTACAAATTTCATGTATGCATTTTACATGCATCAACATCCCCAAGCTTAACCTATGCTCGTCCTCAAGCATAAAGGTGATAAAACTAACATGAAGTTTGGGGTTTGTTGTTGACATTATAAGTCATGATCATTGAAACACAACAAGTCAAAAAGTTTACTCCATAAAGAATAACAGCAATCAATCGTATATAAAGTGATATATCTTATAAACATCATCTATGTTTACTAATATGCCAAGCTTGTGTAATAAAAATGCACAAAGTATTATGGACAATGAGACATGTAAAGAAAATGCAAATGCAAGATGTCCGACTTTGGTCATAGAATCTTAAGTTTACTTTTGTTGTTGACTCTTTGAACAAGGAGCTGCAAGAATTGACATACATTGAACTAAAACATTGGATAAAACATTGGTAAGAAAGAGTGTGGTTCCAGGTATGATAGTGGTGTTAAAGTGAAAGTAAATATACTCCTTATATGCTTGACATGTTCTAAGTAAAGTGTCTCATGCCCGTTGAATAGAATTGCCTAAACCACATGCTACTCAACTTAGGCCACACGATGTTCATCCTAGTATGAAAATACCTCCAAATGAGGTGGCACTAAGGTACCTCCTGCTCCCTTGTACGAGTGGTCCTTAAAACTTATGTTCAAATATTGACCATCCATACTCAAATGACAACACAAACAAACAAATGGGCATCCTCCACCTCTCACTTTTAGTTACTATTTGCATAGCTTTTTATTTAGATCAGTTTCATGTGAATGCCCATGCTGTAAATTTCCACCATGAAATATGCCTTATATTGGCAGCCCAATGCTCCCTCTAACCTGTATGCATACTCAAAAGATCTTGATTACACCAGTGCATTTCACACTGTTAGGCAGCCATGGGCAAAAGTACATGTTATCAATAGATGGTGCTTGAGTTGAAAATGTTCCCCAAGTCAGCATGGTTCTGATAACAATAAACTCATAACATGCCATGCATATAACTAACAAATCTCATTTCACAATATTAATTGTTCATTTTGTTTCAAGGAGTTGTGCTTCTTATAGATTAACCCCACATCTTACTTCCAAAGCTAGATAAATTCAATATACTTGATAGGCAATAGGTATGGCTGACATTACTAGACACAAATAGGATCAAGGGAATTTGTCTTTACAAGTTTTTGCTTGCTTCATTAAATGTTGGGCTAGCAAGGGGAGGAATAGTTGATCATCTACATGCATGCATGTTAAAGTGTCCATAGTACTACTCACTAATTAATAAACAAGATCAACTTAAATCTAACCATAGATGTTGTAAATAAGAGCTGGCACTATATATGGTACTTACATACCATCATCATTTAAAGAAAATAAACATTCCAACAAGAATGTGACAACATGCATAACATATAAGAGAACTATTATTTCATCTCTTTTCTTTATTAGCATACAACTTGAACTTTCATTATATTAAGTAGCTCATTCATATCCATTAAACACTCCTACATGTGGTGGTCTTTTTATTCAAAACAACAATGCAAAATAAAAATATAAAACTAGACGCTCCAAGTTTACGCAAAAGTAGAATGGTGCCCAAAACCAAAGTTGAAAGGTGTGTAAACCAAGAGTTGATATATCCAGTGGGGTGCCATGGCGCATCCAAAATCTTACGGTGTTGAACATTACTTTAATGACTCCTTGATTGATATTCCTTACTTCTTTGTGAAAAAACTTCACCACAAAACTCTTTCCCATCTCTTTCCTGAGTGGATGACATTAGTGGGCACAAAAGAAAATATGCATGCTACCATAAAACCTCCAAATAAAATTTCGTACATGATGTACAGAGAGAGTATTAAGTTGCTATTATTCACAAAATATCAAAGGACTCAAAAGGAATAAAATTGAAGCTCGAAAGAATGATTAAAACAACAAAAGATAGAATCTGTCCAAAATAACAAGAGAAGTGTAACAAATTAATTTTGACCCCTTAAACATGTTAGGAATTTTTTCTGATTTTTGTGATTATATAGTATGTAAAGTTGTAGCTTAAATATGTTTTAGTGATCTTAGGAGTTACCATAAAAATTAGAAAAATCATGCACTAAACAGGAGCGCGGAATTCAGCAACTCCTCATATGTATTACAACTATAAAATATCCAAGGTGGGTAAAACTTGGCACTTTATTACTAACTAAACTATCTTGCTACAACAAGAACACAAAATAAAAAGTCAAAATGAAAACTCTCTTACAAGAGCAAGAGAATAAAATAAAATATAAACAAAACAAAAACACCGGGTTTGCCTCCCGTAAAGAGCTTTATTTATAGCCATATAGCTAGGATTCATACCTTGTTTATTCATAATGAGAAAGTGTCATGAGGAAACTTGTGCCTTTGTACCATAATATTCTTCCTTGGAAATGTTCCATACACTTGTTGTGTGGAAACTGAAACTTGACATTCCCTTTTTTGGAATCAATGACAACACCTGTTGTTCCCAAAAATGGTCTACCAATGATTATAGGACTAGAGGTTCTGCTCCCCATGTCCATGACAATTAAATAAACAAGGAAAAATGTCATATCTAATTCAATCATACTCGACACCTCTCTTCAACCGCCGCGGGGGAGGTGCAGATCGCGGGGAGCCCTGAGGCACACCTGGGAAACCTATATGTGGAGGGACCTAGGATTCTATACACGTGCTCGTCCACGGTGGTGCCCCCGGGAGGCCAATCCGAGAAAGATGCAACTATTATTATCTCGGTCCCCGTTAGCAAGGCAACTAGGATGGACGATAATCAAGATGAGTGCGCAACAAACCACTTCATCCGTGTCCATCCATGGGATCGATCTTCAGAGATAGTACTTGCGCTAGGGGCTTTCCATTTGCACAAGACTGTTTTTTGAGAATGGCACCCTCTTCATATTTTGGTCAAAGGTCAGATTCCCTGCCCTGGTGAGACCATCTATGGGCAAGCCCGGATAGGCACCCCTAGTCGAGGTCCGAGGACCTCCAATTGGTGCGCGCGTTAGGGGGTTTAGAAAAACCTTTCCCAGGCACGTGTGTCTTGGGTAACCCCGAGTCATGAAGCCCTATTTTTTTGGAGCCCCCGAGCGTGAAAGTGGCGATGTTGCACTGAGTTCACAGGGAGCAGCTTCCCGTACCCACTCAAAGAGCACCTTTGGCTCCCAGGGGATGTAAGTCAGCCGCTGGGAGGGCACAATTTTTGCAAGGATCCGAACAACAGCGTATATCCCGTCCCCTACGCCCCTTTCTCTTTGCAATGCGAAAGTCGGCACCCGCAACTTGCTTGGTGATGCCTATCCCCCCTACACCAAACGAGTGAAAGCATCATATCGCCGTGGGTGGGGGTTCACTCTCCTCCCAAGGTGGGAGGGGTGACATCAAGGGGTGGTATCCACGTTACCTTGAGGGAGCGAGCCCTTGCCTCGTGGTTCTCAGGAAGAACTTCTCTGAACGACAAACTACGGGCGGTGCGGGAGTAGTATCTCCTGATGGCTCGCTCGGTGAAGTTTTAGTGATTAAGTGGGAGGGTGGTGGTAATCAAGCCCCATTGTTGTTGAGGGGCCGTATGGAGGATAGGCTTCCGCAGGCCGATGGGGACGCTGCTGACGGTGTACGGATCTTCTTTCTAGTTTTGGGGTATAGGCGGGGTAGCGGTAGTCCTCTCCTAAGATTGAACCGAGGGAGTTTTGGTGTGAGGGATAAGTGCTTGACAAGGAGGAGGTTTGGTTCATGATTTTGTGAAGTGTCAAAATGTGCCATTTTGATGATGAGAAGTGTTAGTTTTTGATCTTGTCAAGTTGAGGTAAAGATGTCGGTAGATAGATAGGGTTAAGTAACACCGGCAGGAATTACTTGAGAATTTTCATTTAACTTTAGAACATTTTTATAGTAGTTATTCAAAAAGGGTTGGATCTATTTTATTCATTTTTTGAAATATTTGAGTTGGACAATATGAGTTTTTGGTTTGAGATCTTCCCAAATATGGATTCACACTTTGGAGAATTTTCCCATGATTTATTAAGGTAGAAAATTATTTGAAACATTTATTTCTCCAATTCTGCCATTTAAGAAAATAGGCAAAAAGAATTATTAAAACTCTTCAAAAATATTTTTTTTGATGTGGTAAGATAGGGTATGATATATATGCCTCAAGTATCTTGAAGTTGGAGAAGTGTTTTGGATAAAAACAAAGTTAATTTTATAGAGGGGGTTTTGAGATTTTTGTAAAAGAAATGAATTAAATAGTTTTGGGGCCAAAATAATTGTGGATATTATTTGATAAATCTTTATATCGAATGTAGATGATGCCCACATGATTTATCAATCATTTTCATCCTTGGGTTTTGAAAATCGAACTTGATTTTTAAGGAGAACAAAGATAAGTGATCTTAGGCATTATTATTTTTATACCTTCAAAACCTTGTTCAATCTTGGAGCTCAGAACTCCCATTGGGTCATGGGCTAGACGGATAGATATACCAAGTGATGTAGATCACCATGGTACAAAGTGTTGAGGTTGATTATGATTGATCTTTCCTAGTATTGATGCCAAAGTTGGCTAAAATAAGGGTGACATAGCAGAATATTATTCACAAGGCTTTAATTGAAACAAGTGAAGTATGGCTGGATTGACCTTCATGAATAGATCACAATCATGCAAAGACTTTTTCAAAATAAGATAACATGGAGATGGTGAGCTTCTGCCGAAGTAGGCCTGTTGGTAAGATTTGCAGAAAATATTATTTTTCTTGCCTGCAAAACCATCAAGAACAATGGGTTAAAGGATGGTCTATCCAAGGTTAAGTGTGGGCCTTGGGATTCTTTATGACATTTTACAGGATGGTTCAAGTGCATTCCCAAAAATCTACAAGGGTTGAGAAAGAGAGAGACTCAAACATGTGATGTTGATAACATTTTTCCAGACTTAGGATTTTTTACTATAATACAAGAGTTAATGTTTTTGGTTGGTTGCAGGGTCCCAAATCATCATCAAGGGGGTGATACTGAAGGGTGGATTGAGTAGGAGGGTGATGAGTGCATATTGGCATCATGTTTTATATTATTGTTTTGCTTTATAGTGGTAGGATCTTGCTATTTTAAGGCGTTCGCGCACATATTTTATGTCTATTTTCACCAGGATCAGGATAGATGATGGATACAATGGACACAATTCTTGGAGCACCTGTATTGGGGAGAAAAGGAGTCAAAAATAACATAAATATCTTATTTGGAAAATATCAATAACACTAGAAGAAAACCTGAAGCGATCGAGACATCCAGAAGGTTTAACGGCCAACTATATGGCGGGAATTAACTTTTCGGCCGTATAGTTCCGGTCGTATAGCTGGCACCACCACCGCCTCCTAAAATATTTTCTCCCCGTGCAACTGGATCGGAGAGACGACATACAGAAGACCCAAAAATCGCCAAAACCTTACCTTCGGAAGACATCTAGAGGGGGAACTTGCCCAGGGATCCATCTTCGCCCTACACAGATCTGGGAGGCCAAGGCATCGATCTTCATCTTAATCAACCGCTGCACCACCATCATCTCCATCCATCCCATCTTCACCCCATCTATATCTTGTTGTAATTTCCATACTCGTTGTCGATTTATACAATAACTATTCATTTACAATTGTTTCCATTACCATTGTCATGATGTTGATTGCCTCCATGTCTGAGTAGATCATTAGTTCTTGGGGAGATGGAGAAACCCTAGCATATGATTGAGATAATATAAAGATTATTATGTTATACATCATTATGTGTATGTGTGAATTGTCTTCATCTTGATGTTGGGAGTTGTGCACCTCCTTAATATTTGCCTCTTATGGGGACACGATGAAGGGGATTACTTGTTGGTAGACGGAGGGATGATAGCACTTACTGTGACTATAAATTTGTTGTCATTCTCTATGTACTAACTTGGGGGCACAAGGAGACCTCATAAAGCCATGTCCATGCCACGGGAGAAATCCCTTAATAGCGGGATAATATGATTGATGTCATTTATCTGTCAGTTGTGGTTATGAAGGATGAGGTGAGAAGTGGTTGCTGCCTATTTGTCAATATATGGAGCTCCTCCCACATACATACATATCATGAGAATATTTGTTATAATAATATTGATTTCTTAGTCTAAATTGCTAGCGCTGTATCCACCACGGGATTGTTCGTCTGCGGTACCAAAGTTGGCAGGCCAGCGCATGGCGGTACCTAAGTTGCCAGAAATTACCGTGTTTCGAAAAGTTTCGCCCCCAACTACGGAGAGGGGCCATTTCGAAGCAAACTCATCTCACCCCTGCCAAATTCAAACATTCTGTTAAACTGTGTCGTGAAGTAGACGGTCGGGACCCTCATGTCGGTCATCTGTCCGTGACGCGGGCGCCAACGCGGCAACCTCTTAGGCAAATCGAGCAGCTAAGTGGATTGGATGCGTTGACCAATTTCACAAATCCATTCCCAGCTTTCCCCTAGCACCGGCGGCGTCGGAATCCACCCTCCAGGTAGGACGATCCCTTCGGACATTTGACTTCCGGCGCCAAGTTGCTGCGCCCAGTTGCTATGCCCAGTTGCCGATCCGGAGCTCCAATGGCGCACGCCGTAGCCATCGTTGTGAGGCTCTAGCCCGCCTCCGCCGCCGACGAGCCGAGCATCTCGGAAGATGGCAGATCCTACTATCAAGAAAGAAGAAGTTCTGTCTACAAGCGGGTGATCTACCCTTCTCTTTGCTATTCGCACTAGTTACAACTGCTAGCTGGCTACTGAACCTCAAATTGTTTGTTAGCCCAACGCTGACAATCATATTTTATCCACAGTTTTCTGTCAAGTGGGATCTGTGCGGACCCCCCTTACCTGTTACGGTAGTCCTCTATAGGTACAACTCTAAGGGCAAGAGGTACGGACACCATTGTTTCACGATGGAAGAAGCGCCTGCGCAAATCTACACTATATCTGCTATGGTTGCTGCTCTGCGTAATCATGTTGAATTATGGCCGAAGCAGACGACAAAGTTCAGCTTCATGGATGAACGTGGCATCATGGTTCCTATAACGTGTGATAGTCAGCTAATTGGGTTGATGAAAAGGTATGCTTCGGCTACCATGTTTGAGCTGAAATGTGATGTACTGGATATGGAAGCTGCTGCAACTGGGAGTCACCCTTCTATTCTTGGACGGGGTGGTTGCTCGAACCCAATTAGCTCCTGGTAAGCAAAGGTCTCTTGGGGTTCGCATGTTTGTGCTGAATTGTAATTTTTGTTTTATTTACTCTGTAGATATTGGGCAGTTATGCAACAGTCTTGTTTCTTTGACAGGAAGCGCCGCAAGGTTAGAAACATGACTGCCGGGTTAGTCATTTTGCTGCCCGAAGAAATGAAAAACAAGTGGAAAGATGTCATTTTGCTGCCCGGAGAAATTAAAAACGAGTGGAAATATGATGCTGGACACGATTCTGGTGCCCATTGTCCCGGCGATGCAGAGTACGTGAAGCTAGGAAAATTGGCACCAAGGAAGAGGAAGAAGACAGGAAATGAAGAAGCCATTAGACGTGAAGGCTTGGCACCCAGGCTGCGGAAGAAGGCTACTGGCAATGAAGATGCGTAGTAATGTGTTTGACTTGAACCTATATATGTAATTCTGTTAAATTCTGATCGCTCTGTGTGTGGCACGTTGCTGGGCGAAACAATCTACCCACGTTCTCTGAGTAAAATGTACCGCGACTTAGGGTTTGGAAATGCCCGAGTCAGTAGTTGAATCCGAAATTGTGATTGCGCCACTGCTATCTAAAAACAAGGATCCACCGGTTCCACGATTGCTGAGGGGCAGGAGGTCTCCAAATACGACGGAATGTAAGTGGCACATAAATAAATTATTTAAGCTGCCACACTCCACGATGCAGCAACTTATTTCAAATGCTGCACAACGACGTGGCAACATAAACAGCAATCTTCTCACCGATAATTCCCAGATGACGAGGAAATGGGTACCACTTTCTGGCCTAATCTTGAGCCTGTCTATCTCACCGCCTCTCTGCTCTAGCATCCACTGCATCTGGCGAAGCTCCCGGATCTCCAGTAATCGGGTGTACGTGCTTCCACTTTATAAATTGTGGTTGTGCCATTTGCATGCGGCACAATCCATCGAGATTACGTTTAAACAAACCACCAGTGTCAGAATACACTAGTAGAAAAGGTGTCTTTGGTCCACGGTTACGTTCCCAATCCGGGACAAAGATCTAAATCGAGGCAGAAATTGATCTAAATCACAAATTCTTCCACAAATTAATGCGGGGTCAGAGCAATTTTTATCCTCCCTGGAATCCGAGACCAATAGTTCAGACCGCTAGGTCAACAAGTACAAATATTACAACTTAAAAAGGCATGGAGCTTAAGCTAAATAGAACTAGTTATCACACATCTCCTTGATCTTCCTAATCTTGGCCCGATGCGCATCTTCCTACGAGAGCAAGGATCGAATTGTCTGCTCCTTCCTTTTAGCATCTTTCTTGCACAACTTCCATTGTTTCTCTGCATTTTCCTCATGCACTTGTCAATACTCGTAGTTGTCTATTGTAGGACTTTGGCCTGGTGGAGATCGTTCCTTGCTTGAGTCAGTTCTTGCTCTGATTTAGCCTTCAGGGCCAACGCCGTGTCCCTCTCCTTCTCGACTTTGATAACCTTGTCTTGCACCCACCTGAGATCTCTCTTATGTTTGGTCGTGTCAACTGGTTCCCATAGCTTCATCTCAACACTGTCAAGAAGTGAGCTGAATACGGATTCTTTCAACTCGACAGTCATTTCCCATAGTTTGTCCAATGTTTTCTGCATCGATTTGGGCCACTCTGGATCTACCCATTTGACAACACCGCAACTTCCGCCTTGCATCATTGCACGATGTCCGTGACACCATAGAAACCTCCTGCCTGTGTTTCGTCCTTCGAAGGCTACAAATTTAGCGGGCACATATCCATGTTTACATACCAGAGGACTTTCTTCATCCTCTAAACCGTGATAGTCGGAGTCATACATCGTCTGGTTGGCCTAACACATCATACGTCCATGAGTAAACAGATTAGATCTAGCTCAAAAAATAGATAACTGGCCACAGATGATAGAAATAGAGATGAGACAACTCACATTGAAATCACCATCCCTGTCGTCCCGACGCGTTTCCTCGCCATCTCCCCTTGAACCCATGGCGAGAGGGGTGGGGGGGGTGGCTGCCGGAGAGGGGATTGGGATGGAGGCGCCGTCGGCTTGCGGCTATGGTAGGATGGGAGTGAGGTGGGGAAAGTGGCTTCGAGGGTAAGGAAGAGAAGTACGGGGAGGAAGAGAAGTAATGACACTGGGATGTGGCCCACTAAACTCGTGAGACGTGACACTCGCAACAGGGGACCGCCCGGTGTTGCCAGTTTGTCCAAAGCAAGCGTGGCCAATCATGCCGCAGAACAACCTACTCGCGGATCACACTCACGAAGACCATCCCAATCTTCCAAGCGCCCCAATCGAACGGTACGTAACAATCGTCAAGTAGAACAAGTGTGTTAGGACGTGCCTTCTAGAAGACTCGGTCTAACGGCTACCCATGCAATGACACTGGGTGTGGTTCATGAAAAGAACAGACATCCAATGACGTCGGTGGATCCATGCGTGGTTTATGGAAGTAACAGACATGCAATGACTCTAGCTATGGTTAATGAAAAGAACACGCATGCAATGACACTGGGTGTGGTTCATGAAAAGAACATACATGCAATGACACTGGTGGATCCTTATGTGGTTTGTTTAGAGGAACATACATGCAATGACACCGGTGGATCCATGTGTGGTTCATGAGAAGAACACACATACAATGACACTGGGTGGATCCTTATGTGGTTCATGAAAAGAACTGACATGCAGTGACACTGGGTGTGGTTCATGAAAAGAACAGGCATGCAATGACATTAGTGGATCCATGTGTGGTTTATGGAAGTAACAGACAAGCAACGACTCTAGCTATGGTTAATGAAAAGAACACGCATCCAATGACACTTGGTGTGGTTCATGAAAAGAATAGACACGCAATGACACTGGTGGATCCTTGTGTGGTTTATTTAGAGGAACTGACATGGAATCACACTAGGTGGATCCATATGTGGTTTATGGAAGTAAAAGACATCCAATTACTCTAGTTGTGATTCATGAAAAGAACAAACATGCAATGACACTAGTGGATCCTTATGTGGTTCATGAAAAGAATAGACAGGCAATGACACTGGTGGATCCTTATGTGGTTTGTTTAGAAGAACTCACATGCAATGACACTAGGTGTGGTTCAAAAGAAGAACACACATCCAATGACACTGGTGGATCCTTATGTGGTTTGTTTAGAGGAACATACATGTAATGACACTAGGTGGATCCACATGTGGTTTATGGAAGTAAAAGACATGCAATGAAACTGGTAGATCCTTATGTGGTTCATGAAAAGAACAGACATGAAGTGAAACTGGGTGTGGTTCATGAATAGAACAGACATGCACTGACACTGGGTGTGGTTCATGAAAAGAACAGACATGCAATGACACTGGTGGGCCCATCCTTATGTGGTTCATGAAAAGAACAGACATGCAATGACACTGGTGGATCCTTACATTGTTTCTTCAGAAGAACACGCATGCAATGACACTGGGTGTGGTTCATGAAAAGAATAGACACACAATGACACAGGCGGATCCTTATGTGGTTTGTTTAGAGGAACAGACATGGAATCACACTAGGTGTATCCATTTGTGGTTTATGGAAGTAAAAGACATGCAATGACTCTAGTTGTGATTCATGAAAAGAACATACATGCAATGACACTGGTGGATCCTTATGTGGTTCATGAAAAGAACAGACAGACAATGACACTGGTGGATCCTTATGTGGTTTGTTTAGAATAACACACATGCAATGACACTAGGTGTGGTTCATGACAAGAACACACATCTAATGACACTGGTGGATCCTTATGTGGTTTGTTTAGAGGAACATACATGTAATGACACTAGGTGGATCCACATGTGGTTTATGGAAGTAAAAGACATGCAATGAAACTGGTAGATCCTTATGTGGTTCATGAAAAGAACAGACATGCAGTGAAACTAGGTGTGGTTCATGAATAGAACAGACATGCACTGACAATGGGTGTGGTTCATGAAAAGAATTGACATGCAATGACACTGGTGGGCCCATCCTTATGTGGTTCATGAAAAGAACAGACATGCAATGACACTGGTGGATCCTTATGTGGTTTATTTAGAAGAACGCACATGCAATGACACTAGGTGTGGTTCATGAAAAGAACACACATCCAATGACAGTGGTGGATCCTCATGTGGTTTGTTTAGAGGAACACGCATGCAATGACACCGGTGGATCACGTGTGGTTCATGAGAAGAACACACATCCAGTGACTCTGGTACATCCTTATGTGGTTCATGAAAAGAACAGACATGCAGTGAAACTTGGTGTGGTTCATGAAAAGAATAGACATGTACTGACACTAGGAGTGGTTCATGAAAAGAACAGACATGCAATGACACTAGTGGATCCTTATGTGGTTTATGGAAGGAACAAACATGCAATCACACTAGGTGGATCCATATGTGGTTTATGGAAGTAACACACAAGCAATGAGACTGGTGTGGTTTATGAAAAGAACAGACATGCAATGACACTGGTAGATCCTTATGGGGTTCATGAAAATAATAGACATGCAATGACACTGTTGGATCCTTATGTGGTTTGTTTAGAGGCATAGACATGCAATGACACCGGGTGTGGTTCATGAAAAGAACAGACATGCCATGACTTATGTGGTTTGATTAGAAGAACACACATGCAATGACACTGGGCGTGGTTCATGAAAAGAATAGAAATGCAATGATACTAGTGGATCCTTATGTGGTTTGTTTAGAAGAACACGCATGCGATGACACTGAGTGTGCTCATGAGAAGAACACACATGCAATGACACTGCTGGATCCTTATGTGGTTTAATTAAAGGAACAGACATGCAACCACACTAGGTGGATCCATATGTGGTTTATGGAAGTAAAAGACATGCAATGACTCTAGCTGTGATTCATGAAAAGAACAGGACATGCAATGACACTGGTGGATCCTTATGTGGTTCATGAAAAGAACAGACATGCAATGACACTGGTGGATCCTTATGTGGTTTGTTTAGAGGAACATACATGCAATGACACCGGTGGATCCATGTGTGGTTCATGAGAAGAACACACATACAATGACACTGGGTGGATCCTTATGTGGTTCATGAAAAGAACTGACATGCAGTGACACTGGGTGTGGTTCATGAAAAGAACAGGCATGCAATGACATCAGTGGATCCATGTGTGGTTTATGGAAGTAATAGACATGCAATGACTCTAGTTATGGTTAATGAAAAAACCACGCATGCAATGACACTGGGTGTGGTTTATGAAAAGAACAGACACGCAATGACACTGGTGGATCCTTATGTGGTTTGTTTAGGGGAATAGACATGGAATCACACTAGGTGGATCCATATGTGGTTTATGGAAGTAAAAGACATGCAATGACTCTAGTTGTGATTCATGAAAAGAACAGACATGCAATGACACTTGTGGATCCTGATGTGGTTTATGAAAAGAACAGACAGGCAATGACACTGGTGGATCCTTATGTGATTTGTTTAGAAGAACACACATGCAATGACACTTGGTGTGGTTCATGAGAAGAACACACAGCCAATGACACTTGTGGATCCTTATGTGGTTTGTATAGAGGAACATACATGCAATGACACCGGTGGATCCATGTGTGGTTCATGAGAAGAACACACATACAATGACACTGGGTGGATCCTTATGTGGTTCATGAAAAGAACTGACATGCAGTGACACTGGGTGTGGTTCATGAAAAGAACAGGCATGCAATGACATCAGTGGATCCATGTGTGGTTTATGGAAGTAACAGACATGCAATGACTCTAGTTATGGTTAATGAAAAAACCACGCATGCAATGACACTAGGTGTGGTTTATGAAAAGAACAGACACACAATGACACTGGTGGATCCTTATGTGGTTTGTTTAGGGGAATAGACAAGGAATCACACTAGGTGGATTCATATGTGGTTTATGGAAGTAAAAGACATGCAATGACTCTAGTTGTGATTCATGAAAAGAACAGACATGCAATGACACTGGTGGATCCTGATGTGGTTTATGAAAAGAACAGACAGGCAATGACACTGGTGGATCCTTATGTGATTTGTTTAGAAGAACACACATGCAATGACACTTGGTGTGGTTCATGAGAAGAACACACAGCCAATGACACTTGTGGATCCTTATGTGGTTTGTATAGAGGAACATACATGCAATGACACTCGGTGGATCCACATATGGTTTATGGAAGTAAAAGACATGCAATGAAACTGGTAGATCCTTATGTGGTTCATGAAAAGAACAGACATGCAGTGAAACTAGGTGTGGTTCATGAATAGAACAGACATGCACTGACACTAGGTGTGGTTCATGAAAAGAACAGACATGCAATGACACTAGTGGGCCCATCCTTATGTGGTTCATCAAAAGAACAGACATGCAATGACACTGGTGGATCCTTATGTGGTTTGTTTAGAAGAACACAATGCAATGACACTAGGTGTGGTTCATGAAAAGAACACACATCTAGTGACACTGGTGGATCCTTATGTGGTTTGTTTAGAGGAACAGACATGCAATCACACTAGGTGGATCCATATGTGGTTTATGGAAGTAAAAGACATGCAATGTCTCTAGGTGTGATTCATGAAAACAACAGACATGCAATGACACTAGTGGATCCTTATGTGGTTCATGAAAAGAACAGACAGGCAATGACAATGGTGGATCCTCATGTGGTTTGTTTAGAAGAACAACCATGCAATGACACTGGGTGTGGTTCAGGAGAAGAACACACATCCAATGACACTGGTGGATCCTTTTGTGGTTTGTTTAGAGGAACAGACATGCAATGACACTAGGTGCATCCAAATGTGGTTTATGGAAGTAAAAGACATGCAATGACACTGGTAGATCCTTATGTGGTTCATGAAAAGAATAGACATGCCGTGAAACTAGGTGTGGTTCATGAAAAGAACAGGCATGCACTGACACTAGGAGTGGTTCATGAAAAGAACAGACAGGCAATGACACTAGTGGATCCTTATGTGGTTTATGGAAGGAACAAACATGCAATCACACTAGGCGGATCCATATGTGGTTTATGGAAGTAACACACATGCAATTACACTATTGTGGTTTATGAAAAGAACAGACATGCAATGACACTGGTGGATCCTTATGTGGTTCATGAAAAGAACAGACATGCAATGAGACTGGTGGATCCTTATGTGGTTCATGAAAAGAACAGGCATGCAATGACATCGGTGGATCCATGTGTGGTTTATGGAAGTAACAGACATGCAATGACTCTAGTTATGGTTAATGAAAAAACACGCATGCAATGACACTGGGTGTGGTTCATGAAAAGAACAGACACGCAATGACACTGGTGGATCCTTATGTGGTTTGTTTAGAGGAATAGACATGGAATCACACTAGGTGGATCCATATGTGGTTTATGGAAGTAAAAGACATGCAATGACTCTAGGTGTGATTCATGAAAACAACAGACATGCAATGACACTAGTGGATCCTTATGTGGTTATTGAAAAGAACAGACAGGCAATGACACTGGAGGATCCTCATGTGTTTTGTTTAGAAGAACAACCATGTAATGACACTGGGTGTGGTTCAGGAGAAGAACACACATCCAGTGACACTGGTGGATCCTTTTGTGGTTTGTTTACAGGAACAGACATGCAATCACACTAGGTGGATCCAAATGTGGTTTATGGAAGTAAAAGACATGCAATGACACTGGTAGATCCTTATGTGGTTCATGAAAAGAATAGACATGCCGTGAAACTGGGTGTCGTTCATGAATAGAACAGTCATGCACTGACAATGGGTGTGGTTCATGAAAAGAACAGACATGCAATGACACTGGTGGGCCCATCCTTATGTGGTTCATGAAAAGAAGACACATGCAATGACACTGGTGGATCCTTATGTGGTTTGTTTAGAAGAACACACATGCAATGACACTAGGTGTGGTTCATGAAAATAACACACATCCAATGACACCGGTGGATCCTTATGTGGTTTGTTTAGAGGAACACGCATGCAATGACACCGGTGGATCCTCGTGTGGTTCATGAGAATAACACACATCCAATGACTCTGGTACATCCTTATGTGGTTCATGAAAAGAACAGACATGCAGTGAAACTGGGTGTGGTTCATGAAAGAACCGACATGCACTGACACTAGGAGTGGTTCATGAAAAGAACAGACAGGCAATGACACTGGTGGATCCTTATGTGGTTTATGGAAGGAACAAACATGCAATCACACTAGGTGGATCCATATGTGGTTTATGGAAGTAACACACATGCAATGAGACTGGTGTGTTTTATGAAAAGAACAGACATGCAATGACACTGTTAGATCCTTATGTGGTTCATGAAAAGAACAGACATGCAATGACACTGGTGGATCCTTATGTGGTTTGTTTAGAGGAATAGACATGCAATGACTCTAGCCGTGGTTCATGAAAAGAACAGACATGCAATGACACCGGTTGTCGTTCATGAAAAGAACAGACATGCAATGACTTATGTGGTTTGATTAGAAGAACAAACATGCAATGCCACTAGGCGTGGTTCATGAAAAGAATAGACATGCAATGACACTGGTGGATCCTTATGTGGTTTGTTTAGAAGAACACGCATGCAATGACACTGGGTGTGGTTCATGAGAAGAACACAAATGCAATGACACTAGTGGATCCTTATGTGGTTTGTTTAGAGGAACGGAACAGACATGCAATCATACTAGGTGGATCCATATGTGGTTTATGGAAGTAAAAGACATGCAATGAATCTAGCTGTGATTCATGAAAAGAACAGACATGCAATGACACTGGTGGATCCTTGTGTGGTTCGTGAAAAGAACAGACATGCAATGACACTAGTGGATCCTTATGTGGTTTGTTTAGAAGAACACACATGCAATGACACTGGGTGTGGTTCATGAGAAGAACACACATCCAATGACACTGGTGGATCCTTATGTGGTTTGTTTAGAGGAACATACATGCAATGACACTAGGTGGATCCACACGTGATTAATGGATGTAAAAGACATGCAATGACACTGGTAGATCCTTATGTGGTTCATGAAAAGAACAGACATGAAGTGAAACTGGGTGTGCTTCGTGAATAGAACAGACATGCACTTACACAGGTGGGCGCATCCTTATGTGGTTCATGAAAAGAACAGACATGCAATGACACTGGTGGATCCTTATGTGGTTTGTTTAGAAGAACACACATGCAATGACACTGGGCGTGGTTCATGAGAAGAACACACATCCAATGACACTGACGGATCCTTATGTGGTTTGTTTAGAGGAACAGACATGTAATAACACTAGGTGGATCCACATGTGGTTTATGGAAGTAAAAGACATGCAATGAAACTGGTACATCCTTATGTGGTTCATGAAAGGAACAGACATGCAATGAAACTGGGTGTGGTTCATGAATAGAACAGACATGCACTGACAATGGGTGTGGTTCCTGAACAGAACAGACATGCAATGACACTGGTGGGCCCATCCTTATGTGGTTCATGAAAAGAACAGAGATGCAATGACACTGGTGGATCCTGATGTGGTTCATGAAAAGAACAGACATGCAATGACTCTAGGTGTGATTCATGAAAACAACAGACATGCTATGACACTAGTGGATCCTTATGTGGTTCATGAAAAGAACAGACAGGCAATGACACTGGTGGATCCTCATGTGGTTTGTTTAGAAGAACAACCATGCAATGACACTGGGTGTGGTTCAGGAGAAGAACACACATCCAATGACACTGGTGGATCCTTTTGTGGTTTGTTTAGAGGAACAGTCATGCAATGACACTAGGTGGATCCACATGTGGTTTATGGAAGTAAAAGACATGCAATGACACTGGTAGATCCTTATGTGGTTCATGAAAAGAATAGACATGTCGTGAAACTAGGTGTGGTTCATGAATAGAATAGTCATGCACTGACAATGGGTGTGGTTCATGAAAAGAACATACATGCAATGACACTGGTGGGCCCATCCTTATGTGGTTCATGAAAAGAATAGACATGCAATGACACTGGTGCATCCTTATGTGGTTTGTTTAGAAGAACACACATGCAATGACACTGGGTGTGTTTCATGAAAAGAACACACATCCAATGACACTGGTGGGTCCTTATGTGGTTTGTTTAGAGGAACACGCATGCAATGACACCGGTTGATCCACGTGGGGTTCATGAGAAGAACACACATCCAATGACTCTGGTACATCCTTATGTGGTTCATGAAAAGAACAGACATGTAGTGAAACTGGGTGTGGTTCATGAAAAGAACCGACATGCACTGACACTAGGAGTGGTTCATGAAAAGAACAGACAGGCAATGACACTGGTGGATCCTTATGTGGTTTATGGAAGGAACAAACATGCAATCACACTAGGTGGATCCATATGTGGTTTATGGAAGTAACACACATGCAATGAGACTGGTGTGGTTTATGAAAAGAACAAACATGCAATGACACTGGTAGATCCTTATGTGGTTCATGAAAAGAACAGACATGCAATGACACTGGTGGATCCTTATGTGGTTTGTTTAGAGGAATAGACATGCAATGACTCTAGCCATGGTTCATGAAAAGAACAGACATGCAATGACACCGGTTGTGGTTCATGAAAAGAACAGACATGCCATGACTTATGTGGTTTGATTAGAAGAACAAATATGCAATGACACTAGGCGTGGTTCATGAAAAGAATTGACATGCAATGACACTGGAGGATCCTTATGTGGTTTGTTTAGAAGAACACGCATGCAATGACACTGGGTGTGGTTCATGAGAAGAACACACATGCAATGACACTGGTGGATCCTTATGTGGTTTGTTTAGAGGAACAGACATGCAATCACACTAGGTGGATCCATATGTGGTTTATGGAAGTAAAAGACATGCAATGACTCTAGTTGTGATTCATGAAAAGAACAGACATGCAATGACACTTGTGGATCCTGATGTGGTTTATGAAAAGAACAGACAGGCAATGACACTGGTGGATCCTTATGTGATTTGTTTAGAAGAACACACATGCAATGACACTTGGTGTGGTTCATGAGAAGAACACACAGCCAATGACACTTGTGGATCCTTATGTGGTTTGTATAG